>VDFB02373365.1:88462859-89149280 GCA_007258455.2 Sequoia sempervirens
AACATATTAACAAGATGAATATATAGTATAAGGCTAAGGCAGATCAGAAAAGGAGGTATAAGGAGTTTTAGATTGGTGATAAAGTGATGGTCCACTTAAGGAAAGAAAGGTTTCCAGTGGGCACATATAACAAATTGAAGATGAAGAAGTTCAGTCCCAGTAAAATTTTGCAGAAACATGATTCAGTGGAATGCATATGAGGTAGAGTTGTTCGATGGAACTAACATTTCCCATGTGTTCAACATTCTGCATTTGGACAGAGTATCATGAATGTGGTGCGTGAGGAAGTACCAATGATGGAACAGTTGTAGGATTCCAAATACCTACTTTAGAAAGGGAGGAGATTGAAGCAATCTTGGATAGTCATGTGGGAAGGAGTACCAGTAACAGACAATATGAAGAATATCTGGTGAAATGGAGAGGAAGGCCTATGGAAGATTCATCCTAGATATCTAAGGCAGTAGTTGACCGATTGGGTTTTTCTCAACCATCTGAGACATGACGGGGCCACTTCTCAAATTACCCTAAGTGTCTGATGCAGGAGCATCCAGTGGTGTAAGGGCAATCTTTGCATCACCCAAAAATAGTTAAATTTCAAGTTTCTTGGTTTTTAGATGTTTTTATATTTTTGGATACCCTTTTCGTCATAATAAAATTCCTAATTTATGGTTTTTTATTTTGGTTCTTGGGTTGAAAGATATTGCAGTTTTAGTTTCCCAGATTTGCACCTGAAAATCTTCCGAGTGGGATTTGAGGCACTTAGAGCTTCCGAAATGGCCCCGAAACTTGCCAAAATTGGTGTAGCAATTTTGAGCGCATTCTTGACTTTGAGACCTTTCCAATAGTTTGAACGGTTCACCAATCGGAGTCCTGAATCAAAAGTTATGACCCCGCGAAGTTGGCGCACTTTCTAGAAGATACCATTGCAAATGCTCTTTTGAAATTTGAACTTCATGCTGTAAATTTTTGGCGCCAAACCGCCTAAACTCAAATTGAATGTTGTTTTGGCTCCAAACAAATGAGGAGCTCTATTTATGGGCGGGTTTTCTAATCTTTGGGTAACTTTTTGGGGGACAAGCTCACATATTGCGAAAGGGTTATTCTATAGCTTTCTGTAGCTTGCATGTGTTGTAGAACTTGGAGATTTGAGATCCTCTGCATGTAAGAAGTTCTATTTTCTGAATAATAAAATTATTCTCTAGTTTGTGGGTTATTTTCTGTGTCTCGGGTTTGCGCCCTCATCATATCCCGTACAAAATGATATTGTACATCTATATGTTTCATCCTGGCATGGAAAGTAGGATTTTTTGCCAAACATATAGCACTCTGACTGTCACAGTAAATTTTTTTTTTCCTACATCAAAACCAATGTTAGAACACAAATGTTTTAACCGGATTGCTTCTTTATAAGCATGTGTTGCTACCTTGTACTCTGCCTCTGTAGTGGACAAAGCAACTATAGCCTGCTGCTTGCTCATCCAACTCATTGCACCACCATTCATCATGAAAACATATCCACTGGTGGATCTTCTGTTGTCAATGTCCCCTACCCAATCAGAATCCACATAACCTTGAATGCTGAGAGTCTTCTGTTATTCAACCAAGTTACCATGGTAACACAAAGCATAGTCTGAAGTGCCCTTCAGATATCTAAACATTCTCTTCATAGCATCCCAATGTGTCCTTCCAGGATTAGCCATAAATTGACTAAGAACTCACACTACTTGAGAAATATTTGGCCTTGTACAAACCATTGCATATATAAGGCTACCAACCGCACTAGCATAAGGTACACTGGTCATGTCCTCCATCTCAGTAGGAGATTTTGGACAATCTTCAATGGATAGCTTCATTCCTTATGTAACTAGAACAACTAGCTGCTTGCAATGAGTCATGAAAAATCTCTCTAGAGTAGTCATGATATACTTACTCTAACTCAGCCAAAGTTTTCTATTTTCCCTGTCCCTGGTTATTTCCATTCCCAGAATATACCCTGCTGCACCAAGATCTTTCATTTCAAACTTTGCAGACAACTAAGACTTAAGATCAGAAATCATTAGCTTACTATTGCCTATGAACAACATATCATCAACATAGAGAGCAATAATAAGAATTTGATCACTTTCAGCTTTGTAATACACACAGTTATTAGATTTTGATCTTACAAATCCCAATGACAAAAAAAAAGTGTCAAATTTCTGGTACCACATTCTAGGAGACTATTTTAACCCATACAGAGATTTCTTTAACTTGCAAACCAGTCTTTCCTTACCTTTTTCCACAAAGTGCTCTGGCTGGGACATATAAATTTATTCTTCAAGATCACCATGAAGAAACGTTGTCTTCACATCTATCTGTTCAATTTCTAAGTCATACGCTGCTACAAGTGACAAAAGAAATCTAATAGATGTCAGTTTAGCTATAGGAGAAAAGATTTCTCCATAATCAATTCCCTCTACCTGGGAATAACCTTTTGCAACCAGCCTCGCTTTATATTTTTCTACACTACCATCCAGACCAATTTTCCTTTTGAATACCCATTTACATCCCACAGCTATTCTGCCTTTAGGAAATGGCACCAAACTCCAGGTATCATTCTTTTCTAATGATGCTATCTCTTCATTCATGGCTTCTAACCAAGATTTTGAATCAGAAATTTTAAATGCCTCTTTCATAGTCCTAGGTTCATCAGTGCTAGAAATTAAAGCATAGGCACAAGTAGACTCAATCAAAGAAAACCCATACCTATCAGGTTGCTTTCTTTCATGAGTTGACCTTCTCACAGACTGAGGTTGAGGTGCTTCTTCATCTTCTTCAGAACTTTTAGAACTGCTTGAGCTCTCCTCAGTATTAGGTACGTTTTGATTTTTCAATTCCTCTTTATCTGGTGTCGGAGGAATTCCTCCTACAACCTTTTCATTTTTTGATTTCTTCTCTGACTGCAGATCCAATGTAGAAGATTTCAGCTCATGAAAGATAACACTTCTGCTGTACAAAACCTTCTCAGTCTCAGGATTCCAAAGCTTGTATCCTTTTATTCTAGTGCTATAGCCAATAAAAATACACTTCACAGCTTTGTTTTCCATCTTAGATCTTTTTTCAAATGACACATAAGCATATGCCTCATAGCCAAAGACACGAATATGTCTCAGAGAGGACTTCTTCCCAGACCATGCTTCCAAAGGCATCTTCTCAACAAGAGCAAAGTTAGGAGAACAATTTAACATGTAACATGCTGTAGAAACCACTTCAGCCCAGAACTTCTTTTCCAAGCCAACACTATTCAACATACTTCGTGCTCTTTCCATTACTATCATGTTGAACCTTTCAACAACTCCATTTTGTTGTGGAGTGTAAGGTGTATTCTTATGTCTTTTAATCCCATAATCTATACAGTACCTTTCAAATTCATCTGAACAAAACTCACCGCCATTGTCAGTCCTCAAGCATTTTATTTTCCTACCAGTCTAATTTTCAACAAGGTTTTTAAATTCCTTAAACCGACTGAACACTTTTGATTTACTTTTCAAAAAATATACAAATGTTCTTTTTGAATAATCATCAATAAACGACACGTAGTATCTTGATTTAAACAAAGAAGGAACATTCACTGGACCAAACAAATCAGAATGAATATAATCAAGCAAACCAAAAAATTTGTAAGGACTGGAATAAAATGAAACACGATGTTGTTTACCATATATGCAATGTTCACAAAATTCGAACTCAAGGTTACAATCTTCAAGCCCTTCTACCAATTTTTTATTTTTCAAGGTTTTTAAACATTTCTCACCAATGTGGCCTAGCCTATGATGCCAAAGCATAGTCTTTTCTGTTGGAAGTTTAACCTCCATGGTGTTTACTCCATTAGAAACATTTTCCTTCTTTTCTCCATGAGCAGCTTTTAGTGACTTTGCAAGGACACTATTGCATTGAATAGCATGTGCATCCAACTTGTACAAGGTACCAATTCGAGCACCCCTAGCCAGCACCATAGAGCCTCTAGTCATCTTGCAACCATTTTCAGAGAATGTGACATGTACTCCGATATCATTCAGCTTACTTAAAGAAAGTAAATTATGAGCCAGACCTGGTATATGCATCACATCATTGATTCCCTCACTCTTCCATCAGGGAATTGAATTCTGACTCTTCCACGACCAACAATTTCCAAAGATGAATCACTTGCCAAGTACACCTTTCCACCATTGTATTCTTCATACTTTATGAACCAATCTCTATGAGATGTCATATGGAAAGATGATCCAGAATCAATCAGCCAGACATCATCTAATGCCCGTGTAGCCAAAGCTGCAATGAAGGCGTCTGCATCACTCTAAGAAGAATCATTGCCAGAAGAGTTCTTCTTCATCTTTTTCTCCTCCTTGCAATCCTTTTGGACATGACTAGGTTGCCCACAATTCCAGCACTTCACTTTGGACTTCTTGCCAAGAGACTTTGATCTCCCTTCTGATTTCGATATGGATTTCTTGTCCTTCTTCTTTCCTTTCTCCTTCGATCTACCTCTGACAGCCAAAGCCTCCTTTTCCATCTCAGAAGATTTTCTTCTCATCTCTTCTAATAGCAAAGAAACAACAACATCTTCCATCTTGAAAGTGGATGTCGTACTCCCAATAGCCATCACCAGATGATCCCAAGAATCTGGAAAATTGATGCTAGTCTTTTCCACAAGGAAGAGGTAGTCTTTTCTTCATGAACATTCAGAAGAACTGAGTCTTCCAAATAGAGCCTTATTAGCCCCTTAGACTTTCTATCTGCAAGGTCCCAATCCTCTTGCTTCATGCCTTAAGGCATTGTTCCAAACACAATAGTCCAAAGATCTTGGTCTACTAACAAATATTCCATTTTGAGTTTCCACAACTCAAAGTTGCTACCATTGAATCTCTCTATTTCCATCTTCCTGAATGTGCTAGCCATCTTAATTTGTAATTAAATTAACAGAACTCTACAAAACTCCCACTGGAAAAGGATTGACACAAAAAACCCATCCCTCTCACAAGGATAACACAACTGACCAGGCTCTGATACCACTTGTAAGGAAAGAAAGAGGTGCGGAAGCAACTTTCCTAACATCAAAACCATAGGGAAGTAAGCAGACAATACTTTTAATTTTTCCAATTACAATCCAATTAAGACACACATGAAAGATTTACAGAAACAGAGAAGATACTCAAAGACAATGAACAACATATTTACGTGGGAAACCCTTTCAGGAAAAAACCCACCACACCATGCTGAATCTCTTTGTATTATAGTAACAACAATTACATACAATTAGAGATACAACTCTCTGGTATCAGTTCACATTAGCTTCATTCACTGTTCTTCCTCTTACAAAAAATGCTCTCAACAAAAAATTGATTTTTTTTTCTAACTCAGAATGATCTTTCTTAAAACTTAACACATTCTAATTTTTGTCCTCTATTCATCCTTATCCACCATTTCCCAATCATAGAACGTTTCCTCTTGAGCATTGATTTTTCCCTGCATGCAGTTCAACTCTAGCATCGCAACTGCTGCAGAAATTTAATAGCCATCCATTTGAAAATTGCTTCCTTTGATTGGTCCACGAGGCTCCACATAGGATGGTCAATCTGGTCAAGGGAATTCAACTTTGTTGGCATATCAGTGAGACACTAACAGTGTCTCCCCAATGCCACAAAGTCTTCATATCATTATCGGCGTAAGTCCCAAACAGTCGGCAAGACAATATAACGAACACCATGAGTCATACCGAAACTGCTGACATAAAATGCATTCCTATCGGCAAGAGATTTCTCATCAGCTAGACTCATACTGATGCTCACAAAGTCACAATGACTTCAACTTTTCCATCGGTAAGACTTTCCATTCACTAAGAGGTTTCACCGAGCCTTCCTGAAGTTTCACCGAAGCACCTAATAGTCGGCAAAACATTCACTTCGCCAAGAGGTTTCATCAAGTCTCCTCAACTTTCACCGCAGCACCTGATAGTCAACAAGACATTCTCTTCACCAAGAGGTTTCCCCAAGTCTCCTCAAGTTGTTCTGAAGCATCCACTAGTCGGCAAGACATTGTATTCGCCAAGACCTCACACCTCACACTGAGACCTCCCATTGAGCACTCATGTCTTACTGAGTCGAAAAGACATTTGACCTTTGCTAAGACCTTTCACCGAGCACTCTTCTGTTACTCTGAACTATCGGCGAGACTCTCTATTGGTCGCCAAGACTTCATACCGAAGTCTTTGAGTCACCACAAATACCACAAGTGAATGCTCCTATCGACGAGACCTTTCCTTCATCACTGAGACTTCTCCCCGAAACCCTTGAGCTACTCCATCATCTGCTTTGACAACCGATAGGAGCATACTGTCGGCCAGTGGTTTCCTTCGACAAAAGGTCACATCGAACACAAAAAGGTCACAGCGATAGACTTGTCGACAAGTCATCAGCTCTGTCTCGGTGACATGAACATTTGAAAGGATTTAGAATAGCTAGTCGGCCAGACATGAATAATGTCATAGTGACTTTTCCCTGCAGGAGTTACATGTGAGTAAGAATTGAGGCACATATTCCAACAATGAGGGTGCATTTAAATATATTTTATAATGTTTAATTAGGGATAAATAGGTTTATTAAGTCTAGAAAAGTGTGAAAATATCTTACAACACTTTATAACACCTTTACAAGACATCGTTAAAAGAATGTTATTCAATTTGCAAGGGTCAAGGACCTAGTGTGGATGCATAAAATGCCTCACAACACCTTAATCAAGGCCTCATTAAGTCCAATTTATCATGAATTGATCCCATGTCAAGCAAAGGGTCCTTTCCATGACACACAAACCTAGACCAGGTGACCATCCACCCTTTGTTACTCTATGTAATCACTGACCCAAGATCCCCAATCTTACTTTAGCCTTGCCTTTTTTTGTCTGATATCCAAGGATTTATCTATTCTTATGTGGCCACAACATGTTCATCTTTGCAAAATAGGGAAGAATGACCATCATGGATGTCCCATGACAAGTAATCAAGAATTAATTGGTGGGAACCCTCATAAAATTCTAAATCCTAGAGCCTCTTGGCATGTTATTTGCCAAAAGGATCTCGCTAGTATTATCACCATTTAGATATTTCTTCTACGATATAATTTCCAATTTAGCTTCATTGCTGGTGTAAAAATACCACATGACTTTGGCTCCTAGAATCATGTTTTTTTTATTAGATTCCTCAAACTAACCCCACTCAAATCTTTCTTATTACAAACTTTGTCTCAAGTGATCATAGTAATTTTTTTTAAGCCAAATCCCCCTGCCAAAAGAAATGCCTCATATGCTATTTTAGAGTTGTAGATTTGTTACCAAATAAGGACAAGAATAACAATAGATAAATAAAAAGCAGATATATAATACTTTTTAACATATTTATTCTTCCTACCCATGATAACCATTTTCCATTCTAAGCAAACATATATTTTTTAATCTTTTCTATCTGTGGGTTCCATAGAAAACTAGTTATTACACCCTTGGCCAATGGAAGGTGCAAGTATGATGCAATACAAGGAGGATTTGATTAGAAACAACTCAACACAATATATCTCAAACAACACTTTGATTCTCAAACCCCAACTAGAATACTTCTTCACACAAACTCTCTTTCCCTCTAATAGGTCTGTAGACCTAAATTATTGAACTTATCTCACACTAAACCCTCACAACTAGTAATCTCTTTATACTTTCAAACACCCATTAAATCATCCTAAAACATACCTCAAGAAATCCATGGGTTATTTTGAACCAACCCCTTCAAAATCTTGCAACAACGTTGTCGTACAAGGCTAATTAGGCCTGTTTTACAAAGCAACAATATTTCAATTTTCCTCAAAATCCAAAATTACCATTGGGCCGTCAGAACCAGCCTACAAAATGACAAAATCCACAATTTTTAGGGTGAGATAAAACCTCTAACACTACTAACCCTAAAACCCTCAATTTTGCTTACACAAGGAGGGGTTTAACGAAAATCAACCATCCCAATCCTATTTCTTCACAAACAACCCTCAAAAACCTGGGTTTATGTCTACACAAACTCAATCTACACTCAAAAGTTATTTCCCCCAATTTTTATATCATTTACCTCTCTCAATCCTCTCTTTCCCACTCAAAATCCACCAATTTCACAACTAGGGCTTCCTACAAAGCCCATCAACTTGCCTCTCCTGCACTCAAGAAACATTATAAAATCCTATCCTAACTAATTGGGATCCATTCCACTTAGTTATAGGGTTTACGGAAGGTGGAATGGGCCTTTTTTTCATTTTAGACTTTCATAACCTTGAACCCCTATTTTTTGGCCTATATAGTGTTTTCACCACCAAACTCTTCAAACACAATAAAATTTTATCAAACCAACTCTACTAGGGGTTCAACACATATATCAATTTATCATAAAACAAATTTTCCTAAAAACTCGCTATATAGGTTCGTATAGACCAAAGAAATAGAGAAATTTCTGGAAAAGCGTTGTATTTTAAGAGGTTTCACATTGATTTCTTCTTAAAACTTTCAAAATCAGTCCTTACAATGAGATTCCAAATACATATATACCTTTTCCCTCCTAAAACCAACCAAAAACTAACTCTCAACTCCCATGACCAGTGGGATTCACAAATCTACATTTTTTGCATCTTTTTTTGACAATTTTGTAATTTTCTTATTAACAACTTTTTGCATATTTTGCAATATTTAGCAATTTGAACCTCCTAACCACCTAATGGACTCATTACATCAAGAAATGGTCAAAATGACCTTATTGTTGAAAAAAAGACTCAAAACCACCTAAATTATATCAAAAGACCCTACTTGACAACATTTACACAAAAATGCACATGGTGCTCCTGCACCACAGAGTATATTCAACAACTATAGAAAGAGGTGAGGAAAAAACTACACGAGAGAAATGAAAGATGTAAGGTTGTTGTATACATTGGTAGAAGACTTAATTTATTTCAAGAAGGCAATCTAGTGATGGTCTATTTGAGATGAGAAGGGTTCCTACAAGAACTTACAATAAATAGAACTATAAAAAGAATTGTCCTCGCAATATTATAAAGAAGAACAATAATAATGCATATGTGGTAAGATTTCTAGAGAATTTAGATATTTCTCCCATGTTTAATATTTTTGATTTATATACCTTTCATGGAGAGGATTTCGATGAAGATAGTTGACATGAAGTGGATTTGAAACAACAAATTCAACACAAGAAAAGGAAAAGGTTGCACAAAATATAGATAAGAAAACTACATACACTCAATAGGGTCAATACAAAAGGTATTTGGTATAGTGGGAATGATTGGAAATGACAAATAACACATGGATTATATAGTGAGAATTGAAGAAGCTACATCAAGACAAGTGGTAGCACTTTGAAGACAATAACTTATCTAGGAGTTGTGTTCTTTTCAACTAGAGGAGAATGCTACAGGGACTTTTGAAGGTCATAAATTTTGACCCAAATGTATATATTTGGGCTTATATTTTATAGGGAGATGTGTTATGAGGATTTTTTTGGATTGCTCCTTTGGATCTCTTTTTGACACTTTTTTGGGGCCAAAATCTTTCCTTAATGGGTAACTATACCAAATCCAAAACAATATAACTATAAGGAGGTTTTTCATATCATTGTAGAGTAGAGAGGAATAAGGAAACAATTTGGTTTTGAAGCAATTTTTTTTGTGGATTTTATTGAGTATCAATGAAAATATTGTGAATGGTTTGTTTGGTTACATCAAATCTAGACAAGGAGTTAGTTAGAAATGTGAAGGGGAGAATTTTCACATGAAGACAAATTTAGATTATGTTCCATGTGAACAAGATGGAGGGATTAGATTAGATGGATAAGGAAGGATGAGAAATCATAATTAAATAAATAAATAAATTATTTAATTAATTAATGGGATCATGTGATGGGATAATAGATAAATAAGTAAAAAATATTTACTTAATTAAAGGACTGGGATAAGGAGGGGAAAGGATGGGAATAATTAAATAAATAATTGATATTTATATAATTAATTCCTTAGGATATGAAAAAAATAGGTGTGGTTGGGTAAGGTCATATTTTAGGTGTCTAAATGTTGTCCCTCTTTGATATTACATTGCAAAATGGTGTTGTATTAAAGAAGTTTAAAACATAGTCGATAAGAAAGGATAAGGATCAAATATGAGAGATGATAACGACAAAGATGATGCCCCAGTCAATGGGAGGATGGAAAAGGATAAAGAAGGAAAGATTAGGATTAGGTGATGGGATGACTCCTTGAAAGGACATGAAAGTTAGGAGAACATGAAGGTGATCTCAAAATGGAAGGGTACAATGAGGCATTAGGATAAAAAATAGATGAATTGGAAGATGAAAGAGGATGAAGGAGATGTAAAGGAAGGGGAATTTAGATGGAAGTAGATGAAAAAGGAGAATTTAATTATTGATAAGTTATGTCAGTATGTATTGATAAATCCTAATATTTGATATAGCAAAGGTAATTTTGTACCAAGGTGTGAAGATCCAAAGTGACAAGATCATCTTTTCATGAACTTGAAACTCAAACAATGATGTACAACATACAAGATAAGAGCGACAACCCATTATACACAAGTTGTAACACACCAAGATATAGATATATCAAGGTGAACATAATTAGGTATTACTATGGGTTAAAAGATAATGATGAAAATATAAATAAATAAAAAAGAATCATTACAAAATATGTCATACAACAAACATTTCTCTTGCCAAAGATAAGATGATGATGATTGATTTTCTTACACTAGGCTTGGATAATAACCTAAGAATGGATTTGGTAAGGATGATACTTGTAAATAGGCTTGGATAATCATCTAAGAAAGTCTTTTATTTAGTTACTTAAGCCTAGATAATCACTTAAGCAAGCATTTGATAAGGATGATGATGTTAGATTGATTGGAAAAAATGATATGATGATTGATTAATGTTTGACAGTGAAGCTTATGATATCATTTCAATTAAGGATTGATGTCGTGGATGCAATGTTTGTGTTTATTGACTATCAAGTTTGAGGAGATCAAGATTTTGATTTATTTTATTTTTTATGTTTGAGATGGGATGAAAGGATAAATTTTTTTATTATGTTTGAGATGGATTGAAACGATTGGATTATTGGGATTAGTTGATACTTTGATGGTTGATTTATTATGGATGAGGATGAAAGATGGACTCCTAATGCATGAGAATTGAAGGCCAATGTGTTGGAAAATAAGGATATACAATACCAAGTTCTTGAGATAAAGTAGGTATAACTATTGCATCTAACACATGGGAAAGAATGGGGAAGAGTGGATAATAATGGGTGATTTTATGATGGGATGATGCTCAACAAAGGATCAAAGACAAGCCATAGTAGGTTTCTTATGGATGGATGGATGGATGAAGATGGTAGTTTATTATGATATGGATAAGAATTATAGTGTATGGGATGGAATCCTAAGAGATGGTGGATAAGAAGCTACTAGAAATAACACTCATTTCTAGATTTTCACCATGGTACTTATCCAAGGTTCCATAGAAGTGGTTTTTTTCATTGGATAGATTATTTTTCTTTAATTTTTTTTCTATTTTTTTGAACTTTTTTTGTATTTTGTATTTTTTGAGACTTTATGATGTTGCAATCATGGTGGAAAATATTCAATAGATGGATGACGAGGCATGATAGATTGATATGGATGGTGTGAGATGGATGGTGAAGGATTATTTATTTTTTAGATGGAGGGAGCTAACGTATGATCCCTATGTGGAAACTACAAGGATCATCATGCTTCACATATGGAGTTTGGAATCCATCAATGGATTAAAGCATGTCAATGGATTACCATCAAAGGTCCTTTAAAATACATCACTATGGGGGATGTAATGATATGATTGATGTATGGATATGTGTGGATCATGGGAAGTGTATGGGTTGTGTGAAGGTGATGAGGATGAAGAATTAGGGTCAAAAATCTCATTTATTGATATTTTGATTTGATAGTTGCACCCAATTATTTTAGAGGAAGGAACATCGTAAAAACTTTTTCTTTTATTTTTTATTTTATTTTTGATGTGTCCACTAGCTTTTGATTTTTATTTTGATAAAGGACTTTTCTTTTCTTTTCTCTTTTTATTTTTTATTTTAGATCTCCATTTGATAAAGCATATTCACTTTTTGTATTTTGATTCATAATGTTGTTCATTTTTGGATGACACTTGTGGATACAAATCTAGGAGCTGGATGGATGTGGATGAGTTGGATGAGATGATAATGATATAAAATTTGTGGAAGAGATTGGTGATTCCCTCAATGGATTATTCATGAATATCCTTTTTGGCACTATCAATGTGAAAGTATGCTTGCCCATCCTTGGAGAGTTAGAAAGAAGGTTTAGTAGGTACAACACTATGTGATTCATATCCTAACCAAGTATGTTCAATATGGATGGATTGCAGCTCATGAGATGGAGTGGAAAGGAGGGGATCATTAGATGGAAGGGGAGGATCTTGGATTTCCTCCATAGAATCATGATCAAAGAGTGTATTATCATAGATATCATGATTAAACATAGGATTATCATGGAGATAAAAAGATTGGGATGAAGTGGATAGTGATGGGGGATATTGGTATGTTGGGAATCTATATGGAAGGCTTATAGCTCATATTCACCAAATCCAAGATATTTATTCTTAGCCTATATCTCCTGGATAATGAAAGAGGTACGTAGAAATGAAGGATTGATGTATGAAGATGAATATGATGTGATATTGGTAGGTCAATGTTGCAAAAGGCCATGACTTCTTTGCAATAATTTACAATATTGGAATGGATTTGACTTAGTAAGGATAATCAAATTATTTCCATTATGAGGGAACTTTATGCATTGATGGAATATGGATGTAACACATTGAATGGTATGGATCTATTGGTAGCCAAGCAAGGTGTTATAGGCGAGATCAATGTCTAAGATTTAGCAAGTAGCTTCAACTTTAACTATTTTAACCTAGATGAGTAGCTTTGTAGAGCCTTTAGATTCATGCTCAACTTCTTCATATGCTTTGATGGTAATTTTAGCTTGGGGATCGATAACATAATCAAAATATCCTAATTTTTATTAGACTCAAGTTGTAAAGAGTAAATCCTGATCAACCATATACTAGGATGCATTTGATTGTGGTTTTATGGAATTGGCCTTGAAGGTGTAGCAGATTATTATGAGATGGATTAATGGAAGGCATGTCTTTATTGGAAAAGGTAAGGAATTTTTTAGATGATAAGTGTCATATCATGGCTTGAAATTGAGCAAGATGAATGTCATTAGGGACATAGTATTCATGGAGGGCTTTCTCAAGGAGGTCCTTGTGGATGAGGGATGTTTAGAGTACCTTAGGGATAGGTATTTATGTTGTAATTTTTTTCAAGTCATCAAGGATGCTATATTGATGTGTAGGTGAGGAGGATGAAGCTCTTTGGATATTAACTCGACCATACTGGGCAGTGATGACACAATTGGGTGGTTTGATAAATATGGTGGCTACTTTGGAAGGACTTTTTTCAATGTGGCCAATGATAGAGTTAGATGAGATGTTATTAAATTGTATGTATAATCCATTATATTATATGTACAAAAAATTTACCATCATTATCCTAACAATTTTTTATTTTTTTTATGAATTAAATTTTTCATTAGGGGATGTTTGGCCTTCAATATATATTTCTCCCTGATCAATAAAATCTTTAATGGAGTTCTTGGGTTTCATGCATAAGAATGGTTTATATCCATGGACCCTATGGTAGTCACAAAATGAATGATTGTTGTACCAATATGGTTTAGGAACATAATGAGAAATGGGTTTTATTGGTGGCAATTAGATTATGTTGGATTCGATGAGCTTTTTGAGGACAGTTTCAATTGGTTCACCCAAGGGAGTATATTCTCGTCTAGTGTTTCATTTAGGTTGACCTTTAGGGATAGCTACATATTGTTGAGAAGCTATATTTTTGTGAGATGATGATGGTGGAATTATTTGAATATTTTGGAGATGTTTTGAATTATTCACACCATAATTGACCATGTTTTTTTTTTTGTTCTAGAGACAATATTTGTCACTAGATTGGGGATTGTTGTCTTTTCCTTCTTTGTATATATTTGCTATGCATTTGGTGATAATGGATTTTCTATGGCTTCTTCTTTTTCTATGATCTCATCAAAAGAGAGAACATTTCATTCAAATATGGAAGTCCAATTTCACGTTGAGGTTCTCGATAAAGATTGTGATGATTTTTTTTTGTATATGGACCATACATAGTGACTACCAAGATATCTCCATCTTTGCAAGAATGAGGAAAAATATTAACCATTATTTTGTTTTGTATTTCAAAGGTTATTCTATGTTTTAGGAAAAGTGAGGGATAAATTTATTGAATAACTAAAAAAAATTTGTGATTGTACCATTGGGGAGATGAGTAATCCAATCAAGGGCTTGTCCATGCAAGCTTCTATGGAAGAGCCTCAAGGGGTAGGTGTCAAGGTAGGATACTCTTGGAATATAATGTAGAATTATTTTAAGTGCTCCCTCTGGTCTCCCTTTCCTTTGTACTTATCAAATTTTGGAGAAGGGAGATCATGTTGATGGATTTGTCAAAAGAGTAATGAAATAATTCTTGAAAAGTGTAATATTTATTGTGATGTCCTAATTGAATTCTATTAAGGGTATCCTTTATTTTCTACATGTCTTGGGACAAAGTGCTTGTGAAATTGAAGGGTGTTGAATTGTAATTGGATATGAGAGGTTGAGAGGATGATATGTGTTGGTATTGATAAGAGGATGAAATGGGATTGGAATATTGGATGTGTTGATAGGTAGATGAGATTGGATTTGAGGTTTGGAGATAATATGATAAGTTAGTGGGATTGATATTGATATATGAGGTGAATAGATGGAATATTGAGATTATGGGATATGTGATGAAATGTTTTGGGTGTGATAGGGGATTTTGATATGTAATGGGTGTGGGATTAATACTTTGAGATTAAATGGAGAGATTGGTAGAAGATGAGAGAGATGAAGGATCACGAGAATTAGAAGACTATGGATGATAGGTAGGATTATGATGAATAAAAGGTGGAGGAGGTTGTTGGATGATTTGATATGTATCAAAATCATGGGGTAATTTGGAATGTTTTTTTCTAGAATAAGTATATAATGGTCATAATGCCTCATTATGTATCTATGCATCAAGTCCATGGCTTAGGTATCCTGGGAAAGGTCCTCTAACTATATGGGTGAATCTTGATCACTTGAATCATGGTCATGTATGATATAGTACGAGGATGAAAATGGGCTATCCATAGGGATTTGGTGGACTAACTCTCTAGAGAAAATGTCATTGGATGATGATGGGAACTCTTGGAAGGCCATAATTTTATTTCTTGTTTGGGGCCTTTTGATAGTCATCCAAGAGCTCGAGAGACCTCAGAATGATGAGATGGGATGAAAATGATGCGATAAATCTTGGATTTGAGATGATGGAGATGATAATGATGAAATAGATGGAAAGGCCCGACAATAATATAATAGATGTTAAGAGGATAATGATGAAAAGGACGATACAAGACCAATAGTGTCTCAATTTAATCTAGATCCTTCGATTGATAATGATGGGGTTTTGCTTACACTATAATTTGATAATCACCTATATTCAAAGGCTTGGATTTTCTAACTTGAGCATGTATAATCACTTGATAAAATCTTGGATAAAAGGATAATTTGCTTACCTAAGCTTGGATAATCACTTAGGAAAGGCTTGGATGTGATTAATTAAGCTTCACTAGTCACCTAAGAAAGGATTTGATGGGGATTTTGATAACAATTGTATTAGAATCTAGATAAACTCTTGAAAAGATTAAATTTTATAGGATACAAATATGGATTATGATTGGATGCTAATATTAGATCAAAGATCATAAGGATTTTATCGGATGATATGAGTAGTCAATGATTACATATAATGGATATAAAATATAAGATAGATTAATGATGATAGTTGATGGATCAAGGATATTATATGATAGGATAAATATTGTATAGGAAGATAAGAAGGATCAATGATGAAAGTAATGATGATAGAATATGATAAAGATATGGTAATAGAAGATAGGACCAAGGTCTAAATATCATGCTTGTGATTACTAGGTTATGATAATGAATGAAAATAATAAGATGAGGGAAAGATGAGAGTTATTCGATGGAAATGAAAGAAATGGTTTATGTTTTGGGTAAAATAATGGTTAAATATAGGTCTCCCAAGTATGATCTAGTGTTAAAAAGGTCAAACATTGTAAACTAAGCTATAAAGTTGGTCAAATGGAAGTGAAATGACAAATGTGCAACTTCAAGTGATAGAGGCACCACTATGTGGAACATAAGAGCAACTCTATGAAATAAAGACACCTTTTCATGGAAAAAAGGTGAAATTATGTGACACATGTTGGAAATAAGTGTTGTCATTGATGTCAACCCTATTTGAATAGTAATTGATGTTAGATGTGTTGTTGAAATATGTTCATACCTCAGAGTTAGTTGCAACGTAAGTTGATATGTGTTGAGGCATATTTGTAGGGTAGTATAAGGAAAAATGATGATCTAATTATGTTGTGGAGGATGATAATCATGTCCTAATGTTTCTACAATATTTCTACCTTAATATAATTCTAGGTTTATGTACCGCATATTGAAGAAGATTGGCTAAGGCACTATGTATACCCTAAGGCATTATCATGACTTTTTGGTTTGCATCCATCCATTGTGCAAGATTCTATCTTGTGGTTCAAATGAAATGATGGACATGGTATGAAGATATTATATCTAGATAATCAAGTCTTCACACTTTCTACAGTCAAATTTATAGTTAATAGTGTTTCGGTCTCTGCCCTAAAAGTGCAATGTAATGATAAATGTTGGTTGGAATGATCTGCATTCCTCTAGAGATGAATGATTGGTCTTGCAAAGTTTAGTATATGATCAGTAGTGATCAATACATATTATCTAACAATATCAAGTGTGTTGGAGATCCACAAGCTTAATCTTCAATTAACTACGTGTTTCAGTTCATCTAGAATGCTCTATTTATGCATTTCTAGTAAGCATCTTTAACTATTACAACATTTAATGATAAAACCTTTCTAGAAGAGGTTGTAGGGATATTATAGATTATGTACATTGTTCATATCTTGATCTACATATTTTTTTGGTATCTCCTCAATGGTGTGAAGTCAAGTAATAATATTATTGATGGTACTTGTACTAATCAGGTCGACATGACTTATTTTCTTAATTTGTGGTTGATCTTGATTAGTTAATAGTATTTTGGAGAATGTGTAGAAGTTCTCTTAGGCCTCAACATAGTGTGTTATGATCTGCAAAAAAAATTATTTCACTTTAGATATGTTTTGATGATGACCTATGCAATATGGATTGTTACATATAAAGGGTCATCTTTTAGCTGACTTAATTAGAGGTTTTATATTGTTTTGGATGATATTTATAGAAGGGAAAATCATTTTTGAAGTGTTATGTGTGTTGTATGTGTGTTAATTAGAGTATGAAGTGTCCAAAATTTGTATGATGGTGTAAAATGAATGAAAAAAGGAACTACAATATCAACATAAGTCTGATGCCTCATCTACATTAGTTTAGTCTTAGTTTATTATCATAATTTTCATGTACCCTACTCTAAGATAGTGAGTCTCATAAGGTCCTTTGTATCTTGCTCTTCAAGTTGTCTCTACTTTAATTTTTTCAAGTCAATAGGTAGTGAGACTTAAACTGCATTGTAAATCCTCTTAAGTAGTGAGCTTTTATATTGTGAGTTAACTCACCATGGTTTTTCCCTTATTGGGTTTTCAACATAAAAATCTTGGTGTTATTGTGTGATGCATGTTTTCCTTTTTGATGTTCTTTCAGTTCATGTGATGTGATTATTTATCTGTTAATAGGAATGTTTTAAATTTAATATACGTTGATTCACCCCTCGCCCTCAACATTGCTTTATGTTCAATAATTTGTATCAGAGCTAAGTTGCTTGAATAATCCTAAGAACTAAGGTAGATCCTACTCTTGAACACATGGGGTTTGTTGTAAAGATCAACGATATGTTCATCACAAAACCAAACCTAGAATCAACAAAACCTAAAGACTAGGATATTAATCCAGAAGAATGTCAAATTGATGTTGAAAGTGAACTTAGGTCTACTCTTGAGGATTTGGATGAATCAAGGTTCCAAAATATCATATATGAATGTATGATGGAAAGATCAAAAGAAATAATTGACAAATTATTTAGGCAAAGGTAAACGAATTAAAAGAAGAAGTTGGAAAACTAAAAACTGAAATAGAAGAAGGAAATAAATTCAACGAAGCAGAAATTATGATCTATGACTTGAAAGTTAAGATTGAGGAAGGAAAAAGGATTGAAGACTGTTTGAATACCAAGCTTCAAGTTAAAAATATTGAATGCTCAAAACTTGAGGAAGAAATTGTTACTCTAAGAAAAGAAATTGAAAATGAAAAAGAGCAAAATTCTAAAATTCTAAAATTTAAAGTAGGTTATGAAATTATTGATGAATTGATTAATTCTCAAAATCCCTCTAAAGAGAAATTTGGGCTTGGATTTGAAAAGGGGTAAGTTCTTATTTTCAAGGAATCTACAAATTTGTATGATAACTTCATGGAAAAATGAAAATATAAAACAAAAGATACATCCTCTAGAGATGCAAATACAGATCAAGACAACAAGAAAGAAGGTGATTTCACACCTATCCAAAACAAGAAAGTGAATTTTAGGAAGCCTACCTAAACTACTCCTATTAGGTTCAAATTTAATTTCTATGCATGCAACAAATTTGGTCATAAGACAGTATTATGGTATGAAGTCTCAATAATTTAATGGCCAGTGCTATGATTGCAGTAAATTTGGCCACAATACTAATGAATGTAGAAGTAAGGTGATAAGGAATAATCATTCTATGATCTCTCACTCTTTCTATGGTTATTTCTACTCATTCAACAAGTTTGGTCATAATTTTTTTTGATTTTAGATCCAATATGAGAAGAAGAAATTATGCTATGCAAGCCAATATCATTTGATATAAATGCAATAAATAACGACACATTTCCAAATTCTACAAGGGAAAAAATGTAAGGTCTTGTACTCTTAAAAGGAAGCCTATAATTAGTCAGCAAAAGAAGGAGATTAACAAGGTTTCATAGAAGAAGGAATGAATGTGAAGTAAGGAATGAATATGTACCTCATCATGGTGTTGATGGGGTTATCAGTAACTAAAAAGAGAGTATTGACTCAAGGGGAGTTACAATTGTAGAACTTACAACACCCTTGAAATACTTGAGATGCTAAAATCTTCAACATATTTGGTAAATTATGAAATGAACTTGATTGGTCATATTTTTAGAGAAAATACTCTTTCTATGGACATGTCCTTAAGTTTTATGGATTGTTGCAATGTCATAAATCATAAAAGTAGCTAAATGAACAAATAAAATTATTGCAAAACAAATAGGGTGAGTATGAGATATATTTAGCTGATTTTGATCAAATTGAATTCATTCAAACTATATCAAGTGAGTACAAGAGCTAAGGAAGTGGATAAAGTGTTTAACAAGTTTTGTGCAATCCATAACAACAATTTTTAGAGGTATTTATCTAGTTTTTACTTGTAAAACCCTAGCTACAGTAAGATCTATCGTGGCTAATCTTTTTTTCATCAATGTTGTGTATATACCAAGGCTTAAATTAAAGGAACACCCATATATAAATTGTGAAAAACAAGGAAGGTACTTTCTCCCATGTTCCAATCCATGTGATCCACTCTAAAGATATCCACATCTACATTCATTCACAAATAAATGAATATGATCATATAAATATGATAGTGTTTAGGTTCAATAATCTCCTAGGTGATGACTTTCAGCTCAAACCAGAATATGCAAATGTAGAATGAAAAGGATTGTATGTATGGAAGGATTTTACCTACTTTGGCTATGAAGATGTATGGGTCATATTTTATTTAAGTCGAATTCATAAGGATATATTTTGGCTTGATCAACCCCATCTAATTACAAAATAAGTTATTAGCATCGTGATTAGATTATTCTCCACCAAACCAGTACTTGCACTAAAATCTATTAAGAGTGAAGAGGTTATGAGGATCACAAGAGCTAAATTTGAGAAAAGGGCGTTTACTATGAATGACATATCTAACCTAGGGGTCTGGTATGTGACATTGGGAATTGCATACAAGATATACTACTCAAATAGAGTAGGATCAACTATTACCATTGCCCTCCATACTTCTCATCAAATGGTAGAGAAAGGAAAATATTTTGATCTCTCCAAACTCTTGTGGTAGCAACTATTGGATAATCTGCATTAAAGCAAGGAATCTCGCTACACCTTCTGGTATGGTACTTTTATCATTTTTCTCATGTTCTATTTCATGAAAGAGATGCTTGGTTTTAAGAATGTGGTCTGGAAAAATAATATTCATGTTACACAACAAATAAAGGATCTCGTATACGTAGCTTTCTAGATGACACTCAATGGAACACAAAATTTTGGGGTTTCTTTAAAACCTTCCTGGGTGAGATGCATAAGAGAGACAAAATACCCTCACAAGTTGTGGAGAAGTATAAAAATGAAATCACTTATATGCTGGACAAAGATAACTTTTATATGGAAGTTGTTGAACCAAGGACTTCATACATTACCAAGATGCCCTATGAACTTTCTAGAGAAAATTGGATTGCATATACTTAAATTTTGCTCAACAAACCTAAAGATACCACAGTTGAAAGGTTTGGTACATATGATGAAATAACCAATAAATAGACTAAGGAGAGGGTAGAAGAAAAGGAAAAGAAGAATTTATGAAAGATGGTTTCTAAGCTAAAAAATATTTTTGAGAATCCTAAAGGTTCTATGGAAGCATATCATTCCACTACTTCTATACCAAAATCTAGAAGGACAAGTAGATTTTCTTCTACCACTACCACTGCTTTTGGACATACCCAAACTCCTACTAGCATAAAAAGAGTTACTACTAATTTTCTTGTAAAGACCAAAACTACAAAAAGAAAGAAGTTGAGACCTAAACAAAAGAAATTTCAGAAAATATAAATCAAGTATATGTAGTCGATGATGAGGAAGTTGAAGAAGTAGAGTTGAAATCCTATATGTTGAAGAGGGGGAAGAAGAATACAGAACAAGAAGGAGAAGAGATATCCATGGAAAAGGAAGTTGAAGTGTAGACATGAAAAATATCTTGATCAACTAACTTCAATTCCTCTTTAGATTCCTCTTTAGTCACCTCTCTATTAACCATTTAATTAATCATCTCAATCAATCAATTTTACTTAATTAAATCATAAATCAATCCTAAAGGCCCTCTTTAATTAAATAAATAAATCTTATTTATTTAACTTCTAAATTTCTTCATTTAATTAAATAAATCAAACTTATTTAAGTAAGCCACTAACATCATCCTTTTGATTAAATAAATCAAATCTTTGTTTAATCAAATCTTTATCATTTTCTTCTCCTTTTGATTTATTTTAAATCTGTAAATCTAAGTCAAAAAATAAAATCACCTAATCTTCACTTAGGTTAACTAAATAATGATTAACATTAAATCTAATGCAAGTCCCATCCTCTAGCTTTTCCCACTTGCACAAATAAATGATTTCTATTAATTTATTAAATCTTCATTTTCTGGTCTAGTACTTGATCCACCTGTTCACTTTGTACCAACTCATACGCCTAGTCAGATATGACAAGGTTTTTCAGTGTTTGGATCTAAGGCCCAATGTCTACTCATAAGCTCAGGCAACACAATCCCAAATTTGTAAACACACCTTTCCTTTTCCCTCGCACACATCCTTCTTCTTTAACTTCAGATCCATTTCTAACATAGCATATAACAAAATCTTCAAGAAAATGTCATGAAAAATGTGAGCTTCGACTCTACCGACATTTCTGAGGGGTTTGTTTTAATTTAGAATTATTTTTTCCTAACGAGTATGGTTAGCAGCAATAAAGGTTCACTGTGTGAGAAATATTTACTTGGAAACAAGCAAGTATTCCACTCATAGGTGCATTGTCCAAGAAAATTTAACTTGCAATGTATATGCTCCTATCATATTAATGTATGGTGAACTCAGTGAATCAACTTGACATTAAATAAAGTAGGTATAATACTGAAAGCTAGTGCGAATTGATAGTGGAGTTTGTAGTCTTTGTTGCATCGTATTGAAATGAAAAGTGTGGTCACTTTTATTGGTTCTTTACAATTTTTTTGTTGTTATTCACCAATTTTCAAGTTAAGTCTTATGTCAATAGCTGCTTGCCAAATTAGAGAAGTGAATAATGGGAGGGTGCAATTTCCATTGTACAACTTAAAATCTGGCTGGCATAATTTTTGGAGGGTCTTAAAGTCTTCATGCATGATTTGAAAATCATCATGCATATATAGGAAATGTTGTTTGGTTTCTTGATTTAATGTTAAGATCGTTTAGAGCATTTATTTAGTCTAGCATTTGAAGTGTGCAGTTCAAACATTAGAAACTTTAATATTGTTTGTTCTATTAATGTTTCCACTTTTTTTGACACGGAAGCACATCTTGTTGTGCATTTATGATAAATTGGTGGAAGCATTTATTTTCAAAGATTGACAGGAAAAGATATAGGTGTTATATTTCAAATCCTTGCTCAAGTCATTCCATCACCTCCACTTAAAGCCAGAGAAATTATTACTATTTTGGAGAGCTTCAAAGATCTTTAGCTAGCGTGCAATCTTTCTTAAAATCTGGTTACTATAGACATCTATGCATTTAACTATTTATGTGTTTAATGGTTGAAAATGTCTTTATTAATGTTGCGTACTACTCTTGAATGGGCAGCCAAGTCAAGCTAACCTCAAAACTCTATTTTTCAATTAGGTTTTTAAGGCTGCTTCAATAGACGCTTTATGCCACCAAGTTGACACCACAATCTAGGAAAGAAAATATCTTTCCACAAATTCATTTAGTGGATATGTTATGATTATGAGACCACATCTTTTGGGGGCATAGTGTCCATAGTAAATCTCGAAGTTGTAGGTGCTTTCTCCCAGGAATTAGAAAGCTTGTTTGTTTATAATCTTTATGTGGTGTGTAGGATATTTTGAGTAGTGGATGGATTCATTAATACTAGATTCACAAAATAAAGGACAACAAAAAAACACCTTTGACAATGTTTATTGGTGGAATGGACTCTTTGATCTAGAATCATTTTTTATCTTGCATCATCCCTTCAAATGCTCTTTATTTCTTTGGATGCTTTTAAAATGAAATTGCCCTTGTTTAGTGGAGTACATTTGATTGACAACTAAATAGAATGTTGACATATCTTATGTTGTGTGCTTTAGGGTTGTGTATATGGAATGATAATGCAACATTCTTTGGGACTTCGCTTTTGGACTAACAATATTAGTTTTTTTTTAATAAGTATTTCATATGGTATATTTTGACCTTAACATAGTAGTGATTTTGAAGAAAATCTTATTTTTTGCTTCTACTTTGCATGACAAATTGGCATCAAGAAACAACAAAGGTTTTCTCTCACACAATAATCAAACAACAAGTAGATTTGAGTTGAAAAATGAGGCATTAAAACTTGAAATTGGAAAAGCATTTTTAAATGCTTATTGTGATAATCTAGAGCTTCCATTCTATGCTTTAGTTTTCTATTTTAAATCAACTCACATCTTTTTGGGGCTCTAAAAAGAACATTTCAATCTTTGCTACAAAGGAACTTAAAAATAACATTAGGACAAACTTACTAGAGTTGGTTTTCGGATTTAACAATTCAACAAGGAAACTTTCATATCTCATTTTGGTGCTTTAAAGTGAATCAAAATCATTGTTTTGTGGACTTAAAATGAACAAGTGTTTATTTGTTTTGTAATTGCTTACTCAGAGTAATACCATCGAAAGGATGTATGTGCTTCTCTCGTGCCTCATGACAATCTTGATAATCAAAAGGCCTTTTGGTGATCTTAAGTTGGGTAAAGTAATTACCTCCACATTTAATTTTGGGATTAAAATTGAACAAAACATCTTACAAGTGTGAGTGGAACATGTTGCATGTGTTCTCCCTTTTTTTCTAAATGAAGGTTGATCGAGCTACAAATATGTTTGCTTGCTTTTGTTTATCCTAGAGGACCTACCTTTAGGGAAAAAGTACTCACCCAAGGGAATGACCCAACTAGTAACACACTAAAGCCAAGTGTATTTCCAGCCAGGATATAAAAGTGGGTACTAGAACAAAGGCCAATATCATGTGGTTGGTCCTGACAAGAAGGGTAGCAATGGTCTCTAGCCGTATGGGTCAATCTCCATGAACAAAAAGTTTGAATTAAAACCCTTGTTTAGAAAGTCCAAAATCCCTATCTATTTGTTGCTACAAGAACGGTCATTCTGAAGCCATCCCACAGTTTTACGACTTTTAGTAGAGATGGAAAGTATGCCATGGGAGATTCATGGGTACTGGTGCTTGGTTGCCCCGAAAGAAGTGTTGAGCTATGGAGGGGAGCTAGTGGGGTCAAGCATCTAACCATCCGTTGAAAGCAAGTGTAGCTAGACTTGTCCAAGTGGGGACTCAACAAATACTATCTCAAAAATCCAAAGGGTTGTAACTATTCTTGAAATCAAAACACTTTGCTTGAGTGAAAACATTGGAAAAACAAACATTCAACATGTGCATCAAATCTCAAACCCTTTAGGAGAAGCAAATATCCTTGAATGAATTCACATGTTATTGCTTTCCCTTGGGATTCTCATCCTTACAGGCTTCTAAGCATTTGGATTGCATCTCAATTTTCTCGTACTAAGATCAACATTAGGTAACCTTTGCCTTGATTTCCTCGATCTCCACATAATACACTTTATGGGATGAAAGAAAATTAGGACATTGGAAATCTAGTTTTAAAATCTAATCAAGAGTGTTTTTGTGATGAAAAGAACTTATTAAGCAAAGTTAAATCAATTGGACCCCACACATGTGCTTGGAATCTTTTGGTCATATGGTTTTCATGCAAACATTGGTCTTTTGGTTTTAAACTACTCTTAGAGAAAAGCATGTTCTTCACTATCTTGGTCTAGTAAACAAAGTCCTTCTTAGGTTAATTTAGGATCAAAATCAAACACTTCATCCATTCCAAACATTTATCATCTCCATCCCACAAACAACTTTAGATCTTTGGAAACATCATTTTAGACTTGGGTAAATCATCAAAATCAAAATCACCTTATTTAGTTAGGAGTATGGGAATGCATCCTTTCTCATACCTCTAGTTAAATCAGCACACCTTTGAAAAATTTCATCCTAAGGTCACATCCAACATCTTAGGTTCATTATCCATTCAAAACAATCAAAATCAAATCCTAAAAGTCTAGAATTGATCCAAAGTTCCCAAAAGTTGAACACCCATATCATTCACCCCTTTCATCCTTCATCTCATCATTATGCCTTAACACCTTAGAGGTTCACTTTTGCAACAAGGTCAAAACACAAGAGGAACATGGAATATAAAATTGATCCATACATCATGAGCGGTCTAAACCAACCAAACTGTCAAAACCTTACAATGTTGATTGATTATCGAAACTCACATTTACACAATCCTTACATGGGATCATTATCTCCTACAAACCTCCATGGTACAATAAATATGAGTATACCCAGTCAAAATTTTGGAACACCTTTCCTGATAGTAGATTTAAATCCAATTCCAAACTTACAAATCTATCAACCAAACAATCAATGCATGAATCTTCAAGAAAACAAAATCATCCCATTGAATCCATGTATGCCAAGTACAATTTTTCCAAACATGAACATTTTAAATCCACACTTGGAAATTTTTTGGATAGATATGCTCACAAAATATAAAAATGTTGTTCAAAGTCCAAACAAGATGCTAACGACTCCATGTATTGATCCAAGTCAAGGTAACACCATGCAAAATCAAAGTTACCTAAATCAAGTCAATGTGATTCCCAACAACAAAAATGCTCAACTTCAACCCATAATGCCAAATCTGAACATCATCCCAAATCATAAAATTGTCCAAAATGAATTTTTCCATGATCCCATGCAAACACCACAAGTGTACATTCCAAATCTGCTTGAACAAAAGGCAAATCAACTATATCAAGGGAGTCAAAAACAAAATCAAGATCAAAATTTGCTAGATCAACTTACTTCACTTGCCAAACTAATTGACTTATTGAGCCAAGAGACAACTTAACTCCAAAATCAATAAACTCTACAATTGGTTGAAGCATGTCATCAAAGCATTGAGTTGTGTCCACAACCACATCAAGAACAATATCTCCAATTTCAAGAAGTCAAATATCAAGATCGACCACATCAATAAATTCAACTCCCACATCTCAAAGATCAATCACCATATCTCCAAAATCAATGACCATAAGGTCAATTCAAAGTGAAAATCTCACAAAGGAACAAACACAAATACACACCACTTGGGAAACTAGTTGAATTAGTCCTGCAACAATTGGTACAGGAAAATCTCATCAATCTCCCCATCTATGGGAACTATCAAGAACCCCTACTTAAACCACCAGGGTATAATGAGGAGCACCATTGTTATTTTCATAAAACAAAGGGACACACAACATCAAGTTGTATTCGACTCAAAAATATCATCCAAGACTTCATTGATCGGAAGATAATCACTATTGGGGATAACGATGAAAATTCAACCACTGGTGATAGCATTGACAATCTCCCCACCATAATTGTTGAAAAAAACGATCAAGATCTATCCATCAAAGATCACATTGAAGATTGTTTTATCTCATCCGAAGATCAAATCAACATATATCAAGAGTCACTTTTCAATCATGACCAAAATCCGCCAACAATACCCAACAATGATCCAGTTCAAGAAATGTCAACATCACTTGGCCCTCTGGTTGAAGACATTGACAATCTCTCTATCACAATTGTTGAAAACTATGCTCAAGATCTCTCCATTAATGAGCACATTGAAGATGATTCTACCCCATCTAATGATCAAATCACCATACATCAAGAGCCACTTTTTAGTGATCTATTTCAAGGAGTGTTAGAATTATTTGATCCCATTGACATAATCTACGATCCATTGACCAATCATCATATTGAAAATGCCTCTACATCACCTTATGAGTTAGAGGACATATCTCAAGATTTTATTCCAAGTCATGATCAAAATCTTTCACTAAGGTCTAGCAATAGTCCTTTCCAAGACATGTTGACCTCCTTTGACCTCATGATTATAGATATTGAAGGAATCCTCAACTTGACACTCGATCCAAGTCCACTCAAATATGAAGAGGATATTGAACCACTTACCATGACTAATGATGATATCCAAGAACCCTTTGAAAGAAATCCATCCTTTAAAACTAACCCATGTCAAGAACTTGATCCAAAGCATGTCAAAAGCAATCCCAAAATTAATCAAGATCAAGAATTTGTATCTCCAAGATACTACAATGATCTAATGGATACTCTCCTATCTATACAAGATGTTGCAAATGATGATCATATCCACATAGTACATACTCCTCCATCTACCCATGAGATGCTTTATGTGGATGGAAACATAGATGATCTTCATTCAGAACAAGATCCCTTCACTCTTGACATTATTACAAAAAAGAGCAATTTATTGATTCCTACAGTCAAACTGAGTTGTCAACATCAGCATCAGATATATCCTAAATTCAAACTAAGGACATCATGTATAAAGATATCCAACATTATCCACTCAAAGAAATGGGTCAGACAAAATAGGGTATTTGGAGTCAGTAGAGAAGCAAATTGAAATAATGTCATCTATAATAGACATTTATTAGAGAAGGCTTATTGAACAAGAAATTTTAAAACAAGCATAATCAAGGAATGAATGTGCTACTACCACCATACTGGGGGCAACTTCATCTCAAGCAAACGTCAACATAGGGAGCACAAAGAATCCTTATGATGAAACCGATGCCAATACTACAACTAGCCACGTCATGAATCTTCATCCACCCATCACCCCATCAATGAATTGGGAACAACTTCAAAAGAAAGATTTGAATCAAAGCACAAAGAATGTCATCAAAGAAAAAGATTCTAAGAAGCATAATGGAAAAATAAAATACACATGGATACCAAAAAATACAAAGAAAGATTATCCCTATCAAACTCCATTAGTCAAAAAAACTATGGGCCAAAATAAAAAAGGGAAAAGTATCCATCAAAGATGTACACAAAGGAAAAAGAATGCTTCTCAAGCAACGTACAAAGTAAATCATGCAGTTGGTTCTAATTCCATCCACACTTTCATATCCACCCATCATTGCTCATCTTTCGAAGTTTGGAGAGTCAAAAGTTCCAAACTAGCAACCAATCCATCTTTTATCCCAAAACATACTCCATCCATGCCTCCACGCATGATATCCAATTTTCACATTGACCATGTATTGGAAAAAACCCTTTATCATAAGGATTCAGAAGGCATCCTACCGTGATGTGAGCAGAAAGACAAAGTTAACTTTGGTATCAACAAAGCAAATCAAGAATCTAAAAATTTGCATTCAAGCACACATATCTTAGCAAAGTAACTTCTTCAAGCAGGATATTGATGGCACGTTATGACAGGGGAATCTACATCAACACCACAAGGTGATTCAGCATAAAATATTTCAAAAAAAAATTATATATATATATATATATAAAAATCCAAAAAAAATTAGAGAAAGGATTGAAAATAGTAAAGAAAAAAATCGTCCTCTAGTGAAAACCACATGGGCGGTGCTTTGGATAGGTACCATGATGAAAACCTAGCAAACAAGAATCATGTGTAGAATCTAGCATTTGTGTACGCCAGTTTAAGTGGAAGCATCTCATCCCATCCATAATATATCCAACATTTTGAATGCATCACAACCATAATAAATCCATTCATCCCTAAACCATTTATCCAATCCATGTGCATATATTTCCATCCATAGTCTAATTTATCGTGATCTTCACAAAGTTTGGTGTGCACTTTACACTTGCTTATGGTAAAAATCTTGACATGGGTCATTTTCATTTATCCAATGTTATATAAGCCATGAAACATTATCCAAATGAGCATTCTTTATCTGAACACCTTATCTTATCACAAGATAATCCTTGGCATCCTTTGTGTGCTTTCCATATCCATCCATCCACACACCTATCCATGCATCCACCCATGGCATTCCATACATTTCTAGACACCAGGGGCAGATATTTACATCTTGCTTCGGGAATAAATCTTGTTCTATATCCTCCAACTTATATGGTGATCCAAAAATTGGCAAATGCGAAATCAAATTGGTCAAAGTACTTGTGAGAAAGAATGAAAATCACTAGCCCATGGCACATTTTGATGAGAATATGTTGCTTATCAAGTTTTATCTTTCATCGAACATCAATCCAAACAATCAATATTAGTTGCATCTAATTTTCACTTTAGTGTCACATCAAATCATTCAAAACAAATTTTGTCCCAAAATCAAGCTTCAATCCTAATCAATAAAATCCAATCAATCCATCATCTTAGGATATCCTTCCCAATCCTTGTGTTGCTTAACACAATCCTTGAACTATTGTGTATCCTCAACAGTGTTATCATCAACAATCCCTCATCATCTTGGGATACCCATCCTAATCCTTGTGTTGCTTAACACTATCCTTGCATTGTTGTGTATCCTCAACAATGTTATCATCATCAATCCATCAATCTGATCAATCAACCTTAGCTTGGTTTTTAACAAAATCCCAAAACAAATCACTAATATCATATCCATATCCAAATCATCAAAATCATGCAAAAATCCAAAAACATAAAAAAAAAATCCAAAAATCCAAAAACATAAAAAAAAATAAAAAAATCCAAAAACATTAGAAAATCAAAAAATCCAAAGACATCAAAAAATCAGAAAATCCAAAAACATCAGAAAATCACAAAATCCCAAAACATTCAAAACATATCAAAATCCAAAAATAGATCAAAAATTCAGTCAAAAAGTCAAAAACAAAGTCGTCTTGTTGAACTACGGGTCTTTGAGCCTTGAACGTAGGAAAGGTTGATCTTTGATCATCCCCCCAGACACTTAGGTTAGTCCTTTAGGAGTCCATCATAATAAACTGACAATCTATTTGTTTATATCTCATCAATAATCGAGTCTATGTTAGTCAAACTATGTGGTCTCTACATGTATAACATAGGCAAGGCTAATATGTTGATCAACCCCCAAGGGCCCTAGGATAGGTCCTTAGGTTAGTCTCTTGGTCAAAATCTCAAAAAACCCCAAAACATTTAAAAATTTAAAAATTAAAACATTTGAAAAATCTCAAAAAATACCAAAAACAGCCTCAAAATGTTTCAAAAACTCCAAAAACATCCAAATATTTGAAAATTTCATTTGTCTCATCTTGCTTTCACCTGTAATAAACATCACCGACAATAAATCAATCACCATCCCCAACCTTTGGTGAAACAGTCGAAAACAAGTCTAGCAGCTCAAAAGAGAAAACTCAAAATGTCAAAGTCTAAGGTTTAGGTCAATACATAAACAAGTTAGTCAACTCTTTGTGTTGGTAGCCTATCATCCAATCAGTCCCAAATCAATCATCTGATAATATCATGTCCTAGGATGTATCCTTCCTACAATGGGAATTATTTATCGGAAAGAACACTTTGGATAAACGAAATGATGTGCCGCCATCTGCTAACATGTCCTAGGATGTATCCTTCCAACAATGGGTATTATCTATTGGTAATAGTTTTGGTTCTTATCCTTTAAAAACACATTTCCTTTTGCTTAGCAGTATTGAGGAACATTAGCTTGTTTGTTTACTTTATCTTTGTCTTTTTGACTTATCTCTTTGCACTCATTCCAATGACCTCTCGATGATGTCCAAAGAAAAGGATTTAGAGAGATAGAAATGTGGCAATGATCATTATCTTTTTATCTGCGATGCTTGTTGGATGTTCTTGTAATATAACCTCGATCATCTGTGCTTTATTTGTGCATAGCAAGGGTGTTTTAGGTATCTTGTTGACCACATAGGAAGGTTTTCCTTTCTATGTTTTGGTCTGAGATATTTGAAATATCTTAACTGCATTTTAAATAAGGTTTCATATGTCAAGTGTGAACAGGAGTACTCCTATCTGATTGTCAAGTCAAATTCCATCACACTAAGTGCAATTCCATCCTAGCTCTTTATACCTTGATGCATTGTACTTATGCATGTTATCAAACATAAGGTAAGTGGCCCTTTTAAAGTCCCAATTCCTGATAAGTGAATCATCCATCTCTCATCATCATTGACTCGTGTCTTGTTGGAATCTCTTGCTTTCTTCATCTCCTTTCTACGCTAACATCATCATGATCCAATAATCATCATGACCAATGCATCCATCTTGCATCCACAAACCATCAACATACTGCATATCATATCATATCATATAAGAAACATCAATCATCTCACGTGCATGTTCATCATCATAGTATAGATCTGTTAGTCTAAGCATCTCATAAACCATGCATTTGCATAAAACATCCATTGCATAATCATAAAGGCATTGTCACATCATCCATATCAAATGCATTGCATCATCATTTTAAGTTGTTTAGGATAATATAGATTTGTTATTCTAAGCATCCTAAAACCATCTCATTTACATCATCATCACAACCATCCATATGTCCATCTTGAACCTCTTTATCGTGAGATTGATCCTCAAATCAAATATTTTCGCTCGATCCCTCGAGGGGGAAATGTACCAGTGTATTTCTTTCCACTGGGGCATTCAAAAAAATCATAATTTTTTTGAATTTTGATAGCGGTAAGTTTATTCTTTGAAGCAACGTAGCAAGTGCATTGCTTCAAAGAGGGGAAAAATGTAGACATGAAAAATATCTTGATCAACTAACTTCGATTCCTCTTTAGTCACCTCTCTATTAACCATTTAATTAAACATCTCAACCAATCAATTTTACTTAATTAAATCACAAATCAATCATAAAGTCTCTCTTTAATTAAATAAATAAATCTTATTTAATTAAATTCTAAAGTTCTTTATTTAATTAAATAAATCAAACTTATTTAATTAAGCCACTAACATCATCCTTTTGATTAAATAAATCAAATCTTTGTTTAATAAAATCTTTATCATTTTCTTCTCCTTTTGATTTATTTTAAATCCATAAATCTAAGTCAAAAAGTCAAATCACCTAATCTTCACTTAGGTTAACTAAATCATGATTAAGGTTAAATCTAATGCAAGTCCCATCCTCTAGCTTTTCCCACTTGCACAAATAAATTATTTTTATTAAGTTATTAAATCTTCATTTTCCATCAACAAGGCATAAAAATGGAATATTCCTCCATTTCAAATGTCCCTCCAAGTGGCATGAGTCCTTCCAACAAGGCATTTATTCACCCTACAAGTCCTTTTGCATTGAGCCAAGTGGCCATTACTCCATTTGACTCTCCCTCCACCTTGTCATTTCAACATTTTCAAATTTCAAGTATATGCATTTATTGGCACATTCATCAAAACTTGCACATTCTTGGCCCATTCCCATGATGACAAGTGGCTCCTTCCTATTGGTTGGGTTTTTTTCCCACATTCATCCCTTTGGCCTCTTCTCTCATCAAACTCTTCTATAAATGGAGAGGTTATCATTCATTTTGATCATCCATAATCTTCATGCAAAGTTACTCTCTTCACATTGAGAGATAATTTTGTCCACTTCATTGTCATTGCATTGCATCTTCATCATTGGCTTGTCAAGGGTTACGAAAGGGCCACTTTTCATATCAAAGTGGCACCAATCCACTATGGAATATGTATACTTCATGTTTTTATATTCTTTGATCATCTTTGTCATTTATTTTCATTTTGAAGCATGATGCATTATTTCATAGGGATGTTGAATGTTTGCTTTGTTTTTAAATACTAACCATACTAATGATGGTATGTTGGACTTTTTTGTAGACCAATGCAGATTTTGACATCCACATGAAGTAGAAATAAGAAAGTCTCCTCCAGAATCATCTAAACATCTGCCTCTACAACTTGAAGCTACCATCAATGCAATTGTGTAACATGATGATTTTAAGGAAGTTGATAATCTTAATGTTGAATCATCTCATGTTGACAAGAACACAATTTAGAAGGAAATCATTATATATATGAATAGTTTTAACATGGACCTTAATAAAATAATTGATCATCTTCTGGTAAGTTTAGCATATGTTCTCAAAATAAAAATGAATTTTGTTGTTATTAATGAAACAAAAATTAGTCAATAGGCACGGGAAAAGGAAAGGATATCTATCTCCCATGATGAAAGAGTTAAATTGTCCCAATATCAGGCTCAAAAATTTAGAATAAAACAAAGAATAAATATTTTGATGGGGAAGGAAAAAGACGAAATAAAAAGGATGGAAAAGGAAATATTTGAAATGACAGTAAAAATATTGGAAGGTTTTAAGAATACTAAAATAATCAAGGATAAAAGTCCTTCAAATATATCTATTACATAAGACATGCTTGATGTGACTACTCACATTGTGAATCCATCCTTTGTTGAAGAAAATTTAACTACAGATGATGTGGAAGTTGTAAATACTAAACATGATGAGCAGATTGATCCTCCAAAAAGCACAAATGCATAAGGTGTAGAGGATGAAAATAAAATAAGGATCTCACCCCCGGTGAACACTGAATTTGATAAAGAACATAATGTTGCTTTGTTGATGAAAGTACATATGCAAGAAATGAAAGAAATTTTTGGATAGAAATAATTAGTAATGGTTATCTCTATTATTGAAATAAGAAGAGAAGAAGGAAAGGAAGAATAAAATGAGAAATAAAGTGAAGAACAAAAGATAGAAGGTAATCCTGAAAATGTTCAAGATTCAAAGGAGGTCAATATAGAGAAGCAAGAGGCTTTTGTAACCCATGGGTCTTCCTCATCAGATTCTTTCAAAGAAATACTAGGGATGTAAATGTTGTCTCAAATGATAGTTAGCCTCATCTTCTACAAATTCCAACTATTGAGGGACAAGTTGACCTATCAAGCATTTCTCCCTTACATAAGTTGTAACTTGGTAATGTCTTGCATGCTTCTACAAGGAAATCCTACAAGAACATGAAAAAAGTGAATATTATCCAAGAAGGATTATCAGAAGTAAATATTGATGTCGTGTTTCCTCCAAATTAAAATTTAAAGCTCTTAATGGACTCTTTCAAAGATCATGCCTCTCTCTTGGAGCAAAAGGTAGAACAAGATGCCTTGAGAAAAGTAAAAGATAAAAGAATAATTGAGTCCTCTATTAGGTGTACTGATGCACACAATAATTTATAGGAAAACATAGAAAAGTTTAAGGATTGTGTGAATAAAGCAACAACTCTTTATCAATTATGTTTGAAGTGGTCAAGCTCCACCAAAGACATGAAAAATTAGATTGACTCTATTGAGTCAAAAATTACACTGTTGTCTGAAACTTATGATTTTTCAAACAATATGGATGGATCTATTAGGGAACAATTTTAAAATATTCATGTATAATTCTCATTACTTTTGAGCCGGAGAGATTAATTAATGCAACAATTCAACTTGTTAAGAGAGGTAGTCAATATGTGGCTTGCATCACTATCTAGATTATTAGAAAAAGCAATAAAAGTGGGCCAAAAAATAAAAAATCGTAGGAAAATAAATGAGGCTAAAGAAATGTGCATAGAATATGAATGTAAAAATCATATACTCTCCTCAGCAACAACAGATTGGATTGCAACCTTGGAGTAACTAAAATAAATTCATAAGAATATTCTTCCTTCCAAGGATGATGTAAATATGTAAGAAAATTTTGTCCTTATAAATATTTTTGTGAAATTTTGCAATATCTTTCTAATTTTTTAATCTATTCTTGCACATAACATTCATTTTTGAGGAATCTCCATATCAGGGGGAGTATAGAGTATGGAGTGGCTCATTAAGTTTTGGGATATTGTAAATGGAAGATGTCATACCCTTTGCCCTAGATGTCAAAGGGAGAGAGAAGTATATGTGTGTTTCCATCAATGAAAAATGGAGAGATTGTTGGAAATAAGTGTTGTCATTGATGTCAACACTATTTGGGCAGTCATTGTTGTTAGATGTGTTGTTGAAATATGTATATACTCTAGAGTTTGTTGCAACATAAGTTGATATATGTTTCAAGGCATGTTTGTAGGGTAGTATAAGGAAGAATTATGATCTAGGTATGTTGTGAAGGATGATACTCATGTATTAATGCATCTACAATATGTATACCTTAATAGCATTTTGGGTTTATGTATTGCATATTGAAGAAGATTAGCTAAGGAACTAACTATATATACCCTAAGGCACTGTCATGGATTTTTGGTCTACATCCATCCATTGTGCAATATTTTTTCTTGTAGTTCAAATGAAATAACAACCATGGTATGAAGATATTATATCTAGAGAATCAATTCTTCACACTTTCCGCGGTAAAAGTTATAGTTGGTAGTGTTCTAGTTTGTTCCCTAACAGTGCAATGCAATGATAAAGGTAGGCTAGAATGCTTTTGCATTCCTCCAGGAATGTAGGATTTTTCTTGTAGCTTTGAGTACATGATTAGTAGCAATCAATACATATTATCTAACAATATCAATTTTCTTTAAGATCTACAAGCTTAATCTTCAATTAACTATGTATTTTAGATGATCTTGAATGATTTGTTTTTGCATTTCTAGTAAGCTTATTCAGTTACACCAGCATTTAATAATAAAATATTTCTAGAAGAGGTTGTAGGGATATTACAAATTATCTATATTATTCATATCTTGATTTGCATGATGTTTTTCGTATTTTCTTCGTGGTGTGAAGTCAAGCAATAACATTATTGATGGTACTTGTACTAATCGGGCTGACATGGATTTTTTTCTTCATTTTCGATTGATCTTGATCAATTAATAGTATTTTAGAGAATGTGTGGAAGTGCTCTTAGGACTCAACATAGCGTGTTTTGATCTACAATCAAAATTCATTCACTTTGGATATTTTTTGATGTTGACCTTTGCAATATTATTTGTTACATCTAAGGGTCATCTTTTAGTCAACTTAATTGGAGGATATGTATGTTGAATGTACACAAGACAACTAAGAGGGGGTGTGAATCTCTTGTAAAAATGTAGAACATCCAAAACCCTTATAAACATTTAGATCCACACAAACTTAATTAACCCTTAATCTATTTAGAATGATTTGGCATGAAAGCAAATAACAAAAAATGAAACATATCAACACCATGTAGAATAGAACACTAGATTTACATGGAAAACCCAAGAAGGAAAAAACCACAGTGAGAATTAGATTATAATATAAATTAATTGCAACACCAAATATAAAAGGCTCACTGTCAGAGGGCTCACTACCCAAAAGAAATAAGGGCGTACTACCAGATTATAGAAAACAAGAAAGAAGAATGTTATAGTGAGAAATCCATCTCAATCCAATAGAAAATTCCACCACAATATCACCAACACATTAACAACCTCTTTAAATATTGTAGACACCTTTTTCTCATTGCTTCCAATAGTGTAAATCATTAAGCTCACACTACACTTCACAAATTCACACTTCACAACTCTACAATTCACATCACATCCTCACCACACAATTCTTCATCAAACATAAAACTCATTTATACCTTCTTCAACCTTGAAAATATTCTCCTAGGTCACTATGTACCTCAACCTTGAAAATTCAAAATAGGTTGGCACTAATGATTCCCACAGTGGAAGGGAATGAAAGTAGACAACACCACATCTTAACTCAAACCCAAATCATACATATACACCATGCCACACTTCCACAATCACCAAAGTAGATCCACAATTAGTGTAAACACCTAAGGTTGATTGAACCTGTGTAAACACCATTAAAATTTAAATACATTCTTCCTCAAATTCAAAGATGACTCGTAGACCACACAACACTTGAGCACAATTTGAAATATTCCAAAAATACCCTGAAATCTAATAAATTCCTTTGCAACAACTTTCACCTAAAGAATGTATGTACACTAAGTACACTCAGATAGCCTTCCATAAAATGTAACTCAAGAAACCACCTTGCCAATAACAAAACCATGAAAAAATTTGATTGAAGGTAGATATGAACCTTATTAAAACACTTCTAGAACTGCAAGACCAGAAACCAAAATGCAGAGAAATGTAGAGCAAAACCATTTCTCCTAGACACCACTACACCACAATTCACACACTGGTAAACACAAATTCTTCAACACAACAATCCAGACCAATAAATTTTGGATATATAACCTCTAAACACCTCTTACCAACATATCTAAACTTCAAAAGTATATCTTCAACACAAATGAAATGTGGAGCAAAACCAAAACAACACATTGTATACTAGAACATCTTTGCAACACATTGTTTCCTCTTTTATTCAAATTTTCTCAAAACAATTTAGAAACCAAGCACGAAAGGCATATACTCATCATCTTCAACAATTCCTCATCACTATTAAACCAACTTCAATACTTCAAAAAAATAGCATCCACAAATAGAAGCTTTCAAAGCAACATTAGAGGTTGACATCAATGGGAATTACTAATGAAAATATAATGAAACTAATCAAAGCATCAACACAACTTTTCAACCATCACTAGTCATCAATGAAAACACAACCATAATCTTTTTGACATAAATGAAAACACCAAATACACAAACTTGCAAGAATCTCCTCCTTTGTAATTGATGGAAACACATGATGTGAAAAATTGTTAACAACAAACATAACAACTCTAATAACCAACACACTGCTCTATATCAACTCTTTCTCTTTTTCTCATTACTCTTTGTCTCCCCTTCTCAACTAATACTTTTCACATTTCTTCATCTCTCCCCCTTTGACATCAATGGAAAAGGACAAAAAAAATTCATCTCTTCCCCCCTTTGACATTAAACATGCATACTCTATTTCTTTAGTATCCTACATACTCCTCCTTAGGAGCACACACCATTTGAACTATACCAACCAACAATAAATGAACATATAATTTGAAACAATTGAAAAAGGACAACACAAACCTACACCAATACCAACTCCTTATTACAAAAATTGACAAAGAACTACCTACTCCCCCTGAGAGGTAGCATCCAACATCATTCTAGAACAAAGAATGAATTGTGAGATCCATTGAATTGATGCATATACTTATGCATCTACTTTGAAAGAAGGAGGGAATATAACACCTAACTTCTCTTGGAGATACTCAAAATTATCCTTAGGAAGACCCTTATTGAATATATCACCAACCTGATCCTTTGTATGTACATACTCAAGCTTCACTTCATTCTCTACAACCTTTTTCTCTCAAAAAGTGAAAATGGATTGAGATATGTTTTGTGGTTGAGTGTATCAACGGATTCTTTGAAATTTTAATAGCACTTGTATTGTCACAAAAGATAGAAACTAGTTCATCACACACAACTCTAATATCCTTCAAATTTTGCCTCACTCAAAACACTTATGTGTAGCAAAGATGTTGTTGTAATGTATTCGACCTCTGCAATGGATAAAGATATTGAATCTTTCTTCTTGCTCAACCAAGACACCAATCTACATCCAAGAAAGAATTCCCACCACCTGTACTTTTCTGATCATCAACACATCCTACCCAATCATCATCGGTATAAGAATTCAGATAAAAACTAGTATCCTTTAGATACCACAAGCCATGTTCTGGAGTGCCCTTCAAGTATCTAAATATCCTCTTCGATGTTGCAACATGTGACTCTCTAGGATCTTCTTGAAATCTAGCCACAACACAAACTGCATGCATGACATTTGGTCTAATAATAGTTAGATATAACATTCCTCCAATCATTGATCTATATTTTTTTCTAACCAGCCTTAGGACATTCATCATTTTTACTTAGCTTGCAACCAGTAACCATAGGAGTACATACCGATTTAGAATCTTCCATTTCAAACTTCTTCAACTTTTCCTTGACATACTCTAATTATGAAATGAATATACCTTTCTCTATTTGATTTATTTGCAACCCAAGGAGAAAATTAATCTCCCCAATAGACATCACAAAATATTTTTTCATCTCTTCTGCAAATCTCTTACACATAGCTTCATTTCCTCCAAAAATTATATCATCAACATACACAACCACAATCAAGATTTGAACTTTTTCAATTTTGAAGTAAAGATAACTATGTTTGGTACCTTTATTGAATCCTTACTATATCAAGTACCTATTGAACCATGCATACCAAGCTCTGGGAGCTTGCTTCAATTCATAAAGTGTCTTCTCCAATTTGTAGACCATATTTGGTTTGTCAGATAACTAAAATCCTTTTAGTTGTTCAACGTATACCTCTTCTTCCAACTCACCATTCAAGAATACAGACTTCACATCCATTTCACAAACATTGAAATCCTTATGTGGTGCAAAATCCAAAAACATCCTGATAGCTTACATTCTTGCCACTAGAGAAGATGTCTCCTCAAAATTTAATCCATCTACTCGTAATTAGCCCTTACACACAAGACTTGTCTTGTTTCTTATCACCTCTCCATTCTAATTCAATTTTTTCCCAAAATACCCACTTAGCTCCAATCACATTCTTATTTTGTTGGTCTTGGGACAAGCTACCAAGTCTAGTTCTTCTCAATCTGCATTAGTTCTTCTTCCATATCCTTGATCCAATACTCATCATTGCATGCTTCAATCATTGTTTTAGGTTCAAATTTAGAAAGTAAGCATAGACTTACTTATTCTTTAGTAATATTATCTTTTCTCCTTGTTAACACACCTTTTATTTTCTCACCAATGATCTGATATTTTGAATGATTTTTTTGCACATACTTAGGAATCTTAGGGATCCTTTCCAAAGCTTCTTCCTCTTCAATCTAAACTTCTTTTTCTTTACCTTCATCTCTATCATTTCTCTACAAGAGGAATCATCTAATTCATATCCATCTATCACCACATAACTCTTATGTAATTCTTCACCCACTTTGACAATTGCACTTTCAATAATCTTCTTTAGTCTCATTGTAGCACCGATAATCTTTGCTTCTTGTGGAATATCCAAGGAACATAGCTTCATCAGATCTTGTATCAAGCTTTCCTAAGTTTTCTTCATCTCTTATAATATAGAGTTTAATTCCAAACACTCTCAATCATTTGAAAATAAGGATCCTTCCATACCACAACTCATAGGGAGTCTTTGTGTTGATTTCTCTTGGTTAAACTTTTTCAAGAAAGTAGATAGCAATATGAATTTCTTCTCTCCAGTAGACTTCTGGTAGGTTTACCTCTTCCATCATTATTCTTATAGCTTCCTAAACTATTATATTCTTTCTTTCAACCACTCCATTTTGCTAAGGAGTCGTAGGGGTGGTTAAATGCCTCTTTATCCCTTGATTTTCACAAAAAACTATAAAACTCATTGGAGGTGTACTCTCCACCTCTATCATACGTCAAACACTTTATTTTCATATCCATTTCATTCTCAACAATAACTTTGAATGCTTTAATCTTATCTAGACCCTTTTATTTTTCTTTGAGAAAAGTAACCCATGTCATTCTAGAACAATCATCAATCAATAACATGAAATACCTATCACCTTGAAGACTTCTTACTCTGGTAGGACCACAAAGGTCGGTATGTACCAGCTCCACACAATCTAGTAGTAGATTGATATTTGACTTCAAAACTTCTTTTTTATCTCCCAATTTGACATTCCTTACAGGCAGTATTGATGGGATTTGTAATCCTTGTTAGATCTCTCACAACTTGAACTAACTAATCCTCATTGTGGTATAAAAGTTAATATGACACATTATTCTATGCCATACCCAAATTTCATTAATCTAAGTCATAAATAAATTAACATCAACATCTTTAAGCTAATAAACATTTCCATCTGTCCTTCTTTCAATAGCAAGCACAATTCTAGATCTTTTTCTAATCTCACATCCATCATCTTGAAACATAAGAGCATATCCTTTTCTACAAATTTTTCCAACACTCAAAAGGTTATGCCTTAAACCCTTAACATAAAGAACATCATTTATATTATGCTTGCCATCAAAACTGATAGAACCTTTTCAACATATCTTAGTAGATGTATCATTACCAAACTTAACTAGAGCTCCTTCATATTCCTCAAGTTCAACAAACTTACTATTTTCACTGGTCACATGATTTGAGCATCCACTATGAGTAATCCAATAGTTCTCTTTTCTAGCATGAAGAGAAAACACCATAGCATTGTGACCTACTTTCGGAGCACTTTCATTTACACATCTCTTAGAGTTAGTAGAATTAGATTCAACTTTCATAGCCATGAACAAGAATTCACTATACTCATAATCCCCATAGTAAGATTGATCACTAGATATACTAGCATCTTCTCTAACATAATAGCTTCTCTTAATTATTTTACCTTCGTTTTCTTTGTTCTTGTCATTCAAAACCCTGCATGGACATCTTGAAGCATAATGACCTATCTTACAACAACTGAAGCATTTGAAAGGAAAATTACATTTGTATTTACTAGTACCCTTTTTCATTTTCCTCACAAAAATTTCTTCCATATCATCATGATCCTATTGATTTGATTCCTTAGTCTTTTCTGAATTTCCATCCTTAAAAGTGGTCTCAAATTTTGCATTACTTAGACCAAATTCTCTCATTTCAGAAGTAGATATAGCACCATACAACTGATCTCTAGAATATTTGCTTCAATCTCAAACTTCCTCAATACCATAAAATTTGTGACTATAATATTTATGAAGAGTTCTTAGTACCTTTTTTACCACTTCTTCTTCTTCAAGATCTCCACCAAGACCTCTGATGGAATTGAAAACTTCATCTACCTTTTTCATGTAGCTTGTAATGTTTTTATCTTTATACATTCATAGGTTCTCAAATGTGTTCTTTATATTTTGCATCTTGTCTTGCTTGACCTTATCATCTCCTTTATAAATGTGTTCCAACTTTGTCTAGATCTCTCTAGAAGATTTAAAACTCATAACTTTCATGATTTAAATTTTAGAAAGAACACTTGAAAGATAATACATTGCTTTAACATTGTTCTCATTTCCCTTTCAATGTAATCATCATTTTTTGGACCACCAATAGGCATAGTATATCTAGTCTCAATAGCCTTGAACACTCCAAATACAAGAGATGTTAGGAAACCTTTCATCATTATCTTCCAGAAGCCATAGTTTGATCCATCAAACAAAGGAGAATATGTCTTTTTCTCCCTCCCAGATCTACCTCAAGCACTTAGTCTTTCTTCTAAGGAACCTTGCTTTAATACTAATTGTTGATTGCACAAAAGAAAAATAAGAGGGGGTGAATCAATTCTACATTAAAATATCCAAAAACATCATAAAAATTTAGATACACATCAACTTAATTAGCCCTTGATATTTTTAGAATGATTTAGCATGAAAGAAAATAATATAAACTAATACACATCAACACCATGCATAATAGAACACCAAATTTGCATGGAAAACCTAAGAAGGGAAATACTACAGAGAGGATTAGATCACAATATAAGGTAATTACAACACTGAATACAAAAGGCGTACCACACAAAAGAAAGAAGGGCTCACTGCTAGATTACAAAAAGGTAGAAAGAAGAATGTTATAGTGAGAAATTCATCTCAATGAAATAGAAAAGTCCACTACAACATCACCAACACATTTGCAACCTCTCTAAAGATTGTAGACACCTTTTGTTCACTGCTTCCAGTAGTCTAACTCATTAAGCTCACACTGCACTTTGTAACTTCATACTTCACAACTCTAGATTTTGCATCACATCCTCACCATATGATTCTCCATCAACGCAAAACTCATTTATACCTTCTTCAACCTTGAAAAAATTCTCCAAGGTTGGCTATGCACCTCAATAGTGAAAATTCAAAATAGGTCAACACTAAGCATTCCCACAGTGGAAAGGAATGAAATTGGACCACACATCTTAACTCAAACACAAATATTATGTACATATACACCATGCCACACTTCCACAATCACTGAAGTAGATCCATAATTAGTGTAAACACCCAAGGTCAGTCAAACTTGTGTAAAAACCATTACCATTTAAGTGCATTCTTCCTCAAATACAAAGGTGACTCATGAACCACACACAACACTTGAACACAATTTGGAATATTCCAAAAAACCCTAAAATTCAACAAGCTCCTTCACTATAACTTTCACCTAAAGAATATACACACCTAGTACACTTAGATAACATTATAACTCAAGAAACCACATTGTGGAGCACCGAACCATGAAAAATTTGATTGAGGGTAGATATGAACCTTATCAACACACTTCCAGAATTGCAAGGCTAGAAACCAAAATGCAAAGAAATGTGGAGAAAAACCATTTCTCCTAGACAACATTGCACAAGAGTTCACACACTAGTGAACATAACTTCTTATGTACAATGATCAAGACTAAGAAATTATGGATATAGAACACCGAAACACCTATAACCAACATATCTGAATTACACAATCAGATCTTCAACACAAAAGAAATATAGAGCAAAACCAGAACACCACACTATTTACTAGAACACCTCTTCAACACATTATTTCCTCTTTTATTCAAATTTTCTCAGAATCACTTGGAAACCAAGCACCAAGGACATATACTCATCATCTTCAACACTTCCTCATCAATATTAAACTAGATTCAACACTTTAACTAAACAACATCCACAAAAAGAAGCTTATCAAAGCAACATTAGAGGTTGGCATTAGTAGAACTTACTAATGGCAACACAATGAAATTAATGAAAGCATCAACACAACTTCTTTACCATCACCAGTCATCAATGACAACACCAAATATGCATAATTGCAACATTCTATTTGGGTATGTGCAGGATCATGATGGGCCAAAAAGTGGTGATATGATGGGTATGTGTAGAGTATGTGGCTGACGAATTTTTTTTTACCCAAAATTGATGAAACAAAAAATGGTTTTTAAAGGAGGTTCTCAGCTTTCCACCAATATAAATTATGCTTTACTTTAAATTTAATAAATAATTATTATTCATTTTCTATTTGAATTATGAGTAAAGTTATGATTAAGACGTTGATTGAAAAACATCTATAGCTTTCAAACAATATCACATTTTTTGAATCCAAAAAATGCATCACATTCTATGCTTCACATACTATAGGATTAAAAAAAAAAAAAATTCATGAAGTCTTGACCAAGTTAAGGTGGTCAGACATACGAGTTTTTATATTTTTAAAAGTTGTAATAAACAATTCATAATTAATTATTTACTTGGAAAAAAATTACAAAAAGATATGCATCACATCGGGACATGAGTCCTCTAATTATATCTAAAATATTATAAAAAATATATATCATTTTATTGTGGTTAGGGTGGTCAAACATACACCTACTTCTTATTTTTTCCCTGAAATTTAAGTACTACTACATTGAAATTTCAAATTTTCACCAAATAGATTTTTTTTTAAGAAAAATAAACGTAGTAGTTTAAAAACTAAATTCAATTTTCTAGAGATTATATTCTTACATATTTTTTAAATAATATAGATAACTTATTCAAATTTTTACGTCAAGTTGCCTAACTCTGATTTTTCTAAATTTTTCACCACTTAAGGGCTCTTTTTGTCAATGATGATCCTAAACATACCCATTTTTGTGGAGGATATTTATAGAAGGAAAAAACATTTATGAAGTGTGATGTGTGTCAAGCAAAGTATGAAGTGTTTGAAATCTATATGATGGTGTAAAATGTGTGAAAAAGGAATTCCAATATCAACATAAGTCAGATGCCTCATCTACAACAGTTTAATCTTAGTATATTATCATATTTTTTAGGTACCTTACTCTAAGATAGTGAGTCTCATAAGGTCCTCTATATCTTGCTCCTGAAGTTGTCTTTGCTTCAGTGTTTTTAAGTCAATAGGAAATGAGCCTTAAACTACATTGTAAATCATTTTAAGCAGCAAGCTTTTATATTGTCAATTAACTCTCACCATAGATTTTCCCTCATTGGGTTTTCCACATAAAAATCATATTTATTATGTGGTGCATGTTTTCCTTTATACTATTCTTTCAGTTCATGTGATGTGATGTATTAGGGTATGTGCAGGATCATGATGGGCCAAAAAGTGGCAATATGATAGGTATGTGGCTGATGACTTTTTTTAATCCAAAATTGATGAAACGAAAAGGGTTTTTAAAGGAGATTCTCAGCTTTCCACCAATATAAATCATGCTTTACTTTGAATTTAATAAGTAATTATTATTCATTTTCTATTCAAATTACAACTAAAGTCCTAATTGATAGACTGATTGAAAACATTTATAGCTTTCAAATGGTATCACATTTTTGAATCCAAAACATGTGTCACATTCTATGCTTCGTGATACTATATGATTAAAAAAATGAATTTCATGAAGTTTTGACCAAGTTAAGGTGGTCATACATAAGTTTTTTTTTTTAAAAGTTGCAATAAAAATTCATAATTAATTGTTTACTTGGAAAAAAATTACAAAAAATATGCATCACATCGAGACATGAGTCCTCTACTTATATCTAAAATCTTATAAAAAATATTATCATTTTATTGTGGTTAAGGTGGTCAGACGCCTACTTATTTTTTCCCTAAAATTTAAGTACTACTGCATTAAAATTTCAAATTTTACCAAATGGATTTTTTTTTAAACAAACCTAGTAGTTTAGAAACTACATTCAATTTTCTGCAACTTCTATTCTTACATATTTTTGAAATAATATAGATAAATTATTCAAATTTTTACGTCAAGTTGCCTAACTCTGATTTTTTTTATTTTTTTGCCACTTAAGGGCCTATTTTTTCCATGATGATCTCGCACATACCCATTATCTATAAATGGGAATGTTATATGCTAATTCACCCCCCTCTCATAATTGCTTTGTGTTCAACAAAGAGGAATCTTTTTATGAAACAAAGGTGTGGTTTCATAGAAAATTGTGTAGACAGCTCAAGATGATGCACAGGTACTAGGGGATGATACATAAGCATAGTTTGAGAGTCTAAGATGGATTTTGATGATTTTTTGATAGAGATAATAAAATAAGAAAAAATGGTTGGATTGACTTTCAAGGTGATAAGGATATAATTGGCTTCACTAGTTGTACACATGAAAATATGCCAAGCATGATAGCACAACCTTGTACTTAGTCAAGTAGGTGTGTTAACTTAAAATAGGCCCACCAAAAAAAAGATAATACCTTAAAATGAAAGGGTAGATAGGGTATACAAAGGTCATGTACCACATTTAAACCCATTACCTTAGAAGGATAAGGTCCTACCAATGGATAGTTGCAACATGAAAAAGAGAAAGTATAGGTTGAGAAAATTTAGGTAGGATATTGTACCTTGAACCACATTAAGTAATGGCTAAAAGGTCTTAAAGGCTTCTAAAAAAAAATGTTCTTAGTGGATCTATGAATGGTGAGCTTGTTTGATACTTCCCAAGATTGGGAGGTTCTCTCCTTCTCTCATCACCAAACAAGTCTCAATGGAGTGAGGGTCTTATGTCTTGGCTCGAACAACACTAGCTATAATTTGAGGTATAAATTTCACTCTCCCAATTTTATATACCCCACCTAAAAATGTGGTTGGTTTCAACCTTGAGGTGATTAAATCTCCATGTAGACTTCCTAATGGGAAATACCATAATAGGTTCTTTTGGTCACCCAATATCACACAAAGCATAAGGGGAGATTATACACAAAAGCTAGTAATCCTTAGGATATGATTAGAATATAAAAGAAATGAAGAAATGTGAGATTTTTGATCTCCAAGATTACACTAATTGCAAGGAGAGAGAATAAATCTATATACACTTCCAAACACAGAAAAATTGTTGAACACAATGTAGCACTAAGAAGGGGGTGAATCAACATATATTCAAATTAATCATTCTCATTTGCATATTAAACATCTCATCATAAATTGAAAGAAGAGAAAAAAAGAAAAACACAAAGGAACCAATATTTTTTATGTGGAAAACCTAATGATGGAAAAACCATAGTGAAGATTAACTCGCAATATATGTAGATCACTACTAACAAGAATTGCAATATTGTTTAAGGCTCATTGCCTATGTCTTTGCAAACTAAGGTGTACAAACTTACCTGTCAAGATACAAAGCAAATGATGAGACTCATAGTCTCAAAGTAGGATACATGAAGATTATAATGAGAAATACAAACATGAATTGTTAAGAAGAAGCATGAAACTTGTGGTGATGTTGCAATCCCTTTTTTGCACAATTAACCATTCACATAGACTTCAAACACTTCATTTTCAACATACTACTTTGTCACACCTCTCTAAACAACAAAAAATTCACAAATTAATTTGATATTCTATATATATCCTTTGTAACAACACAAAACCCCAATTAGGTTGGCTCCAATATAATCTTTTAGAAGAAACACACAATATCACATTGGTCGGCTCCAAACATATATAATATTATAAGAAAAGAATTATGGATTAACACATGGTATTACAGGACCAAAACACATCATAACACATCCTCAAAAATAAAATTATTTAAGATTCAAGATCAACCACTAATAGAGGAAATATGTCTATTAGCCCAAATACTAACAACACCACCAAAATTTCCATCTGTATAAATTTACACCACTGGGTAGAGATCAAAAGCATCATGCAAATCAAGATGAAAGAATTGTAGTCCATAAAAAATATCCCCTAAAACTTCTTGTGAAGAAACTGATCATAATATGCTAGCGCGAGAGGAGAAACCTACTGAATATATAAGAGCAAGGCATTATGGGAAAATTGTAACATACTATTATTTAAAAACCAATCTTGAAGAACACCAAAAGACCCAAGGTTGCACAATAGTGTGCATTTAACATTATCGATCATTTGTACAAAACTACAAGGCCAATACTTTGCTTCTAGAGGAATTTGAAGTCTCTAAATGCAAGAATGTCAACATATTATATTATCAGAGTGTGGACCATAATACTATTACTTGTAACTCACACTGTAGAAGGTGTGATGACTTGATTTCTTAGAAATGGTACCTTCATAGCATGAACAACATGACATCTAAAATACAACACTGAATCTTGCTCAGCAGAAGGATGCAGACTAGAAAACCATGGCTCTAACTTAGAGTTTATAAAGAAATTTTTTAGTGAAACTTGTACACCATATTTCTATGTGCGGTACATCAAAATAAAATGGTAGATCAATGTATACATGTTATAGACTCATTAGGAAATGTGTATCATCCTTTTCATTAACATACTAACATTATTCTTCCTTATACAACTCTATAGCCTTCACCAACTAATATCACATCACAACAACTATCTTTGGAGCTTGCGCATTCTTCAACATATACATTAGACATCAATGACAACACGTATTTCCAACAATCTCCCCCTTTTTCATTGATGGCAACATACATATGTTTATCTCTCCCTTTAACATCAATGGCAAAGGGCATGATATATTCTAGCTCCCCCTTACTATACACTCCCCCTAAGATGGAGATTCCCAGATACTATATATCTTCACTAAAAACCAAAAATATAAAAGTATTCACACAACTATACATAGTCAAAATTACCCTTTTGAAACTTCTTTGTGAGTTATCTTTAGTTATTCCAGAGTTGTAATCCAATATATTTTGGATAAGGTTAGAATATGATTTTGGTATTCAAATTCTATACACAATTGCTCAGCCTCATTTATTTTGCTAAGAGTTTTTATTTTCTAGCCAACTTCGACTACTTTGACCAACAAACCTGACAATGATGCAAGCCACACATTAACTACTTCTCTCAGCAAATTGAATTATTTCTTTGATTGTTCTCTTTGGTCTAGAAGCAATATCAATTGTACATGAAGAATCTTAATGTTTTCCCTAGTGGATCTATCCATGTCTCTTGATAAATCATATGTTTTGGCCAATTGCATAATTTTTGACTCAATAGAGTCAATTTGAATTTTGATATCTTTGTGGAGCTTGGTCATTTCAAGAAAAAATGGTAAATGGTAGTAGCTTCATTCACTCAATCCTTAAACATTACTATATTTTTCTACAATTTATTGTATGCATTAGCACACCTATCAGAGGCTTCAACCATTTTTTTTGTCTTTTATCTTTCTCAAGGCCTCTCGTTCTACCTTTTTCTCTGAGTGAGATGAGTGATCCTTGAAAGAATCCATTAAAATCTTTAGCTTTTGTTTCATAGGTAAGGAGACAACAATGTTTAATTCTAGTAAACCTTCTTGAATAATCTTGACTGCCTCATAAAATAATTCACTCTTCTTTGCATGCTCTTGTAGTATTTCCTTCCTTGCAGAAGCATGCATAACATTACCAAGTTGTAGCTTATAGAAGAGAGAAATATTTGATAAGTCAATATGTCCCTCATGTGTTGGAATTTACAAAATTTGAGGTGTCACCATAGGTTGAAACTACATCTGCACTCGTAGAAGGTCTTTGAAAGAATCAGTAGAAGAACCTTGACCTTTGTTCATAGAAGCATCTTGCTTCTCTACTATAGTATTCTGACCTTTCTTAGGATTTAACTCTACCTTCTGCTCATTGTTTCCCAAATTTTCTAGTGGAGGAATGTTGTGTTTTTTTCCTAGATATAGTATTCTCTAGAGGAGAGACACATATTTTACTTCGATCTCCTACATTATGTGCACTTGTATTCTTTGAAGGAGTAGTCTCCTCATCCTATTTGGTATTTCCACTTGTCTCACCAAATTTAGTCATATTTTCTTAAAAGTTAGATAATCTATGTCGTAAGTAGACACATCAAGTATATCCTATAATTCTGATGTATTTGGAGGAGCTCCATCTCTAATTATTTCAACATTCTTCAGCTCTTTTTAATATTTTTAATGTTTTCTCCTCTGTGTCTTTCTCTATCCTCTTTATTTCTTCTTTATCCTTTTCCATGATGGTATTTATTCTTTGTTTCCTTCTAAGTTCCTAGCCCTAATATTGATACAACTTTACTCTTTCTTCATGAGATATTGATACACTAGCTTTTTTCTAATGTTTGTTGTCTCATCTTAGCTTCCTTTAAAAAAATTTCATTCCTCTTATTGTTGAGTACATTTGCAATGCTTTTCGAAAGTTGATCATTGATTTCATTTAGAGCCATATTAAAGTTGCTCATATACATAATTATTGATTTCTCAATTGTGGCCTTGTCAGTAGGTGACATTTCATCATATAGTTTAGAAACCTCTTTTAGTGCATCATGCTCTACAATCGCATTGATAATGACCTCAAGTTGTACAGACACATGTTCTAAAGGAGTCTTCTATGTTTTCCTTTTCTTTCCTTCTTCTTTGGATGTTTCATCTACCACTTCTTTCCTTGTTCTCTTCTCTCTTAATTTTAATATATATCCTTTCATTTCTTCCTCTTCATCTTCTTCATCATCAATCACATTCATAAGATTAATATTTTTCCTACTTTGCTTGTACTTAGTTCTTGGTTTCTTCTTTTTCAATAGTTTTGATTGCCACCAGTGTTTTAGTAGCACTCATTCTATTTCTAGAAAGAGTTTTGGTAGGTCTATATGATTTCAAAATAGTAGGGGTAGACCTAGTTGATCTCCTTGGTCCTTGTCGAGTTTGTGGATTGGTGGTAGGATGTTGTGACATATTTGTAGAACCCTTACAAATGTCAATCACCTTTTTCAAACTTGACATCATCTTTCCTACTTACTTCTTTATCTTTTCTTCTACATTCTTTTCCACTTTCTTATTTTTTCATCATAATTTCCAAATATCTCAACTATATATAATGGCATCCTTAGGTTTTTTGAGAAATATGTCAACTTATGTAGTCCAATTTTCTCTAGAAAAGTTCATAGGACAACCTTGTAATCCATGAATTCCTTCGTTCAACCGCTTCCATGTAACAATTGTCTTTATCAACCATGAAAGTGATCACATCCTTGTACCTTTCTACAACTTGAGAGAGTATCATGTCCCTCGTTTACATATTTCACTCTGGAAAGTTTTAAAGAATCCATTATACATAATATCTTATTGTTTCACGTCTAAAAACCTAAGCATATGATCCCTAATTTGATGCAGAATGAGAATATGTCCTTATCAAACCACATTCCTCAAACCATGAAATCACTTCAAGAAACAAAACTTAAGACATATGATTAAGGAACCACACCAAAATTTGTATCTTGTTTCCTTTATTTTGTGTAGATTCTCCAACAACTGCTACCACATAATCTTGAATAGAGTACAAATCATTTTCCTTCCCTCACCATTAGATGTGTCATATGAATTATGGTGACAGTAGTAGATCCTTCTCTATTTGAGTAGTATATCTTGTATGCAATTCCCATTATTGCAGAGCAAACCTCTAGGTCTGATATGCCATCCATAGTGAGTTCCCTTTTATCAAATTTAGCTTTGGTGAACCTCAGAAATTCTTCATTCTTGATAGATTTCAATATAGGCACAGGTCCAAAGAAGCACAAACCACTTACAATTTTGATGGCATCCTTTGTGATAATATAGGGCTTATCTAGGTGGATGAATTTTTCACATGAATATAGCTTGGCACAATTCTTATCCATTCATCTTCAAGACCAAAATATAGAAAACTCTTCCATGTATCTAATCTCTTCACTTGCGCATTCCTATATTTTGGTTTTAACAAGAAGGTATCACCCAAAAAATAACTGCTCCTACACTCCTGCATCTTCAAATGACTATACTCAGTTAGAGGTGAGTGAATGTGCATGCAAACATCCTCTGAATGTAGAACATTAATTGTAACAGGTAAAAATGCTCTATCTTTATCATTCTCCATAGATTTTCATGAGTTCTTAAATTTTGGTCTTGGCTTATCAACAACATTAATGACAATTGGTGTAGCCATGATAACACTACAGTTTTTCACGCAAACCTATTATTTTTTCTTGTTAGGGTTTGCACACACTTCTTTGAACACCTTCTTCACTTCCTCAACTCTTTCACAAACTTGATATATTTTCAAATAAAATCAATTTTGATCAATTTTATATTAAATATTCTTCATACCAACCCTAAACATTTTGCATTAAATGCCTTTCTTAGTTCTTGACATTAGAAAGTTTTTACTCTTTGTGATATCACAAAGATCCATAATCTTTCTGGACCTTTCTGTAGAAGGTGTATTTTCTCTGGAATCATGACCAACCAAACTAATATCACTATTCACCATTAGGTTGAAGACTTTAGCATCTCATGCATTTCATGGGTTTGAAAAGATCTGCAATTGCAACCCCCCTAATTCAATACTTTCTCTTTAGTTACCAAAGGACTCATCTACACCATGTTGAGGTACATATTCATTAGTTCACTTTAATTTCTTCCTTCTACCAAAATTTATTCATCTCTATCCTTTACTGACTAATGATAGACTTCTTTTGAGGAGAAGATCGTATACTTTTTCCCTTTGCATAATATTGCAATGTGTCCTAGTTTATTGCAATTATAGCAGATGATACTAGCTCATGGAGTGGAAATTATTCTTCTCAGATTATATTTTCAATCAACAACCCTATGAGAAAACTTGTTGCATGTGTAGCAATAACCATAGAAGGATTGAGAGAGCATATCATTGCTACTCCTTTATCATTTTTCTTTTGCATTCATTAGCCTTATGACCAAATTTTTTGCAAGAATAACACTGACTATGAAACTATTTAGTGTTCATAGCATTCTACCTTGAAGGCTTGAAATAGTTCTAACTCATCTTGCTTTTACATTCAAATACTTTATTACCAAACTTGTTACATGCATAGCAGTTACCATTGAACCTAGTAGGAGTAGTTTGTTTAAGACTAGGCACCTTGAATTTCGTCTTCTTGTTTTGGACAAGAATGAATCAATTTTATTTCTTTCTATCATGATTTATCTTTTCATCTCTGGAGGATTTCTCCTTAGTATTTCTAGTGCATGCTTTCTCCTCCCTTGTTTTAGACCTCCCTTTTGCTTTGAATTTATCATACAAATTTGCAGAGGCACTCGATACAGGACATTTCCCCTTTTCAAAACCAAGACTGGATTTATCTTTTGATGGGTTTTGAGAGTTAATCAATCCATTAATAATTTCACATCCTTCATTTATTTTTAGACCTTTATCAATTTGTGCTTTTTCTTTTTCAATTTATTTTCTTAGAAACACAATCTATTCCTCCAGCTTTGAACATTCAACATTTTTAACATTTACCTTGGTATTCAAAAAATATTCAATCCTCTTTCCTTCTTCAACATTAACTCTTAAATCAGAGATCACAATTTGAACTTCTTTGATTTTAGTCTCACATCCATTTCCTCCTTCTATTTGAGCTTTTAGTTTTCCAATCTCTTTTTTTTATTCTAAATAGATTTTTCCTTCAATTCTCCAATTTTCTCTCTTATTTTTTCTATCATAGACTCATATTTCATATTTTTCAATCTTGATTCATCCATATCTTCAAGAAAAGACCATAGTTCTCCTTAAAAATAAAATTCACAATCATCTAGATTGATGTCCCATTCTTCGGGTTCCATTACTTCTAGATCTAGCTTTGGAATGAACATATCATTGATCTTTACTACTGACCCCATGTATTCAAGTGCAAGATCTACCTCAGTTGTTAAGCTTCTCAAAGTTACTTGGCTTTGACACCAATTGTTGAACATAATGAAAGGTTGAGAGGGGGTGGATCAACATATATACAAATTAATTATTCTCATTTTTAGATTAAACACCTCATCATAAACTAAAAGAAGAGTAGAAAAGAAATCATGCAACACACAAAGACACCAAGATTTTTTACATGGAAAACACAATGAGGGAAAAACCATGACGAGGATTAACTCACAATAAATGTAGCTCGCTACTAACAAGAATTATAATGTTGTTTAAGGCTCATTGCCTATGGACTTGTAGACCAAGGTGTATAACCCTAGGGAAAGATATAAAGGACCTAATGAGACTCACTGTCTCAAAGAAGGATACATGAATATTATAATGAGAAATACAAATGTGAACTACTATAAAGAAGCATCTAACTTATGTTGATGTTGCAATCCCTTTTTTGCACAATTCACCCTTCACACAAACTTTGCAAACTTCATGTTCAACATATTGCTATGTCACACCTCTTTGAACAACAACACCTTCACAAATTAATTTGATCCCCTATATATATATTCTTTGCAACAACATAAAACCTCAATTAGGTCAACTCCAATATAACCTTTTAGAAGAAATGCATGGTATCACATTGGTTGGCTCCAAACATATATAATATTGTAAGAAAAAAGTTGTAGATTAACACACAACATTAAACAAACAAAAAATCATAACACATCCTCTAAAATAAAATTATTTAATGGGTGATCCCACAATACTGGTTTACAATTTTTGGCCAAATTAGACATTGAACTAATTTTTTCTACTAAATCTTCACTTTTGGGCACCTATAGTAGCTAAACTATGAGGAATTTGAAGATGATGCAAACTAGTGATTTCTGAAATTTTTCTATAGATTCTAGATATACGTTTTTCAAATATTTTGGAATCAGATTGCACTTCTTTTTCCATCTCCTTTGAAACCTAGTTTTTTTTAGTAAACAACATTTTAAAGGAGTGATTCTCACCATATACAACATAACTTTTTTTCCATGAAGGATAAAATTATAATTTTTTCAAATTTAGATTTTTAACTACAATATCTAGTGCTTCCAATTGGTTTCATAGTGTTTTATTGAATATTTTTTCCTTAATCAAGTTTCAAAGTCAAACCAATTACAATTCAGACATAGGGGTACTGTATACAACATAAAAAAAATTGTATGTGTCAAAATTCAATTTTTTTTGTTGAATCAAGGACATCCATATCTAGTTCACTGATATTTTTTTTTTAAAATGATAATCTGCTATTTTCCCACATGTGAAAAATGGAGAGCTTGATTTTTGGTGAAAAACCTATGTTTAATCAAACTAGAAAAAAAATACATAATAAAACCAAAACATATTAAAATTATATTTGTTGGATAGCTCATTCCAAGGAATACCATCATCCATTTGGGTTTGTGAAGTCTCCTCCATTTTCATCCTCAACTCGAGCTTTGAAGGGAAAAATTCTAGAGTTTTTGGGTGCTAGAGGGGGAGAATGAGGGAAAAGGGGGTTTGAGCGAACCCTTGTTCGAGAAAACCCCCCTTGGATGTTCACTCAAACCAGGGTTCAAGCGAACCCCCTTTCAACAACTGTTTCCTTTCATTTTTTTCCTAAGAAATGTGGGACCCAACATTTAATGGGTTCGCTTGAAGGGGGGTTCAAGTGAACCCCCTTTGGGTTCACTCAAACCAAATGTTTGTTCAAACCCCAAAAAACCAAAAAAAAATGGATGGGGGAATTTTTTGAAATTTTCCTTCCTCACTAGAATTAGAAACTAGTTTTGTGGGTTTACCCTAATCAAGATTGACCATTGATAGAGGAAATAAGTCTGTCAGCCCAAATACTAACACCACCAAAACTTCCATTTGTACAAATTTTCTCCACTAGGAAGAGATTAAATCATCATGCAGATCAAGATGCAAGCATCATAGTCCATGCACAATATCTCCTCACCCTTCTTGTGAAGAAATTGATCATCATATGTTGGTGCAAGAGGAGAAACCTACTAAATATACAAGAACAAAGCATTTCAGAAAAATTGTAACATACTTTTATTCAAAATCCATTCTTGTGGAACATGAAAGCACTTGAAGTTTCACAATAGTGTGCATTTAACATTATTGATCATGGTTACAAAACCACAATTCCAATACTTTGCTTCAAAGGAATACAGAGTCTCTAAATGTACTAACGTCAGCACCTTATACTCTCAAAGTATGGACCAAAATATTGTTACATTTAACTCACATTATAGAAGGTTTGATGACTTGATTTCTTGGAAATGGCACCTTCGTAGCTTGAACAACATATCATCTTAAACATAAGATTTAATCTTGCTCAACAGAAGGATGGAAACAAAAAAACCATGGCTTTTCCTTAGATTAAATATTGTGAATACTTTAGTGAAACTTCTGCATGCACCTTATTTCTATGTGGGATACATCAAACTAAACTTCTATCAATGTAGACACATTGTAGACTCATTAGGACATGTGTATCATCCTCTGCATTAACATACTAGACATTATTCTACCTTATACATCTATCATAACTTCACCAATTGATATCACATCACAAAACCTATCTCTGGAGCGTGTGCATACATTAGAATATATATTAGACATCAATGACATCAACGACACCCCACATTGGGTTGAAATCAATGACAACACCTATTGCCAACAAAAATAATGTTCATTAACACACTAAGCTAATTTAGATGTCAATATTAGTGGAAAATAAATCGTTGGACCAATAAAAAAGCATCAAATTATTAGTAATCTCAAACAATAATGACCTTTGACAAGTGCTAGATTGCTGCACCACTTGTTAGTTGCTAAAAAATTAAGGTTATATGAGAAAAATGACTCTAAAAACATAGAAATTACAATCTGAAAGAGAAGCATAGATTTACCTAAAAGAGACACCACTTCATTGAAAAAAACCACAACTTGGTAATCTAGAGGCACAAATCTATGAAGCATAGGTTCCACTTCATATGTAGGGCCTAAAAATGACCACTAGGAATCCAAAAACTAGGTTTTTACCATCCTAGTTAGGGAACCTACAAGATAAGGATATATAACACTTAAAAACATAAATATATATACAAATATATAGCAATATATGTCATCTTATATGCTAAAAATATCTCAAAATGGAGAAAACCCTAGACCTCCTAGAAATCTTGCAAGAAACCCTAGTTTTGCAAAATCCTAAAAACCCATTTTTTTGGTAGGGAAAAACTGAATCAACTTGTAAAAAAAGGGTTAGAATTATTTAATCCTACAAAGAAGGCCTCAAAGACTATTCAAACCCTAGATATAACTTAAAATGACAAAATCCAAGACACAAAATAGAAGCATGATTCTAGGTGATAGAGGTGCCACTTCAGAGAATATAGGCCCCTTTCTGTGAGACAAAGGCGTAGCTCTATGAGATAAAGGTGCATTTTTATGAAATAGAAGTGCTACTTCATAGTATGAGACCAAAAAAATGTTTTTGTATCACAAAAACTCGTGAAAATTTCAACAAAAAAGGGTTAAAAGGGGTGTTGGTCCCATAGAGCATGCCAAAATGAAGAAGTGAGAAAATATTAAAGCCAAAAAAAGAATATAAAAGAAATAAAACACACAATACCTTCACATAGAATCTTTGGTTCGAGCTCCTTGATTAGAAAAAATGAAGTGCACCCTTATTCCAATTGATTTGATCTTTGATGTTGATATGTGGATTTCTCAATGCTCTAGCATAACCTTGATATTATTGATAGATAAGTGTTAAAGATGATAGTATGTAGGTATGATAGCTCAAGATTGGATTCATTCAAGAGGTAATAGATGCAAGAATATTTGATGAAGGATGAGAGCCTCTAGATATAGATTCTTGAAGAGGCAAAAACAATGTCTAAATTTATTGATAATGGATGGACAAGATTGAAGGAGGATTAGGGTTTGTATTAAATATGTAATCATATTTCAAGTGCCACATGATGGATAGGATCTAGGTTTAGGATATGGATAAGGACAAAAATCCTTATGGAAATGGCTAGGATTAAGAGGTTAAATGAGATGAGTGGATAAGATGAAAAGATGTAATCATATTACAAGTGTCACGTGATGGATAGGATATAGGTTTATGATATCGATAAGGAAAAAAATCCTTATTGAAATGGATAGGATTAAGATATTAAATGAGATGAGTGGATAAGATGAAAAGGTAGTTTGACTTTTGACTAGCTGTCTAGGCTCAATGAATCTAGACAAGGAGTTAGTTAGACATGTGAAGATGACATTTGTCTCATGATGGAAAAATAATATTATGATCCATGTGAATGAGATGGAGGGCTAGGATTAGATGGAAAAGGTTAGAGGATAAAGTGGAATTAATTTATTTTAATGGGATCATATGATGAGAAAAAAATTAAATAATTTGCAAATATTTACTTAATGAAAGGACTAGGATAAGGATGTGAAAATGGTGCAAGGGCACCTAGCTTCATCATGTAAATAGGGGTCTAATGTTGGTTTTTTCTAATGCTAGGTCATTTTTTATGTAATAAGGTCTATTTAGACCATTTCAAATGTTTTGTGTCTCATGGGGTTGGTTTTAGATAAGTTGTCAAGTTTTTTGAAATGTTGTAAAAATTTGCAATGCAACTTTGCAATTTTAGCTTGTGTTTGGAAGGTGAACGATCAAGTTATTCAAAAATTAGTTTGGACCATTTTTCTTTTGTTGCAAAGGTAAAAATAGGCCTTGAGGATTTCAAGGAAAAGTTTTGGAGTTGTAATTGGTGATCAAGCAATAAGAAATCTCAGTTTTCATTGTTCTTTCTTTGTTTATTTACTATTGCATGAAGTTTGTATGAATTGTACAACTTGTGAATGATGCACAATTGATTTGAATTGATAGAGTGTTAAGTTTTCTAACATTTCCAATTGGTTTCATCTGATTTTATTGAGTTTTAAGGATTTTAGAAGCAATTTACTGAAAGTGGTCTGAAAAACTTAAGTTAAGAGGGTTTGAGTGAAAAATAGAATATTGAACCATTCCACCAGTGGAAACCTTTGCAAATCTATGGAATGGAATTAGTTAGGTTTTTTTTCATGTTTTTATATTTTTTAGTTGAAATGAATGGAGGTAGGGCAGTGTTTGATCAAGCCCTAGCCTAATATCTCTATGTATTGGGCTTAGGAGTGTAGGTAGAAGTAGGTTTTTGAAGATGGGTGATTTTGTGAATGTTCTTGTTTAGAAAAATTGTGATTTTAAACCCTATGTGACTTGGTGAAGTCTTGGAATAAAATTTTGTGATTGGGAGAGAGGTTAGCTAGAAGTTTCTTTGTAAAATAGGCCTAATTGGGCTTAAGGGTAGCGTAGCAATCAAAATAAAAAGGTGATGTTACAAAACAACCACATATGAAAATATGATATGTTCCTAAGTGGCATAAAGGGTATCCTAAATGATATTAAATTATTGGGTTTGAGGCCTTCTCTAAAAGATATGATGAAAATACACTATTTGGAGTGCTACAAGCAAAATTGAAGAAATTGTGCACAAGACAAAGTTAGGGTTTCCAAGTTGAAAAGTTCATTGAATTTTGATTGGATTGAGAACTTCCACCTTTCTCTACATCAAATTGGTATCAAATCATACGTTTTGGTCATTTGAGGAAAAGTTGCAATTTGAAGGGAACAAGATGCCTCCAAAAGGAAGTGCATTCTTTGGTAGGGAAATAAGATTGATGAAGGATTCTCTGGAAGCTCTTTTATCTAGACTTTCCACACTTGAAACAAACCAAAGAAGAGGTAAGGCCACTATAGATGAAAGTAACCGAGAGGAAGAGGAAGAGGGTGAGAATGAAAACTCTCAAGGAGGATCCCATAAGCAAGAGTTGGATTATGAAGAGATGAGGATAGTTAAGATGTTAAAGGTTGTCAAGGGAGATACTCCTAAGCTGAAGATGGAATTTCCCATGTATGGTGGGAAGATGGATAGTGAAGGGGTGTTAGATTGGGTTGATGCACTAGAAAATTATTTTGAATATAAGGAAGTAGTAGATGAAAAAAGGGTGAAATTTGCTAAAACTAAGTTGAAAGGCCTTGCCCTAACTTGGTGGAATTATGTGCAGGAAGAGAGAGTGAAGAAGGGAAAAGAAAAAAATAAATTCATGGGATAGGATGGTGTCTAAAGGTAAGGGACAATTTTTTCTCGATAACTATGCAATTGAAACCTTTAGAAAGCTTCAAAATCTAAAACAAAAAGGTATGGATGTCATGGCTTATATAGAGGAGTTTCATAAATTGAGCATTAGAGCAAGTCATGCTTAGGATGAAGTTGAGAATATGGCAAGGTATATAAATGTGTTAAGGTTGAATATCCAAGATGAATTGAGTCTTTCTACCCCTAGAATGGTGGAAGAGTGCTTTGAATTGGCTGTTAGGGCAGAATAGAAGTTGAAAAGGTGGGAAAAACAAAGTAGAGGTAGCTCGGAAGGAACTTAAAGGGTAGAGGAATGATGAGGGCGCAGCCCGAGACTTAGAAAATAACCCACAAATAAGAGAATAATTTTATTATTTAGAAAATGGAGCTTCTTACATGTAGAGGATCTCAAATCCCCAAGTTCTACAACACATGCAAGTTACAGAAAGCTACAGAATCACCCTTTCACAATATGCAAGCTTGTCCCCAAAAAGTTACCCAAAAATTAGAAATCCGCCCATAAATAGAGCTCCTCTTTAGTTTGGAGCCAAAACAACATTCAAATTTGAGTTTAGGCAGTTTGGTGCCAAAAAAATTACAACTTGAAGTTCAAATTTCAAAAGAACATTTGCAATTATATCTTCTAGAAAGTGCGGCAACTTCCCGAGGCCATAACTTTTGATCCAGGACTCCGATTCACAAACCGTTTGAACTGTTGGAAAGGTCTCGAAGTCAAGAATGCGCTCAAAATTAGCTACACCAATTTTGGAAAGTTTCAGGGCTGATCCAAGAACTCGAAGTGCCTCAAATCTAACTTGGAATATTTTTAGGTGCAAATCTGGGAAACTAAAACTGCAATATCTTTCCACCCAGGAATAGAAAATAAAAACTATAAATTGGGAATTTCATTATGATGAAAAGGATATCCAAAAATGTAAAAACATCTAAAAACCCAAAAACTTGAAATTTAACTATTTTTGGGTGATGCAAGATTGTCTTTACATCACTGGATGCTCCTGCATCAAGGAACATTTGGAGAAAGAAGACAATCAAAAAAATCACAAGGTGAGACAAGTGGTAATCAAGAGCAAGGTTCAAAATCAAGAGGTGGTTTTAGTGGTAGGAGATCTAATAGTAGAGGTAGATATGGAGGACAAGGTAGAGGTTCAAGCACATTCTTAGGAAGATGCTATCAATGTAATCAATTTGGCCATCAAGCACAGAAGTACCCAAACAAACAACCTTCTACATCACATGGTGGTGAAAGGAGGACACAATTAGTGCAAGAGGAAGACTGTGAGAGTGTCAACTCTCCTTCTCAACATGTTGCTCCAAAAGTTGGAGAAAATTTGATGATGAGAAGAACATTACTCAAAGTTCCTATGGTGAAGGAGCCTCCAAAAAGAAAATCATTGTTTAGAACTGCCTGTAAATATCAAGGTAAGGTTTGTAAATTAGTTGCTAATTCTGGTTCCACATACAATTTGGTTTCTTTAGAGATGGTTGAAAAGTTAAAGATGAAAAGAATCCCACACCCCACGCTTTACAAGGTCTCTTGGCTGAATAAGGGTCAACAAGTCCTAGTGAATGAGCAAACATGGATTGAATTCAATATTGGGGGTATAAAGAAAAGATATTGTGTGACATCATCCCAACGGATATTTTTCATTTGTTGTTAGGAAGACCCTGGTAGTATGACAAAAAAGAAAAACATGATGGACATAAAAATACATATGTGATTGAAAAATATGGAGTTTCATTTACCCTCACCCCTTTGCAAGATGAAAATGTAGACACACAAGTTGGGTCAAGTGTCATGTTGGTTGGGGAAAAAGAATTCTTGAAAACTATGAAAGAAGAAGATGGACAAGGGTATTGATGCAGGAGCATCCAACAATGTAGGGAAATCTTGCATCACCCAAAAAAATTGTTTTCTTTATTTTCTTTAGTTATTTCGAGTCCCATGATGGCACTTAAGGGGTATAAGACTATCAGGCATCAAAAATAGTAAAAATTGGGCACTTACTATTTTTAGTAAATTAACCTAAGCAGACTCGTATGGACATGAAAATTTACCCCAAGGAGCAAAGCTGAAAAATATTTTTGGTCGAGAAAGAATCACCTCAATACCCTACATGGTTTGGGAGAAATTAAAGTTTTCGTCTCGAGAAATTTCTCCAATGCAACTTCAAATTCAGATATAAAACTTTAGAGGCCCGAAAATAGCTCAAAAAGTGGCCAAACCAACCTATAATGGATTCATGCATTGTAGAGCTTGTTGAGAGCTTTCCAACGATATGAAATAATAGTAAATCAAACACTTAGATAAAAAATTATGGCCCCATGAAGTTGGTCCTTGAAAAAGTGAATTTCATAAAAAAAATTCCTAGGCTAGAAATCAAATGGTGGGACATTTGGTGCTAGAATAAGAGGGGGAAATTTGAACTTTTTAGAAAATTCTAGGGTAGTTTTTGTGGAAAATAAATAGGGTTAAGTGGGGGTTGTTGAAGGTGGCCCTGATAGTGTAGATTGTGGCTCTAAATAGTAGATTTTCTTTTCTGAGTTGATTTTGTTGTAATGAATCAAGCCCATGAGGTTATAGCATGTAAGCTTTGAATCTATAATTTCATTATCTAAAAATAATTGAAAGTGGATTATTTTTCTATCTTGCATTTTCTATGTTGGTGTCTATTGTTGTGATTTTTGTGGTTTTGAGTGTCTTGGACCTCATCAAGTAGTATCAAAGCAGGGGTTCTTGAGCTTGTAACAGAGCGTCAAATGTGAGGTAATTGCAACAAGACTTATGGGTGTGGGTTGAGTTCAAGATGCCTCCAAGACTTTCCCATTATGGCAGAGGTAGAGGCTAAGGTGGTGGAGGAAGAGATCCACCTAGAGATGAAATCAGAACCCTTAGAAGGAAATTAAAAACCTTGCAACAAGAGGTTCAAACAAGAGATGTGCAATGAGACAAAGATGACAGTGAAGATAAAATACAAGAGGAGATGGAAGAGGAAGAGTAGGATCCAATGGATACTTGAGAAAGAAGATTGCTACAAGCGATCTCAAGCATTAGGGAGAGACCTAAAATGGAGGTTTCAAATTTTAGTAGAAATCTGAATCTTGAAGAATTGATTGATTGGATCAATGACATGGACACATTTTTTGAGTTTAAGGAGATTAAAGATCCTCATAGAGTGAGGTTTTCAAAGACAAAATTGAAAGATCACACTAGTATATGGTGGAAAGAGGTTCAGTTAGAAAGAGGAAGACAAGGGAAAGATAAAATTCCTAGATGGGATAGAATGGTGTCAAAATTGAAGAAACAATTTATTCTAGTCGATTATGAATTGGAGCTGCTCAAGAAGATGTAGAGCTTGAGGCAAGGGACATGGATGATGAAAGAGTACATAGAGGAATTTCAAAAGGTCCTAATTCAGACAAGACATTCTAAGGAAAATAAAAATAAATTTTCTCATTATATTAACGGGTTGAAGCTAAGCATACAGGAAGAATTGGCACAGCTAAGAATGACCACCATTGAGGATGCTTATCAGTTTTCTCTAAAGGTTGAAGAACAACTGAACAAGAGGTTTGAGAACAAACAATGAGGTGGAGGCAATGGAGGAAAGACCAGTGTACGGTCATATGGAGGTCGAAATGAAGATAAAAAGAAGGGTGAAGGCTCTAGTAGCAGCCAAGACTAGAAAGGAGATAACACCTACCATCCTCATGATCAAAATAGTGGAGACCAAAGAGGAAGGGAAAGATTTGGATGAGGAAAAATAAGAGAAGGCTTTCATGGAACCTGTTTCTAGTATGGAGAAGGACAGAGCCTATGAGTGTCCTCAACATCAAAGAAGGACCAATAGAAGAACTAGGGGTAATGCACAAGTTGCACATGTTGATGAAGATCTTGAGTCTTCACATTCTGAGGATGCAGAAAGAGGAGAGGTTTTTGTTATTCGATGAGCTTTGTTTAATGAGAAGGATCCAACTCAAAGGAATAATTTGTTTCATACCAGATGTAACTATGAAGGTAAAGTTTGAAATGTTATTATTGATAGAGGTAGTACTAATAACCTTGTTTCAGAAGAACTGGTTAGTAAGTTGCGGTTGGAGAGAAGAAGGCATCTGAACCCATGCCGGATTGCTTGGTTGCAGAAGGACCATAAAGCCTTGGTAAATGAACAATGTCTAGTAAAGTTCAAGATTGGAAATTACCACGATGACCTGTATTATGTGATATTATGCCTATGGATGTTTTCCATATGTTGTTAGGAAGATCATGGTAGTTTGATTGATGAGCAATACATGATGGAAATTCCAACACCTATTCTTTGACAAATGGAGTTCATCATAAGTTTAAGCCCTTGAAAGAGGTAGAGGAAAAGGTATGCAGTAATGCAAAAATTTGTTTGGTTGATGGAAAAAAGTTCCTAGAAGGTATGAAGCATGAACATATGAGTTTTGCATTGATCTCTAAAGTTGATAAAGAAGATACTACTGAGGTACCTATAGAGGTTTCAGATTTGTTGAATGAGTTTCAAGCTATTATTTCTGATAACGTACCTAAAGGTTTTCCTTCTATAAGAAAGATTAGTCATCAAATGGACCTAATTCCTCGAGCCAATTTTTTGAATAAGGTAGCTCATTATATGACTCCAGGAGAGAGCAAGGAGTTGAATAGAAAAGGACAAGAGTTGTTACAAAAAGGATTGATTTGAGAGAGTTTGAGTTCATGTGTGTTACCTATAATACTAGCACCAAAGAAGGATGGGGAATGGAAGATGTGTACAGAATCTAGAGCCATCAACAAGATCACCATCAAGTACATATTCCCCTTGCCAAGGATGGATGACATTATGGATTGTTTGAGTGGAGTTGAGTACTTCATGAAGATAGATTTGAAGAGCAGATATCACTAGATCCGTATTAGAGAAGGAGATGAATGGAAGATATCCTTTAAAACCAAGGAGATCTTGTACGAGTGGTTATCATGCCTTTTGGGCTAACTAATGCAGCAAGCGGATTTATGCGGCTTATGAATGAGGTATTAAAAGAATTTTTAGGAAAATTTGTTATTGTTTATTTGGATGATATTTTGGTTTTCAATAAGAAATTGGAAGAGCACCTAATGCATATCCAAAAAGTTTTTGATAAGATAAGGGAGGAGAAGTTCTTGATTAGTTTGAAGAAATGGGGTATGTACAGGATCATGATGGGCCAAAAAGTGGCAATATGATGGGTATTTGTAGGGTATGTGGCTGACGACTTTTTTTAACCCAAAATTGATGAAATAAAAATGTTTTTTAAAGGATATTCTCAACTTTCCACCAATATAAATTATGCTTTACTTTGAATTTAATAAATAATTATTATTCATTTTCTATTTAAATTACGACTAAAGTCCTGATTGATAGGTTGATTGAAAAACATATATAGCTTTCAAATGGTATCACATTTTTGGAATCTAAAACATGCATCACATTCTATGTTTCACATACTATAGGATTAAAATAAGAAAAATTGAATTTCATGAAGTTTTGACCAAGTTAAGGTGGTCAGACATACAAGTTTTTATATTTTTTAAAAGTTGTAATAAAAAATTCATAATAAATTATTTACTTGGAAAAGAATTACAATAAAATATGCATTACATCCGGACACGAGTCCTCTACTTATTTCTAAAATCTTATAAAAAAATATTATCATTTTATTGTGGTTAGGGTGGTCAGACAGACACCTACTTCTTATTTTTTCGCTGAAATTTAAGTACTACATTGAAATTTCAAATTTTCACCAAATAAATTTTTCTTTTTTTAAAAATAAACCTAGTAGTTTAGAAACTACATTCAATTTGCTACAGATTCTATTCTTACATATTTTAAAATAATATAGATAACTTATTGAAATTTTTATGTCAAGTTGCCTAACTTTGATTTTTCTGAATTTTTGCCACTTAAGGGCTTGTTTTTTCCATGATGATCCTACACATACCCAATATAGTTTTTTTAAAAGGGAGTTTGTGTATCTTGGATTTGTTGTCTCAGTGGAGGTATTAAAATGGATATAGAGAAGGTGGGAGCTATCATTGAATGGCCTACCCTGAGGAGTGTTACAGAGGTAAGATCATTTCATGGTCTGGCAAGTTTTTACGTAAAGTTTATTAAGAGTTTCAATAGTATTTGTGCACCTCTAACTGAAGCAATGAGAGGGGATAGAAAAGAGTTTAAGTGGACTACATGAGCAACCAAAAGTTTTGATATGTTGAAAAATAAAGTTATAGAGCAACCTTTTTTGGCCCTTCCATATTTCAATAAGGTCTTTCAGGTAGATTGTGATGCTAGTGGTATTGTCATAGGAGTTGTTTTGAGTCAAGAAGGTAAGTTTGTTTCCTATTTTAGTGAGAAGTTAAATGATGCTAAGAAGAAATATTATGTCTATGATCAAGAGTTTTATGTTATAGTTCAGGATTTGAAGAAATGGAGACACTATTTGTTTCCAAAAGAATTTGTTTTATATACTGATCACCAGGCTTAGCAGTATCTCAATAGTTAAGAAAATTTGAATCAAGGGCACTTAAAATGGGTTGAATTTTTGTAGAGCTATACTTTTGTTTTGAAGCACAGGAGTGGAAGGTCAAACAGAGTTGCAGATGCCTTAAGTAGAAGGAAAAAATTGTTGATAGAGACGAATATAGAGGTTGTCAGGTTCAATTAACTCAAGAGTTTGTATCCAGAAGATCCAAAATTTGCAAAAGCTTAGAAAGCTTGTTTGGAACCTATTACACTGGATAGGACGAGATGGTTGGAATTCTTAATCCAAGATGGGATATTGTTTAAAGAGGAAGCCAATTATGTATTCCAAGGAGTTCTATAAGAGAGAATCTAATCAAGGAGAAGCATAGTGGAGGATTGGTTGGACATTTTGGTCGACATAAGACCATTGCTCTTGTCAGTGAGAATTATTATTGGCCACAATTACAACAAGATGTGAAGAATTTTGTACAAAGTTGCATAGTGTGTTAGATGGTGAAAGGAACAAGTTAGAATACTAGATTGTATCAACCATTACCTGTACCTAAGAAGCCATGGGAGGATATTAGCATGGATTTTTTTCTTGGCTTGCCAAGGACACAGAGAGGGTATGATTCCATATTTGAGGTCGTGGATAAATTTTCAAAGATAGGACATTTCATTCCCTATTATAAGACTACATGTTCTACCAAAGAGTATAGTTTTGTGGATTTGTTGCAGAGTTATTTTTTCATCTAGAGGTGGTGAGACTACATGTTCTACCAAAGAGTATAGTTTTAGACAGAGATACCAAATTTGTTGGTTATTTCTAGAGGACATTATGGAAGAAGATGAAGATAGATTTAAAGTTTAGTTCTGCACACCATCCACATAATGATGGAAAAATAGAGGTGGTGAATAGGAGTTTGGGTAACCTGCTAAGATGCTTAGTAGGAGATAAGCCTAAGGGATGTGATTTGACTATACCATAGGAAAAATTTTCTTATTAAAATTCTGTAAGTATGAGCACTGGTAAATCACCATTCCAAATTGTATATAGGAGTAGTCCAAGAACTACTTTTGAACTGAGAAAGATGGATAAGGGGGAGAAGAGTAGTGTTGAGGCTAAAGATTTTGCTAAGCACCTAAATAATTTGCATGAAGAGGTGAAGAAAAATATCAATAAGATGAACTCACAATATAAGGTTTAGAAATATCAGAAAAGAAGGTATAAGGAGTTCCAGGTAGGAGATGAAGTCATGGTTCATTTGTGAAAGGAAAGGTTTCCAGTTGGTACATACAACAAGTTAAAGATGAAGAAGTTTGGACCATGTAAGATCCTGAAGAAGCATGAATTAGGAAATGCTTATGAGGTAGAGTTGCCTAGTGGAATAAACATTTATCTTGTGTTCAACTTTGCTGATTTGATAAAGTATCATGAAGGTGATATAGAGGGACCGGTAAATGAACAGTTTAAAATTCAAGCACCTACTTTAGAGGAGGAGATAGAAGAAATATTGGATAGCCATGTGGGTAGAAGCATGAGAAACAAACAATATGTAGAGTACTTGGTGAAATGGAGAGGAAGGCCTATTTAAGATTCATCATGGTTGTAAACAATGATTTTGGATTGCCCTCACAATGCTTTGCTCCTCCTAGGGTTTTTCACCTAAAAGAAGAAAGGGGATTGGATGTGGTCCAAAATGCAAGGGTCTACACTCAAAGTCTATGCAAATGAAATTTTTTATGTCTATTTGAGTTGTTCTAATGCTCTGATCTGAAATAGAAATGATCTAATAATGCAAAACTTAGAAAATGTAAATTATTGGAAAACATAATGTGATATACAAAAATGCCTAAAAATTCAACTAAATGATGAAATGATAGAATAGAATGAAAGAGGTGCACCTAGAATTTGAAGCTTGATGTTGAGAGATTCAGGAATCTTGAAAAATTGACTGAAAATGCTAATTAGGACACTTACGCCAAGTGGGGTAACTTAGTCCCAGTTTCGGGAAACTTTGCTAGAATGAGAATCTGCTAAATGGGTATCCAGAAATGTCAAAATAAGTTTTCAGGCCTAGAAGTGGGACTAATTCGCCACTAGTGGTGACCTATTCCTACAAATCTTGGGAAATTTGGGATAGAATCTTGAAGTCTCAGGTTTGCACTTTCTCTTATGACAAGTGTCCACACTTGATTCTGTAGTAAACGAGGTAGAGAGCCTCTCCAAGCTTAAACTAGAATTGTGTTGACTTGATTGAATTTGTAGACTTGTTGACCACCTTTCAATACCTAATTACTTGATAAATATGCATAAAAAAGTATGCAAACACATGTATGCAAAAGGGGGGAAATTGTTCAAGGTTAGAGAATAGGGGTTTTCCTTGGTCAAACCCCACTCTGGTAATCAAACCCTAAACAATGAAATGAAATAAAAAAAGTATGATAAATAGATAACATGCAAATGTCATAAACTTACCACACTTTTGATGCTTAAAATTTCAAGATATGCAATGAAGTGCTCCAATAGATTGACTTGATAATGCTTGATTTTCTTGAATGCTTATGAATAACTTGATGAATGCTTGAGTGCTCGTGAATTAGGAGAGTGCATGAGGAGATTGTAGGACATGTAAAATGAGGAAAAAAATAGTTATTCATACTTGATTTTGTTAAAATTTCCTTAAAGTAACACATCACAAGCTAACCTTAAGGGTTAGAGGACAAATTTGCACTAGAATTTTAAAATAATTTTGAGTTTTGTGCCAAAAAGGACTAAATCGCCCCTATTGGTGACTTAGTCCCACTTAAGCAAATTAAGTGGGTGTCAGGAATTTTAGGGCATGAAAAGTTGTCCAACAGGAATATTCTCAAAAAAACACTTGAAAACAATCAAGAAGTACATTAAGGGGCCAAAAATTGTCAGAATAATGTGCCTCAATCCCACAGGCTGAAACCTCTGGAAGGGAAAAGTCGGTGAGACTAGTGTTCTCACTGTGACTTGTGGTGTTTGTTGTAACCCTCTGCCGAGTGGAGATCTCTGGCTAACATGCCATTCTTATTAGATATTGGGGAGACTCTGGGTGACAAGCGGTGTCGGGGAGAGACTTGGACGTTCGGTATGTCTCATACCAAGAAGGAAAGTCTTGCCGATAGCTTTACACTTGGAGTCTTTGTGGTAACACAAAGGCTTCAGTGTGAAGTCTTGGTGATGGGTGTTGGTCTCACCGAATGCTGATCTCGGGGTGACTTGAACACTCGATAAGAACTCTTAGTGATGAAATCTTGTCTTACTGATAGTGTTACACTTGAATACATCGGGGAGACCCTTGGCCAAGAGGCTTGCTTCGATATGATGTTTCATCAATAGCGGTAAGTCTTTCTGACAATGCAACATGTGTTTGTTATCAGATGTCTTTGGCATGACCTCTTGGCGAAAGCGGTAAGTCTTGCCGACTGTTGGACATTTCAGAATAGCATGAAGGTTTGGTATGATCTCTTGGTGAAGGATGATAATCTTGCCAATGGGAATACTCTTGTCTATGTGACTTTGGAACTTTGGTGTGATGTCTCATCGAATGGCGATTGTCTCGCTGATGAGAATGCTGAGGTTGATGTAGCTTGTGAACTCGGTATAATGTCTTGCCAATAGTGAAGACTCTTAGTGATAATGATGATCTGGTTTTGTGGCATCGGGGAGACATAGTTAGTGTCTCACCGACATGCAAATACATTGTGAATGCCTTTGACCGAGTGATGACTATCCTACGTGGTGAGTCTACGACCAATCAGAGAAGTTGAATGGGTACTACTAGTAGTTGGACTGTTGCGTTCATTACTGTGAGGAAGACCGACAGAGCATGGGCATCATGGATATACTCAGGAATTGTAGATTGTGTTCTGTTTGAAGGTTTCCTAAACAGTTGGATGAATAGCTCGATGAGTGATCACTGAATTCAATTATGAATGATTGTAACCTAAATGTTTTGTACAAGGTTGATCATTGAATGCTCTTGTAATTTGACATCAGAAAGATAAGTCGGATCTCTGTATGTAATCTTCATTACTGTAATACAAAGTGACTTCTCTTGGTGTGGTGGGTTTTTTCTTCCGTAAGGGTTTTCCCACATAAATTTGGTGTTCATGTGTGTATGTTATATTCTCTGTTTTTGTTATCTCTTTCACATGCATCTTAATTGGACTGTAATTGAAATTTTAAAAGTATCTCTGCATTCTTCCGTGAGGTTTGACATTAGGAGAGTTGTTTCCGCACTTAGCTTTCCTTACAAGTGGTATCAGAGCCTAGCTAGTTGTGTTATCCTTGTGGGTTCGTTGGGTTTTTTGAGTCAATTCTATTCAGTGGGAGTCTTGTAGAAGTTTGTTAATTCAAATTACAAATTGAGATGGCTAGCATGTCAGGAAAGATTGAAATAGAGAAATTCAATGGAAGTAATTTTGAGTTGTGGAAACTCAAAATGGAAGATCTGTTAGTGGATCATGATCTGTGGCTTGTTGTGTCTAGAACGAAACCTACAGGCATGAAGCAAGAAGATTGGGACCTTGCAAATATGAATTCTAAGGGGTTGATAAGGCTCTTTTTAGCAAACTCTGTTGTTCTGAATGTTCATGAAGAAAAGACTACATCTTCCTTGTGAAAAAGACTAGCATCTATTTATCATGGGAAATCCTTGGTGAATAAATTGTTCTTGAGGAAGAAGCTGTATGCTTTGAGAATGCAGGAGGGAGGATCTATTGCTGATCATTTGAACGCTTTCAACATGTTGATTGCACAGTCAACATCTGTTGGTGTGAAGACTGATGAAGAGGATCGTTGTATGCTATTATTGTGTTCTTTTCCAGATTCTTGGGATCACCTGGTGATGGCTATTGGGAGTACAACATCCAGTTTCAAAATGGAAGATGTTGTTGCTTCTTTGTTATCAAAAGAGATGAGAAGGAAATCTTCTGAGATGGCAAAGGAGGCCCTTGCTATTAGAGGAAGGTTGAAAGAGGAAGGTAAGAAGAAGGAGAAGAAGTCTAAATCCAAGTCAAAAGGGAGATCAAAGTCTCCTGGTAAGAAGTCCAAGGTGAAGTGCTGGAATTGTGGGCAACCTAGTCATGTCCGAAAGGATTACAAAGAGGAGAAAAAGAATAAGAAGAAGAAGAATTCTTTCGACAATGATTCTTCTCAGAGTGATGTAGATGCCTTCATTGCAGCCTTAGCTACACATGCATCAAATGATGTCTAGCTAATTGATTTTGGATCATCTTTCCACATGACATCTCATAGAGACTGGTTCACGAAGTATGAAGAGTATGATGGTGGGAAGGTGTATTTGGAAAGTGATTCATCTTTGGAAATTGTTGGCCATGGGAGAGTCAGAATTCAATTCCCTGATGGAAGAGTGAAGGGAATCAATGATGTTATGCACATACCAAGTCTACCTCAAAATCTATTTTTTGTTAGTAAGCTTAATGATATCGGAGTGCAAGTCACATTCTCTGGAAATGGCTGCAAGATGACTAGAGGCTCAATGGTGCTAGCAATGGGTGCTCGTATTGGTACCTTGTATAAGCTGGATGCACATGCTATTCAATGTAATAGTGTCTCTATAAAGTCACAAAAAGCTACTCATGGAGGAAAAGAGGTAAACGTTCCTAATTCTATAAACTCTATGGAAGTTAAACTTCCAGCAGAAAAGACTATGCTCTGGCATCATAGGCTAGGCCACATTGGTGAGAAAGGTTTAAAAACCTTGAAGATTGTAACCTTGAATTTGAATTCTTTGAACATTGTATATATGGAAAGCAGCACCATGTTTCTTTTTATTCCAATCCTCATAAATCCTCTGGTTTGCTAGATTATATTCATTCTGATGTATTTGGTCCAGTGAATGTTCCTTCTTTGTCTAAGTCAAGGTACTATGTATCGTTTATTGATGATTATTCAAGAAGAGCATTTGTCTAATTTTTGAAAAGTAAATCAGAAGTGTTCAGTCAGTTTAGGGAATTTAAGAACCTTGTAGAAAATCAGACTGGAAGAAAAATATAATGTTTAAGGACTGATAATGGCGGTGAATTTTGTTCTGATGATTTCGAGAGGTACTATAAAGATCATGGAATTAAAAGACATAAAACTACACCTTATACTCCGCAACAAAATGGAGTTGTAGAAAGGTTCAACAGGACAGTGATGGAAAGAGCACGAAGTATGCTGAGCAGTGCTTGCTTGGAGGAGAAGTTTTGGGCTAAGGCAGTTGCTACAACATGTTACTTGATAAACCGTTCTACGAATTCTGCTCTTTTTGAGAAAACACCTTTGGAAGCATGGTCTGGTAAGAAGCCCTCTTTAAGACATTCATTTTTTTGGATGTGAGGCATATGTACATGTGTTGTATGAGAAAAGATCTAAACTGGAGAACAAGGCTATCAAATGTATTTTTATTGGTTATAGTGCTGGCATAAAAGGATACAAGCTTTGGAATCCTAATACGGAGAAGGTTCTGTACAACAGAAGTGTTATCTTTTGTGAGCTAAAGCCTTATACTTTCAATCTACAGTTAGAGACAAAATCAGAAAACAAAGAGGATGTAGTTGAAATTCCTCGTACACCAGATAAAGAGGAATTGAAAATTCAAAATGAACCTGAAACCGAGGAGAGCTCAAGTAGTTCTGAGAGTTCTGAAGAACAAGAACAACCTCAACCTCAGCAAGTGAGGAGGTTAACTCGTGAAAGAAAGCAACCTGATAGGTATGGGTTCTCTTTGATAGATTCTACTTGTGCCTATGCTTTAATTTCTAGCACTGACGAGCCTAGGACTGTGGAAGAGGCATTTATAATGTCTGATTCAGACTCTTGGTTGGAAACCATGAATGAAGAAATGGCATCATTAGAAAAGAATGATACTTGGAGTTTGGTGCCCTTACCTAAAGGTAGAAAAGTTGTTGGCTACAAATGGGTATTTAAAAGGAAAATAGGTCTGTATGGTAGTGTGGAAAAATACAAGCCAAGGTTGGTTGCGAAGGGTTATTCCTAGGTAGAGGGAATTGATTATGGGGAGATTTTTTCTCTTGTAGCTAAGCTGACATCTATTAGATTTCTTTTGTCACTTGCAGTAGCGTATGACTTAGAGGTTGAACAGATGGATGTGAAGACATCATTTCTTCATGGTGATCTTGAAGAAGAGATTTATATGTCCCAACCTGAGCACTTTGTGGAGAGAGGTAAAGAGAAACTGGTATGCAAGTTGAAAAAGTCTTTGTTTGGGTTAAAGCAGTCACCTAGAATGTGGTACCAGAAGTTTGATACTTTTGTATTGTCTTTGGGATTTCTAAGATCAAAATCTAATCATTGTGTGTATTACAAAGCTAAAAGTGATCGAGTCCTTATTATTGTTCTCTATGTTGATGATATACTGTACATAGGCAATAGTAAGTTAATGATTTATGATCTTAAGTCTCAATTGTCTGCAAAGTTTGAAACGAAAGATCTTGGTGCAACAAGGTATATTCTGGGGATGGAAATAACCAGGGACAGGAATAGTAGAAAACTTTGGCTCTGTCAGAGTAAGTATATTAGGACTGTTCTAGAGAGATTTTGTATGAATGACTACAAGCAGCTAGTTGTTCCAGTTTTGCAGGGAATGAAGCTATCTATTGAAGATTGTCCAAAATATCCTATTGAGATGGAGGAAATGACCAGTGTACTTTATGCTAGTGTGGTTGGTAGTCTTATGTATGCAATGGTTTGTACAAGGCCAGACATTGCCCAAGCAGTGGGAGTACTTAGTCCGTTTATGGCTAATCCTTGAAGGACACATTGGGATGCCATGAAAAGAGTATTCAGATATTTGAAGGGCACTTCAGAATATGCTTTGTGTTACCATGGTAACTTGGTTGAATCACATAGGACTCTCAGTATTTGAGGCTATGTGGATTCTAATTGGGCAGCAGACATTGACAATAGAAAATCCACCAGTGGATATATTTTCATGATGAATGGTGGTGTAGTGAGTTGGATGAGTAAGCAGCAGGATGTAGTCACTTTGTCCACTACAGAAGAAGAATACATGGCAGCTACACACGCTTGTAAAGAAGCAATCTAGTTAAAACGTTTGTGTTCTAACATTGGTTTTGATGCAGGACAAGTAACAATTTATTGTGAGTCAGAGTGCTATCTGCTTGGAAAAGAATCCTAATTTCCATGCCAGGATGAAACATATAGATGTCTAGTATCACTTTGTATGAGATATGGTGGAGGATGGAAAGGTTTCGTTAGAAAAAGTGGATACTCTAGAGAATGTTACTAATGCATTGATGAAGCCAGTGAGCACAGACAAGTTCAGGTGGTGTGCCAGTTTGATGGGCCTCAGTGCCCATGAATGTCAGTAGTTTTGTTGTGCTATGGAGGTGCCTGTGTGATCTTTGTCAAGTGGGAGATTGTTGGAATAATGTGCCTCAATCCCACAAGCTGAAACCTCTGAAAGGGAAAAGTTGGAGTGACTTTCATTCTTTCTGGCCGACTGGTAGTTTAGTAACCTTGTGGAAAGTTTTGGTCATTGAGAGCTTGCTTCTGTCTTGCCGACTAGTATTCTCACTGTGACTTGTGGTGTTCATTGTAACCCTCTACCAAGTGGAGATCTCTGGCTGACAGGCCATTCTTATCGGATATTAGGGAGACTCTGGGTGACAAGCGGTGTCGGGGAGAGACTTGGGCGTTCGGTATGTCTCATACCGACAAGGAAAGTCTTGCCAATAGCTTTACACTTGGAGTATTCGCAGTAACACAAAGGCTTTGATGTGAAGTCTTGGTGATGGGTGTTGGTCTCACTGAATGCTGATCTTGGGGTGACTTGAACACTCGGTAAGAACTCTTAGCAATGAAAGCTTGTCTTGCCAACAGTGTTACACTTGAAGACATCAAGGAGACCCTTGGCCAAAAGGCTTGCTTCGATATGATGTTTCATCGATAGTGGTAAGTCTTGTCGACAATGCAACATGTGTTTGTTATCAGATGTCTTTGGCATGACCTCTTGGCAAAAGCTGTAAGTCTTGCCAACTGTTGGACATTTCAGAATAACATGAAGGTTCGGTATGATCTCTTGGCGAAGGACGATAATCTTGCCAATGGGAATACTCTTCTCTATGTGACTTTGGAACTTCGGTGTGATGTCTCAGGGTCGTCCCACAACAGTGGTTTACAATTTTTGGTCAAACTAGACACTAAAATTATTATTTTTAACTAAATCTTCACATTCAAGCACCTATAGTGGCTAAACCGTGAGGAATTTGAATATGATGCAAACTAGAGTCTCATCACATTTTGTCTATAGATTCTAAAAATATTTTTTTCAAAATTTTTGGAATCAGATTGCACTTCTTTTTCCATCTCCCACGAAAACTATTTTTTTTCTTTAGAAAACAACATTTTTAAAAAGAGACTCACACCGTATAATGCATAACTCTTTTTCCATGAAGGGTAAAATTCTAATTCTTTCAAATTTAGATTTGTAACTCTGATATCTAGTGCTTCCACTTGGTTAGATAGTTTTTTATTGAATATTTTTTCTTTAGTCAAGTTTTGAATTCAAACCAATTACAATTCAAACATAGCGCGACTATATAACGTGTAACTTTTTTTATATATATGAAAATTCAAATTTTTTTTTTGTTGGATCAAGGACTTCAATATATGGTGCAATCATATTTTTCAATTTTTTTTTGATAATCTGCTATTTTTCCACGTGCATAATATAGAGCTTCATTTTCGATGAAAAACCTATGTTTAATAAAACTAAAAAAACAAATACATAATAAAACCAAAACATATTAAAATTATATTCATTTAATAGCTCATTCCAAGGAATACCTAATTCTAGATGGGTTTGTGAAGATTCCTCCATTTTTCATCCTCAACCCAAGCTCTGAAGTGCCAAAATTCAGGTTTTTTTGTTACTTAGGGGGGGGGATGAGGGATAAGGGGGGTTCGTACAAACCCCTAGGGGTTCACTCAAACCCCTTCCCAATGCATTTTTTTTTTTTTGGCCGCCATGATTCAAAGGGGTTTTCTCAAACTAATAGGTTCGTATGAAACCCCAAAAACACACTTTTTGCCTTGGGGTCATTTTTTGTGAGTTTTCCTTCCTCACTTGAATTGTAAACCACTATTGTGGCTTCACCCCTCATCGAATGGAAATTGTCTTGCCGATGAGAATGTTGAGGTCGATGTAGCTTGTGAACTCGGTATAACATCTTGCTGATAGTGAAGACTCTTGGCGATAATGAAGATCTGGCTTTGTGGCATCGGGGAGACACAGTTAGTGTCTCACCGACATGCGAATACATTGTGAACGCCTTTGATCGATTGATGACTATCCTACGTGGTGAGTCTACGACCAATCAGAGAAGCTGAATGGGAACTGCTAGTAGTTGGACTGTTGTGGCCGTTACTGAGAGGAAGATCAACAGAGCATGGGCATCATGGATATACTTAAGAATTGTAGATTATGTTTGGTTCAAAGGTTGCATGAACAGTTGGATGAATAGCTCGATGAGTGATAAGTGAATTCAATTTTGAATGATTGTAACCTAAATGTTTTGTACAATGTTGATCATTGAATGCTCTTGTAATTTGACATCAGAAAGATAAGTCTGATCTTTGTATGTAGTCTTCATTACTATAATACAAAGTGACTTCTCTTGGTGTGGTGGGTTTTTTCTCCCGTAAGGGTTTTCCCATGTAAATCTGGTGTTCATGTGTGTATATTATATTCTTTGTTTCTGTTATCTCTTTCAAGTGCATCTTAATTGGACTGTAATTGAAAATTTAATAGTATCTCTACATTCTTCCCTGAGGTTTTGACGTTAGGAGAGTTGTTTCCGCACTTAGCTTTCCTTACAAAAAAAGCATAAGAAAGGTGTAAATGGTGAAATTAAGCCTAGAAAAGCGTGAAATCTTGTTACAAGACTTTACAACACTTCAAAATAGGACTTAATGAGTGATGAAAAGGTTATTTTAAGTGAATTGTAATGAATAGAGTCTAGAAAAGTGTAGAAATGTCTTACAACACTTCACAACACCATCACAAGATGCAATAATTTGAATTTTAAAGACCTAATGTGAATGTTTAAGCCTCATTACAACATTAAATCAAAGAAAAATCAAGTCAAAGTCCATTAGAAAGACTTAAGTGAGCATAAAAATGTCAACTATACATTTTTTGGTGACACATTAAGCCCCCACTTTAGTGATAGGATGAACTTGCTTCAAACTCTCGCTAAAGTAGCCCAACATGCATATCGAGAAGGATCCTAATGCACTTATTTTAGCAAGATGGAATGAAAATGATCAAGGGGGGTGATCAAGCCCCCAGGATGAAGATCCCATTGCAAACTAAACATAAGAACAAAGAAACACACGTGATGAGGGTATGTGCAGGGCCAGGATGGGCCAAAAAGTGGCAATATTATGGGTATTTGTAGGGTATGTAGCTGATGACTTTTTTTTTACCTAAAATTGATGAAACAAAAAAGGTTTTTAGAGGAGATTCTCATCTTTCCACCAATATAAATTATGCTTTAATTTGAATTTAATAAATAATAATTATTTATTTTCTATTAGAATTATGACTAAAGTCCTGATCAAGGCTGATTGAAAAACATCTATAACTTTCAAATGGCATCACATTCTATTCTTCACATACTATAGGATTAAAAAGAAAAATTAAATTTCATGAAGTTTTGACCAAGTTAAGGTGGTCAGACATACGATTTTTTATATTTTTTAAAAGTTGTAATAAAAAAATCATAATTAATTATTTACTTGGAAAAAAATTACAAAAAAATATGCATCACATCTGAACATGAGTCCTCTACTTATATATAAGGAATGAAATATTTGATCATCTGTCCAACTTGTTGTGTATTAGATCTAGGATGGTTGTTTGAAATAAGAAATGTGAACTCACTCTTAGGTGACAAAACTGATGGTTGTCCGCCGAGTGAGAAGTCCCAAGTATACTCACTTTGGGGCCACGAAACTTCTGGTTTTCTAGGGGGTGGAAAAGCCCAAAAGGGGAGATACATACGCTAGTTGGTATGCACTCAGAAACATAGAGGTGGCTATGGGGAAAGTCGTGTTGTTGAGTGGGCTTCCCACTCAACCATATCAAAGTTATACCTGCTAATAACTTTAACAAGGCACCACAAAGAAAAATGTTGGTTCGTGCTTCATGAGGTAATCAAATCTTTATATGCTTGGAGTTCATGAATAAAGAGCAAGGTACCACAAGCATGCAAGTTGTGTTATGGAAGGTGGTCAAAATGTAAAGGGTAAAATTCAAAAATGTAATGTAAGATGTTCAAAGGAGTCTTGTTAAGTTCATGCAAGGTCTGTCACTTAGGGAACATTTTGTCTAATGTCTCCAAGAGAGGACCAATCAAATAATAGTATATTCACAACCTAGGGGATTTAGTGCGTCACATCAAGCCACCAAGAGGAATGTAATATGGTAAGATACATCACACTTATAAAGGACATCACACCCAATGTCATCCACAAAGTGATGAACACATCTTATGAAGTGACAAGGCTACACTAAGAACCAAAAAATGCAAATGAATTATACCAATGTATTCCCCCCACTCTAAAGGAATTGTTACACACCACTCTATGAGCAATTTCTTTAAAGTAGCGAAGGAAAAATGCAAAAAGGAAAAACAAGACATGAGAGCCAACTCATAAATCCCTATGCCAAGTCGTATGTTTCTAAGTTAGGTTGCTTCATGTAAATGAAAAAGAAAATAAGAAAGGAACACACCAAATGCATAAGGGATCTATGGATTTGGAGTTAGTATGTTCATTGCTGCAATGTTTTTATTAAAGAGCTCAAAACTATCATCATTTCCCAAAGCACATAGAACTGAAAGAATGACACAAAGATAGTGAAAAAAGAAGAAGAAGAAGCTCATTTTGGGTCAACATGGAAGTGACATTGTGGTCTTAATGCTTTGCAATGTCCCCAAAAGGAAAACACAAGTGAAAATAAAACAAAAGGCAAAAGAAAAGGAAAATCTTTTGGGTCAACATGAAGGAGACATTTTGGTCTCAATGCCTTGTGTCATCCCCAAAAGGAAAACACAAAAGAAAAAAAGGAAAATGGACCTTTTGGGTCAACATGGAAGAGACATAGGGCGTTTCAATGCTTTTCGTCATCCCCAAAAGGAAAACACAAAATAAAAAAGGAAAAAGGACCTTTTGGGTCAACATGGAAGAGACATAGGGCATCTCAATGCTTTGTGTCATCTCCAAAAGGAAAACACAAAATAAAAAAGGAAAAAGGACTTTTTGGGTTGACATGGAAGAGACATAGGGAATCTCAACACTTTGCATCATCCCCAAAAGGAAAACACAAAACAATGTATGACATATAGAGGAATGGAGGTACAAATAGAGGAAGTGTATGCATGTTACATGGGAACACAATATGCACATAAAATCAAACCAAAGAAAAAGAAAAGGAATATAAAAGGCTGGTAAGGTGAGTGCAATTCAACCATCCAACAAGTCATTTGCATCCCAATCATGTTCAGTGTATTGTAAGGGTGGTTGGTTGTCCAAAGGAATAACTGCAAGTTTCAAACTAGAATATGTACTAGGTTCTTCACTTGGTATGGGAGATTTATCTGTTAAGCTCATAGTAGATGAAAATAAAGAGTTTAGATCGTTATGCACTTCTTCATCTATTTTTGTGATCTCCTCACCATCACCATCATCAAGATTGATTACAATAGGAGGACGAAGGTATATTTCTAAGGAAGGATGTATTAAAAGTTGTGATTGTTGGATTGGTTCATTTTCTTGTGCAGGTTGGACCGTAGTATCTTGTGGCAGGTCAGGAGGGAGAGGGTGATCACCTACTACTTCTGTAAAAGGAAGAGGTTGGTTTTCTTTGTTATTTTCATTTTTCATTTGACGAGCAAGGAGATGATGATGATGCCTATGTTCCCTAGCACCACATTTTATTTCAATTTTATTTTGAAGTTGTTGAGGTGTAAGATCGGGCTGATCCATCATAGGTTCCTTTTCTTCTAGAGGGGGAAGAATAGAAGAAACCAAATAAGATGGGTCAATCACTTTCTCTTTAGCTTCATACACTTGTTTAATGCAGGGAGGCATGATGAGATTTGTTTCATTTTCTCTTGGGTGTTTAAATGATGGAGGAAAAGTTTCTATGGTTGGGTGCTCATGAGGTTGTATTATTTGTTCAATTTCAGACGCAGGATGAAGCATGGTTTAACCTAGGATAGGAGTGGAAGTGGACTGGGACATGTTACGAAGAGACAATTCAGCTATTCGTTTGACTTTGAGTCTTTGATAGGTTATGAAATAGAAATCTTTATTGGGGTTGATGGGTTCCATAAGTTCAGACCAAAAGGCTTCTAAGGAAAAATTACCCTTAGAGGATAATGGATTAAAGCCACTATGGTGTATGGTAAATATTTCATTGCCATGTGGAAACTTCAAACATTTGTGGACAACTGAGGGGACCAATTTCATCAAGAAAATCCAAGGATGCCCTAGCCGTAGACAAAATTTGTCTGATTGTGGAATAATAGAAAATGTTTTCACCAAAGTTTTGGGTCCTACTTGTAGGGGGAGTACGATCGATCCAATCATAGGGCACACAAACCCAATATGTGTTTTAATCCATGCAGTTGGTTTGTTATAATCTTCTTGGTAGAGCTCATGTAATACCAAAAAATCTTCCATGATCACATTCTCACCACAAGATAGATCTATTAATATCCCATTGGTAGGCCTATCATAGATTTGGCTAGCTATGTAAAGAGGACAATCAAGAAGCTTTTAAGTATATCATGAGAAGAAAAATAAATATAAAAAGATTTATTGATTGGGCCCTTACAAGAGATAACATCTATCACACCCACAAGTTCATCCATATGATTAACTTGGGTAACATTTGGAGTAATATCAGGTTGTTCATTATTTGTATCAATGTTCATCACATGAGGGTTTGAAGGTTCACTAGTCTTGAAAAATGAAACATTGTGTTTAGGCATGGGATTGGTAAAGATTTGTGAATTCTATTTAGGGGGTGCAACAGACTTATTAGATTGATCATTGACACCTACAATGGATAGACGACACGAATCAATGAGGTCTTGAACTAGGTGTTTGAGACACTTACATTGTTCAGTGTCATGTCCATTTTGGCGATGTAAATGATAATAAGCATTTTATTTTAAGGTAGGTGGTAAAGGCTTTGTGGTATCAAGTGGTTTAACAGTAGGCAAAGAGATCATTTGTTGCTAGAGCAATTGTTTTATTGTGTTATGGAGAGTATCGGGTAAGGGAATAAATTGTCTCTTTAGGTCCCCATAGGTAAAGTGAACCACTACTTTAATAGCTACCACTTGATTTGGAATAGGTTGAGTTGGTTACGAAGAAGGCTGATTGAACTGTAAAAAACATCTATTTGGTTTTCTAAAGTTTTGCACATTATTTTGGTTGTTTTGCTCAGACTTCTCAGCTCAGTTAAAAGTGGACTTTGAATCATGACTAGAAATTTAATTGTGATAGTCACAAAGGGTCATGCATAAATGCATGAACAAAGGAAATTCCATCATAGTTAACTTATCCTGAAGGTGATTATGCAAGTTTTCAATAAACATCTTTTGCAGATGTGAATCAGGAATCTTGACATCAATTTGAGCATATAATGACTGATAACATGAAATGAAGTCAATTACTTTTTCATCAATTTGTTGTTTACATCTCATTAAATAAACCATTGTCTTTTTAGGATTCATATGGACTTGGAAATGACTTATGAAGGCATCCACAAGTTCATTGAACAATTGGATTAAATGATTGGGTAAGTTTGAAAACCACTCCAATGTAGTTTCCTTCAAGGTCCTAGGAAAATTTTTGGCTAATAGCTTATCATGAAGGACAAAGACACTGCATAAGGTTGTATAAGCATTGACATGATTAGTAGGGCCTCCTTTACCTCCATAATTATCAAACCTAGGAATTTCAATTCCTTGTGGAATTTGTGTGTGAAAGATCTCTAAGGATAATTGACTACTATGAACATGATATGTGTGTGGACCATTTTGACTCTGGCTAATGGTGGAGATTTGTTGTTGCATGGATGAGATAGTGTAACTAAAGAGTTGTGTAATGATGGGATTGGTGTAAGTAGTATAAGGTGGAAGGGAAAATGGTGGAGTGTATGTAATGTTAGGGGAAGTGAAAGGGACACTAAGAGGGGTGAATGTGGAAGAAGGAATATGCGATGACAAAAAAGAACTAGGAATGATAGTTGGAATAATGAAAGGAGGAGTCACATTACTAACCTGTTGTAACCTGAGGACTGGTATAAGTTGGTATGGATGCTATGGTTGAAGGAGGAGGAATGTGAGGTCCTCCTTTGCTCACCAAAATGTTTGCGGATTGGAAAGAATAAGGAGCATGTTTATTGTATATCTTAGAAATTCTTTTCATCACTTGTAAGCCATCATCACTTTCAATCAAACAATGAAGGTTTTCTATTGTAGGTATGGTAGTTGTGGAAATGTTTTCAAGGGATAAGTCTTGTTGTAAATGTGAAAAATATTCACGAATGCTAATCGTTTTATCGTGTGGAATGATACTAGTCTTTATGTCAACATGCATAGGATGGGAAGGTGAAGGCATTTGAGTTGTAGTATCCATGCCCAATGCACTATTGTCCATACTAGGAGTAGAACCTCATGAGATCCGAAGGTCCACAATGAAAGTGTTATCACGGGAAGCCACGAGTCTAGAACTTCATCTCACTAAAGTATTATCAATGGGTAACCAAAAACTCATACAAGTACCGCAAAAGATAGGGTAGATGGAAATGCAATGCAATCTAAGGCAAATAAAATGTAAAAATAAATAATTCTATAAATTGAAATAGAGATGCAGTACTAGAAAATAGAAGTACAAAAAATAGGGTAAACCCACAAAAGTGATTTACAATTCAAGTGAGGAAGGAAAACTCACAAAAAATGACCCCATGGCAAAAAAAATTATTTTAGGAGTTTGTACGAACCTATTGGTTCAAGCAAACCCATTTAATTATTTCTTGCCTAAAAACCAAACAAAATGCATTATGGAAGGGTGGTTTGCTTGAACCCCCTTATCCCTCATTCCCCCCTAAGACACAAAAAAAAAATCTAAAATTTTGCACTTTGGAGCTCGGGTTGAAGACAAAAATGGCAGACACTTCACAAACCCAACTAGAATCAAGTAGTCCTTTAGCTGAGCTATCAAACAAATATAATTTTAATATGTTTTGGTTTTATTATTTATTTTTCTTTTTAGTTTTATTAAACAAAGGTTTTTCATTGAAAATCAAGCTCTCTATTGTGCACATGTGGAAAAATAGTATATTATCAAAAAAAAATTGAAAAATATGAGTGCACCACATACTGAAGTCCTTGATCCAACAAAAAAAAATTTGAATTTCGATACATACAAAAAAAGTTACTCATTATACAGTCGCGCTATGTCTGAATTGTAATTGGTTTGACTTTGAAACTTGATTAAAGAAAAAATATTCAATAAAAAAATATCTAACCAAGTGGAAGGACTAGATATCAGAGTTACGAATCTAAATTCAAAAGAATTAGAATTTTATCTTTGATGGAAAAAAAATTATGTGTTATACAGTGAGCGTCACTTTTTTAAAATGTTTTTTCTAAAAAAACTAGTTTTGAGGGATATGGAAAAAGAAATGCAAATTGATTCCAGAAATTTTGAAAAAAATATATTTCGAATCTACAGACAAAATTTCACAAAACTCTTGTTTGCATCATCTCCAAATTCCTCATGGTTTAGCCGCTATAGATGCTTGAAAGTGAAGATTTAGTTTTAAAAACTTATTTCAGTGTCCAGTTTGGCCAAAAATTGTAAACCACTATTGTGGGAGCACGCAATACCCAAAAATTACTAGAGAATACAATGAAAAATATGCAAAAGGACTAAGTCACCCAAGGTGGCAATTTAGTCCCACTGATGATTTTTTGTGTTTTTTTCAAAAATTTTAAATGCAATTTTATGTCTTTCAAATACACAAATGGAACTACAATATGTAAATGCAGATTTTCTATGTTTTGTAATGCAAAAACGATGTGCCAGCACAATAATGCAACCTAAGTGAGTTTTTCACTAATGCAATTGTAAGACCCTAGGATGCAATTTAATCAATGCAAGATGCAATGCAAATGAAAATTAGGATGCACTTTTCAAATAAGAAAGGAATATGTTCAAATGACATGTTCACCAAAATGTAAACAATGATTTTGGATTGCCCTCACAATGCTTTGCTCCTCCTAGGGTTTTTCACCTAAAAGGAGAAAGGGGATTGGATGGTGTCCAAAATGCAAGGGTTTACACTCAAATTCTATGTAAATGAAATATTTTTTGTCTAGTTAAGATGTTCTAATGCTCTCATATGAAATTGAAATGATCTAATTGTGCAAAGCTTAGAAAATGTAAAGTGTTGGAAAATGCAATGTGATATGCAGAAATGCCTAAAAATGCAACTAAATGATGAAATGATAGAACATAATGAAAGAGGTGCACCTAGAATCTAAAGCTTGATGTTGGGAGATTCTGGGATCCTAAAAAAATGATTGAAAATGCTCATTGGGACACATACGTCAGGTGGGGCGACTTAGTCCCAGTTTCAGGAAACTTTGGTGAAACGAGAATCTAATAAATGGGTATCTAGAAATGTCAAAATCAGTTTTCGGGCCTAGAAGCAAGATTAATTCTCCACTAGTGGTGACTTAGTCCTCCTACAAATCTTGAGAAATTTGGGACATAATCTTGAAGTCTTAGGTCTGCACTTTCTCTTCTGATAGGTGTTTGCACTTGATTCTACAAAATACAGGGTGGAGAGCCTCTCCAAGCTTAAACTAGAATTGTGTTGACTTGATTGACTTTGTAGAATTGTTGACCACCTTTCAACACCTAATTGCTTGATAAATTTTCTTACAAAATTCTACAAACACACATGCAAAAGGGGAAAAATGGTTGAGGGTTAGAGAATAGGGGTTTGCCTTGGTCAAACTCCACTATGGTAATCAAACCCTAAACAATGAAATGAAATAAAAAGAATATGATAAATAGATAACATGCAAATGTCATAAACTTACCACACCTTTGATACTTAAAATTTGAAGATATGCAATGAAATGCTCCAATATATTGACTTGATAATGCTTTATTTGCTTGAATGCTTATGAATAACTTGATGAATGCTTGATTGCTTGTGAATTAGGAGAGTGCATGAGGAGATTGTAGGAGATGTAAAATGAGGAGAAAAACACTTATTTATACTTAATTTTGTTAAAATTTCCTAAAAGTAACACATCACAGGCCGACCTCAAGGGTTAGAGGACAAATTCCTGCTAGAATTTTAAAATTATTTTGAGTTTTGTGCCAAAAAGGACTAAGTCGACCCTATTGGCAACTTAGTCCCACTTAAGAAAATTAAGTGGGTGTCAGGAATTTTGGGGCATTAAAAGTTGTCGAATGAGAATATTCTTGAAAACACACTTGAAAATGGTCAAGAAGTACATTAAGGTGTCAAATAAAGCATAATAAAGGTGTAAATGGTGAAATCAAGCCTAGAAAAGTGTGAAATCTTGTTACAAGACTTTACAACACTTCAAAATAGGACTTAATAAGTGATGAAAAGGTGATTTTTAGGTGAATTCTAATGAATAGAATCTAGAATGATTTAGAAATGTCTTACAACACTTCACAAAACCTTCACAAGATGCCATAATTTGAATTTTAAAGACCTAATGTGAATGTGTAAGCCTCATTACAACAATAAATAAAAGCAAAATCAAGTCAAAGTCCATTAGAAAGACTCAAGTGAGTGTAAAAATGTTAACTATATATTTTTTGGTGACATAGTGGTTATTTGAGGCTGAGATTAACCATCTTGGTTTCCCTCTAAACTCTTGAGAAGTGACAGGGTCACTTTTGAAATTACCCTGGGTGTTTGATGCAGGAGCATCCAACAATGTAGGGAAATCTTGCATCACTCAACAAAAATTATTTTCTAAGTTATTTTATTTAGTTGTTTCAAGTCCCATGATGGCACTTAAGGGGTATAAGACTGTAAGGCATCAAAAATACCAAAAACTAGGAACTTACTATTTTTAGTAAGTCAACCTAAATAGGCTCATATGGACATGAAAATTTTACCTGAAGGAGCAGAGCTGAAAAACATTTTTGGTTATGAAAGAATCACCTCAATACCCTGCATAGTTTGGGAGAAATAAAAGTTTTCGTCTCGAGAAATTTCTCCAATGTAGCTTCAAATTCATATATAAAACTCTAGAGGCCTTGAAACAGCTGAAAAAGTGGCTAAACCAACCTACCATAGGTTCACATGTTGTAGAGCTCGTCGAGAGCTTTCCAATGATATGCAATAATAGAAAATCAGACAGTTTGATCAAAATTTATGGCCCCACAAAATTGGTCATCGAAAAAGTGAATTTCATAAAAAAAATTCCTAAGTCAGAAATCAAATGGTGGGACATTTGGTGCCAGAACAAAAGGGGGAAATTTGAACTTTCTAGAACATTCTAGGGGTGTAATTGTGGAAAATAAATAGGTTTAAGTGGGGGTTGTAGAAGGTGGCCTTGATAGTGCAGATTGTGGCTCCAAATAGTAGATTTTCTTTTTTGAGTTGATTTTGCTGTAATGAATCAAGCCCATGAGGTTGTAGCATGTAAGTTTTGAATCTGTAATTTCATTATCAGAAAATAATTGAAAGTAGGTTATTTTTCTATCTCACATTTTCTATGTTGGTGTCTATTGTTGTGATTTATGTGGTTTTGGGTGGCTTGGCCCTCATCAGGTATGCAATTGCAATTAGACCTAAATCTATTATCATAGTAACCAAGGTTGAAAATGTGCCTAAGGAAATCTAAGCCTTATTCAACAAGTACTAAGATATTGTTGTAGATGAGCTCCCTAGTTCTTTGCCACCTATAAGGGATGTGAGCCACCACATAGACTTTATACCAGGAGCAAACCTACCCAATAAATCCAAAATGACTCCTCAACAAATGAAGAGATGAGGAAACAAATACAAGAATTGCTTGATAAAGGCCTCGTAAGAGAAAGCTTAAGTCCATATGTTGTCCCTACTGTGTTGGCACCTAAAAAGGTTGAGATTGGAGAATGTGCACCGATTCAAGTGCAATTAACAAGATCACTATAAGGTATAGGTTTCCCATCCCAAGAATGGAGGATTTGATGGACTGTTTAGGAGGGGCTTGTTAATTTTCAAAGATTGACCTTAAAAGTGGCTACCACCAAATCAGGATAAGAGAAGGGGATGAGTGGAAAACTTCCTTTAAAACTAATAAGGGGTTGTATGAATGGATAGCAATGCCATTTGGGCTTTCAAATGCACCAAGTACTTTCATGAGACTAGTGAATGAAGTTTTGAAACCTTTCATAGGTAAGTTTGTAGTTGTATACTTGGATGATATTCTTGTGTTTAGTAAAACTAAAGAGGAACAATTGTAGTATTTGCACATGGTGCTGAAGAGGTTGAATGAAGATAATTTGATGATCAATTTTTGAAAAAGAGTGAATTCATGAAGGAGGAGTTGGTCTACCTTAGTTTTGTGATTTCAAAAGGCACTTTAAAGATAGACCCCAGCAAGGTGGAAGCAATTTTGAATTGTCTTGTACTGCAACTTTAGTCAGTAAGGTAAGAAGTTTCCATGACCTAGCTAGCTTTTACAGAAAATTTGTGAAGAATTTTAGTCATATTTTCTCTCCAATCATTGATACTATTAAAGGGGATAAAAAGAAATGGTTTGTGTGGTCTAATGAGGCAGAAAAAATGTTTCAAATTTTGAAACAAAAGATAGCACAACAACCCATCTTAGCATTGCCAGACATCAATAAGGTGTTCACAATTGAATGTGATGCAAGTGGGTATGCAATTGGGGTAGTCTTGAGCCAAGGGGGAAAACCTGTATCATTTTTTAGTGAAAATATTAATGAGGCCAAGAAGAAGTATTCTTCTTATCACTTGGAATTGTATGCCATGGTTCAATCATTGAAGAAGTGGAGACACTATCTCCTTCCTAAAGAGTTTATTTTTTTTTATTGGCAATCATGCTTTTAGTTTCTTGAACAACCAAGACAAACTCAACCATAGACATGTGAAGTGGGTGGAGTACCTCCAAATTTTTACCTTCACCATAAAACACAAAAAGGGGCAATCAAACAAGATGGCAAATGCTTTGAGTAGAAGACAAATGTTTGTTTAAGAAATTCAACTCCAAAGTGCAGGTATTGGTGGTTTGAAAGGTATGGATGAAGGAGATGATGATTTCAAGGATGTTTATGTTGTTTGTAATTAGTTAAATGGCACTTTCCATGAAGAATATTCTAATTTCTTGATACAAGATGGCTTATTGTTTAAGGGTCCTTAGTTGTGTATTCCCAAATATTCTATGAGGACTAATCTGATTAAAGAGAAGAATTGTGGCAATTTATGGGGTCATTTTGGTGTGGGCAAAACTTTGGAGTAGGTAAGAAGATATTAGCATTGGAAAAAGATGCAAAGTGACATCAGAAAAATTGTTGAAAGGTGTGTAGTTTTTCAAAAGGCCAGGGGTTGAAGTACAAATGCAAGTCTTTACTAGCCATTACCAATTCCAAATAGGCCATGGGAATCCATCAACATGGATTTTGTGTTGGGGCTACCAAAAAATCAGAGAGGGTTTGATAGTGTGTTTGTTGTTGTAGATTGGTTTAGCAAAATGGCTCATTTTATACCATGCAAATGCACAAATGATGCTTCATAGATTGTGGGGTTGTTTTTCAAGGAGGTAGTAAGGGTTCATGGATTACCATTGATAATTGTTTCTGATAGGGATAGTAATTTTGTGGGACACTTTTGGAGAACTCTTTGGAAGAAGTTGGGAACAAATTCGACCTTTAGCTCTGCCTATCATCCCCAAATTGATGGGAAGACTGTAGTTGCCAATAGGAGCCTTGGGAATCTTCTCAGATGTTTGACAAAAGAGCATTCACAACAATAGGATCTCATTCTTCCCCAAGCTGATTTGCATATAAAGACTCTATCAATAAAAGTGTTGGGAAAATCCCATTTGAAATTATCTATGGATTGAAGCCTAGGGGAGTCTTTGAACTCAGAGATTTAAGTGGCATGGAGAGAAGGAGTGTTGAAGGAGAGGAATTTGTAGTTGCCATGAAAGATATACATCAACAAGTTAAGGAGAATCTTCAAAAGAGTGTGGAGAAATACAAGCAACATGTAGATTTGAAGAAGATAGAAGTTCATTTCAAAGTGGGAGACTTGGTACTGGCTCATTTGAGGAAATAAAGGCTACCAAAGGGGAAATATACAAAGCTAAAGATGAAGAAGATTGGGCCATGTAGGGTGGTCCACAAATTTAGTGTCAATTCCTATGAGATAAAACTCGCTCTTGGAGTGGCTATCTCTACAATTTTCAATGTTTCTGACCTTTATCCTTTTAAATGATCTATGATTGCAGGTGAAGAAGTAGGTCCATCAGGTGTTCCAGATGAATAATGGGTCAAGGACATACCACCATGTTAGCCATTGAAGCTTGAGAGCATTTTGGACACAAAGGAAGCAAAAAGAACCAAGCACAAAGTATAAAATGAGTACCTAGTGAAGTGGCAAAGCCTTCCAATGGAGGATTCCACCTAGATGATAAAAGAATACATTAGGAAACATGGAACCATAGTGCAAGATCTGATCTCAAATGGAACTTGAGATTTTTTTGTCCCTGTGTGTATGGTGTAGGGGCACCTAGCTTCATCATGTAAATAGGGGTCTATTGTTGGTTTTGTCTAATGTTGGGTCATTTTTTATGTAATAAGGTTTATTTAGACCATGCAAAATTTGTGTCTCATGGGGTCAATTTGTGATATGTTGTCAAGTTTTTGGAAATGTTGTAAAAAGTTGGCATGCAACTTTCCAAGTTTGGCTTGTTTTGGAAGGAAAATGGTCATTTCATTCAAAAAGTAGTTAGGACCATCGTTTTTTGGTTACAAAGGTATAAATAGGCCTTAAAGAGTTCTAGGAAAAGTTTTGGATTTGTAATTGGTGATGAAGAAATAAGAAGTCTCAAGTTTTTGTGTTCTTTCTTTGCTTATTTGCTACTACAAGAAGTTTGTATGGCATGTACGGCCTAGCAATGATGCACAATTGATTTGAGTTGATAGAGTGTTGAGTTGTATAACATTTTTAGTTGATTTCATCTAATTTTATTAAGTTTGGAGGATTTTAGAAGCAATTTAAATTGAAAGTGGTATGAAAACCCTAAGTTAAGAGGGTTTGAGTGAAAAAATGGAATATTCAACCATTCCACAGGTGGAAACCTCTGCAAATTGGTGGAATGGCATTAGTTAGGTTTTTTTTCATGTTAGTAGAGTTTTTAGTTGTATGGAATAGAGGTGGGGAAGTTTTTGATCAAGCCATAGCCTAATATCTCTATGTATTGGGCTTAGGAGTGTAGGTAGAAGTAAGGTTTTGAAGATAGGTGATTTTGTGAATGTTCCTGTTGAGAAAAATTGTAGTTTCATCCCCCATGTGACTTGGTTGAAGTCCTAGAATAGAGGTTTTTTATTGGGAAAGAGGTTACCTAGAAGTCGCTTTGTAAAACAAGCCTAATTGGGCTTAAGGGCAGTGTAGTAGTCAAAATAAAAAGGTGATGTTACAAAACAACCACATATGCAAATATGATGTGTTCCTAAGTGGCATGAAGTGTATCCTAAATGATATGCAATTCTTGGGTTTGAGGCCTGCTCTAAAAGATATGATGAAAATACACTATTTGGAGATCTATAAGAAAAATTGAAGAAATTGTGAACAAGACACCAAGTTAGGGTTTCCAAGTTGAAAAGTTTGTTGAATTTTCATTGGATTAAGAACCTCCACCCTGCTCTATATAAAAAATGGTGGGAATAATTAAATAAATAATTGATATTTATTTAATTAATGGCTTTAGGCTAAAATTAGGTGTGGTTAGGTGAGATCATATTCTAGGTGTCTACACTTGTATTTTCACACGCTTCCATTGCAACCTTATAGTGTAAAATTATAAGTATGAATAATTTTATACTTGCTTTGGTAGTTGATGAGAGAGTTTGGATTTCTAATACCTTTTCTTATGAGACTTCAGTTTGAAAACCAATGTAACATACACATTTTATGCAACTCTATTCAACATTAGCATACAACTTGTAAATAGAGATCCAAAAGCACTTTTTATAAAAGGTCATCAATGATACTGTTCTAAGATTGGATTATTTTCCTATAAGGGAGATGTTGATATCATTAGTTCCTTTGGATTCACCTCACACTCTTGAATTATGACATATGTTTGGAGGGAAGGAAGTTATCGTTGGGGAAATTGGTTGTAATTCATTCTTTCATTATTCAAATTCTATAAGGATTCTCAAGGTCTAGCCTAATTACTAGGGCCCATCTTCCTTATTCATCTATTTTTCTCTATTTTAGAGGAGCTTTTTTTTCCTAGGGTTTCTCCTTTTATATATGTTATGAGAGACTATATTTACTTGGGCACCTAACATGATTACACATTATCAGGACCCATCTTTAACAACCTAAGCTATATGCTTGATGAGGTGTTAGTGGATTATATTTATGCATTAGCTTATTTTATTATCTTAGTTTTATTATATAGTTTTGACAAGATTTCTTAGCATCTACAAGTGTAGGTGTCATCTCTTAAATAGAGGGGCATCTTCTAGACGTGTTTACTTAGATAACTTGATATAGGTATATAGTTATAAAGTTGGTGTTTAGTTAATATCCATACTTAGTGACTCAAATTATGACTCACTTATAGTTTTCATTTGTTATTTAGACACTTCTCTTACTTATACAATACAAATTTATAGCATAATAGAATATTAGCTATTTCAATTGCATGTGAGTTTCTCCTTTATATATATATTTTTGGTTTTGTAAATGTTCTTGGTTATTTTCATAAAAGAAAGTAATCTATGTTGTTTGTTGTGTCCTTTCAACTAGCTTCCATGCAATAACTAAAGTGTCATGTGTGTATCTTCCTTCAAGAAAACCAATTCTTTGACATAGTTGCAAGTTATAGGTTAACCTCTTCAATAATGGGCATCATATCAATGATGTGTTGTTATTATTTATCTATTTTATTTGGGACACAATTACAAAAAAGATATTTCAACATGCTTTGTAATGAGTCATCGAGGGAATAATTTGAGAAAAAATTATTATAATGAAAATGAATATTTCTTTTATGCTCTCAGTATCAACACACACCTAATTGTTATAGTCTTGAATGAATCATATATGCTCCTTCTTATTCTTGTGTCTCAAGTATCGAGAGAATAATTTAGTACCCTTATCTCAATTTGTTAACTAATTAAATATTTCTCAAATTTGAGCTCCTTCCCCTTTATAAGCTTCTATTTTTCTAATATTTTTCTCAATAGGAATATCACCCTTTTGAAGATCATTGTTTGTTGGTGAGGCAAGTAGAAGACACCTAACTATTTTAAGATCAACTTTAAGGGTGCAACCAACTCTTCCTTTCTCAATGTTAGTTTGTGACCATAATATTTGAGAATGTGAGTACATATGGTCATAGTTCAATCAAACTATCAAATCCACCCCTCATTATCATTCAAGTGAGGTTGTTCCTTCAATGTAACTTATTGGTAACTTATTTCATTGCCATGTGGAAACTTCAAACATTTGTGGACAACTAAGGGGAACAATTTCATCAAGCGAAGCCAAGGATGCCCTAGCTATAGAAAAAATTGGTCTGATTGTGGAATAATAGAAAATGTTTTCACCAAATTTTTGGGTCCTACTTGTAGGGGGAGTACGATCAATTTGATCATAGGGCACACAAAACTAGTATGTTTTTTAATACACGCGGTTGGTTTATTATAATCTTCTTGGTAGAACTCATGTAATACCAGAAAATCTTCCATGATAACATTCTCGCCACGGGATGGATCTATTAATATCCCATTGGTAGGCTTATCATAGATTCGACTAGCTATGTAAAGAGGACCATCGAGAAGTTTTTAAGTATTTCATGAGAAGAAAAAGTAATATCAAAAGATTTATTGATTGGGCCCTTACGAGAGATAACATCTATCACACCCACAAGTTCATCCATATGATTAACTTGGGTAACATTTGGAGTATTATTAGGTTGTTCATTATTTGTATCAATGTTCATCACATGAGGGTCTGAAGGTTCACTAGTCTTGACAAATGAAACATTGTGTTTAGGCATGGGATTGGTAAATATTTGTAAATTCTAGTTAGGGGGTGCAATAGACTTATTGGCTTGATCATTGACACCTACAATGGATAGACGACCCAAATCAATGAGGTCTTGAACTAAGTGTTTGAGACACTTACATTGTTCGGTGTCATGTCCATTTTGGCGATGAAAATGATAATAAGCATTTTTTTAAAGGTAGGTCGTAAAGGCTTGGTGGTATCAAGTGGTTGAATATTAGGCAAAGTGATCATTTGTTGCTAGAGAAGTTGGTTCATTGTGTTATGGAGAGTAGCTTGTAAGGGAGTAAATTGTCTCTTCAAGTCCCCATAGGTAAAGGGAACCACTACTTTAATAGCTACCACTTGATTTGGAATAGGTTGAGTTAGTTGCGGAGAAGGCTGATTGAACTATAAAAATAATCTATTTGGTTTTCTAAAATTTTGCGCATTGTTTTGGTTGTTTTGCTTAGACTTCTCAACTCGGTTAGAAGTTGAATTTGAATCATGACTAGATACTGAATTGTGATAGTCACAAAGGTTCATGCATAAATGCATGAACAAAGGAAATTTCATCATAGTTAACTTAAATCTTGAAGGTGATTATGCAAGTTTTCAATAAACATCTTTTGCAGATGTGAATCAAGAATATTGACATCAATTTGCGCATATAATGACTGATAACATGAAATGAAGTCAGTTACTTTTTCATCGGCGTGCTGTTTACATCTCATTAAATGATCCATTATCTTTTTAGAATTCATATGGACTTGGAAATGACTTATGAAGGCATCCACAAGTTCATTGAACAATTGGATTGAATGATTGGGTAAGTTTGAAAACCACTCCAATGCAGTTTCCTTCAAGGTCCTAGGAAAAATTTTGGCTAATAGCTTATCATCGAGGACAAAGTCACTACATAAGGTTGTATAAGAATTGACATGATTAGTAGGGCCTCCTTTACCTCCATATTTATCAAACCTAGGAATTTCAATTCCTTATGGAATCTTTGTGTGTAAGATCTCTAAGGATAATGGACTACTATGAATATGATATGTGGGTGGAGCATTTTGAATTTGGCTAATGGTGGAGATTTGTTGTTGCATGGATGGGATGGTGTAACTAAAGAGTTGTGTAATGATGGAATCGGTGTAAGTGGTATGAGGTGGAAGGGAAAATGGTGATGGACAGTATGTAATGATAGGGGAAGTGAAAGGGACACTAAGAGGGGTGAATGTGGAAGAAGGAATATGTGATGCCACAAAATAACTAGGAATGCTAGTTGAAATAACGAAAGGAGGAGTCACATTACTAACCTGTTGCATAGTTGCTGAAACCTGAGGAGTGGTATAAGTTGGTATGGATGCTATGGTTGAAGGAGGAGGAATGTGAGGTCCTCCTTGGCTCACAACAATTTTTTCCAATTGTAAAGTAGAAGGAACATGTTTATTGTACATATCTCAGTAATTCTTTTCATAACTTGTAAGCCATCATCACTTTCAATCAAATGATGAAGGTTTTTTATTGTAGGTATGGAAGTTCTGTAAATGTTTTCAAGGGATAAGTCTTGTTGTAAATGTGCAAAATCTTCATGAATGCTAATCGCTTTATCATGCAAAATGACACTAGTTTGTGTGTCAACATGCATAGGATGGGAAGGTGAAGGCATGTGAGTTGTAGTATCCATGCGGGCAATGAACCATTGCCCATACTAGAATTAGGAGCTCATGAGATCCCAAGGTCCACAACGAAAGTGTTATCGTAGGAAGCCATGAGTCTAGAACTTTGTCTCACTAAAGTATTATCAATGGGGCACCAAACACTCATACAAGTACCACAAAAGATAGGGTAGATGCAAATGGAATGCAATATAGGGAAAATAAAATGTAAAAAGCAATAATTCTATAAACTGAAATAGAGAGGCAGTACCAAAAAATAGAAGTACAAAAAATTTACCCAAAAATTACTAGAAAATACAATGCAAAATATGCAAAAGGATTAAGTCGCCCAGGGTGGCGATTTAGTCCCACTGATGATTTTTTTGCATTTTTTATAGAATTTTTAAATGCAATTTTATGTCTTTCAAATGCACAAATGGAACTACAATATGTAAATGCGGAGTTTTTTTGTTTTGTAATGCAAAAATGATGCAATAATGCAAGCTAAGTGAGCTTTTCACTAATGCAATTGTAAAACCCTAGGATGCAATTTAATCACTGCTAGATGCAGTGCAAATGAAACTTAGGATGTACTTTTCAAATAAGAAAGGAATATGTTCAAATGACATGTTCACCAAAATGTAAATGATGATTTTGGATTGCCCTCACAATGCTTTGCTGCTCCTAGGGTTTTTCACCTAAAAGGAGAAAGGGGATTGGATGTGGTCCAAAATGCAAGGGTTTACACTCAAAGTGTATGTAAATGAAATATTTTATGTCTAGTTGATATGTTCTAATGCTCTCATCTAAAATTGAAATGATCTAATTGTGCAAAACTTAGAAAATGTATAGTGCTGGAAAATGCAATGTGATATGCAGAAATGCCTAAAAATGCAACTAAATGATGAAATTATAGAACATAATGAAAGAGGTGCACTTGGAATCTAAATTTTTGATGTCGGTAGATTTTGGAATCCTAAAAAATTGATTGAAAATGCTAATTGGGACAATTACGCCAGGTGGGGCGACTTAGTCTCACTTTCAAGAAACTTTGGCGAAATGAGAATCTACTAAATGGGTATCCAAAAATGTCAAAATTAGTTTTCAGGCCTGGAAGTGGGACTAATTCTCCACTAGTGGTGACTTAGTCCTCTGACAAATCTTGAGAAATTTTAGATAGAATCTTGAAGTCTCAAGTCTGTACTTTCTCTTCTGATAGGTGTTCGCACTTGATTATACAAAAAAACAAGGTGGTGATTGACTTTGTAGAGTTGTTGACCACCTTTCAACACCTAATTGCTTGATAAATTTGCATACAAAATTTTGCAAACACACATGCAAAATTAGGAAAAATGGTTGAGGGTTAGAGAATAGGGGTTTTCCTTGGTCAAATCCCACTTTGGTAATCAAAACCTAAACAATTTAATGAAATAAAAAGAATATGATAAATAGATAACATGCAAATGTCATTAACTTACCACACCTTTGATGCTCAAAATTTGAAGATATCCAATGAAGTGCTCCAATAGATTGACTTGATAATGCTTTATTTGCTTGAATGCTTATGAATAACTTGATGAATGCTTGAGTGCTTGTGAATTAGGAGAGTCCATGAGGAGATTGTAGGAGATGTAAAATGAGGAGAAAAACACTTATTTATAATTAATTTTGTTAAAATTTCTTGAAAGTAACACATCACAAGCTGACCTCAAGGGTTAGAGGACAAATTCCTACTAGAATTTTAAAATTATTTCGAGTTTTGTGCCAAAAAGGACTAAGTCACCCCTACTGGCAACTTAGTCCCACTTAAGAAAATTAAGTGGGTGTCGAAAATTTTGTGGCATTAAATGTTGTCCAATGAGAATATTCTGAAAAACACACTTGAAAATGGTCAAGAAGTACATTAAGGGGTCAAATAAAGCATAAAAAAGGTGTAAATGGTGAAATTAAGCCTAGAAAAGTGTGAAATCTTGTTACAAGACTTTACAACACTTCAAAATAGGACTTAATAAGTGATGAAAAGGTGATTTTTAGGTGAATTGTAATGAATAGAGTCTAGAAAGATGTAGAAATGTCTTACAAAACTTCACAACACCTTCACAAGATTCCATAATTTGGATTTTAAAGACCTAATGTGAAGTTTTAAGCCTCACTACAACATTAAATCAAAGCAAAATCAAGTCAAAGTCCATTAGAAAGACTCAAGTGAGTGTAAAAGTTTCAACTATACATATTTTGGTGACACAATGGTTATCTGAGGCTGAGGTTAATCATCTTGGTTTCCCTGTAAAATCCTGAGAAGTGATAGGGTCACTTTACAAATTACCCTCAGTGTCTGATGTAGGAGCATCCAACAATGCAGGGCAATCTTGCATCACTCAAAAAAATTGTTTTATAAATTATTTTATTTAGTTGTTTTGAGTCCCATGATGGCACTTAAGGGGTATAAGACTGTCAAGTATCAAAAATAGCAAAAATTAGGAACTTACTATTTTTTAGTAAGTTAGCCTAAATAGGCTCATATGGACATGAAAATTTACCCCAAGGAGCAGAGCTGAAAAAACATTTTTGGTCACGAAAGAATAACCTCAATACCCTACATGGTTTGGGAGAAATTAAAGTTTTTGTCTTGAGAAATTTCTCAAATGTAGCTTCAAATTTAGATATAAGCTTTAGAGGCCTTGAAAAAACTCAAAAAGTGTCTGAACTAACCTACTATGGGTACACATGTTTTAGATCTCATCAAGAGCTTTCAAACAATATGCAATAATAGAAAATCAGACACTCAGATCAAAAGTTATGGCCCTATGAAGTTGGTCGACGAAAAAGTGAATTTCACAAAAAAAATTCCTAAATCAGAAATCAAATGGTGGGACATTTGGTACTAAAACAAAAGGGGGAAATTTGAACTTTCTAGAACACTCTAGGGCGGTTATTATGGAAAATAAATAGGGTTAAGTGGGGGTTGTAGAAGGTGGCCATGATAGTGCAGATTGTGGCTCCGAATAGTAGATTTTCTTTTCCGAGTTGATTTTCTTGTAATGAATCAAGCCCATGAGGTTGTAGCATGTAAGTTTTAAATCTATAATTTCATTATCTGAAAATAATTGAAAGTAGGTTATTTTTCAATCTTGCATTTTCTATGTTGGTGTCTATTTTTGTGATTTGTGTGGTTTTAGTTGGCTTGGCCCTCATCAGGTATGCAATTGCAATAAGACCTAAATTTGGTATGGCAGCAACCAAGGTTGAAAATGTGCCTAAGGAAGTCTAAGACTTATTGAACAAGTATTGAGATATTGCTATAGATGAGCTCCCTAGTTCTTTGCCACCTATAAGGGATGTGAAACACCACATAGACTTTATACCAGGAGAAAACCTACCCAATAAAGTTGCATCCAAAATGACTCCTCAACAAATGAAGAGATAAGGAAACAAATACAAGAATTGCTTGATAAAGGCCTCATAAGATAAAGCTTAAGTCCATGTGTTGTCCCTACTGTGTTGGCACCTAAAAAAGGTTCAGATTGGATAATGTGCACCAATTCAAGTGCAATTAACAAGATCACTATAAGGTATAGGTTTCCCATCCCAAGAATGGAGGATTTGATGGACTGTTTAGGAGAGGCTTGTTAATTTTCAAAGATTGACCTTAAAAGTGGCTATCACCAAATCAGGAAAAGAGAAGGGGATGAGTGGAAAACTTCCTTTAAAACTAATAAGGGGTTGTATGAATGGATGGTAATGCCATTTGGGCTTTCAGATGCACCAAGTACTTTCATAAGACTAGTGAATGAAGTTTTGAAACCTTTCATAGGTAAGTTTGTAGTTGTATACTTTGATGATATTCTTGTGTTTAGTAAAACTAAAGAGGAACACTTGTAGCATTTGGACATGGTGTTGAAGAGGTTGAATGAAGAAAATTTGATGATCAATTTTTGAAAAAGTGTGAATTCATGAAGGAGGAGTTGGTCTACCTTGGTTTTGTGATTTCAAAAGGAACTTTGAAGATAGACCCCAGCAAGGTGGAAGAAATTTTGAACTGGCCTGTACTCCAACTTCAGTCAGTAAGGTAAGAAGTTTCCATGACCTAGCTAGCTTTTATAGAAAATTTGTGAATAATTTTAGTCATATTTTCTCTCCAATCATTGATACTATTATAGGAGATAAAAGGAAAAGGTTTGTGTGGTATGATGAGGTAGAAAAAAGCTTTCAAATTCTAAAAAAAAAGATAGCACAACAACCCATCTTAGATTTCCTGATTTCAATAAGGTCTTCACAATTGAATGTGATGCAAGTGGGTATGCAATTGGGGTAGTCTTGAGCCAAGAGGGCAGACCTGTATCATTTTTTAGTGAAAATATTAATGAGGCTTTAAGAAGTATTATTCTTATGACTTGGAATTGTATGCCATGGTTCAATCATTGAAGAAGTGGAGACACTATCTCCTTCCTAGGTAAAGAGTTTATTTTTTTTTACTCACAATCATGCTTTGAGTTTCTTGAACAACCAAGACAAACTCAACCAAAGACATGCGAAGTGGGTGGAGTACCTCCAAAGTTTTACCTTCACCATAAAACACAAAAAGGGGCAATCAAATAAGGTGGCAGATGCTTTGAATAGAAAACAAATGTTGGTTTAAGAAATTCAAATCCAAAGTGTAGGTATCAATGCTTTGAAAGGTATGGATGAAGGAGATGATGATTTCAAGGATGTTTATGTTTTTTGTAATTAGTTCAATGGCAGTTTCCATGAAGAATATTCTGATTTCTTGATACAAGATGGCTTATTGTTTAAGGGTGCTTAGTTGTGTATTCCCAATTATTCTATGAGGAATAATCTGATTAAAGAGAAGAATTGTGGTAGGTTAGGGGGTCATTTTGGTGTGGACAAAACCTTGGAGCATGTAAGAAGATATTATCATTGGCCAAAGATGCAAAGTGACATTAGAAAATTTGTTGAAAGGTGTGTAGTTTGTCAAAAGGCTAAGGGTTCAAGTATAAATATAGGTCTTTACCAACCATTACCAATTCCAAATAGGCCATGGAAATGCATCAACATGGATTTTGTGTTGGGGTTACCGAAAAATCAGAGAGGGTTTGATAGTGTGTTTGTTGTTGTAGACTGATTTAGCAAAATGGCTCATTTTATACCACACAAATGCACAAATGATGCTTCATACATTGTAGGGTTTTTTATCAAGGAGGTAGTTAGGATTCATGGATTACCATTGACATTTTTTTCTGACAGGGATAGTAAGTTTATGGGACACTTTTGGAGAACTCTTTGGAAGAAGTTGGGAACAAATTCAACCTTTAGCTCTGCCTATCATCCCCAAACTAATGGGAAGACTATAGTTGCCAATAAGACCCTTGGTAAATTTCTCAAATGTTTGAAAAAAGAGCATTCACAACAATAGGATCTCATTCTTCCCCAAGATGAGTTTGCATATAATGACTCTATCAATAGAAGCATTGGGAAAAGCCCATTTGAAATTGTCTATGGATTGAATCCTAGGGGAGTATTTGAACACAAAGATTTGAGTGGCATGGAGAGAAGTAGTGTTGAAGGAGAGGAATTTTTAGTTGCCATGAAAGGTATACATCAACAAGTTAATGAGAATCTTCAAAAGAGTATGGAGAAATACAAGCAACATACATAGATTTGAAGAAGATAGAAGTTTATTTCAAAGTGGGAGACTTGGTACTGGCTCATTTGAGGAAAGAAAGGCTACCAAAGGGGAAATATACAAATCTACACATGAAGAAGATTGGGTCATGTAGGGTGGTCCACAAATTTGGTGTGAATGCCTATGAGATAGAACTCCCTCCTAGAGTGGCTATCTCTCCAATTTTCAATGTTTCTAACCTTTATCCTTTTAAATGATCTATGATTGCAGGTGAAGAAGTAGGTACATCAAGAGTTCTAGATAAATATTGGGTCAAGGGCTTACCACCAAGTTAGCCATTGAAGCTTGAGAGCATTTTGGACACAAAGGAAGCAAAGAGAACCAAGCACAAAGTATACAATGAGTACCTAGTGAAGTGGCAAAGATTTCAAATGGAGGATTCCACCTAGATGATAGAAGAAGACATTAGGAAACATGGAACCACATTGCAAGATCTGATCTCAAGTGGAACTTGAGATTTTGTACTCCCCGGGTGTATGGTGCAAGGGCACCTAGCTTCATCATGTAAATAGGGGTCTAATGTTGGTTTTGTCTAATGTTGGGTCATTTTTTATGTAATAAGGTCTATTTAGACCATGCCAAATGTTTGTGTCTCATGGGGTCAATTTTAGATAAGTTGTCAAGTTTTTGGAAATGATGTAAAAAGTTGGCATGCAACTTTGCAATTTTGGCTTGCTTTGGAAGGCGAACGGTCAAGCCATTAAAAAAGTAGTTAGGACCATTGTTTTTTGGTTGCGAAGGTATAAATAGGCCTTGAAGAGTTCTAGGAAAAGTTCTGGAGTTGTAATTGGTGATCAAGCAATAAGAAATCTCAATTTTTTTGTGTTCTTTCTTTGTTTATTTGCTACTACAGGAAGTTTGTATGGCATGTACGACCTAGGAATGATGCACAATTTATTTGAGTTGATAGAGTGTTGAGTTTTATAATATTTCCAGTTGCTTTCATCTAATTTTATTGAGTTTGAAGGATTTTAGAAGCAATTTACTGAAAGTGGTCTGAAAACCCTAAGTTAAGAGGGTTTGAGTGAAAAAATGGAATATTGAACTATTCCACCGATGGAAACCTCTATAAATTGGTGGAATGGAATTATTTAGGTTTTTTTTTCATGTTGGTAGAGTTTGTAGTTGTAGGGAATATAGGTAGGGCAATGTTTGATCAAGCCCTAGCCTAATATCTCTATGTATTGGGCTTAGGAGTGTAGGTAGAAGTAGGTTTTTGAAGATAGGTGATTTTGTGAATGTTCATGTTGAGAAAAATTGTTGTTTCAGCCCCCATGTGACTTGGTTGAAGTCTTGGCATAGAGGTTTGTTATTGGGAGAGAGGTTACCTAGAAGTTGCTTTGCAAAACAAGCCTAATTGGGCTTAAGGGCAGCGTAGCAGTCAAAATAAGAAGGTGACATTACAAAACCACATATGAAAATATGATATGTTCCTAAGTGGCATAAAGTGTATCCTAAATGATATGCAATTATTGGGTTTGGGGCCTTCTCTAAAAGATATGATGAAAATACACTATTTGGAGATCTACAAGAAAAATTGAAGAAATTGTGAACAAGACACCAAGTTAGGGTTTCCAAGTTGAAAATTTTATTGAATTGTGATTGGATTAAGAACCTCCACGCCTCTCTAAACAAAAAATGGTGGGAATAATTAAATAAATAATTGATATTTATTTAATTAATGGCTTAAGATAGGCTAAAATTAGGTGTGGTTAGGTGAGATCATATTCTAGGTGTCTACACTTGTATTTTCACATATTCCCACTGCAACCTTATAGTTTAAAATTATAAGTATGAATAATTTTCTCCTTGCTTTGGTAATTGATGAGAGAGTTTGGATTTCTAATACCTTTTCTTATGAGACTTCGGTATGAAAACTAATGTAACATACACATTTTATGCAACTCTATTCAACAATAGCATACAACTTGTAAATAGAGATCCAAATGCACTTTTTATAGAAAGTCATCAATGATAGTGTTCTAAGATTGGATTATTTTCCTATAAGGGAGATGTTGATATCATTAGTTTGTTTAGAATCACCTCACACTCTTGAGCTATGATAGATGTTTGGAGGTAAGGAAGTTATCGTTGGGGAAATTGGTTGTAATTCATTCTTTCATTATTCAAATTCTATAGGGATACTCAAGGTCTAGCCTAATTACTAGGGCCCATCTTCCTTATTCATCTATTTTTCTCTATTTTAGAGGGGATTTTTGTCCTAGGTTTTCTCCTTTTATCTCTGTTATGAGAGACTATATTTACTTGGGAACCTACACATGATTACACATTATAAGGACTCATCTTTAACAACCTAAGCTATATGCTTGATGAGGTGTTAGTGCATTATATTTATGCATTAGCTTATTTTGTTTTCTTAGTTTTATTATACACTTTTGACAAGCTTTCTTAGCATCTACAAGTGTAGGTGTCATCTCTTAAATAAAGGGGCATCTTCTAGACGTGTTTACTTAGATAACTTGATATAGGTATATAGTTATAAAGTTGGTGTTTAGTTAATATCCATACTTAGTGCCTCAAATTATGGCTCACTTATAGTTTTCATTTGTTATTTAGACACTTCTCTTGCTTATACAATACAAATTTATAGCATAATAGAATATTAGCTATTTCAATTGCATGCGAGTTTCTCCTTTATATATATATATATTTGGTTTTGCAAATGTTCTTGGTCATTTTCATAAAAGAAAGTAATCTATGTTGTTTATTGAGTCCTTTCAACTAGCTTCCATGCAATAACTAAAGTGTCATGTGTGAATCTTCCTTCAAGAAAACCAATTATTTTGACATAGTTGCAAGATATAGGTTAACGTCTTCAATAATGGGCATCATATCAATGATGTGTTATTCTTTATCTATTTTATTTGGGATGCAATTACAAACAAGATATTTCAGCATGCTTTGTAATGAGTCATCGAGGGAATAATTTGAGAAAAACATATTATAATGAAAATGAATATTTCTTTTATGCTCTCAGTATCAACACACACCTAATTGTTATAGTCTTGAATGAGTTATATATGCTCCTCCTTATTCTTGTGTCTCAAGTATCGAGAGAATAATTCATTACCCTTATCTCAATTTGTTAACCAATTAAATATTTCTCAAATTTGAGCTCCTTCCCCTTTATAAGCTTCTATTTTTCTAAGATTTTTCTCAATAGGAATAGCACCCTTTTGAAGATCATTGTTTGTTGGTGAGGCAAGTAGAAGACACCTAACTATTTTAAGATCAACTTTAAGGGTGCAACCAACTCTTCCTTTCTCAATGTTAGTTTGTGACCATAATATTTGAGAATGTGAGTACATATGGTCATAGTTCAATCAAACTATCAAATCCACCCCTCATTATCATTGAAGTGAGGTTGTTCATTCTAGATTGCTACAGGGTTTTCAATATAATTAGATTTACACAAATGCGAACTATTTATTTTGAAAGCTAGGAGACTATATGTTACAAATTTATCAAAGATAGACATAATTGATAAAAGATTGCAAAGAATACAAAGTAAATCAAATTGTACTAAGAGATCATCCATAAAATGAGCTAAAGGGATAAAGTGGGAGCACATAAACATTAAGGTTCTAAGATGATAATTTGCAATTACCATATATATCATTAGACAAATGCTATTCTACACTCTTACCTTTTTAAGGATCTCTTTAACTAAATGGTTCGTTGACGATCAACCTTAGCTCTTTAATTACTAGTGAATGAAAATTGGTTTTCATTTTTCATATAATTTTACCACCTTCATTATAACAATACATTGTAAAACACAATACAAGCTAAAACGTATACACATCAATTGGAAAAGGACAAACTAGTGTCATAATCACTCGATTTACAAATTGAACTAATCTAAACTCTTATTAGAAGGTAAAATCGATTAGGTCATGTTTTAGTGAATAAAAAAGAAAAATATTTTTTATAGAGGAAATTCCCTTTGAAAAGGTGGCATGAGAAACTCGGATCTCATTCGATTCAAGACATTTTATTCCCGCTGTGGGAAAAGCTCTTTAATATAGAGGATTTTTATTCTCATTGTAGGTACTTTCAATCAAACGTCTTCTCAAGCTGAAATGCTCCCGACAATTAAGATTGAAGGACACAGCCGACAGTTCTATCTGCCGCCAGTCTAAACCCTGTACAACAGTCTGCGTAAAAGCCACCTCTGATAGCATGTGGATTGCAGGGGATTCATGAGATCCAAATGCAACTTGCATTTTAGAGCTAAGTTGTACTTAATATGAAGTGGCCACTGTAGCAATGTCTGTAGGGCGAATTAATAGCTTCTCTTCAAATTTGGATGGCGCAGCGTTCTTTAAGCCTGCAAATCGGTACGTCATATGCGTTGTTCGATAATTTGTGAGTTGGTACCTCTGCAGAAATCAGGTGCTCAAGTTGTTCTCATGATTTAATAATACGTACCTTGGTTTTCAGATCTCAGCATACAGTTTGAAGGCAGAAAAAGAGATGAAGCACAGTTGCAAAAGGCGAAGATGGGAGCAGCAGTGGTCTGCTTCTTGGCTGTGTTGGGTGTGGCTCGTGCCTGCGCTATTACTTTCTGCCCTTCTACTATTTATCCTTATTGTTGCAAGCGTGGTGGAGGAATATGTGCCCATTCTGTGCACGTTCATTGCTCAGGAAATATAGGACGTCCCCTTTCCGAGATGTATAAGAGACCACATTCAACATGAAGGTAAACAGAATGACCGGGTTTATGCTTTTGTTGAGTTTTAATTCTGATTTGTGTATGGGATGTTATGATGTGCGATGAATACACAGCAAAAGAGAACGTAAGAAGCATCTTTTATTAGGAAAGAGTCAACTATATAGGATGCGTCATCTGCTATTAATTCCCATTTTAGTGATAAGAATAACTGCTCTGAACATATATTCAGATTCCCTATGCTTACCATTCAAACCTAATACTACCTTACAGAAAACTAATAAATGTTACACAACTGTAAAACCTAGATCTGATACTAGTAGATAGGTGCTTCTCAATTGTTTTGTAAGCATGGTGATAGTCTTTAATTGTTTTGTAAGCATGGTGATAGTCTTTATTGTGAAGTTTGAATACATTACTGGACCTTTTGGGTCTCCTTATTGCATTTGTGATTCTGTGTTCCCATTTAGTCCTAGGTCGGTTAGTGCAGAGACCTGACAAAGGCTTAAAATAGATAAATGGGTAAAAAGAACGTTTGAATACATTACTGGACCTTTTGGGTATCCTTATTGCATTTGTGATTCTGTGTTCCCATTTAGTCCTAGGTCGGTTAGTGCAGAGACCTGACAAAGGCTTAAACTAGATAAATGGGTAAAAAGAACGTTTGAATACATTACTGGACCTTTTGGGTATCCTTATTGCATTTGTGATTCTGTGTTTCCATTTAGTCCTAGGTCGGTTAGTGCAGAGACCTGACAAAGGCTTAAACTAGATAAATGGGTAAAAAGAACGTTTGAATACATTACTGGACCTTTTGGGTCTCCTTATTGCATTTGTGATTCTGTGTTCCTATTTAGTCCTAGGCCGGTTAGTGCAGAGACCTGACAAAGGCTAAAAGTAGATAAATGGGTAAAAAGAATGTAAGAAATAAAGACCAGACAAGAATTCCACTGACAAAGTGAAGCAACACCATGAAAAAGATGGACCCTAACGAAGGCTAAAAGTAGATAAATGGGTAAAAAGAATGTAAGAAATAAAGACCAGACAAGAATTCCACTGACAAAGTGAAGCAACACCATGAGAAAGATGGACCCTAACGAAAAAATTATCAACATATGTTTAATAGAGAATATAAACAAAAGATAACTGAGCTAGGGTTTGGTTCAAGAAGATAGGGTTTAGATTTGATGTGTGAAGGATCTTTGGCCTTACAAAGCAGTGAGTCCCAAACAAAGATATCAAAATGTCATTTCTTGAACAAAAGTTAATATAATATACAACCTGTTAAATGAAGGATTGAGAGATATCTTTTCCTTTTTCTTTTTGATTTGCAAAGTAAAAGAGATAAAGAAGAATGCACCTTTACGAATTTACAAAGAGGGATTTATTGTCTGCTACAGATTTCGCTATTACCAGGAACGACTAGTGAATATATTCAGCCAAATTCCTTGTATTGAGTGTTCAACACCATTTTATGGTACAGAAAACTACATAATGGCACACATCCATATAAACATGAGTATGAAAAAGGAAAGGAAAGGTTTTTTTATAGTCTGATATCAGGCAGTCTGTTTTTGGGTCTACAGATGGCTTACAGTATATGGGACTCCTCGTATTCCCAATATGAGGGAGGCACCTAACGCGTGCTCCACAATATGAGGTGTACCTACGTACATACCTTGCCCCCTGTAGGATTTGAACTTGTGAACTCTCTTTCAAGAGTACAAGTTCTCACCACCAGACCAATTCAGATGTACTCCCAATATGACAGCAGCTGATTGGCGCTGCTTAAATATTATTTTTCAAACATGATTATGAGTTTTGTTGAACTTTTTCAGCAGATTATTCAGACCTTTCTTTGGGTTCTATTTTTTGAGTCAAAGCTTGAGAACTATTATGTCCCCTTGGCCCTGGTAGCTTCTAATAGGTAGTTGACAAATCAGTCTCGTAGTCCTTTGCCTGAGAATAGATTCATCAATTACCAAATGGGAAACCTCAAATCTGTACCGAACCCAACATCTAATTTGTACAATGGCATGGCTCACACAAGCTACTAGTGGTACAGATCTTTTCACAAAGGAATCTGCACTTTCGTTCATAGTAGCAAATAAGAATGGACTGAAAATAAAGTGACAAACCCAGAATTGTGAGACTTAGACAGTGAAAGTGAAATTCTAACGTCTGGCAGGATTTGTGAAGTCAAATCTCTATCATTACCAATAAAAATGATAAAGGCATGGTAGTGTTGTAGTTAATGTCTCGGCCATTATCTATATGTCTATTTCTTGCATGTCTATATATATTAGAGTCTAAAAACACAAAGCTTTTCACAAGCTCACTAATATCCTAATTTAGTCACCTTTTACAAGAGCCTTTCATAAATACACTGGAAATTGCCCAGCTAGATTTCTTCTCAAGTAGCAGGCCAGAATCTGGTCCTCAGCAAATTCCAATTTGTAATTTCTTAATTTGCATGGTTTTTGGCATTTGTATATATAAGAGAGTTCAATTATAATTTCAATTTTCAAGAATGATGAAAATGTTTATTTCTGACAAGGAAATGATTTTACCACCATTAAGAAGGAAACAATGATTACATTTACTGGTAACTGTCTGAGAAATATCGAATTCTGATTCCCATTATAATTTGTTTCAACCTGAACTTATTCTTTCTGGTGGTTGGAATTAACAGACATTTTGTGATTGAAATTCTTGTCAAACAAATGCATGCACTCTTGTAAATTATATGCTTTGACTTCATCAGCCATTGTGATTTGTTAAAACTTAACTCTGAATCTAGGAGAGACTTCCATGGTAGCAGAAATGTTAAGATTCAGAAGATTTCTTCTATTTTCAGGAAGAATGTTTTCTCTATAAATTAGACTTGGATTGTTTGTGTGGCAGGTAGGCATATCTACAGCTGATATTGAGTTGATATTAGAAGGCCAAGGCCCATGGAGTATTTTTTCAGACTTTGACATTATTTTCATACCAGGATATTCCAAGGTGAGGGGCTAGCATATGGAAACTCAGGGAAGATTACCTGCAAAATGGGTTAGCATATTTTGTGCTAACATAACGTTATGACAAATTAGCTGTTGCATTTTGAAATGAAGATTAATAAAAATTTCCCCAAATCAATCAATATGAAACCATATGAGACTCAATGTGTCTTATTTGTGTTTGTCTTTAGGGTTTTGTTTCACTGTTTTATAAGCCATTGAAAGCATTATTCACTGGTGACCTGATAGTTTCAAATGACAGCAAATCGAACATTTTAGAGGAGTGCAACAAGAATTCAGGTCTGAAAAGTCGCCAGCTTATTCATAATTCTCGAACAGACAAATAGTACATTTCTTTTCACCCCAATTACTTCTAATGAGGTTATAACTTGGTGCAGCCAAATCAGTAACTTGATTGCACCCGACATCTTCTAGACTTGGGCTTTCAATGGATTTTACCAGGTTTGCATTTACTTCACCCCTCTTCTGGAAAGTATGTCATCGTCTAGCAGTGCAACTTTTGAATGACAGATTGCTGCAGCTGGTACTATTTATCAAATTAATTCTAGTATTCACTTTGTATCCACAGGACATGGCAGGAGAATTGAATCCAAGTATTCAAAACAAAAAAAATATGCTCTAGAAAAGCTTCTTGCAAGAGAGAATGCCGCCCAGGTTTCTTCAGGTTTCCAGGTAAATTTTTCATAGAAGATCCAGTTGACGAGTTTCTGAGTTCCCCTCTTGATATTAAGGCAAGATTTGTACGTCAAGCTGTAAATAACAATGCTAACACATTTAGAATATCTAATAATTAACTAGTTTCTGGATTACAACTTCATCGACGGATATGGTTGTCACAAAGTAGTGCTACTTGTTACTCTGATTACTTGCAATAAAATGTGCTTGTAATATCACCATTCTATTAATTGAGATCACAATTTACACAAGTATGCATAGGTTCCAATGATGCACTCAGTATCTGTCTGTAAATTGTCGTCTCCTTTGTTAATGGATTTGGTGTTCGTATCACCACATTATTAATGCAGTATAACGAATATAGTATTCCACGATGTATGTCAACATTTGCTTCAGGCTCCAGTTGGCTTTTGCCAGAGTTTTTGAGATAGTAGGATGGTTGAACTCTCGGGCACTTTAGTTGGTCTTGCAGCAAATAAGACACAAAATCACCATAAAGCAAGCTAAAACACCACCCAAGGTCTTTACTAAAGTTTTAAAATATTAAAAGTCAAAATGGGATTGAGCTCCAAGTGGTAAATTATCACAGTGGATATTAATAATGGGGATTTATTATCAATTTTTTTCTAAACATGTTAAATTTCTATATCATCATATCTAATTTTAGGGTGTGGTCCTTGCACACTTTCATATATATATATATATATATAGTTTTTACAACTTCAAAATTAAAATTATTAAATATAAATATAAAATTATTATAATTAATAATTAATGGATTTTTATAGTACAAATTATAATTCATATGATCATATGATATAATTTAATGATATATTATAGGTCTATATATTAGGAATAGGATTGCAAAACAATATACAACAAAATGAATGTTGAAATAAAATATAAAAATAACATAAAACAGAAAGACACATATGTAGTTCATTGATGGAGAAACAATCAAATCTTCCTTTATTATGCCCAACAAAATGAAGGGATACAACCTACAATACATCTCTTGTAACTTTCTTTTCTCTCTATCACAGTCTCATCACATTACAATACAATCAACAAGAGTAATACAATGTCCTTGCATAAAGAGGGGGTTACTTTCTAGGGCAAGAAATACCAACATAATATCTATTTTCAAATGTATGATCTAATGATAAATGGTCCAAATTTACAATGAATGGTTGTTAGGGAGATGGTGTGCAACCCCTGGAATGACTATTAGGGAGATGGCCCCCTTGAACCTCATAGGGGGCACCCCCTCTGCACCCCCACACCATAAACATTAACCAATAAGAACATACTCCATAACCAACACTATATATCAACTTAGTCTAAATAACATTAAAAGTTATTATTAAAAGATACAAGGGATTCCTATGTAGAGTGTCTTAAAACATGAATATAATTGTTGTTGGGGTGTCTTTTAGCCTTGTCAAAGGAACCATGGTACTACGGGCATTTAACATAATTTATATATAATAGGCCTATAGACCAACTTAGTCTAAATAACCTTAAAAGTTGTCATCATCAAAAGATACAAGGGATTCCTAGTAGGGTGGCTTAAGACCTTGTCTACAAAACTACGGTATTTGGAAGAATTTAACATTTTTTATTCTTCATGTAATGGTCATAGTCTTTTATTAATAATATTTTACCTTAAGAATGATCCATAAGTTGTTCTATTTATTTTATAAATTTTGTTTTAATCAATATAAGAAGAAATGTAATTTAACTAATTTAATTTAGAGTTTTGGTAGATTATGTATTAGAACATGGAAATTTTGAAATAAATATATGATTTCAAGTGTTTTATTAACACATTCAAATATTGTTTCACATTTAAATAAATAATCAATTGACAATTTACAATTTTAATAGGTTTTATTTTATTTTTAACTTTTTAAAGTTTGGTTTTACTTATAACTTTTTATATAAAAGTCAACATTTTAGCTTGGTCAATTTTAATATAGTTTTTTTTTTATTTTTTTATATTTTAAATTTAATTTATTCTCAAATATAATAACTTTTTATTTGTCTATATTGAGTTTATCTTTCAACTAAGATTAGTATTGCTTGTAATATATTAATATATTTTTAATGTACATGTTTTTTTGATATTTCAAATCTAATAAATTAAAAAAATAGTTTATTTTTTAAAATTATTTATTAATTTAATAAGTTTATTGTTTATTATTAATTTTCTACAATTATTAATATTTTAATTTTAATATATTTTGACGTTGCATTAAATTTATTCTCTTTTATTTTTAAATTTACATTGAATTTTGAAATTTATTTTATTATTTATGTCTTTTATGAAATTACAAATAATAATTAAAGTAATTAAAATTAATTTAATTTATAATTGTGTCTTATTAAAATTTAACTATTGTAAAATAAATTTCAAACTTACAATCTAAAGTGTGTGTGTGTGTGTGTGAGAGAGAGAGAGAGAGATGATTAGTAGTTTCACGACAACAATCAAAGGATGACATGTATTCTTGAGGAGTTACGCTCAAGGCACCATGCCATTTGATTGAGGATATATTAATTTATCTTTAAGACCTCTTCAATGTACCAATTTCACACTTAAGGAGGAAAAGAGAGAGAGAGAGAGGGGGGGTGAAAACGAGACAATGGAGGAGAAAGAGAGGAAAATAAACAAAGAGATAGATAAAGAAAGTTAGGAAATAGAAATAGAGCGATAAAGAGAGGGAGAGGAAGATAGAAGAAAGAGAGAAGAGAGAAACAAAGATAGGGATGGAGAGATAGAAAGAGAAATAGAGAGATGGAGAGGAAGATAGAGAGATATAGAGAGATAGAACAAGAGATAGAGATACAAATATATTGTTAGCGATATAGAGGAATTAAGAGAGGGTGAGAAATAGATAGAGATAATAAGAGATACAAATGAGAGTGAAAGATTAAAAGAGACAAGATCAGTGACACAAATATAAAGTTACATAGAGAGAAAAAGATAGCTCAAGATAAAGAGAAATAGGAGATAAAGATATATACAAAGGTAGAGAGATCAAGAGATAAGGGGGAGATGGGGAGATAAATATGGATAGCAAAAGAGAGTAAGGGAGAGAGAGTTTCTCTCTCACCCCCTATATCTTTCTCAAGTTATTCTATTCCTCTCTCCCTCTCTCTTCTTATCACTCCCTCTTTCTATATCTCTCTACTCCCCTCTCCTTTCAATTTCTATCCATGTATCTATTTATACATATCTATATCCCCCTCTATCTCCATATCTCTCACTCACACACACACCTTGTTTCTCCCTCCCTATCTATATCTTTATATCTATCTTTCTATCTTTCCCCTCTCTATCTCTCCCTCTCTCTATACTTCTCTTTCACTCTTGCCCCCTCTATCTCTATCTCCCTAAATCTCCCTCCCCCTCTCTATATGTATCTAATTATATCTACCTCTCTCTATTATTCACTCCATCTTTTTTCATCTATATCTCTATCTCTCTATTTCTCCCCTTATCACCCCAGTGCTCCTATATTTATCTCTTTTTATCCATATCTCTCTACCTAGATATCACCCTATCTCTCTATCTCTCTTCCTATCCCTCTTTATCTCTCTATATCTCCCTCTATCTATATTATTCCCTATCCCCCTCTCTATCTATTGAGCTATCTCTCCTTCTCTCCCCCATATCTCTTGTATTCACTCCATCTCTCCCTTTATCTATCCTACTCTATATCTATATCTTTGTTTTTCTCCCTCTCTTAATTTCCCTCTCACTCCTTTCTCTATTTCTTTGTATCCATATCTTTCTATACCTCTATCTCCCAATGTCTTTATCTCACTTCGTATAGATGTATATCTCTTTCCCTATTTCTCTCTATCTCTCTATATCACCCTCTATCTTTATCTCTCCCTCTCTCCCTCCCCCTCTCTCTCTCTCCATAGATTGAGAAATATCTCCCTCTGTCTCCCTATTCTCTTTCTCTCCCTCTCTACCTATCTCTACCTCTCTCCCTCTTCTATTTCTCTCTCTCTCTTTACCTATCTATCCCCCTTTCTCTCCCTCCCTCTCTCTATATCTACCTCTCTCTATCCATACCCCCTCTCTATCTCCCTATCTATCTCTCAAGATCTACCTCTCTATTTATTTATCTGCCCCTTCCTCTCACACTCTATCTTCCTCTCTACTTCTATCCTCCTTAGCCCTCTATCTCTACACATGTATCCTTCTCTCCATTCATCCATCTCTCTCCCTCTTTCTTTCCTTCTCCCTTTTCCTAAACCTCTATATCTATATCTCTTTGCCTCTCTATCTCTATATATCCATATTTCTTCTTTTATCTCCCCCTATCTCTATCTCATTATATCTCTATCTCTCTCTACCCCTATATCTCTCCCTCTCTCTTCCCCTCTCTATCACTTCCTATCTTTCTTTATCTTTATATCTCTCTGTCTCTCTCCATTTCTTTATTTTTTTCTCTTCTAGCTCTCTCTCTCTCTCTCTCTATATATATATATATATATATATCTCCTCTCCATATCCCCCATCTCCATCTCCATCTCCATCTCCATCTCCATCTCCATCTCCTTATCCCTATCTCTCTCTTGGTCTTGCCCCCTCTATCTATCCATATCTCTTCCTCTCTCTCCATCTCTCCCTATTGCAAACATAACATGATCCTATTGGTAATGGAGCCTAATTATATTCCTAATTCAAAGGTTTTGTTTCAATTATGTTTGGATCATTATAAGTGGATACATAGTTTAAGTAAAGCTATCAATTCTCCATTGAGTCCTTTGTTGCATGAACAAAATCATTTTATAAATGGCCTACCAATTGACCTCCTGTACTACACTTAATTTTCTATAATTGATCTTACATACTGCTTTAGTGTACCCATTGCACACCAAGGTGCATTTTCTATTTTATATATTGATTCTAACATTTGTTCATATTCAGCATAGGTGTCCCTTTTCACCCCATTTTAAAATTATATATTATCTATTAATAGTAATTTTTAAAAAAATGATTTTTTAATGTTAATTTATAGTTGTACTAGAATGGAAAAGATTGAAAGTATTATTATTCCATCAATCATGCACTTTATAAAATTACTTTTCAATAAATGTTCATTTGTTATTATTTAGTGTAGGTGATTTTCTTTGAATTTTTAATATTATGTATTGATAGTAACGAAAAAAAAATCATTTTCACTTCTCATTATATCTTAATAGATACTAGATTTTATATTTATTTTTACCATTTATTTAAATATTTAAAAAAATATATTTTATCATATTTAGAAATACCTTTATTTTAATTGTCAAATTATATTCAATGCTCAAAGCACCTCTATGATATTTTCATTACCATCCCTTCTAGTAGCCACATCCACAACAAAAGATAGAGATGATATTGAAGATTGAAAAGATTGAAAGCAAAGAGAATAGAAGATAAAAGCAATACAAAGCACAATACCTTCATCTAGAATCTTTACTTCTCTCCTTGATGAGTAGAAATTTAGTGCACTTTCATTCCATATGTTTTTCTCTTTGATATGGTGATTTGTTTTGGATTGTTCAATGCTCTAGCATAATCTTGATATGATTGTAAGATAAGAGATTAATATAACAATATATAGGTTGATAGTTTGAAGATTGTATGAAAATGAAGGATGAGAGCCTCTAGATATAGTCTTGAAGATGAATAATCAATGGCTAGGAATAATTGATCATGAAAGACTAAGATTGAAGGAGGATTAGAGTTTGGATCAAAGATATAGTCATGTGGAAAACTTGGCATATGAGGGATAGCATTTAGGTTTATGATTGAAATAATGAAAAAAATGTTATTAGAATGGCTAGGATTAAGAGGTTTAGTTGAGATGAGTGGATAAGATGAAAGGTTAGTTTGACTTTTGGGATGTGTCTAGGTTCAATGAGTCTAGACAATGAGTTAGTTAAGCATATGTGTTACAAGTATTTTGCAGGTGTTGTCACTAATGTCAATAGTATGGAGTTTTCTAGTTGTCATTGATCTCAACTATATGGTGCTTGATGATGATGTTGCCTCTATTTTCAGTAAAGCTTGGCAATGCATGTGATGGGTGCATATGTTGCAATCGGGATGCTAAGCATAATATATGTGGTTGGATGTCACGAGTCACTATAATAGTTATTTCTTACGAGTCACTATAATAGTTATTTCTTGTTGCCCATGAATAAGTGTATGATCCTATAAATGTTTTTTTAATTATCTGTCGATGTAATTTGTATAAAAAAATATCTTACAATCAATGGCTTATGAAAGTTCTCTAAAAAGGCTCCAAAAAATGCTTTGCATTCTTTTGCATTTTAAGAATTGGTCATGTGGACTAAAGGATAGACAAAGTTATTGGAAAAATTAGCATGATGGTGTATGTCATTATCATTGATGGCAACCCATTATGAAAATGTAGAAGTATTGGTCTGAAGAAGGCTAAGTGTTTTGGAGAATTGACTAAGTCCTAGTGTGCATATTCAATGATTAGAGGAACAGTTTTGTGGTATACATTGCTCCGCTATATAAAATTTTGTCATACAATTTTTGAGGTGTTCATAGTATGTGTTGGATGTGTCTAAATCTAAAGTTTCTATGATTGATGTCTTTCACAGTTGAAGATATTGTTGATAATGTATTGAGCTTAATAATGGCAATGTTACAGGTGCAAAGTGCATGTTGGAATGCTCTCCATTCCACCACAAATGATTATTATCCTATGTAGTTTTGAGGAAGTGATTGAGGATGTTAGAAGTGTATGCACTCCAAGTGGCAAGTGATTTGGTGGCTTGCATGTCGAGTTGTGGGTGAACAGTTGGTTCATTTAGTTATTGTGTTACTAGTTTTGTTATGCAATTCTGACCTAAAGGTTTTGGGGTTGTGTAGAGTTAAATTATGTAAGGAGTAGAAAAAAAGGGAGTGATTATAGGTAATGTTGACCTATTTTGGTGTTATACACATTTTTATTTCTTTCACAAGGCGTGTGTGATGGAGTTTTAAGCTAACAGGTTATTGTATTGCACATTTCATCTAATTAGGTTGACCTAATTGATGATATGAATGTTTTTGGAGTATATATAGAAGGTCAATTTAATGGTGTGATAGTGTCAAGGGAGGTGAATTGAAAGATAAAGTGTGAGGTAGAGTTATGATGTGTCAATGTGAGATGTGAAACAGTGATAAGTGTGAAAGGTGATAGCACAATAAAGTATGAAGTGTGTGAAGTCAATTTTATGAGTTTTATTGGAATTGTATCTCCAACATATTATAGATGTATTATTAGTAGTTTATCATTGGTAGTGATCCACCCTTTCTTCTATCTCTTTGTATTCTGGGTAGTTAGCCCTTAGCAGCAAGCCATTCTTTCTGGATAGTGAGTCCATTATTTTGTGAGTTAAGCTGTCAAAGTTAGATTTGAAGAGTGTGTTGTCTGGGTTTGTAATAGATACTAGTTCTCTATCTATTTGCTTGCTCCAACATATTGTTGCATGAAGTTGTGAAATAAAGGCATGGGGATATTCTTGAATATCATTTGTTTCTTGTAATGTAATTTGTGTGATGTTAACTTGCTTCTTGGTTACCACTTGAGGTTTAGAGTCAATATTTAGAGGGTTGAATGTTTGTTGGGCCAACTTAGTATTTTAAGTTGCTTGTGCCATGTTTTTGTAGCATGCATCGGTATGGGAATATGTGCAAAGTTAAAATAGGTCCTTATCTCTTGGCTTGGACCATATTGATTTTCCCTTTCTCACATATGTTTTTGTGTCAACTCAATATGGTTGTTGCATGTTTCATGTTCATACATTTTAGGGTGGATGATAAGTATAAACTTTTTGAAGCCTGCAAAAGGTATAAATGCAAGATGAAGTGTGTGAAATCAAGAAGTAACAAGTGTTCAATGTGTGATCAATGTAATTTTTTGTAAGCAGTGCAATAAGTGCAAAAGAATGTGTGAATTTGAAGTGAAGTGTTTGATGTATGTTAGAGGTAGTGAGCTGAAAGCAAGAGTATAAGTGATTTGTGGAAGGAATTGAGTCGACTAGAGTGTGTGAGCTAATGTTGGAGGTAGTGAGCCAAAGGTAGAAGTGTGAGTATGAATGTTGGAGGTAGTAAGTCAAAAGTAGAGGTGGAAAAGTGTTGAAGGTAGTGAGTCAGAGGTAGAAAAAGTGTTGTGGTTGTGATTTCTCATATGATTCTTCAAGGTGTTGTATTTTGAGGTTGCAACCTTATTCTATAAGTGTTGATTAGGGAGTTGTGAACTTCTGTAGGTTAAAGATATTAAAACTGTTGTAACTATTATTTCATTTTGTGAGGATGGATTTGGGAAATAGCTCCAAACAACTTTCTCATCACAGTTTTTCCCTTGTTGGGTTTCCACATAAATCTAGTGTTGTGGTTCTATGCTTTTCTTTGAATGTGTTATGTGATTAAGGCGGTTATAAGTTTTGATTGAACTAGTTTGAGGGATATACTGATTAACCCCCTCTCAATATATCTATGTGTTCTAACAATTGGTATTAGAGCTAAGTTCCTTGGTGTAGCCTAATAGTTGAAGGTAGATTTTGGTTTAGAACACATGACTCAGATGGAGCCATCTTCTAAGGTACCATAATTTGATGGAAATAGCTATGCCTTCTAGAGTGTGAGAATGGATGCCTATCTCATGTCTCTTGGTTGTTTAATGTTTGGAGAGATGCCAAAGACGATTATGTTGAGCTTGCTCATCCTACCATTGATCCAAATGTAGAAAGGGCTCATGAGAACAATGCCAAAGAAAAGAATGCTATCCTAAGTGGGTTAGAAAATTATGAATTTTTCAAGGTGGTACAATGTAAGACTGCAAAGGAGATTTGGGATAAGCTCAAGAATTTTTATGAAGGAAATGGCAGTGTGAAGCAAGCGACGTTGTAATCTTACCAAATATTCTTTGAGAATTTGAAGATGAAAGAAGAGAACTTAGCTAACTATTTGCTCAAGGTAGATGAAGCTGTGAATGGAATCAAAGGTCTTGGAGAAGAAATAACAAACTTTGTGCTGGTGAAGAAATTTTTGAGAACTCTCCCTCATAGTTTTGACTCAATTTTTTGTAATTGAAAAAGCCAAGGATCTGGAAAAGATTGCCATGGAAGATTTGTTTGGATCCCTCACAACCTACGGAATGAGAAATGAAGTTCAAATTACACATAAAAGAGAAGTTGCATTCAAAGTTGTGAAGAAAGAAGAAGCTTTTGAATCACCTAGTGATTCCGAGAAAGAAGAAGCAAACTTTACAAGAAATCTGAAGAAAGGATTTGGGAAATACAAAGGTAAGTTACCATTCAAATGCTTTAATCATGGTAGAATTGGTCACTATGCTTCTAAATCACCTTTTAAAGAAAATGAAAGTAGTAGCAAGAATTTCAAGAGAGATAGTTTCAAGAACCTTCTCTCTAGAGAAGAATGTTGCTCCTAAGATACATGAAGGAGACCATTGTTCATCAAGTGATGATGGAGATGAATCTATATTTATGGCCATTGTGTTCTTTGGAAGATCAAGAAAACTTTTGGCTAAAAAAGAGGGTGAAGTTGATTATGAATTTGAACTTGTCTCTACTCTTAAAGATCTAGAATGTGCAAGGAAAGAGAAAAAAATACAAAAGGCTTTGATTGAAGGTAAAATAAGTGGATGTAAAAAGCTTGAGAAGGAGATCCTGTGACTTATTAATGAGTTGGAGAAAGCTGTGTCCTGAACTTAGGAAACTGATATCAGACCTAAATTAAGATCTCATAATGCAAATAGATCCTTCACAAACAGGTTTAACCATGTACATTTTTCGGTTACTTTTTCATTTGCAATAAGTATGCACATAAAACTATAGATTGAAAATTTGAAATGAATGGATGATATTTTGCAAGTAGAAATACTCTTGCTTTTATGGTGTATGTCAATGTGATATGTTAGATATACAACAATGTTGGGCATATAGAAAAAAAATGCAAAAATGATTTTGCAAAATAAAAAAATTCAAAAGATAGATGATGCGAAGTAAGTTAAGGAAATGTACAAAGAAAAGTCAATGGCTGTTCAAACAACATTTCATGCTTAGGGACAACAAAATATCTAGCTAATAGGCGATTTGTGTTCAAATCACAAGACTGGTAACAAAAGCAATTTCATCAAGATGGTTAAGTCGAATGGTGGATTTATAAATTTTGGAGATAATTCATTAGCAAAAATCTGTGGAAAAGGCATTGTAAGTATTGATGGAAAATCTAAGAATGAAGATGTTTTCTATGTTGAAGGTCTCAAGCATAATCTTCTCAGTGTAAGTTAGATGTGCAACAAAGGATACAATCTCTTATTTAATGAGCAAGGGTTTAAAATGGGAAAAGAAAAGTCTTGAAGATTGGTGGTAGAAGGTTCAATGACTAAAGGAAGTTTATATAATCTTAAGGTTGTGAATGGAAGAAGTTGTCTTCTAGGATTAAAAAATGAATGTTGGTTGTGGTACAAAAGGATTGGACACATCAACTTTGATAACCTTGTGAAGATCAGTTCCATGCAAGCAATAAGAGATATGCCAAGAATAGTCAAGCCTACAAATACCATGTGTGGAGAATACCAGATTAGGAAGAAAACAAGGATAAGGCTCAAGACAAAGAAGTGTTCATCCATTAGACATTTGGAGAAAATTCATACCTTTTTATGCAGACCAACTAGCACAAAGAGTCTTCAAGATAAAAGGTATTTCATCTTACTTAGTGATGATTTCTCTTGAATGACATGGGTTACATTCTTAAAAGAAAAATCAAAAGATTTCAATAGATTTAATATTTTCAAGTCAATGGTTGAGAATGAAATGAATGCTAGAATCAAGTTTCTAAGGTCTAATAGAGGTGTAAAGTTTACATTAAATAATTTAAATAATTATGTGAAGAACATAGGATGAAAAGACATTATTCTACTACTAGAACTCCTCAAAAAAATGGAGTAGTGGAAAGAAAGAATAAAATTGTTCAAGAAAATTTTCCAAGAACAATGTTGAATGAAGATAAAGCGTTTGATGTGTGTTGGAAGGAAGTATTCCATAGTGCTATCTACATCCTTAACAGAGGTCAGCTAAGGGTGGATAACACAAAAAATCCCTATGATCTTTGTTATGGGAGACTGACAACTATAAAATATTTTAGAATTTTTGAAAGATGTTTTATTAGGAGAGATGAAGAAGGATTGGGAAAATTTGGTTCAAGATTAGATGAAGGAATTTTTATTGGATATTCAACTAGGATAAAATTCTACAAATGCTATGATAAAATATTAAGGAAGATTGTTGAAAGTGCAAATTTTAGAGTGGATGAAGAGTCAAATCAAAGCATACAAGAGCATGAAGGTTGTTGGTCTAATAAATCTACCTACACAGAGGAAGAATAAGTTGTAGAAAAGTAGGAAGTACGGGAGAAAGTCCCCAAGATTCTTGTCATGTATGTTCAAAGGATTCATTCAGAAGATTAGATCAATGAAGATAAGAATGAAGGTGTACAAACAAGAAGGATATTTAAAAAAGTAAATGAACATGTAATTTTTTCTCTTCTATCAAGAATAGAACCAAAGAATTTTGTTGATGTTAGAAATGATGAAGGTTGGATACAAGAAATGGAAGAAGAGATAAATCATATTGAGAATAATCACTCTTGGTTATTGGTTCCAAGTCTTGCAGACAAGAATGTAATAGGAAGAAAATGGGTATTTAAAAATAAACTAAATGAAGATGGAGAAGTTGTGAGAAATAAAGCAAGACCGGTGTGAAGAATATTCACAACTGGAAGGAATTGAATTTGAAGAAACATTTTCTTTGGTGGAAAGAATGGAGGTGATCAAAATGTTTCTTGCATTTTATGTTCACAAGAACTTCATGGTTTATCAACTGGATGTGAAATATAGCTTCCCGAATGGTGAATTAGAAGAAGTGTATATAGAACAAGCCAATGGATTTCAATTACCAAAAGATATGGAAATTGTATAAAGACTTAAGAAGGCACTATATGGCCTCAAAAAATCCCCTAAGGATTGGTATGCAAGGTTTGACAAGTACCTTATTTGGCAGGGCTTCCAAAAAGGTACTACAGACAAAAATTTATACATCAAAGTAGGTGATGAAAGGATTCTAATTGTTGTAGTATATGTTGATGATATAATCTTTAGAGGCAATGATGAAATGTGTAAGAAGTTTGTTAAACATATGTAGAAAGAATTTGAAATGTCTATGTTAGGTGAGTTATCATTCTTTCTTGGACTTCAAATTTCATAGTCAGATAATAGTATCATTATCTCTCAAGAAAAGTATATTAAAGGAATGTTAAAGAAGTTTCATATGGAAGACTATAAACCAATGAGTATTCCAATGGTAATTGGTTTCCATTTGAGTAAGGATGATGTGTCAACTAAGGATGATCATAATACTTATAGGTCTATGATTAGGGACCTACTGTACTTAACTAATGCAAGGCCTAATATTATGCAAATAGTGTGCTTGGTTGCAAGGTTTCAAGCTAATCCAAAAGAAACTCATGTAAAAGTTGTCAAGAGGATTTTTTAGATATTTGAAGAGCACTCTTGACTATGGATTATGGTATCAAAAATGTAATGACTTTTCCTTGAATGCATATATTGATGGTGATTGGGCTAGTATTTTTTATGATAAAAGAAGTACCAGTGATGGAGCTTTCTTTCTGAGAGATAGATTGGTCTCTTGGTTTAGTAAGAAGTAGGACCCACTGTCCTTATATATAGCAGAAGCAAAATATATTGTTGTAGCATCTTGTTGCACCCAAGTTCCATGGATGAAGCAAACCTTGAAGGAAATGAAGGTGAAGTATGATGATCCATGATCCCATTCCAATTTTGACTGATAATATAGGTGTCATCAATATTTTAAAGAATCTAGTGATGCATGCTAGAACTAGGCACATATCTATCAAGTATCAATTTTCTCTAATGGCTTCAGGAAAAGTTGTTCAATTTTGATGAATTGATAATCAATATTTGGGTTTTTGAACATTTTATAAGTGATGGTAGGGGCGAACTTAACCATAAATGCTCCAAAATTGCAGCTACCTTTTGGATTTGGAAACCACTCTTCAACTTCAAACTGTCATAGATTTGAATTCATATGTCTGATTTGGATGAAATAAAAAGAAAAAATGACTTTCTTGAACACCCTAAACTCAATGGAGAGCTTAGATTTACACCAAAAAGCTCCAAAATTAACCTATAATACAAAGCCAAAAAGAGGAACTTCGCAAAAATATGGTATTTCTATCAAGTATTTTTGATTCTCTAGATCGTCATATAATGCAAGAAAGAAACATACTCAATTTTTCAATATTTACCAATATCTCTCCAAATAGACTAATCAAAGGCACCCAAATTTATCTAATACCATGTTAGATTTGGCTATGGGAATAGCCATCCAAGTTCTGGAGGCCAAATGGAAAGCACAAAGAGATCAATATGCAATGCTCAAGATTGTAATGAAATTGAATATCCCAGAAAAAAATTATAAATGAGAACCCCTTGGTTTTATAGCCAAGGTGAGACATAGGATTATACAAGATCATGACAAGTATCTTAATCTATTTCATGAGACAACTAACTTGAGATAAAAATCAAAGCGATAAGATATAGGCATGACAACTAAGTCTTCTAGAAAGAATCTTAGGAACTAAGTAAACTTAGCATGTGAATAAGTCCCCTAGTAGGAATTAACTAGGTACAAGACTTTTATTCACACCAACAATCATCCACTTTATAGGACTTCACCTTTCATGCTAATGAATTTTTTAATTCAAATTTGATGATACAAAAAGGTTTTATTGAAGAAATAATCAAAATTCTACAAATATAATATTTTCTTTATTTTAAATTTAATAGATAATTATTATTAATTTTCTACACGTACTATGTGTAAAGTCTTAATGCATAGGTTGATTGAAAAAAATATATAACTTTTAAAAGGTTACATATTTTTCAAATCAAAATGATTCATCACACTTTATGCTTCACTAACTATTGGTTAAAAAAAAAAATGAATTTATTGAATTTTGACCAAGTCATGGTGGCTAGACAAATAGTTTTTAAATTTTTTAAAAATTCATACTAAAGAAATTTATAAATAAATATTTACTTGCAAAAATATTACAATAAATTATGGGTCACATCCGGGCATGTGTCCTCTACTTATATTTTTTCAAAAAACTTGAAAAAATATTATTTTTTGCTCATACTTAGGTTGGTCAGACAAACACATTTTTTTTTTTTCAAAAATTAAAGTACTATCAGGTATTGAAATTTCATTTTTCACCAAATAAGATTTACTTTCTTCCAAGAAAGTTTAGTATAGTACAAAATATATTCAATTTGCTACAAATTCTATTCCTACATATTTTCCAAATTATTTTAATAATCTATGAATTTTTTTATGTGAAGTTTTGTAAGTCTATTTTTTAATATTTTTATTGCAACTTAGAAGCCCTAATTGGTGGATCATGATCTTGCACATGCCCTTAAACTTAAATATCTCATAAAACATATGTGATGATACTTGTTATGATTTATCCAAGTCATATTTCAACTTCAAGTTTCTGAAATCATATTGAATAAGATCAAAAGACTAAGAAGTACTCACTAAGGTATGATGTGAAGATTTTTTCATACCTAATAGGAACTCATTTTTTGTAATTAATAAAAAAATTTCCTACATAGGTGTTATTTCCATTTGAACTAGACTGTGCTTACATTCAATCTCACCTAAATATGTATCTCTATCATATTATTATATGCCCTTGTTATCTACAAACAAGATTTATTATCCCCAATAACATCTATGTCAACACTTCATGTGTCATGAATTTTATGAAGAACATCAACTTCATCAACATCCCATATGTTGGAAATAATTTCAAACTCATATTTAACAACATGAGTTGATTTGTCCTTCAAATCATTCCACAACTCCATGTGATGCATCAAATTCTTCATAGTGATGCTTTAGCTTGCATAACCACTATTTTTAATATGAAGGATTTGATCTTTTTCAGTATGAAAATTTATAGATTTAGCATGATTAGTAGAAAAAATTCACATGAATTCAAGATTTCGTGTATACTATCAATTAATAGCAAAGTTGACCCATATGCCAAAGATTCATCATAACCTATTTTTTTCTTTCACAGGTCAACACATATCTTCATTGGCATTTACATAAATGCATTCCTCATCTAAAATAAATACTTCCATTCTTCATCATGTGAATAATCAATATCAACAAAGAAATAAAGATATTCACTATCTTCATAGTTGACAAAATAATGAGTTTTACTTTTAAAATTATATTCAAATTCCTCATTTTGAATGCATAAACTTTTATCTTGCACAACAGTATCACTAAAGTCTATCTAGAATATCTCAAGGGATGGACATAACAAATTTTAATGCTCCCTACAACAAATAACTTGCATACGTTTAAGTGAACATGCTTCTTCATCAATATTAGCATCAACACAGTCTTCATTTAAGGAAGAGAATTCCATTTCCACCTCAATTTAATATGAAGGATACATAATAGATTTAGGAATATCTAAATATGGTGTCATAAATTGAGCTTATTTATTTCTATAACTATTAGTTATGATGGAATATCATATTCTCTCTTTTTAGAAGTTTTTTCTATAGAATAATGGTAACTAGTTAATATCATCCAAAACTAAATTAATCTTTTTATTTTCTTAATGATATAATAAAACCACTTGGGAGTATCTTTAAATTGTGGTATCCAAGGATGGATACTATTAAATCATTATTGAGATGTATTTTAATTATTTCAAATAGGAGATGGGGTGGAAATTTTAGGTAAAGTTAATGGATCCTTGTAAAGGGATGATAACTATTTTACCAAAGACTGAATAAGGGTATATTTTCTATCATCCCTTTGAGGACTAGTTAGTGGATAATTTTTTGGATTTGATTATAAACAAGAAAAGTCAAAGGATATTCAAATGGTGGTCTAAATACTTCATTAGGAGAGGACAATAAAGCTTTAGTCACTTGGGTTATCTCATTCTAAAAATATGAAAAAGTTTTAGAAGGAGGATTACGATGGATATGGCAAATATATATTTTTGGAGTTAATGATTATTTTATTTTTTGTAACTTTGAAAACTCAAATATTATTACACTTGTCGTATCACTCGCATACCATACTCTATGTCTATATCTCTATATATCTCTTTTTGTCCATCATACACACATATATACATGGTCATGTTTTCCTTTATCAATTAGGTTGGCCTAATTGAATGAGAACACCCAAAATCCAAAATGTCTTGTTGGATCAATACAAAATTCCTTTTAATACACAAAACAAAATGTGATATCAAAACATTAGGTTGACCTACACCTAATAAGGAACACACAAAGGACAAATAGTTTGTAACCTTGTTGGCCAAAAGAATACCAAACTTCCGTCACCTGGATAACTCAACCAGATCACACAAATTTGTTGAAAACTTGTTTATACCTGTAACTAACACTCCTGAGTAACATACCAAAATTCATAGGATTTCCTTTTACTGAGAGAATTTTTAGACCAAAATACTAGATCAACATGGACGCACAATTTACTTAGTCACTTACCAACTGATGTTGGCATCAATGAAGACAAACCCGGAGGGAACCTTCTTCATTCTTCCAACAATCTCCCCCTTTGTCATCAATGGAAATATGTGCCAAAAATGAAACTTTCTTCAGAACTTCAAAATAAAATTGTGCTCAACTCCCCTTTACATATATATAGAACACAAACACATATAACATGAAATTATTTATACATAATTTTCTAATCTTCTCCTCTTCTCCCCCTTTGACATCAAGGATAAAGGATCGGGAAAATATAAAAAAAAAACTTCAAATCAGGAACTAGGGGCACATTGTAACTCCTTGAGAATTGCTTCCCAAGAAGGATTTCCATCATCCCCAACTCCTTTTTCCCTAGAGAGTATTTTATGTAGAGATTCTATTTCCACCAGGCATTCTTCTCCTTCCAAAGTGGATGGAGCAATGTCCATTTTCTCAAGTTTTTCTCCTTCCATCAATGCATTTGATATTGACACATGTATGGACATAACTAGGTCTCCAAGCTGGGCATACTGTCTCATAGCCTCTTCTTTCTACCTTTGCAGGATGAAGAAATTACTTTGAAGATCTATAATAAAAACCCACCTAACATAGTTTTTATCATCTGCAATTTTAAAATCTTTGGAGGCATCTACAAGTTTAGACTCAATCGAGTCCATTAAATCCTTGATACCTTAAGTGGCTTCTATCCATTTCATGCAGTAAACAAATAGTAGTTAGGCTTCCTCATCACATTCTCTTACCTCTTTCATAGTTTGTAAAGCCTTGTCACATGAAACTGTACACTTGCCTTGTAGAAACAACAATATTTTCTCTAGCAGACTCAACTCCACATCTTTTTCAGTCTGTTCCTTAAGGTTAGATGTGTACTCTTTAACTGAATCAAATATAAACCTCAAATTTTCAATCAGAGTTAAGGAGTTATCTGAAGTAACACCGGGGATGTCTCTTGTAAAACTTTGATAGCTTCATTTATTAATTCATTTCACTTTTGATATGAATCTGTAAGCTCTTGTGTGACAAAGTTGAGAAAAGTGTCGCTTACTTTTATTTTGTCACTGGGTGTAATCTTTCTTAAATCCACATAACCTAGGTGAGATGGTAGCTTGACTATCTGAGTTGGAAGTGCAAATCAGATTACAACTTGTCTTGAAAGAAGAACTTTAAGATTACTTATGGATGATTCTCCATATGGATTTGATGGTTCAGGACCTTTTGAAATTTCTCCTTTTCTCTTTTCAGTCAGAATGGCTTCCTTCTCTTCATCTCTCTTATTTTCTTCTTTTTCTTTTACTTCTTCCTCTCTGGATGAATTTCTAGATGACTTATCTCTATTTTCCATCTCTTCCATCTTCATCATCCTTGTCATTATTCTTCTTTTTTTCCTTACTCCCCTCACTTTCATCTTGGTTTTTCTCTTCCTTATTTCTGGTAGATTCTTGATGTTCTTCTCTGTTTTCAATGGATTGATCTCTATAATGATCATCAAACCTCTTAGTGGTAGTTTCTTTTGTGTTAGTCAAAGGGGCAGGGGTCTCCTCAGCACCAAGTGACTCATCAACAGTCTCCAAGATTGGGTTATCAATTACTTCTACAATCATAGCATGTTCCTATGTCTAAGTAGTGTGATGAAGAATTGGTTCTTGTCCCATAACTCCTTGCTAATTTCCTAATCACATCCTGAGTTTCTTTCCTTACATTTTCAATATAATCATCTTCCTTAGTCAAATGTAACATGTTAACTCTCTACTTAACTCTAAACAATGTAGAACATTCTTTTAGTAGATTTATAGCTTCTATCTCTGAATAAGTTGAACTAATGGATTTTAAGGCTTCACTTCTCATCTTGTCTTCAACACTCAAAGCCTCTTGTGTTATGAGTAGTAACTCTCTCCACACATTTTTAGTAACTTTTGACTATATGGTATCCATATTTATATTAAAAATAACTATGTATTGAGTAAAAGCATTTATGATGGTTTCTTTCCCTTCAATATTAACCTTATCATATAACTCAACAGTTGGCATGAGGTCATTTTCATTCATATTGTGTACTAAGGCTCCAAGAACTAAGGTTGGATGATCACTTACAAGAGGAGAACCAAGAATGTCCTCCACAAGACCATATGAGCCTTCTTCATTCTTCTTTGTGTGTTCATGGGTTTGGTAAGCATCCTCCTCTTCCTCTGTCTCCTCATTAGTGGAGATCTCGACTCTAGTTTTGGCTCCTTCACTGGAGGTACTACCTATTCTATTTATTTTCAGCTATTTCTCTTCTTCTAAGCCAAGCTTAATTTCTTCCTCAACAACATCACTCAAACTTCTTTTCTTGTTATCCTTTTGTTTCACTCTTCTTCCTAAAGCGGAAGATGGTGCAACAGTAGGTATGTCATTCTTCTTAGATGACTTAGTACTAGGACTGGTAGGGGAAACAACATTAACAGATCCAGGGACACTTTATTCTTTCCTTTTTCCCTTTCTTAACATTAGCACCACTGGGGGTGGAAGAATTGGAAATACATACTAGTGTAGCACCAAAAGACAATCTTCCTGATTTTTGGGGTTTGGAGGATTTTTCAATAGAATTGGATTTTCTTTCATCAATCGCCTCCTTCAATTGTTCTATATCATCCTTAGTGTATGTTACCCCTTGGAAGAAAGCTTCAACCTTCTTTCTTCTTTTAGTTGTAGTAGCCTCCAAATGAATTTTAGTAGATTTCTCCCGACATATACCATTCCTAGTTAGAGAGGGGTCCTTAGGTCTAGCCAACAGAATCTCAATGTACCTCTTTTCTATTTTTCTAAAATCTCATAGCCCAGAGGTTCAATCCATCGAATTTTTGGTTCTACAGCCTCAATGATGCATTCATCTATAGATACAAAATTTTTTATCTCCTCATACTTCACCAAACTCCTTAGAATCCTATCTCTTTCATGTATTTCATTCTGAAAGACTGCAAAGAAGGAATTTAGGGAATTTTTTTGTGCCCTAAAATCTCCTAGATTGCGCAAATGGTCAAAAATATGATGAGCAACCAACTTGGTCTTATCCCATATTATGCCTTTTCTTCCTAGAAGCTCCCTCATGAAATAGAATAACAAACAAACAACTAGAGTGCCAAATTTAAAAACATGCTTCTTCACCTTTGTCATACTTAGGTTTTCCATAAGTTGCAACCTAAGCAACTCAGACAGATCAAAATCCTTTCCATTCACCACCATTTCATTAGTAGTATGAATTATCATGGATGATATTGAATTTTCTCAGTTAGTGAAATATATTTTCTACCCAATCATGATGGCAACATACTTCATGATAGGGTTTACAGTAGCCTTTGTGGTTAAAGCTCTTCCACCAAAGTTAGCACTAGTTAAACTTGTGACTTCATCATTTTTCATCATTTTTAGAACTGGAATTGGACTGGTGTCACACATACCAGTTAGAGCTCTAATCACCTCCTTGATGATAATTCTCAGTTCATTTATCCACACAAGATTGCTATGAACCCTACTGAGGGCCATTCTTAAAAACTTCACCTCACTCTCACTAGAGAATTTTTGAAACTAGTTCCAAACGTTCAACTTCAATCAAACTAGGTTTTCATATTTGTTGATGGTGTTTTCTGCACAACAACAACTCACACATAATATGGAAATCCTATCTCTCTTGAAAGGTAAATCTCTATCAGCAAGCCTCAAGAGATAACCCAAGGTCTCTAATGTTAGGTCTTGACAATACATAAAAAAATAAGTGATAATGTGAAAATGTTGGAAATCATAAAGGGACCTTACTACAAACAAATATTGAATCTTAAACTTATTAGATTTTGCAATATGATGATACTTGAAATCCTAAAGCTAACCCAAATGATAAAAGGAATAGCAAAAGGTAAGGGTTTTAGAGAGATTTCTAAAATTAAGACTACATCTAAGATTAACAATGCAAATGATAAAATACTTGAAATGGACCAATCCCTCAAAACTAATTCCTGCTTTACCCAGATTCAATCTGCAATCTTATAGAAACAGTGCAATCTTCTAAGGCATTAAAATTTTTAGATCATGAACATTCATTTAAACAACCCAGTTTGCAGTTGAAATAGACAAACATTCACAATTGAACTAAGCACATGAATATTAAGTCCAGGCTAACTTTACAAAGCAACTCACAATCAGCCAACTGCAAAAAGTATGGACTAGGGATTGCTACAAACACTTCAAGCATCAAACCATAAACATCGTTGAATCATCTAACCTTGAATCTAACATATATCAAATAGTTTTGAACAATTTCAAAAGATAGAACACCAAGAACCATGCAAGATAAACCAACACAAGAAAGATCACTAAGGCACAATGTCTTCACTTGTATCGAATAATCCAAGAATAGCACTAATTCAAATGTTCTGTGATACAACACTTGCTTCAAAAGAAAACTAACTCTTAGCTCTAATTCTTGCTACATTGATTAATTCGCTCTAATTTCTAACTATATAGCCCTTACAAATGAGGCACAAGATCATACTTATAGAGATCTCATGATATGTTAGCCCAATTAGGGTTACAAAGAAGGTTAGCCACAAAACAAGTCGGCCAAGAATATTCAAAAATAAAATAAAGCATTAAATGCTTGGGACTTCATTCTAGGTCGGCCTGGGATCTTTAATGCAAGTCGGTCCAATGCATGTAGAGGTTGAAGGAATAATAATGGGAAGCAAAAAATTTGAGGCATCACTCATTGGCTGCTCCCTTGTCTTTATCTTTATCAATTTTATCTTGCACCTTCAAGAAGATTCTATCAAGTTTGGCCAAGGATGGGGTGACCAACACTTCAAATTTCCTCTCAATAGATTTGATCTCTTCCCTTGATTGCTTGATGACCTTATCCCACTCCACCTTGAGATCTTGATATTTTTCCATGACAACAACATATGTGGATGCATCATCTAAATGGTGAGTTGTGATTGGACCATCATCAACAAGGTCATAAACCTCATGCCACCATTTCCTCAATTGTTCTAAGCTCAAGTTCTTTAGTGCAAAATTTTTCCTTCTAGTCATTATTCAGTTCCCAAATCTTATGCTTGAGCCACAACTTGGTATATTTAATCACAGGAGCATTGATTTGCTCCAATTCAATTTTCTCTTCCTCTAACCAATCAATCTCACTTATGGGCTTGTCCTTGATTGACTCATAGTCATGGCTTTGAATTACCTCCCCATCATCATCAAGCTGGTCAGGGATGGCCTTGATGTTGTACAATCTGATTAAACTAGCTGGCAACCTAGAGACTTTCTTCCTTTGGACCTCAAACTCATCTTTACAGTTTTCCCAATAATATTCAATGTCATCTTTGTGTCTAAAGTCCCTGGTAGCTTTCTTTTGAGCTCATCCCATCCTATCAAACCTAGGCCTCTTGGAGTGAATTGCCAGACCTAGAGTGCTCATTTCTTCTTCGGAAGAGTGTGTTGTGATCAAAGAAGGACATACCTCATTGAGTCCTATCCTCAATGGAAAGTCACCTCCCAAGATAGTTTTATGCATGTCCTTCACAATATCATGTAAGGCTAAGATTTTCCTGCTAACCTCCAAGAGTATGATGTGGTATGTTGGATATCTTGGTAATCTGTAAGGAGCCCTCTGGAATCCATCAATCCTGATATATGAGAAGGTAGGAAACTAGATAAACCATGCCCCATACTTCTATACCAATTCCTTAGCTACATAAAAAATCCTTACATGTTTTGCTCCTTGTAGCAATCTTGTGATATACATGGTGAATGCATCATTAGCCTTCTTGTAGCTTGAGTTACCCAAGTGCAGCTAGGGATACACCTCATGGATAACATCCTAGCCAAAAGTCCCCCTTGTACTCAGTCCCTTCAATGGATGAAACCTTGCCAAGGCATAAACCAAGTAAGATTTCATTGTGAAACTCTTGGTTTGCAATACATTGCACAATTGTTCATGGATCATGGTGTTGATGATACCCAACCAATGATAGTCAAATTTTTGCTCCATTCTTACTATGATGTAAAACATCCAACTTTCAAATATCCCCATAGTCGTTAGACCCATCACTTTGCGGAGGAGAGTAATTGCATCATAGTATTTTGATTTGAACTTGACTCTATACAATTGCTTAGGAAACTTGGAGTAGTGTGGCTTAGGTTTCTCCAACCAGTAGTTGATAACTTGTAAAGCCTTAGCTATACCATCTACATAGTGTTTCTTAGCGATGCCAAGATCAAAACCCACCACATGAGATCTATTTGGCATATCAAATGTCTGGGCCACTGAGACAGGAGAGAAATTGGCAAGCACCCTGCCTTGTGGACTAATTATCCTATGTGTGTCTGGATCATAATGCTTACCACATTCTTGAACTAACTTAGAACATTGCACTGCAAGAGGGAAACCAACCACATGAGCCAACCCAGAGCTCACCAATCTACTTTCCAATAGGGAAGGGTCCTCTACTGACATTCTTGCCTCAAACTCTTCATAATCCCATTTCCCAACATTAGTGTCTGTTACCTCTGACCAGATGGAAGCCAACTTGCTCTCAGGGATCTTTCTTTTCATGTCCAATTTAATCTTCTCAACCTCTAAGACAGAAGCTCCCTCATCACTGGGATCCATCACCTTACTCTTATTTCCTCTTGCAATGGCCTTGCTTGATTCATCTTGCACTTAGCAAAAGATCACACTAAATATCCATTATATCATGAGAGTCCAAGTTAGTCCATCATAAACAAGTCTCATGATGAAAAAAATCCCCTAAAACATCATAAAGATTAGTCCTTTAAAATCTCGAGGTTTTCATCCTCTTGTGGAATTCACGCTAGAAGAAATTTCGGGGAATTCTGATTTAGGAGGAATTTAGCGATGAAAGCACAATACAACTCCATAAATCATTCAATCAACATCATCAATTAAGTAATAGCATGATACATTCCCAAATTGTTGAAATTAATCATACGGTGAAAAATCATTTAGCTAATAATGCATGCTATCCCAAAGTTCATTTTCAACAAGTTTTCAGGGAATTCCGTTGGGAACAGAAATCTGCAAAAATGTTAAGTCTAAGCATATTTCGGGAAAATGATAGAATAGTGGATTTTTGGGAAAATCCAAAGGAAACGAAATTCCACGAGGTCAACATAGTTTCCATGTTTTAAGCACAATTCTGAGAAAATAATGGAGCATTGGAAAATCCAAAAATTCTGAAAGTGAAGAAAATCCACGAAGCATCGAAAACCTGAAATCTTTGACTTCATTAGGATTTCGCCCAAATCGATCAAATGATTAGGAACTTGGGACTCAATCCTAGATTCAATTCACTCTGATTGCAAAATGAAGAGTTAAGATTTCCAATCCCTCCAGGTGTGATTTAGTCAATGGGAGCTATGATTTCAAAAGGGAAAGCCTAAGATACAGCCATGAAAGCATAGTTTGGCTCCCGATGCACCCTTCCATTCTGCCAAGCCTCCTACAAACTCCCCCCTAAAACCTCACTGAGACAAGGTGACTACTAGATTTGAATGATAAAGAATGGTCTCAATTAGCCTAAGATGTGATTTCACTGAGGATTAGGGATCTCTAGGTCAGACCATAGCTCGATTCATGAAGCATGAAATCCAAACAAGTGACCAATTTGAGCAATGGTCAACCTCACTAAGTCACAATCGAGCCATAGGAAAGGGAACACGAAGCATAGGGAAGGGCATCAAACCAAATTGGGAAACACCCTAGCTTTTCTACCAAGCTCCATTATGTCACAATCTCAACTCAAATCATGCACACAACCCATACGTATGTGCAGGATCATGATGGGCCAAAAAGTGGCAATATGATGGGTATTTGTAGGGTATGTGGCTGACAATTTTTTTACCCAAAATTGATGAAATGAAAAGGGTTTTTAAAGGAGATTCTTAGCTTTCCACCAATATAAATTATGCATTACTTTGAATTTAATAAATAATTATTATGTATTTTCTATTTGAATTACAACTAAAGCCCTAATTGATAGGCTAATTGAAAAACATCTAAAGCTTTCAAACGGTATCACATTTTTTGAATTCAAAACATGCATCACATTCTATGCTTCACATACTATAGGATTAAAAAAAAGAAAATTGAATTTCATAAAATTTAGACCAAGTTAAGGTGGTTAGCCATATGAGTTTTTATATTTTTTAAAAGTTGTAATAAAAAATTTATAATTAATTATTTACTTGGAAAAAAATTACAAAAAAATATGCATCACATCTAGACATGAGTCCTCTACTTATATCTAAAATATTATAAAAAATATTATCATTTTGTTGTGGTTAGGGTGGTTAGATAGACACCTACTTATCTTTTCCCTAAATTTAAGTACTACTGCATTGAAATTTCAAATTTTCACCAAATAGACTTAAAAAAAAAAAAAAAAACCTAGTAGTTTAGAAACTACATTCAATTTGCTACAAATTATATGCTTACATATTTTTGAAATAATATAGATAACTTATTCAAATTTTTACATCAAGTTTCCTAACTCTAATTTTTCTAAATTTTTTGCCACTTAAGGGCCTATTTTTTCCATGATGATCCTGCACATACCCGATGCAACAATTCAAAGTCATCAACTAGAAGATAATGATGCATGAACATACCATGAGTGAAGACAAATTGAAATGGCAGCAACTGGCAAGAAATCCTAGAGTTCAAGCACACACAAGCAATCGCCAAGAAAAATTTGACCAAAGCGAACAATACCAACTTGGACGCAAGATTTAGCAGTGGCAACTCGAAATAAAACCTCTTCAAATCTTAGAGAAAAGAAAATGACTCAATTTGTAGCATAAATCATGTTTAAATCCAACAAAAGCAAGCTGCAGAATTGTAGAAGAAGCATAAATGCAACAACAAGACAACAAGCTCGGGGATCTAAAGTCACGACGAAATTCTATGAAGTCCCAGAATTTCCAAAAATAGTGCAAACTATCCCTCGCCGGGTTTCCAAAGTGTTTGGGGAATTTCGCCCATAGGGAATTTTCCCGAAAAAAAAGAAAAAACCCGAAATATGTCCCAAAACTCAAGATTTTCAAAGTGCTACCTTAGAAGGGGGACTTACACGAGCAAGATAATCATTCAACCACATATCAAAGTAGCCAAATTTCGGAACCAAAGGGCCAAAGCACCAAAAATAAAAAGCGAGAGAGGGTCCCTCCATTTAGTGGGGCGTGTGTGCAAAAACTGCACAACAAATGGTGACTTCATTGGAAAAATGCTCTAGAGCATTTCTATAACAAACTGGAATCAAAAGCCCAAAATCTATGGTTTCAGTCCTTACATTAGGTTACCCATTTAATCAGAGCTTCAAAATTCACAAGCAAGCAAACCTTTCCTGTACCAAGGTCAAAGTGTGTGCACATGTATTCATTCCCCTTTCCTTAGTTGCAATAGAGGCCAAACTTGGTTTGACTGGGCTACATAAATATTCTAGCTCCAAAAACATCTTGGATAGAGCCTCGCTGCCAGTCAGACATCCATAGCGTCGATGAGGCTATTGTTGTAGACCTCCCTAACATAGCTCTACTGCCAACCAGACGTCCCTAGCCCCGATAGAGATACTAGGATACTCTTGATAAGTTGAATCCATTCTTTTGATTTTCAATATTTCTCTTTTCTTTCCTTTTGATATTTTTTTCTCTTTCACTTTTCATTTCAACCCATAAAAAATGAAGTTCACACTTAGGGTTGAGAACCATAGTGGTGCTAAAGTAGAATATAAGATTTTTCACCTAATCATATCTCATAAGGACTATACACAACCTTGGGATTTTTTAAGATCAGTTTATAAATGTGAGACCCAAATACATTCCAAATTTAGCCCAACCCATGACTCTTCTACTCAAAAAATTTCAATACATATGACACCAAATAAAGGACTTTCACCAATTGATTCTGGAAGGATGATTAAAGTTTGTAAAAGAAATATTCAGAATAGTCCCAAATAATAAAATGATTGCCATGTAGACACAACAAGCCCAAAAGAAAACAGGGAAACCCAAAGCAAAACTGGAGCAAAGAGAAAACCCAAAGAAAACCTAAACTAACCAAAAGGGGAAAACAAATAAAGCAAAATAGAAAGGGAAACCTACTCTAACCAAAGTAAAAATTAAAAAACAACCAAACAGAAAGGAAACATAACCTAACTATGCACAAGAAAAGAGTTGTAAACAACTTAGGGTTGGAAGTAATGCTTCAGGTATTGCCCATTGATATGTAGTGAGATATCCTCTCCGGTGAGAGTCTTCAAGTGAAAAACATTATCTCCCAAAATATTTGAAATCTGGTAGGGGCCGAGCGAAATTTTATCAAATTTTCCATACTCCCCTTTTTGGTCATGTGCTTTATCCCAGTACAGAACCAAGTTAGACATTCTAAAGGATTTTACCTTAGCTCTTCTATCAAACTATCTTTTGACTACACCCTGATGTTTGGAAAAAAATTCTAAGGCCTCATCTCTTCTTTCTTCAAGGTGCAACAGTTCTTCCAAGCGGGCTTCCCATTTATCCCCTTCATCATAATACTCAGTAATGAACTGCAAAGTAGGGGCTTTCAACTAAATGGGGAAGATAGGTTCTAGGCCATAGACAAGGTGATAAGGAGAGGTCGCTAAGGAGGTCTTATGTCTTGTATGGTCTGGATAGAGAACAAATTTAGGGTTGAGTGCCAATCCTTGGGATTCTTCTCTAATAACTTACAAATGATTGTTAAGAAGTTTTTATTAGAAGACTTAGCCAAACCATTGCCTTGCGGATAATAATTGGATGCAAAATTTATTATTATTCCATGATCAAAAGCCAAATTAGAAAATTTTACTGATGCAAATGTAGGGCCATTATCACAAACTAAAGACAAAGGACACCCAAAGTGATTAATAGTACCTGATTCAATGAAATTGATTACCACTTCAGAAGTACATTGTTTGCAAGCAAGAGCCTCAGTCCACCTTGTGATGTAGTCAGTAATAGTAAGAATATACATGTGGCCTGCAAAAGGAGGATTGATTGGACCTATGAAGTCCAATCCCCAATGTGCAAACAATTTTACCTCTATGAAAGGCTGAAGTGGAAGAGCTGCATACTTCTCCCTACTTGCTATAGTTTGACATGAGAGGTTCTGATATGGTTGTGTGTGTCCTTGAACAATGTGGGTCAATAATAACTAGCTCTCAGAATCTAGTTTGTAGTGGAAGGTGCAGATCCATGGCCTGTGCCATATCTATCATGATACCCTGCCATTACTCTTTTAGCTTCTTCTTTTACTAAGCACCTTAGGTAGATACCTCCTTGTTTTTTCTTGTATAGAACAACTCCTTTCATCATAAAACTATCACTTTTCAAACGCACGGCTCTCCTTTGTACAAAATTAAGATGTTCAAGACATTGTTGATTCAAAAGATAGTAAATGATATCATCATACTGGTCCCCTGGAGACACATCTTGGAGGTGATAGTTCTGAGCTGTGAGGTCATGACCCATTTCTTCCATTGTCTTAGTTAGCCCTTATCCTCTCACCAGCTTCATGGGTTGAATCTCAATATCATATTCCTACAACATGGTTACCCATTTAGCCCCGCGCTCTCCCAGTTCATTTTGCATCAACAACAACTTGGTTGTAGGATCATGAACTATTGCAAAGACTTTGTTACTCAAAATATAATGCTTGAACTTTTTCAGAGCTCTAACCAGAGCATAGGCCTGCTTCTCTACACTTGGGTACCTTAGTTATGCATCCTTCAAAGGTGCACTCATGAATGCTATGGGATTCTCACTCCCTTGATCAAACTTTTGAGTCAACATGCCAACACATGAGTGGTTAAAAGAAAATGAGTATATGTAAAAAGGCTTGGCATAATCAAGGCTTACCAAAACTGGGGCTTCAATAATAGCTCTCTTAATTTTTGCAAATGCTTCTTTTGTCTCTACACTCCATTCAACTTTACCTTCTTGCTTCAACATGGCATTCAATGGCTTGACTATCTCAGCAAATCTAGTGATTAACTTCCTTACAAAGTTAATCTTGCCAAAGAATGATTTCATTTCCTTCTTGCTAGTAGGTGGTTGAATCTTGAGTATGGCTTCCACTTGTTCAGGGTCAATAGTAATCCCTTTCATTGAAATAACATGTCCTAGTAGTTTTCCTTCAGTAACCTCCAAATATACATTTCTTTGGATTAAGAGAGATGCAAAACTATTTGTACCTCTGAAACACTTTGCACAAGTCTGCTATGTGATCACCTCAATTTTTGAAAAATACTATTTGATAATCCATGTAAATAATTGTGCACTTACCAATTATTTGCTTAAAAGAAATATCCATGGCTCTCTAGAAGGTGGCTCCAACATTGATCAGTCCAAAGGGCATTCTCTTGTAAGCAAAAGTTCCCCATTTTGTAGTAAAGACAATCTTATGCCTATCTTCATATTGTACCATAACTTGGTTATATCCAGAGTAGCCATCCAAAAAAGACATCATTTGAGATCCATTGACAATCTGAAGCACTTCATCTAGTGAAGGAACTGGATAGTTGCCTTTTTCTAATGCTTTGTTAAGATTCCTAAAGTCCACACATAGTCTGATCTCTCCATTTTTCTTTCTCACTGGAACCAAATTTTCAACCCAGGTTGAAAGTCTTATTGAAAATATAATATGAGTTGGCAATAGTTTTTGTACCTCCCTTTGGATGATAGGCTCCAACAAGGCATTAATTGGTCTCTTCCTATGCCTAAAAGGTCTTGCTTCTGGCTTCAGAGGTATGGTGTGTGTTATAATTGAAGTTTCATATGTCTTCAAGTCCTCATAACTCTAGGCTATCACATCTTGATATGTATGCAAGGCATCAATGATTCCTTTACTCTCCTCGAGAGTACACACTTTACCAATAAATACATTCTTGATATCATCCTAAGTCCCCATGTTGTATATTTCACATTGACTATTGATGGACTCTTTCTTAGCCTCTTTCTATTGATCTCTAACCTTATCTAGATAAAAAAATCCTCTCTAGCTGCACCATTCCCCTCGTTATAGTATTAGTCTTCAAATTGATAACCCCTTCCAAATCCATCTCTTCTTCCTGGGGTTCAGCTTCATCAATGATATGAGAAGTAAAGACATCTGAACTTGTGATAAAATTTAGGATATGCTTGTCATATTTAAACACCTGAAAGTTGGTCACATTATCATGTACTAAAGGTACTGTAGTCAGCTCAACAGTAAAATTCTTCAACCCAGAGAGAGACAACGGCTGCAAGGTGCTAGCTACCTGAGCCAGGGAATCAACAGTTTGGTTCTTATTGCATGGTATCAACTAAATGTTAAAGGTGTCAAATCCTTCAATAAGGTCCCATACTATGTGCCTATAATTGGTCATCCTTCTATCATGACACGAGTATTTCTTTCTAATTTGTTTGACCATTAACTTAGAATCCCCAAAGAATTGCAAAATCTTAACCTTTTTCCTTAGTGCCATAAGCAACCCATGAATCAAAGCCTCATATTTTGCTACATTATTGGTACAATGAGAATAAAGTCTATGAGCATCAAAGAAATTTTTACCTCTTGGATTGATCAACTCAAATCCTACCACAACACCTTGCTTTGATTTATATCCATCAAACCTTAAGCTCCAAGAGCTCGCAACTCCAAATTTCTTTGTTGCATCACTGGCACTATTACTATTGGAAGGCTCTTTAGAAAGCATTACCTTCTTCCCTTTAGGATCCTCTTGAATATTTTGTATATTAATTCTGACTACTGGAGTGGGGTTGATACAATTTTGCACCTATTCTACTATTGTTTGGTACAAGTAGCACTCTAATTCTAAGTGAGCGGCATTGTGAACTCTACCCCAATTGGGAAAGAGCAATTCTCTGAAATTCATTTCTCTACCCAACTGAATCTGATCTTCAATACACTTCTAGATGAATTCTTGAAAATTATCCAGCAAGCTAAGCTGAATATCTTCATGATCATCATCATTAATTGGTTCCACTAGGGCTCTAGTACCACTAGATTTTGTTGTGAGGTAAATGGGTGTATTATGTAGCATAAGAATTTCTTCTACGTCAGACTCTTCAATAGGAGCTGCCAGCACATACTTACCCATTCTTACCTCTGATATTAGTATTTCATTCAAAGTATTTTGATATTCTGTGATCATAAACTTCATCCTAGGCTCTCTTTCAATCCTGATCTAGTTCAATACTCCTTTCCAAGGAAGCCACATATGGGACTGATCAATTGATACATATCCATTGAAAGCCTTAGTAAATTTCCTTCCCAAAATTAGACAATAAGTGTCAGGTATATCTACCACCTATATATTAATGACTTGCTGAATTCTGGGCTCAGACACAATTGGCATAGGGATCATGTTCAATTCCCCTACAACATTAACTTCAGTTTTTTCCAGTTGAGTGACTTTCTTTTGTGAGACAGTAAGGGTAATTCCTAAGGCTCTATAGACAACAAAGCACATCACATTGGTGGAAGCACCTGAATCTAGCAAGCAATTGTATAGGTTCTTTCCAAATAGTTGAACAAAATTCAAAAATGGAGGAGTTTTTGTTCTTCCTTGAAACAGAGTTAAGGGAGTATCAACCTGAACAACTTGACTCTTATATTTTTCTTTTCCTTTATCTCCAGGTTGTGTCTAACCTGGTTATGATATTTCACTACTTGAGAACTAGATGCCTTATTAACACTCTCATTGACTGATCTATCCTGCAATACTAAATCTGCACTGTAGGCTCTTAGAACTGCATTTCTAATAGCTGGGACTCTCAATAATTCAAATGCAAAGAGACTTAGCTTTAGCTTCTCGAGTTCTTCTGCAACATATGAAGCTAACTGCTATGTACTTATATTGGTAGGAGCCTCCTTGAGGCATTCCACCACCCTGTCTTTGTTGGTGTCTAGATTCTTCCCTTTTGATGCCCCAGCTTGTGCCTATCTTTCACTTGATAGATATTGCTTAGGCACATGTGGATAAGTCAGATTATTGCTAGCATTAGGATCTAGAGGTATAGTGAAATTTTTTGGAGGGATAGAAGTGGTGAATGGACCTCTAGCTTGCAGGCATCTGTTCGACAGATCTCTCAAGTCATACTTCTTGATTGGTCATTGGAATGTCTACACTTCTTCAACATAAGTTTCTTCTTCATCCAAGGGACCATTATCATTCACTGGATTTTCATTAAACAATTGTGTAATCTCATCCCCATTGCACACTTGATCTAGCTCCTCCATAAACTGGCTTGATTCTTCTTCAGGCCCATTCTCCTCACTTTCTGGCAAAGGAGCATGATTTAACACTAGCACAAATGAGTCATAAGGAGTAGATGGCACCAACTCTTGGTTATTTGCATTATTCTCCACCTCATACTGAAAAATAGAAGAAGTTGTCTGGAACTCAAGGCAATCTAACTCAGAATGTTGACTAGTTTTATGGAGCCTACACCAACCTGATAAAGTAGTTTCAGCCAAATATACACCGCTTGGCAGATTCTCTTGATTAGTTAGCTTATCTAAAGGAGTAGGGACACCTCCATTATTAGGCCTCATATTCCAGGTCTTGTTCTATCTGGGTGGCTGTCTTCTATCAAATACTTCTCCACCAGTTTTCCCTCTATCAAAGTTCTGGCCAGAGGATTGTCCTCTTTCAAAATTCTGGCCTCTATCATAATTTTGTCCCCTTTCAAAATGTTGTCCTTGTCGAGGTTCCCGATTTTCTCTATTGTGACTATATTGCATACTTCTTTGAGCAGCTTGTAGTTGATTGTTCTGGTTTCTCATATAAGTGACCTCCATGTTCAGCTTCTTCAATTGTTTAGTCAGTTCATCCAACGTTTCCTTTTCAGGATTAGTATGTAAAGTCTGGTTCATAGTATTTTGAGGGTATCATGTTGCAACACTAGAGTTCAGTGACTGGTTAAATCCCTCAAAATTCTACAAAAATGTGGGGAAACTAGTCTGAGGTTGTGGATGGAGAGGTTGATTAACACTTTGCTAAGGATAGTTGACTTTGGGTGGGGCTTGATTCATAGGAGGTCTTGGATGAGGGACCAAAGGCAACTGAGGTACTGGGTTCATGATAGGGGTATGATTGGTAAGATCTTGATTGATGGCTTGGACTTTCCCTGGGTAAGTAGTGGGTCCTAATGATGGTAAAGGGCTAGATAAATGTTTCCTTAAATCAGTACTAACCTTAATAGCTTTTGTGTATGCATCAAGTAGGGGGTATGTGCAGGATCATCATGGAGAAAATAGGCTCTTAAGTGGCCAAAAAAATAGAATAATCAGAGTTAGATAACTTGACATAAAAATTTGAATAAGTTATGTATATTATTAAGAATAGAATATGTAGAAAATTGAATGTAGTTTCTAAACTACTAGGTTTGTTTTAAAAAAAAACTATTTGGTGAAAATTTGAAATTTCAATGCAGTAGTACTTAAATTTTAGGGAAAAAATAAGAAGTAGGTGTTTGTTGACCACCCTAACCACAATAAAATGATAATATTTTTTATAAGATTTTATATATAAGTAGAGGACTCATGTTTCGATGTGATGCATATTTTTTTGTAATTTTTTTCCAAGTAATAATTAATTATGAAATTTTTATTACAACTTTTAAAAAATATTAAAACTCATATGTCTGACCACCTTAACTTGGTCAAAACTTTATGAAATTCTTTTTTTTTTCTTTTTTTAATCCTATAGTATGTGAAGCATAGAATGTGATGCATGTTTTGGATTCAAAAAAATTGATCTACCGTTTGAAAGTTATAGATGTTTTTCAATCAGTCTATCAATCAAAAATTTAGTCATAATTTGAATAGAAAATGAATAATAATTACTTATTAAATTCAAAGTAAAGCATAATTTATATTGGTGGAAAACTGAGAATCTTCTTTAAAAACTCTTTTCGTTTCATCAATTTTGGGTAAAAAAAATTCGTCAACCACATACCCATCATATTGCCACTTTTTGACCCATCATGATCCTGCACATACCTAGGGTAGTTGGAGGATTAGTTCTCCATTTCATAAAAGTAGTTGTTAGGCTATCAAGACCCTCATAATAGACCTCTAAAGGAGTAGCATCATCAATAACATATGGGGGTTGCAATCGAGTATATGCACAATGAAACCTATTGTTAAAGGACCCTATAGGCTCATTACCTGCTCTCTTGACCTTGCTGAACTGTAGATAAAACTCATTAGCACTAATGAGAATCCTGAACTTCTGCAAAAATGCATTCTCCAATTCAGTCCAATTATGAATTGACCCAAAATGCCAGTGGCTATACCAATAGAAGGACTTTTATCTTAAAGAATAAGGAAAGAGCCTACATGCAACATCCTCATGATTGATTCCCCTATCCCTGAGACAAGTTTAGAAAATCTTGATATGTTCCTCTGCAGTTCTATTAGGATTGTTAATATGGAACTTTGAACAAAAGTGTTTAGGGTTCTTGGGCATGACATTGTAATTATTGAAACTCAAGGGAGGCATATTGTTAGTAAGGAAAGCCATTCGTGGAGGTGGGGGTGGTAATGGCTAATTTATGGCTTGTTGAGGTTGTTGAATGGGAATGGCCTCAGAATCAAATGAAGATGGATTGAATGAAGGTTAGGACAATGGAGATGATGGAAGTGGCTGGGTGGATGATGATTCTCCTCTTCTAGTCATTCTTGACCTGGTAGGAGGTTGCAGTTCTTGAAATTCCTCTTCTCCTAGAGTTGATCTGGTTCTTTTTCAGAATCTTTTAGGAGAAATGGAAGAAAAAAATTGATCCAACTTGCTTATTTAGGTCCTTCTAGTGCAAATTTGTTGATGGTGTTTTCTGTACAGCAACAACTCAGATGGGTATGTATAGGATCATGATGGGCCAAAAAGTGGCGATATTATGGGTATTTGAAGGGAATGTGGTTGACGACTTTTTTTAAACCCAACATTGATGAAACGAAAAGGGTTTTTAAAGGATATTTTCAGCTTTCCACCAATATAAATTATGCTTTACTTTGAATTTAATAAATAATTATTATTCATTTTCTATTTGAATTATGACTAAATTCTTAATTGATAGGCTGATTGAAAAACATCTATACCTTTCAAATGGTGTCACATTTTTTGAATCTGAAACATATGTCACATTCTTTGCTTTGCATACTATAGGATTAAAAAAAGAAAAAATGAATTTTATGAAGTTTTGATTAAGTTAAGGTGGTCAAACATACAAGTTTTTTATATTTATTAAATGTGTAATAAAAAATTCATAATTAATTATTTAGTTGAAAAAAAATTACAAAAACATATGCATCACATCCGAACATGGGTCCTCTACTTATATCTAAATTCTTATAAAAAATAATTATCATTTTATTGTGGTTAGGGTGGTCAGACATACACCTACTTCTTATTTTCTCTCTGAAATTTAAGTACTACTGCATTGAAATTTCAAATTTTCACCTTGAAATAGAATTTTTTAAAATAAACCTAGTAGTTTAAAAACTACATTCAATTTGTTATAGATTCTATTATCACATATATTTGAAATAAAACAGATAACTTATTCAAATTTTTATGTCAAGTTGCCTAACTATGATTTTTCTAAAATTTTTATCATTTAAGGGCTTGGTTTTTCCATGATGATCCTACACATACCTAGACAGAATATAGAAATCCTATCTCTTGAAAGGTAAATCTTTACCAAAAATCCTCAAGAGATAACCCCAAGGTCTATAATGTCAAGTCTCGACAATGCATAAACAACTTAGTGATAATGTGAAAATGTTGGTAATCACAAAGGGACCTTACTACAAAAAAATACCGAATCTTAAACTTATCATATTTTGCAATATGATGATACTTGAAATCTTAAAGCTAACCCAAACGATAAAAGAAATAGCAAAAGATAAGGGTTTCAGAGAGATTTCTAAAATTAATACTACATCTAAGATTAATAATGCAGATGATAAAATACTTGAAATGGACCAATCCCTCAAAAATAATTCCTACTTTACCCAGATTAAATCTACAATCTTATAGAAATAGTGCAATCTTCTAAGGTGTTAAAGATTTTTAGATCATGAACATTCATTTAAACAACCTAGTTTACAGTTCAAATAGACAAACATTCACAATTGAACTAAGCACATGAATATTAAGTCTAGGCTAACTTTGCAAAGCAACTCACAATCAACCAACTGCAAAAAGTATGGACTAGGGATTGCTACAAATACTTCAAGCATCAAACCATAAACACCATTTAATCATCTAACCTTGAATCTAATATATCTCAAATAGTTTTGAACAATTTCAAAAGATAGAACAACAAGAACCATGCAAGATAAACCAACACAAGAAATATCACCAAGGAACAATGTCTTCAGTTGTATTGAATCATCCAAGTATAGCAACAATTCCAATGTTCTATGATACAACATTTTCTTCAAAAGAAAACTAAATCTTAGCTCTAATTCTTGCTATACTACTTAATTCACTCCAATGTCTAACTATCTAGCCCTTACAAATGAGGCACAAGGCCATACTTATAGAGATCTCATGAAATGTTGGCCCAATTAGGGTTACAAAGAAGGTCAGCCACAAAACAAGTCGGCCTAGAAAATTCAAAAACAAATTAAAACATTAAATGCTTGGGACTTCATTTCAAGTCGGCTTGGGATCTTCAATGCAAGTTGGTCCAATGCATGTAGAGGTCAAAGGAACAGTAATGGGAAGCAAAAATTTTGAGGCATCACTCATTGGCTGCTCCCTTGTCTTTATCTTTATCAATTTTATCTTGCACCTTCAAGAAGATTCTATCAAGGTTGGCCAAGGATGGGGTGACCAACACTTTGAATTTCCTCTCAATGGATTTGATCTCTTCCCTTGATTGCTTGATGACCTTATCCCACTCCACCTTGAGATCTTGATATTTTTCCATGACAACAACATAGGTGGATGCATCATCTAAATGGTGAGTTGTGATTGGACCATCATCAATAGGGTCATAAACCTCATGCAATCATTTCCTTAATTTTTCTAAGCTCAAGTTCTTCGGTGCAAACTTTTTCCTTCCAGTCATTATCTAGTTCCCAAATCTTTTGCTTGAGCCACAAATTGGTATATTTAATCACATGAGCATTGATTTTCTCCAATTCAGTTTTCTCTTCCTCTAACTAATCAATCTCAGTTATGGGCTTTTCCTTGATTGATTCATAGTCATGGCTTTGGATTATCTCCCAATCACCATCAAGCTGGTTAGGGATGGCCTTGATGCTTTACAATTGGATTAAATTGTCTAGAAACCTAGAGAATTTCTTCCTTTGAACCTCAAACTCATCTTTATAGTTTGCCCAATAATCTTCAATGTCATCTTTGTTTCTGAAGTCCTTGCTAGCTTTCTTTTGATCTCCTCTTGTCCTATCAAACCTAGGAGTCTTGGAGTGAAATGCCAGACCCAAAGTGCTCATTTCTTCTTTGGAAGAGTGTGTTGTGATCAAAGAAGGGAAGATCTCATTGAGTCTTATCCTCAATGGAAAGTCACCTGCCAAGCCAGTTTTATGCATGTCCTGGTTTCTTCCCTACTTTGCTATTTCAAAATTTTGAGATATGCCCTGGTTTGTGTCAAGTGTAACACACAACATATCCTTGATCAAATGAATTTACATTCATCCTTGACCTAAATTGATTAGCCTTGTGTCAAAATATATTGTGTGTGTAACAGTAGCCTTGAAAAGATTGAATCCTTCTATTCGCATTAAACATGATCATCATCATTTGGCTTCTACATTAAGTAGCTCTATGTCCAAACCTCTTTGAGACATAGCATTGTCTAGTAGAGAATCCAACATTTTAACTCATTACATTTTGGTTCATCCTACTTCTACATTTTGTTGCTCTATGTCCAAATTTATTGCATGAGAAACAAAAACCACTAAAACATGGGTACCCTTGAGCATTAGGCTATCATATAGGAATCCTTTAGGTATTATTTCTTTGGTTCTTGATTTGATAGGTATTTCCTTGAAATTTCCTTTGATTATCCACTTTGTTGGAAACTGGTTTAACCTTTGAGGTTTGTCCTACTTCAAGTCCTAAACCACCTTTATCCTTAGCAAGTTTCTAAGATGTAATCAACTCATCAAGAATTGTAGAACTTGTCTTGAATCTTTCTTCATGAGCTTTTGATTTTCCTAGATTATCTCTTAGGGTTACCTCTTCTTGTTCAAGCTTTGTACATTCATTAATTTTATTCTGGATCTTAGTTTTATGACATTCCTCAATTTGCTTCTCTTCTACTTGCACCTTTAGTCTGGTAATATCTTCATTAGCCTTTTTCAGCTGATCACTAACTTCTTTATGCCTTTCCTTGAAAGTTTTGATCTGCTCTCTCAGCTTCCTAATGCAATCATTTGCTTCCTTCATATTTCCTTTTAGAGTTTCCTTCTCATCCTCACTTTTTTCCAATTCCTCAAGAGCAACATTGATTTTTTCAAATGCATAGTTTTCTTCCAAAGGAACATAATAGTATTTACCAGTGCCATGTATTCAAACTCTAAGACCTTCCTCAAGCTATAAGACTTTTTAGAGGAACCAAGCTCTGATACCAATTTTTGAATACACCGCATATTGAGAGGGGGGTGAGTTAGTATTTTTCTAGAAAAATTAATAATTAACCATCCAATTATCAATCCACATTTAGTTGCAATGTTGACCCAAAACATAAAAGAGATCATAACACATTGACACTAGGTTTTTTATGTGGAAAAACCACGGTGAGGATTAGCTCACAATATATTATAACCAGTTACAAGATATTATAGGGCTCACTACTAGGACTTAGTGTCCTTGAAAGATTCACAACTTCAATACAAAATATGGCTTATATCTAAGATACAAAAAGGTGTGGCTCACTACCAAAAAATGAACTAGACAAGTGCACGTACAGAGTCTAGAAAACAATTTTGATTAAGCTCTGATAATACCAAAATTATACTCTAGTTGTTGGTGTACAAATACCATCAATAACTTTGCACTATTACGCTTGTCCCATCACTCTCATAACATACCCTATGTCTATATATCTATATATCTTTTTATGTCTATCATACACACATATATACATGGTCATGTTTTCCTTTATCAATTAGGTTGGCCTAATTGAATGAGAATACCCAAAATCCAAAATGTCTTGTTGTCTCAATACAAAATTCCTTTTAGCACACATATTAAAATGTGATATGAAAAAATTAGGTTTGCCTAGAACTAATAAGGAACACACAAAGGACAAACAGTTCTTAACCTTGTTGGCCAAAAGAATACCAAACTTCTGTCACTTGGATAACTCAACCATATCACACAAAATTTGCTAAAAACTTGTTTATACCTATAACTGACACTCCTGAGCAACATATCAAAAACCCATAGGATTTCCTTTTACTAAGAATTTTTGGACGAAAATACCAGATCAGCATGTACGCATAGTTTACTTAGTTACGAACCAATGTTGTCATCAATGACAACAAACCTGGAGGGAACCTTATTCATTCTTCCAATAGACTTAACTCTCCTACATTATTGTGTAGAAGAGAAACTGAAGTATCTCCTTTCAAAATCTTGAATTCCTTCTAAATGACTTCATGTGGACTCCATCATAACTTCGAAGGGACTTCAAGAAGACTCTGATCGACATATTGAGGTCTCCTCGAAACAAACACAAGCACACCCCTTTATCTCCACCCATCTAAATGACCATCGTGGGGTCATGGGTAGCTTTCACCTGTCCTATCGATTATACGGGATTGGGGATCCCATGTTCTACATACCACACAGAGCTTGAGAAAGTAAATCGACAACCATACCTCCGAGTTGTGAACTCCAAAGACATTACAGGGTTCAAGGTTCTCTCATTCTTCTTTCCTTATGCTTGGAGTACATTGTAGCTTTAGACAAGTAAGTCTGAACACATAAGTCTGATGCATTCTTTCTCCTATCAGGATTTGACCATCAACCAGACCCTTTTCCATTTACCTCCTTTCACATTCCATTTACCTCATTTCACATTTATCATAGATGATAACTTATACTTGTGAAACTCAAAAGTGAGAAACACCATCTTTGTATTGATCTTGTTAGATTTTGGGGTTCGCCCTTCCATCTTGCAAAATTTGGACACCATGGTAAGCTGTACTACAGAAGCCCGAAGTCTGAAATACTTTAGACTTAGCAATTTTTTCTTCATTACTCTGAGGGACCTGGTAAGTGGTATGACTAAATCTTGATGCCCGAAACCTTGGAGGCATAATAAAAAATGACTAACTCCATACACCTCCATTCTTTAGCAAGTGATACACTCTAATCCCAAGACTCAAGGCCCGAACTTCTACAATATCTTCAAAACTTGCACAACACAGCTTCAACCTTTGACATCAATGACACTTTTACATTAATGCTAACATCCTCCTTTACCATATCAATTCCATCTCACATTTGATCCTCTTCTATCATGCCAACAATCTCCCTTGCATGATTTCCCCTTTTGACATCAATGACAACAATATGCTAACATTTGTAATCTCCATTGTAACCACTTATAATATATTGTGAACTAATCCTCGCTGTGGTTTTTTCCTTTCTAGGGTTTTCCATGTAAATATGGTGTTCTTTTGTTCTTTTATGTGATGCATACCTTATATGTTCCTTTTCATTTTTTTAAGTTTAATGAGATACTTTGAATGGATGTTTAAGTTAATGAAGTGAAAGAATTTTAGGGAATATTGATTTAATCCCTGTCTTAGTATTTTGGGTGTTCAACAATTGGTATAAGAGCTTGGTTCCTTCTATTGTATCGATCGCTGAGGTAGATCTTGGAGGTGGACCACATAGCTACAAAGAAGTATCCTATTCCTCCAAAAGAGATTATCCCTAAAGGGTTTACTAAAGAAGATTGTGAAGATGATAAAGAAGGAGAACTCAAATCAACCCATGATGATATAGATAAAGTAGAATATGTGAACAAAGATATGAAAGAGAACCTTAAGGATGCAGATGAGTGTATCAAAAATTTGAGGGAGCAACTCAAGAAAGCCAAGGAAAGATCCAAGGAAACAAATGAGCAACTCAAAAAATCAAATGACACCATCACTAGTCTAAAGTGCAAGTTGAAGAAGGAAAGAGAGTTCAATCACTGTTAAAATGCCAAATTGAAAGATAAATATGAGGAAGCAAATCTAGAGAAAGAAAAGATTCAAGAAGACAAATTCAAGAAGAGCTCCACCTTTCTTGATGAAATGATTGCAAATCCAAAGGGTTCTAAGGTCAAAGAAGGATTATAGTTTGAAAAGGGGAAAATTTAAAGGAAAAATCATAATTGAAACAATATTGAAAAGAAGAATGATAAGAAGAGAAATGTGAAACAGATATGGAACCAGAAGAAAGATTTCAAAATACCTCCTATCAGATAATATGTTGCACAAAGGAATTCATCTTTTAATGGTCACTATTATTCCTATAGTAAATTTGGACATAGTGTAGTAGAGTGTAGAAGCAAAGTCAATCAGAATGCTCAATCCATTCTTGGGTAGTGTTTTAAATGTAATAGATTTGGTCATAAAGCTAGTGAATGCAAAAGTCAGATGATGAATGGTTAAAATAATTGTATGATGTTTCAATATTTGAATGGTTACTATTATAAATGTAATGGATTTGGGAAAAAGGCCTTTGAATGCAGATCTAAAATGGAAAGAAGTAAGTTTGTTTAGCAAAGAGGTGTCATATGTCATAAATGCAATAAACCATGGCTCATAGCTAAGTTTTGTAGAAGTAAGAATATGAAACCCTTTGTGTCACAATATAAGAAGATTGATCTAGTTGAGATGAAGAAGTAAATGAACAAAAAATGGAAGAAAAGGGAAGAGAGTGAAGAGTGAGTCGGTGTCAGTGCTTGGTGTAGATGTTTTCTTTGGAAACAAGATAGAGAGCTTTTAGTTTGGGAAAGTTTTAACAAAAAAAGTTCAATTTGTTCCTACCAAAGACATGGTGTTGATATCCTCAACACACTAGTATATGTAAATTGACATGTTTGATCTTTTGGTGGTATCTTTGGTGTGAAATATCCTACTACAAATATTTTCGGAGTGATTGAAGGTGTTTATGATGACACATAGAAAGTTTGTTGTCTTTTCGGCCAAACTTTATCTACTGCAATCAATGTATATTAGGTCACTGGAAAGGGATTTATATGTAATTTCACATATGTTAAAGTCATTTGTAACAAAGAAATTGAACTATAGATCCAAGCAAAGGTGGTTTGAAGCAATTTCAAAGTGTTGTTTGATATCCTACCAGTGAAGATTCTACAAGTATTTATTAGTTTTTCTTGCAAAACCTAGCTCTATGAAGATTCAAGATGTTTACTCCCCAAATTGTTGATGTTTTGGATTGACCAAGACCTAAATTTAAGAAGCACCCTTTCAAATATATGAAATCATAACCTAAAGGTGCATTTATGAGGGTTTTATATGGTGTAATGCACTCAAAGGATGTGTGAATCTATATTCATACTAAAATGGAAGAGTATGATCATTTGAAGATGGAAGAATACTAGGTGAATGTGTTGAATGGAGATGATTTTGAATTGAAACTTGAATATGAGAGATTAACAAGAAAGAAATTAGATGTATGGAATAACTTTCCCATTTTTTTCTAAGAGGATGAGTGGGTTAAATATGTGTTGAGCTAAATTCATGAAAAATTCATGTGGTTCGATATGCTACACATGAAAAACAAGGAAGCAATTAGGGTTGTTATAGGGTTGTACTCAAATGGACTAGTTTCAGCAATGAAGGTTGTGAAAAAAGATGTGGTAATGAAGCTCACCAAAGCGAAGTTTGACAAATGATCTCTAATCATGAATGATACAGATGATTTGGTGGTGAAGTATGCATCTATGATGATTAGTTACAAAATTTACTATACAAATAGAGAGAACTTTGTGTCAACCACTTTAATCCACATAGCTAACTAGATGGTGAAGAAAGGTGAAGACATTGATTTGTGTGAGTTCCTAAGACAACAATTGATGGAGAAACTATAGAAGACCAAATAATTAAGGTACCCCTTCCAGTATGGTACCTTCATTGTATATTTTATGTTTTACTTTCTTAGAGGTTCCCAGAGCAAAGAACATTGTATGCTTAGATAATATTCTAGTTGAAGTGCAAATAAGAGATGAGTTGAGGAGGTTAGGAAACCTAGAAATCCTTAAGAAATTTCAAGGTAGAATGCAGGAAAGGTATAGAATTTTGGCAAGTGTATTTGAAAAGTATAAGAATGATATAACATTCATGGTTAGCAAATATTACTACTTAATGGAAGTAATTGAACCCAAAATAGTTTGGATTTGAGAGCTTGGATATGAGGTAACTGAATTAGAGCTTATAGGTTGTAAAAAAGTTGTGTTGATCAAACAAAGAGATCCATTTATGGATAGATTTGGCACATATGGAAAGAAATATAGTAAGGTGAATTTGGAAAAGAATGAGAAAAATATTGAGAAGAATGTTGAGAAGATGAATTTAACATAGTTGGAAGAGATATACTAAATACCAATAATGGTTCTATGAAGAAATCCAAAGCCACTACTATTTCTTCGTAGGGTACTCCAAGTATAAGGTTGGTTAGGACCTTTTCCCCCTCTCCTACTATTTCTAAGGCTCCCAAAACAAATCTCGTAGGAGGTTCAAAGAAGAAAGAAACATTTTTCCACTATGTGCAACAAATTCCTCCTAAAAGTAGAATAAAATAAAAGCCCACTAAAGAGAGGTACTTTGGCTATGAAGATGAGGAATATATAGAAGAAGAACAACCATAGTTGATCTGAAAGAAGATGTCTCAAGCCACTATGGAAGAGCCAAGTGCAAAGAGAACAAAAGTTGATGTATTTGACACTGAAAGTGAATAAGTAGAGAAAGAAAGGAAAGGTTTTGGTTTTTTAGAGAGAAAAGAGCTCTAAGGTAGGAGCAAAAGAATAATTTCTTAAGGGGAAGGGAAAGAAGAAAGAAAAGGCCCCTCTATAAGGGATCATAGTCCCTTGAAATTTGAATCACAATTTTATAGTATTAAAGAATTTGGTCTTTCGGAAGATACCACTAAAATGTTTTCGGATGAAAATGAAGAAGATAGCACAACCATAGAAGAGGCTATAGTCATCTATATAGTAACATTTGACACTAGCCTAGATAATATCAAGGATCAATTGCTTGATGACCTGAAAAATGTTTTAACTACAAGAAGACAAGAATCCATTGAAAAGGATGCAAAGACAAGGGAATTTTCCTTGGAGAAGATTGGTTCTTCTCTAACACATAAAGAAAAACACAAGTTATCTAAGTTATACAACAAGAAACTCATAACAAAGCAAAGAGTCAGTACTCTAATGAGCAGATACAAGGAAGATATTGAAATACTGAAGAATGAGACTCTACAAAATGTTGTAGAGCTTGCTAAAAATTTGGGAGTCCGTCCATATAGAGAAGATAAAGTGCAACATGAAACATCTATTCAAGAAAGCAATGAACATGATATTTAACAACATGAGCTTGTGACTGATCATGAGGATGGTCTTGAGAAGAAATGGTAATAGATGATACCCCTTCGGATGTGGAGAATATTGTTAAAAAGAAAAGGAATAGGATAAATAGAATATATTGGAGGAAGATGAAGCTCAAAATAAATAGAATTTTCCCCCTCCAGACATGGAGAAAGAAGCTACACAAAGAGAAGAAGATAAACAAATTTTTTTGGAGAAGATAGAGGCACAAAAGAAGAAAACTTGCCTCCTCCAGATAATGACAAGTCTATAGAAGAAAAGAAGAATGTAGAAGAATTTTTTGCTAACTTGGAGATAAGGAGAAGAGTGAGAAATAAGGAAGGAGAAAATGCTAAAACTATTGGTGAATCCTCTGGAGCTTCTCAAGATTCTTTGAAATATTTATTGGATATGTAGCTACAATTTGAACTAGTGGTTTCTGCACAACTCCTATAGATTCCAATGCAACAAGGACATGTAGCTATGGATAAGATTTTTCCCCTGCATAAGTTACAACTTGGTGACACTTTCCATGCCTCCATAAGGAATGAAATACTTCAAACACACCAGAAGAGTGAAAAAATGGTAAAAGAAGTAGTAAAGGTGTTGCAAGAAAATATTCCTAGAGAAACTATTGATAATTCCTTCTTTGGTGTACAAAATTTGAAGTTGTTAGATTCCTTTAAGGAATATTCTATTGGTTTAGAAGAAAAATTAGAGAAGGAAATAGAAAATAAGATCCATGATAAGAGATTGAATGAGATTTGTGATAAATATAGTATAACACATGGCAAGTTGCAAGGCAATTTAGAAGATATCGGGAAGTGTTTGGAGGAATCCAAACAATTATTTCAGTTATGTTTGAAGTGGCTAGTTATTACAAGGAGCATAAAAAATGAAATGGACTCAATTGAGTCACAAATTGCTCAAGCATCTGGTGCATATGATCCAGTAAATGATGCAAATGGTTCTACAAGGGAAGCTATTGAAAATTTGCATGGCTAGTTCTTTCTACTGCAAGAGAAAAATGAGAAAATAATAGTGTAGTATGGTAAGCTCAAAGACATGGTAAGCGCAAGGCTTACTCCTTTAACTAGAATGTTAGCTAGTGCTAAGAAGGTGGTGAAAATGAGTCCAATGCCTAGTTCTCTAGAAGGAGAAGAAATCCACACTTAGTTTGAAAACAAGTGCCATATACTTGCCTTTGCTAATAAGGAATGGGGGTTTCAAAGAAAGACAAGGATGCACACGTTGCTAAGTTCAAAAAACCTATTATAAGGGTTAAGTTGTACATTTCTATTTTGTATATGTAGTTCTTTGATTTTAATGTATATATGCAAAATTAGTTGATAGTGTTGTGGTACATTTTTTATGAATAACATTATTAGGGAGAGTCACTTTGATCTAAATATTTGCTAAGGGAGAGATTGTTAGAAAATTATGTTGAGTATAAGAGAGAAGCAAAAAGGGGGAGATACTCTCATGTATATATAGCAGTTATGGAGAAAGATATAGTGCACCCTTTTACCTTGTGTCAAAGAGGGAGAATGTTTAATGTTTGGGGGGAATAGCTTGAGTATTTTTGGAAGCGAGATTATGTTTCCATCAATGAAAAAGGGGGAGATTGTTGGAAACATGAGCATGATGATGTTTGTATGTGTATGGTATTTTCATTGATGTTAACCCATTGTAGAAGAGCAGAAGTGTTGGTATGAAGTGCAAAAAATTTTATAGTGCATAGAATTGAGAAAAACAATAAGTACTATTTTAACATAATATTTATGTGGAAAACTTGGTAAAATTATACTAGGAGAAAAACCATGGGAAAAGATCTATCATATTTTATTTCTCAAGAAATTCACAATTACAACAATCTTCTAAAAACTTATAGAAAAAGTGGCTTCAAAAGAGTATAAGAAATATGAGTTGTAGAGTCCTTGTCGAACACAACTTTCTAAAAAAATAAAGTTGAATTCATACAACTATATGTCAAACATTTTCCAAAAATAGATATCTATGTCGACAATCCATCAGTTCTTGAATAATGATAAGATTGAGTTCATATTCAAACATGAAGAAGATGAAATCTTATGGATAATTGGCTAAGTCTCATAGTACAATTTCAATGTTATAGTGAATCAATTTTGTGGTTCACATTGCTCCGCTATGCAATATATTTTCATGTAATTTTGAGATATTGATGATGTGTATTGTAAGCATTTAGATCCAAATTTTTAAGGTTGAATGTCTTCTATAGTTGAAGATAATGTTAACAGAGTATTAGTTGTGTAATGGTAGTATTATTAGTATATAGTGCATATTGGAATGCTCTGCATTCCATTGTAGATGAATATTATTCTATGTGGTTTAGAGGAAGTGTTGGAAGATGTCATAAGTATGTGTGCTCCAAGTGGCAAGTGCTTTGGTGGTCCATGTGTCGAGTTGTGAATTAATAGTTGGTTCATTCAGTGATCGCTTCATTAGTTTGGATATGTGGTGTTGACCTAAGGATTTTGGGGCCATGTGGAGTTGAAGTATGTATGGAGTAGATTTATAGGAGGGATTATAGGTATTGCCAACCTATTTTGGTGGTGTAGATGTTTTAGTGTATTGTACAAGGCATGTGTGTTAAAGTTTTAAGCTGACAAGTTACTATGTTACATGGTTCATCTAATTAGGCTAACCTAGTTGATGTTTTAATTAACTGTAGTATATATACAATGTTGATTCATTGTGTGAAGTGTAATTATGAGTAAGAGTAGAGTATGTGTGTGAAATATAATGTAATGTGAAGTGTGAAAGGTGTAGTGGTGAAGTATGAAGTGTGTTAAGTCAATTTTTAGAGCTTAATTGGAACTCTATCTTCGACATGTTACAAGTGCATTATTGGTAGTTCATTTTGGTAGTGAGCGACCCTTTCCTCTATCTTTTCTTATTCTAGGCAATGAGACACTAGTAGTGAGCCATTATTTCTTTCTAGATAGTGAGTCCATCATTTTGTAATCTCCATTATAACTAGTTATAATATATTGTGAGCTAATCCTCTTCATGGTTTTTTCCTTTCTAGGGTTTTTGACGTAAATTTGGTAGTCTTGTGTTCTTTGATGTGATGCATGATTTATATGTTCTTTTTCATTTCTATAAGTTTAGAGAGATGCTTTGAATGGATATTTAAATTAATGAAGTGAATGAATTTTAGTGAGTACTAATTCAACCCCCTCTCTCATTAATTTATGTTTTCAACAAAATAAACTTCAAATTCTATTGCATAAGAAATAACATGAAAGATTAAAAAAAATGCACAACACAACACATCACTAAATGTAGGTGGAAAACCCCAGAGGGGAAAAACCACAGTGAGAAATTCTATTAGGAGATATTGTCCTAATCTAGCCTCATAAATGAATAACACTTATAACTTTATTTTAGTGCTTCAACCCAAGGAAGCTACTACTCCCTAAAAATAGGTTTTAGGATCACTCTTAAGTGACAACTTCCTACAAGATTTTTTTAAGCACTACAACCCAAGGAAGCTACAATTCATTGCACTGAGAACAAACTCAGGAAAGATTATAGAATTATAGTCCTTCCACTGTATGAAACTTACAATTAAGTTCAATCCTTTTAATGATTTCAATTTTGTTTTTTCCCTTCTCCTTTAGATGATTGTAATTTTTCTTTGTCACTTCAGAAAATGTCTTCAATTGTCCCCTCTATAACTTATTGGCTCACTACTTTTAGCAATTAAGAAATTTTTCCTTTTGCTCAATGCCTCTAGCAATCAATTAAGTCTAGTTCTTCACTTCTATCACAAAAGGATCTTCAAGATGAAATTGGATAGGAACTAACACTTTTTCATTTTCTTTTTTAGTCACTTATGCATTTTTCACCATTTTATACATCACATTCCATCACTCCCACCTGGATCAACTAGGTTTATAATTTATGCATGTTATTACATTGATTACATAACATATGTCAGCCTACAATAGAGATTATTACATTTGCAAGTTGGCCAAAGATCAAACACAATATAAAATGTGTACAGGGAAAGGTCTAAAGTACTACACACAACACCAAGAAGAGGAACATGCATTGCAAACTCCAAAACATAATTAACCTCATGCTAAACACTCTTCACAAATTTGGTCATTAATGAACATCATCCACATGCTTCACAAATTTAAAATAGATCAACCTTAGGTTAAAAAATATGAAACATGAAGCATGTCAATATTCATAGCATTGGAGGTACACATGAATGGTAAAGCGTTAATTATACTTCCCCTAGATGAGTCAACATGACCAATAAAACACCTTCAAATACTCCATCATCTCTAGACACACTTGAATTTATGGTGCACATCACCAACATGCCTTAGATGGCCAGAGAAAAGCATAGCCCAATATAATAATCATTCTGAACTAGAATTTGTTCTAGAGAAGCTAGACAACATATTGTGGAGAAACAAAAAACGTCACGTGATATTTAGGAAAAATCTCACATATGCTTTTCACAACAACATGCAACAAGTAGTTGGCACAAGGCAACAAACAATGAAACTAGTCACTGGACAACATAGTGTTGAGCTCTATCACCTCAAACTCTCTCTACAAAAGGACTAATGGATTAAAAACTTGTATATATCACCTTCACAACTCAAAAAAATTATCTTCTTATTGGCATATCCATGTCTGATACAACAGAGAAATTTAGAGCCAACTATCACACCTTTGACAATAGCTACCTCATAGAAACAACAATAGCCTTCAAAGTATCACTCTGGAAACACTTTTTCTATAACCAAATGATTTGAAACTTGGATCACACATGCCTTGACACAACACACAGATATCCTCCAATCTGTAGGATCAAAGCATCACCAAGGAAAAAATGCAAATAATTTCTCAGACTTTGGCAACCAAATAGCCAGACTACAACTCTCTCCACAAAACTTTTGACATCAATGACAACCAATTGCAACGAGTCATTCACAAGTAGGACCTTTTTTTCATCTCTATATTAGATCAATACAATTCATTCAATAATCGTCTTGATGGGGTTTATGTATGAATATGGATTTGAATCCTTAAAAACACTTTCTTGGACGAAAGGAATCACTTTTGTCATATGGACTAAGAATGAAGAAGCATAATTCAATTCCAATAGTTTTGGAAACATGATTGATTTGACATGTATATCTCCCAAAGGACATGGGAAAAGTAATTTCTTTTACTTTCTTCTTTGTGCATACCTTATGAACCTCAATTATTTCTCTAAATATGTCCAAAAAAGTAATTTGGTCGTGAAAATAAGCTAGGAGTTACTATGAGGTACCTTAAAGTTGTAAAATTCTAGTGTAAGTAAAGGTGGAAAATTACTAACATCAATTTTACCATCTCTAAATTTACTCCATGTCTTATGGAGACATTCTCTTTTCTTTTTTATTTTAAATAATTCAAATAATTATTAATATAAAGGCATCTTTACCCTTCTAAATTGCTTGTTTATTTGTTTAATCTCTAATTGAGGATAGTATTGATATATAAAGTGCCCATTTGAACCCATCAAAACAACTTATTTGAGTTCAACAAATTCTTTCCTTTTTCTAAGAAATATAAAAAGTATGAAGTCATATAAAGTTTATTTAATTAGACTTCACATCAATAATTATGGAGATTCTCACTAATGAGGGTGTCCCAAACAATCAAATAAATTTTAAAAATAAATTTAGACATAAATAAAACATCCATCCATGAAAAATCCTTGGCAATATCAAGTCTAACCACTCAACTTAAGAGATTAATTATATTGTTAATATCCTTTTTAAACTTGTTATAGATTTACTATTTTTAAAGGTTGTATATTGAATCTCATGGCTTCATTATCCAACTCTTATTCATAATATAAATGCACTATTTAATATGGTCTAAAAATACTCTATAGATGACACTATGGTTATACTTACAAAATAATACCTTAGTGGTATGTTTAACATCTCCTTAATATAATATATTGTTGTTGAGTGTGCATGATGACTTTGTCATAAAAAATTCTAACATCATGTCCTTTTGAATATATAATTTAGTACATGTCATAATAAAAACTAAGTATTACATGAAAATAGGAAAAAATGTTTCTTCTACAAGGTCACTCTGCTCAATCTTTCATAAAAATATGTCCATGCCACCATTGCAAACACCTTATCATTAAAAAAAATATAAAATTAAAATATAAAATTAATGTTCAAATTTACTTTAGATTTCTCTAATATCAATTATTTTATATATTATCATATTAAAATGATAAAAATTAAAATTCCCTAATAAAAATTTAAAGTTTTAGAACAAATGGGAAAGTTATTAGGGTTTGCAAAAAATATTGAAATGTAAACTAGACTCCAATTCTAGCTTGCAACATGCAAATCAAAGTTTAATTCTAGTTTGTAGTCTACAAAATATTGTGAATTATAAACATATGGATTTTTCACCTTCATATTTTTTTATTTGGTTTATAATTTATAAAAAGCTACAAATTTCATAAACTTTTTGGTTTTCCATCCAAATTTTTCACTTGGTTTATAATTTGTAAAAAGTTGTAAATTACAAACAAAATTGAATTTTCTTGTGCAAATTTCTAAATTGGTTTTCAATTAGGAAAAAGTTACAAATTGTGAAAAATGGGTTTTCAACTCTATATTTCTCAATTGCATTACAATTTTTAAAAAGTTGTATTTTTTTTTTCAAAGGGTTTTCCCTCTATAGTTTGCACTTAGTTTGTAGTTTGTAAAAAGTTACAAAATTGTAAACACTTTGGGATTTTCGCCTTTGAAGTTTGCACTTCTCTAGCAATTTGTAAAATATTGTAAATTACCAAAAAAATTAGGTTTTCCCCTTTGGATTTCATATTTGGTTATCAAAATGAAGAAAGTTATAAATTACAAATAAAATTGAGTTTTCTCCTCTAGAGTCCACACTTGGTTTGTAATTTGAAACAAGATATAGATTACAAAAACTTTAGGGACTCTGAACTAATATGAAATTTGAACATACATCCTAAAATGAACTTCAAATAAGGAAATGAATCTTAATATGATTAAGTTAAAAAATAAACATCCATTTTAAAATATGTATATTATAAAAATTATCTAAAAATCCCAAACCATTCAAAAAAATTTAGATTTTCTATATAGCTTTACCAAATATGGTAAATGGAAAATAAAAATTAGTCAACAAGTATAACTAACTCAAGGAAAATTGAAAATCTAAACTTGCACAAAGCAAAATGAATTGAATTAGTGAAGAGTAGACATAAATGATTAAATATTCACTAGAAAGGTTTGAAAGTTTGAGGAAATGAAAAAAAAAATGATAAAAATAGAAAATCTTGTGAAGAAAACTATACTTTAGTCAATGTTGCAAACTAGAGTTTGGACCTAGTTTGCAACATTCAAAAAAGAGTTCAAGTTTAATGTGTAACTTGTAATTCAAAAAATCCATTTGAAAATTTAAGGATTTTGGGAAACCTAATTATCATAAATTTTTCCATTTTCAATTTTACTAGTCATGTGGCAACGAAAAAATTTTCCTTGCTTGTTTGGGCCTTACTTGTTTGAGCATAATATTTCTTTGATTTAGTGTTGTAATGTGTTTAACACATTCACACTAGGTCTTGGGCCCTTGTGAGCTAAATGAACTTAATTGGACAGATCCCTTATTTAAGGTGTTGTAAAGTGTTGTTTCACGCTATCACACATTTCTAGGGTTGTCATAAATAATTGGGCTTCTTTTTGCCTTATTTGGCCTTATTTTGCATCAACAAGCCCCGTTTAATGCATATTTTTGAGGATAATCCTTACATAAACCAAGAACCAATCATAATTCAGGTTTTTTTAGGTTGTGTGCCCTAGATTTAGTGATTTAGGCTCATAAGACACCTTGGGCATATGGGTCCCACTTTGTTTTGGGGCCTCGATCATGATTTTACATCATTTTGAGCAATTTTGAAAATGTGTCCCATAATTAATCCCTCATGGGACTCATACGTCACTTCTGGTGTATGAGTCCCATGGGGCCCAAAATGAAATTTAATTAAAATTCTTGGTGGGATTTTATCCTCCTAGATTTGATGTCAGCTTGTAGTGTTGTAATTTAAAGAAATTTCGCATAAACAAGTACAAATACAAGGTTATTTCATTCATTTTTCTCCTAACAAGAAATCAAGTGATCTAACAAGTTGAATGAGCATCCATATAGAAAATATGAGTTTACGAGAGCATTCAAGTGTTTACAAGAGTATTCAAGAGTCTTCAAGGGATGATTATCAAGTGATTTAGAGCATTATTCAAGCATCAAACATCATGCCAAAGTCATCACACATCATGTTTTTTTTTTGAGCTAACAATTGTGATCTAGGGTTTCATGATTCAAGCTAGCACTCAAGTAAAGATCTATCACATTTAAGCAAGAGTCAAGATTTACATCCATTGGAGCCACTTCAAACATATTTGCAACACTTTATTGCTAGGGTTTGGTAAGTTGCAACATTACTTTTTTTTTTCATTCATCATTCCCTTTTCCTATTTCATTTTATTTCAAGGTTTGATTACCTAAACAAGTTTGACCAAGGAAAACTCCTTTCCACTATCAAAACGACATTTTTCCCTCTCTTTAGTGTGTGATTTACAAATCTAGGATGAAAACACATTGAAAAGAAAGTTTGGACAAAGTTGTCAAAGTTGTCACCTTGCATTGAAGATCATTAGAAGACATCTAGGGTGAAATCACAATAGTATGTCTCACTTTTTTCCCAAGATAGATATTTACATCAATAGTTTTAACTGAATCTTCATCTTATGAATGGTTCAGAAGGCACAACACTTGCTAAAGGTTTTGCAAATGGGGTAACAACTCAAGCGGGCTTAACCTTGGAGAAAACTCCCTGGTTAAGCGCACTTGAGCTGGAGTAGTACTGGGATGGGTGACCTCCTGGGACAGACTAGTGCTTCACCTCTGTGAGAATCACCTAGATGCAATGAGTGCTAAGTGGACCATTCGATATCATGAGAGATGGGTTCTTGTTGAACCACTACTCATGAAACATGGGTCAATGAGTTTGACTCGAAACTACACGGTTGAATCCTAATAGCAATATCATAAGTTGACACGCTGTGGAAAAATACCTCTTACTTATCAATTGATGAGATAAAGGGGCTCTATTATGAATGGTTCATAAGGCACAACACTTGCTGAAGGTTTTGCAAATGGGGTAACAACTCAAGTAGGCTTAACCTTGGAGAAAACTCCCTGGTTAAGCGCACTTTAGCTGGAGCAGTACTAGGATGGGTGACCTCCCAGGACAGACCAGTGCTTCACCTCTGTGAGCATCACTTAGATGCAATGAGTGCTAAGTGGACCATTTGATATCATGAGAGATGGGTTCTTGTTGAACCACTACTCATGAAACATGGGTCAATGAGTTTGACTCGAAACTACATGGTTGAATCCTAATATCAATATCATGAATCTTCATCTTCTGAGAGCTATAGTAGCTAAACCATAAAGAATTTGAACATAATGTGAACTAGTGATTTGTGTCAATGTGTGTGTAGATTTTGAATTTTTTTTTTTCAATTTTTTTAAAATCAATCATGAATCTTTCAATATCTCCTTTAATAACTGGTTTTAGACAGAAAACAACATTTTCAGAAAGTAATGTTTGTGTTGTACAACATAAATATTTTTCTATAAAGGATTAAATTCTAGTTTTTGGAATATAGATTCTCAACATCAATATCTAGGGAAGGGATATTTTTTCATAATTTTTTGTTACATATTTTTTTAAAATTAATTTTTGAAGTCATTATAACTATAATTTGGACATACGTGTGTGTCATACAACATAAATTTTTGTGTATCTATTGAAATCCAATTTTTATTTTTTGGGTGAAACAAGGAAATAAATATCTAGGGAATGAGTATTTTTTGAATTTTTTTGACAATGGTTTACTATTTTTCCACCTTTGCACAACAAAGAGCTTGATGTTCAGAGAAAAGCCTATGTTTAGTAAAAATTGAAAATTAAATACATGATAAAATGATAATATATCAAACCTATACTTGTTGGAAAGCTAGTTTCAAGGGCTAAAATCTTGAAAATAATAATTTTTAAATAATGTTATTTAATCCCTCAAAAGGTAAAGAAAAAGTGGTTTTTTTGAAGTATTTTAATAGTTGTGAAGGAGACTCCATTGTGGGTATGATTTAATACTATAGGGGTTCTATCTAAGGGGGTTTGATCTAAGAGGGTCTTATCTATCCCTCTTCAATTAAAACCCTTTAGATGAAGCCACTCAAGACTTAAATCATTAGTTTTTTCTAAAAATAGTGATTTTAGGAAAAAATTAAAACATCCCAAAAGTGAGACACAATATTGTGGCAACACTCTCTATAGGTTGCAAATCAGAGTCTCAGATCCATAAATCAAGTGGAAAGGATAGAGCAAACATTGAAGAGTAGAATCAGACTTTTAATTGCCAAAAAACCCTAACTGTACTGATACACCACTTTTGGCGTATGAGTCCTAATATAGGAAAAATTACAGTTTTCAAAACTCCCAAACACCTCTTTGCCAAATTTTTGTTCTTGCCTAGAAACCCTAACCTAGGAATAAATTGCCTAATTTGGCATATGATTCCTAGTTAGCATTAAAATCAATGTTTTTCGCATTTCAAGCCTTCATCCAATCCTCTTCAGGTTTCTAGGTGCATACCATTCATATCTCAACTTTCTATTCTACTTTACATGCTTTTCTAGGTCATTTAGTGAAGTCTTGCATTGCATTAAGTTTAAGCATTATGTCTTGCATTTCATTAGTCTTTCCAAACCCTACCTTGGTGGTGAACCCCTCTTTAGTTTGTAATTAGACCCTAGAACAATCCTATTGCAAGATCTCTTTCTCCTTTGCATACTTTAGATTGAGATCTCTAAGGTTTCCCTTGAATGAATTATTGTGAAATGTGTTGTTCTATGTCCTAAACCATAAAGAAATCCATTTCCATTGTTTCAAGTCCAAAGCACAATCATAGAATTAAGTAAATGGTGGTGAAAATATCAAATGAAAGGAATAGGGGCCCCATTTTTAACAACAAAAAAATAAGAATGTACTCTAAAGTTCACAAATACCCCAACTCTAGATATGTTTCTCGTGATGTTCACTACAATTATTGTGAAGGAGGTATTATTTTTGATGTGGGAGCATCTGAGTAGACTAGCAACCAATATCAACCAAAAACAAGCTTTAGGTTTGAATTTCATTTTTGGTGTTTTTTGGGGTTCATTTGGAATCCCTTGGATTTGGAAAGCTCTTTTTATGTTCATATTTGCATAAAATTAATTTTTATCAAATCATTATTTTAAGGCTCTGCAAGTAGTTTTCAAAAATTATTTTTGGAGGGTAAAAACACAAATCTGTCACACTTTATAAATGAATCATTCAATAGCAAAAAAAATTATGAACTTCGACCACATAAAAGTGGTATTTATGCTTTGAATTTAAAAATCGTGTAAACTAATGAAATGGAAAACTTTTGATGAAGTTTATTCCTATAATTTTTTATTTTTTTTTTAAAAAAAAATTCATTATGTTTTTATCAATTTAAGGAAAAATTTTGGAATGCTAAAAATTTCATAAAAGAGTGACTTCATGGACCATCAAAAAGCAAATTGAAAAAAACTTCATTTCTCCCTATTCTTTTTTTTCAAATAGGTAACTTCAATATCTTGTGCATGGAAAAAAAAACAAATTTTGAGGTATACTTTTTTTGTAATAACGTTTTAAACTCAAATATGTCAAAATTTGACAGTTTTCATGGGCCATCAATTATTTTCAACTTTTTTAATCATTTTCAAAAAACAAAATATACCATTTTGAAGAAGACTCTCTCCACTTGTGCCTCATATAAGATTTATTTATTTTTAATAAATTTTACTACCTTTTTTTTAATTTCTAATCAACCTCTTTTTATATTTTTAAAACCTACTTGCATTATTTTAAAATAAAATATATTAAAACTAATCAAAATATTAAAGGGTATGTGCAGGATCATCATGGAAAAAATAGGCCCTTAAGTGGCAAAAAAACTCAAAAAAATTATAGTTACGCAACTTGACATAAAATTTGAATAAGTTATCTATATTATTTCAAAAATATGCAAAAATAGAATCTATAGCAAATTGAATGTAGTTTTTAAACTACTAGGTTTATTTAAAAGAATAATAATCTATTAGGTGAAAATTTAAAATTTCAATGCAGTAGTACTTAAATTTCGAGAAAAAAATAAGAAGTAGGTGTTTGTCTGACCACCCTAACCACAATAAAATGATAATATTTTTTTATAATATTTTAGATATATGTAGAGGACTCATGTCTTGATGTGATGCATATTTTTTTTGTAATTTTTTTCCAAGTAAATGATTAATTATAAATTTTTTATTACTACTTTTAAAAAATATTAAAAAACTCGTATGTCTGACCACCTTAACTTGGTTAAAACTTCATGAAATTATTGTTATTATTTTTTAATCCTATAGTATGTGAAGCATAGAATGTGATGCATGTTTTGGACTAAAAAAATGAGATACTGTTTGAAAGTTATAGATGTTTTTCAATCAGCCTATCAATCAAGACTTTAGTCATAATTCAAATAAAAAATGAATAATAATTATTTATTAAATTCAAAGTAAAACATAATTTATATTGGTGGAAAGTTGATAATCTCATTTAAAAACCCTTTTTGTTTCATCAATTTTGGGTAAAAAAAAGTCATCAACCACATACCCATCATATTGCCACTTTTAGCCCATCATGATCCTACACATACCCTAAAAGAATTATATATTTAGATTCTCCACTCGGAGCTCTACAAAAGGGTATTTTTATTTTTTGCAGAAAGATCATTCTAACTAGAGAAATACTCTTCCAAAGTTGAATGTTTCAGAAAATTTTGAAAAATGATGTGTTGGCTGCTATGTAGGATGCCAACTAGACATGTTTGGTTGAGTATGTTTTAGTCAAGCTAGTTTCGGCAAAAAAATACTTAGCCAAATTTTTTTTAATATTTCCAAGCTATAAATAGCAGATACACTCACTTTTTCCATGTTTTTGGCCATTCGTATTCGGTTGAGTATCTTTCAGCTGAAATCTCATTGGATGAAAAGGTACTTTCCATGTTAGCACCACATGGATTCGGTCAAAAGTCACTCAGCTGAATCTCGTCTAGCCATAAATTGTTTTCTCAGAACCATTTATTTGGCCGAAAGTGTGACACAGGTTTATGCTTTTACCTTGGAAAACTTGTAAGAATTGGAGTGAAAAAATTTGGTAGGGGTATTCATGGAGGTGGCATGTGAAATGTGCAAAAAGAATTAAAGTCATATCTTTCTTAGTTTGCGATATTTTAATGTCGAAAGTTTGTTAAAAATTTTCAGGAATTTACAAAAAGTTTAATATCTCATGATTTTAGAGGGTTGGAGAAAAATCCTTTTGCAGGAGTCCATGGGGTACCATTCCAAGCTTGCATGCCAATTTTTGTGTGAATTCGAGAACTTTCATTTTTTTCCCTATCAGCGTCCAATTCGACACTTCCAAAATACCAATTTGATTAATTTTATTTTGGAAAGGTATTATGAGGGTCAATAAAATTAAATGTCAGTTTTTATTCTTTGATTAACTATTTATCTATTGCATTAATAATGTGGGGGGCATTTGGATCATAAAAGAGAAAAAATCAATATTTTAGAGTTTTTAAAATTCTCATAGTACAGAAAAATGCCCCTTCAGTAAAGGTAGCATTTGGAGGAGTTTATGGAAGTTTAAATGCTTCATTTAAGTCTGAATAAACATAGCATATGCAAAGCTATTCTTGGGGGGATTTGGGAGCCCATTTTGGGGCAATAATTGATGATTTTCAATGCATTTTTGGGAGGGTTTTGAGGAAAAACGTGTGAAAAAATTTGGGAGGATTGGGAAGGAATAAAATACCTTTGTAGAGGTATTCATTGGAGGTTTTTGCTGAAGATTTAAGTAGTACTAGTGAAATAAAAGTAATGCACGAGTGTGTGAGAGGTGAAGAGAAAAACAAGAGTCATATGAAGGTTTGAATAGCAGCAAAGAGAGCTTGGGGTAGCAAGAAGAAGCTACAGGAAGAGCCATGGTTAATTAATCTTGTGTGCAGTTTTTTGTATGCTCTATGGTGGCATTTCATTTTTCCATTTGATGTAATTGTCATGAGATGATTTGATGCAATAAAATTCAAAATTTATTTGCATTTTTTTTTTGTATTGTGGGTGTTCTTTATTGCAATAGAGTTACATTGCATTGTGAGTTTTTGTGAGTAGCTAGTTGTCTTCATCAATTTTCCTCAACCTATTCAATATTTCAAGAATTTTTCAAAGCATGTTTCATAAAAATTTCATTTTCTTTATGAAGAGTAAAAGTGTGAATGAAGGATGAATGGATACAACCAAATGGGTATGTGAATATCATAGATGGATATTATGGGATTGTATGGATGGTTATATATGAATACCTTAGGACTAATAATTTAGGTGGATAACATATCATGCCCCTAAGTATAGGGAAAACATAAATAGTTAATTTACATGGAACCTACAACTATTTTTCATCATTATACTTACCAAGGTGTTATAGGAATGGTTTTCATAATTAGATAATATTCTTATCTTTATTTTTTTTTAGTTTTGGTTTTATAAGTTGTTGGTACATAAAAATTCTTGAGATACATGTTGTTCATTAGATCATGTATCTCTTAACCATAATTTTCTACATATGGTCCAAACCAATAGTGTCTGGTTTTATGAATTTCTTCACAAAGATCATGGTGTTGTAATGTGCTCTAATTTTTTTTTGTGGAATTTGTTTATCGACAAGTTGACATCTTGAAAATGTAAATGGATTAACCATGGAATCACCATAGCCCATATATTAGATTTAAATATGAGTGAGTTTTAAAGATGTATATTTACATATTCCACCATAATTTATCATGCTTCTATTTTATTTACAATCCAAATCACATTTTTTATTCCTTTTCTATTGGTGGACATATGCTTCCATTTGAAGTGATTTTTATTTTTACTTTATTTTGATAAATGATATTACATGTCAATGTTTTATTATAAGACAATCTATAAATGATTGTGAGATCATTGATTCATATGCTGGTGCATCCAAATTTATTAGAAGGTCTATTTATGGTCTCATGGGGAAAGATTACCTTAGAATCATATGAATTTCATGGTTTCTTAATTATTTTGAAATAAGTAAAATGCTCTATGTTTTAATTGCTCTCTATTGGTGAATTTAGGTGGTGGAACATCATGTTTGCTGATATGGATGGTAGTGTTTATAAAATAGTTGATGATATTAAGCTCTTTTTTAGGAATAATGGGATGAACTAATTTGGAAATTAAAAGAAGACTTCTTAGAATTTTAAAATGGTCACCAACATCTTTATTTTGTTTATCAAAAGCATTGTGATGAATTATCTAAATCCTCAAGTTGCATGACATGTATGGGTTTGATAATTCTTTTCTCATGAATTCCCAATCCTTTGAATTGATACATAAGAATCATTTTGAGATTTAATTTGATAACGTGCACTTGAATACCAAATTGGATAAATTTGTCTAGGTCCATTTAATAAGATCTTAATACTTTATTTTCTTTCCTAGTCATGCTACTTTGATCAACTATATGTTTAACTTGATCAATCATGACTTTCTTATCCCCATTCTTGATGTGATCAATATAATTTATAAATTTATTACTAACACGATTGATGTGATCAATATCATTTATAATTTGATTGCAAATATATGTGATGTGGTTGATTTTATTATCTATTTCCTTGAGATGATCAATCATCTCATCATACATAGGAGAGTTGATTGGATGATGGATAGGGTTAGTTTAGGTTTATTTCTCAATGGATTTTATGATAAGATGGATATAATTTATTTGATTACTTTGATACTAATTTATTTTAAATTAGTTTTCACTATGCTTGGATTATTGACTCTTGGCATAGAATTAATTGCTCCTTGTATGTAATATAGATTTACTTTTATTTTCTTTAATATCCTTTATACTAATTAGGCCTCTGATACCTCTGAAAGTATGCTTTAGTTACTAGGATATTTGTGTACCTCTTGCAACTTATAGATTTCAAGTTTTTATATTTTATGGATCTCATTAAATAATTTAAGCTACCACATAGGTTGAATTGCCAAGGTGACAGTTCTAAGGGGATATCCAACATGATTAATAGTATTTTGATTGATAATATTATTGCATGATGCTAGTTGAATCTAGATGGGGATGGTGCTAAAGGGATCTTTGTTAATATCAATATACTTTAGCTAAATAACTATATTATCAAAAATATGCTTGCACTTGGTAAAGGATGATCACATTAGATCTGGGGTGTTTCAAAATTCCTTAACTTTATTCTTCATATGTTAATAGTGATTCTTTTGTATTAGTCCTTAGATGAAATCCTTTGTAGATGAGTTGTATTGGATATGATTAGATTTTTTATTATATTAATTATTAATTATGGATTAAAATAAGGGGATTTATTAGATTGTGAAGGTTTTGATTATGAAGATCCCAAACAAGAGGTGGAGGTTGCTATTTTCTTGAGTAGGGTTAGGATATTGAACATGGATTCATTAGGATGACCTTGGAATATATTGGTGTTTCTCTTATCAAAATTATTATGGGGATTATCAATAGATATTTAAAGTTGGAATAAGAGATTTCTATTACTAACATGCTCTTGTTCTAAAGGATCTTTATCTATAAGGTTGTACATGTTTTCTCAATTAAACCTTTGTAGAAGGTTGGTTTATAATATTTTCATCAAGGGTTTGGTATTTGTCAACTTGGTAATTACTATGTTTAGCTCTAAAAAGGTCATAGTTATCATCATTATGTTCTTGCATTTATATAATGCTATCATCGTCATGCTCAAAAGAGTTTATATTAATTTAATAAACTCATCGAATCAATAGTCCATGATGCTCATATTTCTTAGGTTGCATTTCACTTATTTAGAAATTTATTTTTACACTAGTTTTACATAAGGGTATATAAGAGAAAGTATTAAAAAGAAAACCAACCTATATTAATCAAGCAAATGTGTATGCATGAGTGATCCCAATAATAATGTCTTGTAGATAGGTGTGTAAAGTAGGCCCTATGAGGAAGAAATGACAAATTTTTCTCTTGACTATTGCATGAATATGTAATAGGAAGGCATACATGTAATAAAATATTTTTTCTAAGTGAACATATTGAGGAGATTTTTGTGGATGACCCCATACTAGTGCATCACAAATGTGTATGACCAAATTCTTGTAACTAGTATTTTTCAAGAATCTCTAAGGGTTTTCCTCAATATACCAAAAGACATGTGAGGTACAATTCTATTAAATGATGTATATTTATAATGTATTGTTTTGAGATGTAACACACTCTCCTCCTCTAGTTTACAAGCTATAAAGTTTCTTGAAACATTAAAAAAAAAATGAAAAATATCCATCAATGGGAGAGTCTTTCAATTCTCTCCAAAAAAATTGCTAGCCCATTAGAAAATAAGTGTTCGAGTCATCTCTTTAATGATGAAATCCAAAGAATCCCTGCTAAATACAAAAGAAAAAGTGATAATTGGTTTTATTCTCTAACATCACTCTAATATGTGAGGAGAAAGTATGCACAAGTGTCCCTTGGGTGACACAAGTAGAGAAGGATTTTTTAATTTTTCATGAATTTACCTTGTAGTTAAAGCGGAGAATACACACCCTTAGCCATGAAAAAATAAAAGTAAAGGAGACATGTCAAATAAAGGTTAATTTCCCTTATTAAATAAATTTGTGAAAATGGTTTAGAGTTTCTCTCTTTGATGAGTGAACCTTGAAAAAAGTATTAGTATTCTCAAAAATTAAGTATATGATAAAGTATTTCACTAAATTAAAAAAGGATTAGTAACAAAATACAATCCTCAAAAAATTATAACTAAAATATAAAATAGAAAAATAAATATTACCATCAATTTACTTGTTTTTTTTTTTAAATTCTAAAAAGTTTGTCAAATTCTTATTTTGTATATACAAAAGATATTCTTGTAATAGGAAGACATTGAAGAAGGGAATTGAAATTGATATATCTAATATTTCAAGTAAAATCTTCAAAAATAACCTAATCTATCATAGCAAAGAGGATAGGAGGAGCTTTCAAACAAATGTACAAACATAAACATCCGACTTCATATGTGAAAGTTATATTCATTTGAAAGGAAAGCTTTTTAAAGATTAAAAACACCCTTATGCCATATTAGGAATGTGCTCTACCAAGGAGATCATGTGTAGGTTGTGCCTAGATGATGAGATTGAGTTAGATCTACTCAAGGGGTTGGGTGGGAGGACTTTTTTTTTTTTTAATGGATAATTTATTTTTCACTAGAAAATTAGAAATCATTATTTATTAGCTATTAGTTAAGTCATCAATTAGAATTTTAGAACCTATTAACATTAGGGTGTGGGGGGCCTAACCTTGCAACCTTTTCCAATGGTAGGGGTGTAGGGTATAGGGTACCTTACATACCCCTACCATTTAATGTTTTTTTAATTTTTACTTTTATATTTTGATTTTACATTTTTTGAAATTTTTACCTTTGAAAAAAAACAATCTTTACATATACATACATGTAGACACACATCTGTACGCACGTACGTATGTATATACATGTATGAAAATACATATATATCTATCCATGTATATATGCATATATATCTATATATATATAACATGTATATATATGTGTTTGTATGTATTTCTATATGTACACACATATTCATGTACCAATACATGTGTGTGTGTGTATATATATACATGTGTGTGTATATATATATATGTGTGTATACATACATCCATACATACATACTTATAAATATATGTATATATACATATATATGTATGTGTATATATATGTGTGTATATATATATGTGTATATATCTATATATATATATATATATGTATTCATATATGCATACTTATATGTACGATTATATATGTTTTATTTTATTTTTCATGATTTCACAATATGGTCAATTATTTGGACATCTTTGCACTAGGAAATGATTTGTTTGAATGAGATGACTTAATTTGTTCTTATTTAAATGCTTTGAGGCTATTAGTCTTTGATTTCATAATTTGAGGAGGTATCATGGGATTTTATGTTCATCATTCTATGGTCATCCTAGAAAAGGATAATAATGAATATTGGTGAGACAATATCTTTACATATCTAAGGTGGGTTGATATTTTTCCTCATCTATTTGGACTCATACCTAATCTAAAAATACTATGGAGTAGATCAATTTGGGCTAATATTATTGACCATGTTATGGGAGTGATTTGTTCTAGTGTTGGTCATGACACTATGGATGTTAAATCACACATTGATTGTTCCCACACATGTTGGCCTTGACTTTGGGTGATCCATGGAGACCTTCATATCTCTCCATTCTTAGAAGATCCTACTTCAAATACTATTTATCATTATGCTTGATGATGTAGATATCATACCCATTGATGATGATACTTTAGAGGAGCTTGAATATATCACATGTTTTGGATGTTTCAATGATTCAAAGACTTGCCTTATTATTCCCACTCTTCATAGTAAGAGTGTTAGCATAATATTACATTATGGTCATGGTTGGTGGTTGGTTTGGTATTACAGTTATCACAACTGCACCGTTGGTATACCTATCAACTACTTTTCACCTCTTTATATATCACTGTGTTGTTTCTGAATAGTCAACCAATTACATTTTGCCAACATTTGGTACTAGAGCAGTTTGGCTTGGCCTGTGCGATGATGCAATATTCCTCTGTGATGGAGTAATGTTTTATTTTCAGTCTGCAAATCAGCGTGGCCTTTGAAGTGGTCAAGGAGTTGCGGACTCGTATACCTCTGCACTATATGGGATGAAACTTGCAAAGAAAAATAACTTATTTGTGTCACCCATCTATTGTTGCCCAAGAATCTAGAGCCCTTGGTGTTCCTGTGCAATCAAAATGAGCCGCTTGACGTGAAGTTTTGATTGTCATGTGCAAGTTTGATTGGAATGAACTTCAAGAAAGTATGAATTCGCTGTCTGAGGCGTAAGTTTTACTTCTCTTCAATCTGATTGAATTTTCTGTGTTGCTCACCTTTGTTCATACCTGTTATCATAAAGGAAATAATGGTGAAGTACATTTCTCGGGTTGGTTTTTTCATTGCCAATTGATTTGTAACCTATTTCTGAAGTAAACCATGGCCATCAAGAAAACACTTTCTAATTACTGATGGTATGGTGCTTAAAATTAATCGTCCAGTATTGAAATCTGTGGAAAGGATGGTGTGGGCTCTAAGATGTAATCTGTGAATTGGGGATTATCTGAAGCATTGAAAGAATGGAGTATGACAAGTGCCTACTGTAATAATGAAGCCATGAGTCATTTGCTAGATCTGCGTAAGACACACTCCTATGTAGAAGACTCAATGCATCATGTTTGTTTTGATTATCTTTTTTATTTCAAGAAGAAGAAGATGTGTATTTTGATCACATTTCTGGATGCTGGTAAGACTACTATTTTGTACAAGTTGAAACTTGATGTTATCATTAATTACATTCCCACTATCGGTTTCAATGTTGAGACTGTTAAGTTGCAAGATGTTCTTCTAGTCATTGCAAAGAATGTTATATGTTGTATGCATATAGGAGATGTGGTCACTGTTCATGAATTTCATGATGTTAAATATGGTAAATGCATTCATGTTTTTCCCATTGAAAATACCATCAAAAGTGTCACCATGAATTTTTTTGATGCATATTTAAAGTTCTATTTGTTGGAAGCTTATCACCAAATGAGAAAAGTGGATATTTTCTTTATAATTCACAACATGGAGTTCGAAGTACTCTATCTTCTTACTATTGGTGTTTGAGAGAGTGAATTTATGATGAGATTTGAATTACTTTTGGTGAAGCTAGATCCAAATAGGGTAATTTTCTTTAGCTATATCAAGGGTTGTTACATTAGAAATAAGAACATTATAAATTTCATTCAAATTGTAGCTGTCTTTGCAAAATCGGATGAAGGCTCCAAAGAATTATTCAAGATATCAGATCGTTGAAGTGTAATAGAGTCACATTGGATGTTGGTGGCATTAGAGGATGGAAGAATTTCCATCATCTCAAGTTAGTTTTTCTATTTGAGATGATGCTTTGTATGAGAAGCATTTTTGGCTTTATTTTATTTTCTTTTTTATTGCTGAAAAATTTGAAGATACATGTACTGTGAAGTTTGCATTTTGGAGATAGGTAAGGGGTTTGGTGAAGAGCTCAGTATAGATTTTTGTCCAATAGTTACAATCAGGGACCAAGGGTTATACCTTTACAAGGGTCGAGGAGACACATATCAAGGGTGATTATCCAATAACTACAGTCCATGGTTCAGAAATTCATGGAGGAAGAACTTGAAAATCCAGCTTGGAGCTTCTGGAGGAGTCTCACTTGATTTAGGATTTGTTTCTTCAGAAGGAAATTTTCTCAAAAATGTATACATATTTTGTACTCAACATGTTTTGTTATGTAAGCCTTGAGGGGGGGAGGGGAGGTCTCTAGGAAAGGCGTTTTTGTGGTTTCAAGAATAATGTAATAAGGGGGGAATGTTAGCATAATATTACATTACGGTCATGGTTGGTGGTTGGTTTGGTATTGTAGTTATCATAACTACATCATTGTTATGCCTTTCAACTACTTTTCACCTCTTTATGTATCACTATGTTGTTTGTGAATGGTAAACCAATTACATTTTTCCAACAAAGACCCCATCTCCATATTTTATTTTTCATGATCATATTGGTATCACTACATCTATGGCCCCTATTTATTTACTATAGTAGGGCATTCATCAGATTCCATACACAACTACTTGGGATTCATATCTTGCAAAATTATCATCCTTGTTTGTGGAGTCTCATATTGCATATTTGGAGGAATATTTTCGGGAAATTCATCTCCTCTTTTATAATAGCCACATCATCACTATTGACCCATCATCATTGCCTTTGGTGCTTGTTCTACATCAATCTTAAAAATATGAACTAGATTGGCATCATCTCATTCTACCACATGAATATTTGGGTAGGTTTTAGAAGCACACATAACTTGGATTTGAATTCCCTATTCATCCAACTTGTGGGAATGGATTCTCCAATCACTAGTGGATTTGTTTCATCTTCAGGGGAGAAATGTTGCTTGTAGGTAGTGGATTATGTTTTGTCTTAAATCCTTCATCATTGGAACATAAGCTATTTCTTTATAGGGGGATTCTTATCCTCATTTTCTATCTCCTATTGGGGGTCATTCATTGTACATATGTGATAAAAGAAATCCTTGGGGGTTGTATTGAGTTCTCATTTCCTTCTTTGACTAGTACATTTATTTCTTTTTCTATCTCTTAGAGAGGAGTTATTTTCCATGTGGTTTTATAATATTCTCTTGCTATGAGAGATTCATTTGTTTATACATGGGTTCCTCATTAGGACATGTACTTGGGACCCATTCATGCATCCATTGTTATATTTATCATTAGGTTTTTAACTTCTCCCTAAGTTGATTTTAAGGGGTGGTGTTGGAGTAATTAGAAAAATTACCTAATAATTAACTTATCATAAAGTAATTGTTAGGCCCCTTTTACTTTATGCACTTCAGATAACTTAAGAAATACTTTTTTATTATTAGATTGAGCTATTTTTAGGTCAAGTTGTCTTATAGAATAAGATGCAGACACTTTTCATGACCTAACTTAATCCTCACCTAGGGTTTGGTCAAGGGTTTTCTTTCTCCCTTTTCCTAAGGATTTATTATTCATTGTAATAATTAATTTAAGTTAATGAATTAATACAATTCTAAGGTTATTGAGTAAATTTATCTTTCTTTTTCTTTCAATTGTGATAGGAAATTGCTTGCAAGTAATTTTGGGAGTTCTAGAATTCACCATAAACTACAACATGGAGAATGATCATTGACATAGAATATTAAATAAGAGTTACGGAAGCTCCTTAGTGGGCTCTAATATGGGTGAGGATACATGATTTTCATTCATTTAATTTGGTTAGATAGTTGTGCACATATTTAAAGTAAAAAATAATATGGAGTTATGCTAGAATATAAGTGGATAATTAGACTTTAAATTGTTTATAGAGAAATGAGTAAAAATGGATCTATTAATTTATTTTGGGATAAATGTATAAATATTAGCTCTTGATTAACTAATAACATAAATTATTTAATTAAATAGTGGTGGTAAATGAAGAAGTGAATTATCATGAAATAAGGAAAATGCATAAAGGTGGAACATGGTGTTAAGATGCAATGTTAGGCATGAAGTTAGATGGTGGAAATAATAAATTTCTATAATTGGCATGGTTTGACATATTAATATTTTTTATTATTTCTTTAGTGAATATTTTTCTAGTCTCATTTTGAAGGTTGTTACGATCAAGCCATATAGATTCACCATCTAGGACACTGTGATAGAAAATTAATGACATTATAAAACATAGGTACAATAACATACATTTGGAGGTAGTATTTAGATATAGGTGTAATATTATAATCTAGGCCAAGCAAATTCAATGGGCTAATTTAATTTATTAAATTGTTTATATTGAGGAATTATAGAATGAATATAGAAGCTATAATATTGTCATTTTTAGGTTGGGGATATGTAGCTCCAAAGGTTGTAGCGAGAATCCATCTTCGGGATAGTACCAAAGCTAAAAGGAATAAGAGAAAATCAAAGGAGGAAACACAACTTTGTATACAAGCAAATGACAAACACATAAAAACCAAAAACTTAATGCAACACCATCTAAGCACATTTTTATTTAAATAAGTAGACAATGATATGAGGGCACACCATATATTTTAATACTTTTAATTTTTTTTAATAAAGCAGATAAGATTACAAACTATCATCTACAAAAAATTCTCATTGACCAAGACTAGAAGGAAAGATGGAGGAGCCAAACCTTATCTTGACTAAAAACAATATTTTCAAATGAGCTTATCCAATCCATCCTCTTTATGTAGATCACGTTGCCATGATAACCTAAATTATCCAATTCTTCATTTGTGAACCAATTCAAACTAAAGAAACAATAATATAACTAATGAATGACACTCACTCTCTAAACCCAATAGTGCATTAATTTGTATGTATTAATGATAAACACTCACATTTTTAGATTTACATCCAAAAACCTCATAGGCCATGATTACAATTGAAAACTTTAAAAGAAGGTGACCTAACATTACACGAATTACATACCCCTCTAGGCATGTTAAGCCCAAACTTGAAAGCCTTGTTCTCATAGGATTTAAAAATGGATATATGACTGATCAATTTATAGCAAAAAAATTATTAGGAAGATAATAATGGAAGCTCTCAACTTCCAACATATAATATTTTTTTACATCATGTTGCTTCTCAAGATCATTTTTTTTCTTTTTCTTCTTGTTCTTTTTTATCAGAAAATATGATAACATCATGAGAACAAATAGATTCAATAGAAAAAAATCTAAAATAAATTAAAAAATATGAATTATTTATTAAAAAACCAATAAATAAATATAAAAAATTAAAACTACAATCCAATAATATACATATTTATAACTTAAAACATAAATTAAAAATTTATATATATCTATAAATACATTTTACATAAAATGTATTAATTTATTCTTTAATACTTCAAAACAGAACATTTAGTTAAATATAAAATACACACAAGTCCCTTCAACCTGTCTGAGTAATGTTTACAGTTTATAAGAACACTTCATATGAGCATTCTCATGGATATTGGTGAGCATGCCTATCTGTGTTGTCAGCCACACTAACTCTTATGAGAACCAAAGAACATACTCAAAGACATTAGATTCGAGTTTGCTATTTCTGTGTTTTTGAATAATGTTTCGGATCATATTCTGTAATCCATTATCAAGATATAAGAAAGGTTATAGCATACAAGAACATACTTTTATTCATGATAATTTTTTAATTAAAACTAAAAAATTCATAATAAAATATTGATATTTTTTTCTTTCCTTATTGTTTGAGATTGTTTGCCAGTCTTTGTGCAATCTGAAGATTAAATACCAGCCTTGTGGATTTCTCTATGAAAAGAAGTTGCAGACCAATCCATTTTTAGCATACAAGAATGTACATTATTCTGTGATCCAGGACATGCCCCATACATACTGAAAGGTCAGAATTTGTACTACTACTGTTAACACTGAAAGGTCAGAATCTGTACTAGCTTTTATTATGAAGGCCAGTATTACAGAGGACTGAGGTGATGCTTAAATGTCAAGCTCTTCTAATTAAAAAAATCCGACCGCGGCTTACCATTAGAATAGATCTTGATCATCTTCTAAAACTATGAAGTCATCATTATTTTGTATTACGTCGTGGGTAACACCCAATGTAGAACTCACTTCACCGGCATTATAAAATCCAGTCGTGAGAGACACAAGTTCAGCCTGTGCATTGAAAAGCTCAGCTTCTGTTGTTGCCAGTTGTGATTGCAGTTGTAGTACTTGTTTCTCCAGTCGACAAACTATACCAGTGCAGCCGTAGATTGGATCTTGCACTCTCGCACTTGCTTCATATACCATGCTGGTTACAGCATCTGCTCTCTTTTCAGCCGGAATATCCTGCAATAACAAAGCAACACAATAAAGGCCAACATATTAAATCAAGCTTCTTACGTTTTACACACCATCGTGAAGGGTTTCCGTAATAAATTTACACTTGGATTAAATTAGAGGTCGTTTCGTTACAGTAAATAGTCCTATATTTGTTAAAACTGAGAAAATAACTAACATTTAAGGCGGTGTTTTCCCAAACCCTAAAACAGCATTTGTGGTATAGGCTATACCTGAAGGATTTTTACAAAATTGCTTGTTCCAAAAAATTTGCGTACTACTAGAAACTTATGAGGATCGTTCGGCGGGAAATAAGGAGCAAGCACGCATTTATCTCCACATTTTCTTCGTTGAATCCTACAGGCTGCACAAGGATAAACTATCTCCTGCGCTTTCTGTTCCATCTGAATAAGCTTAATCGATGAAAGCTTATGGAAAATACGAATTTGTGAGATGAGATCGATTTCTGCTAGACGCTGGAACATAGATTATGTAGCTGTTGGTGTCTAGAACACCGTTCAGCAGCCAATGACTTAATTTACAGGTGTAAAGTGAACGTTTTTCTCCTTACCATGTGACGACAAAAGATGACGTTTATAAGATTGTACAATTCGATTTGCCATGATCGTATTTCACGGCTTTATGGACTCACTATTTGAGCACGTTTCAATAGTTGTGATAGTATTTGTTTATATAATGTTCAATATTTTTAAAATATTAGACCAATAGTTGTGACTTTAAAGATGTTAGTGTTGATGATGATTACTCATAATTAAATGAAATGTATTTGTTTTCAGATTTAAAAAGCAACAAATCATATGATGTCACATTGGCGCCCAATAAAATATGATGTAGATGCACAAGTATCAGTCTCATTTTTTTCGGGGCCTTTTTTAACACCTTACAAAAAACATGCTGATGTGGCATCATATTATATGATGTGGCCTTGAAACCTTAGTTATAAGCAAGGGACTTGCCAAGTAAGTTGTTGTAGAAAATTGGGATTGATTTGAAATTTCCACAAAATTTTTTTAGAAGCATGAAGTTAGGGTGCTCAACTACTGGATCCTCTCCCCTAAATGCCAAAATATTAAGTGTTATATATTGTAGGTTCAATGGGTGTAGGTTAATGTTCCTTCTCCACTCAAGGAGAAAGAATAAATAGAAGGAGAAAAAGAAACTGCCTTTCCTTAACTACCTAACTATCCAACCAGCTTTAATTTTTGCCACTTTTCAAAAATGAGTAATTAGAGTGGATTCTATAATTTATAATTTAAGGGGGACATTCATTGTACTTATGTGACAAAATCCTCAGGGGTTATATTGAATCCTCATTTCCTTCTTTAAGTAGTACTTCTATTTCTTTTTCTCTCTTTTAGAGAGCCATATGGTTTTCTAATTTTCTCTTGTTATGAGAGATTCATTTGTTTATACATGGGTACCTCATTAGGACAAGTACTTGGGACCCACCCACGCATCCATTATTATATTTATCATTAGGTTTCTAACTTCACTCCAAGCTGATTTTAAGGGGTGGTGTTGGAGTAAATACAAAAATCACCTAATAATTAATTAATTATCTGTTAATTGTTAGGCCCTTTTACTTTATGCACTTATAACTTAGGAAATACTTTTTTTAATTATTAGATTGAGCTATTTTTAGGTAGGTTGTTTCATAGCATAAGATGAAGAACTTTTCATGATCTAACTTAATCCTCACCTTTGGTTTAGTCTAGGGTTTTCTTTTCCCCTTTTCATAAGGATTCATCATTCATTGTAATAATTAATTCAAGTTAATGCATTAATACCATTCTAAGGTAGTTGAGTAAATTTATCTCTCTTTTTCTTTCAATTGTGATGCGTAGTTGCTTGAAAGTGATTTCTCTAGGTGTACAATAGAAAAATAGCTCTTGGACATTTTCATGGTCTTTTAGGTCTTCCTGTCATGATGCTTGACTAGTTTTTCTTTGATTTAATGTTGCACTGTGACTTTTGCATTCACATTAAGTCATAAAAATTCAAATTAAGGCATCTTGTGAAGGTGTGGTGAAGTGTTGTAAAGCATTTCTACACTTTTCTAGACTCTTTTCATTACAATTCATCTAAAAATCACCTTTTCATCACTTATCAAGTCCTATTTTTGAAGTGTTGTAAAGTCTTGTAACAAGATTTCACACTTTTCTAGGCTTAATTTCACTATTTACGCCTTTCTTATGCTTTATTTGACCCCTTTATGCACTCATAAGGCTTAATTAAGTGTGTTTTTAAATGTATACCCGACAAAAAACATTAAATGCAAGATAATTCCCAACACCCAGTTACAAGTCCAAGGTGGGACCCATTCGCCATGGGTGGAGAATGAGTCCCTCTTGGCTCTAAATTCAAATATTTTAAATTTGCTTTCGGGTTTTTATTCACAATTACCTCATGTCAGCCTGTGATGAGGTATCATTGGGTTACTAAGGCATAAGTGTGTATAAATAAGTGTTGTTCTTCTCATTTCAATCCTCATTCATCTAATTCATTCACCAATTCATCCAAGCATTCAATCAAGCATTTAAGCACTTTGCATCGTTCAATCAAGCATCAATCAAGCATCTTGGAGCAGCCATTGATATATCTTCAGATTTCTTCAACAAGGTTGTGGTGATTTTATGACATTTGCATGTTGTTTGTTCATCTTTCCTTGTTCATTTCATTCCATTTCTTCATTAAGGGTTTGATTACCAAAGTGGGATTTGACCAAGGAAAATCCTTATAACCTAACCCTTAACCATTTTTCACCCTCTTGCATGTGTGTTTATAGACTTATGTATACAAATTATCAAGCAATTAGGTGTTGAAGAGTGGTCAAGAAGTAAACAAATTGTTTCAAGTGAACTACAACCTATTTCAAGCTTGGAGACAACTTATAGTCTATTTTCTGAAGATTTGACTCTGTCAACCCAACAAGAATACAAGTGCAGATCTGGTGCTACAGAATTGGCCCCTGATTTTATAGAATTTTGGGAGAGGACTGATTTTCCATTAGTGGCGAATGAGTCCCACCTTAAGGTTGGAAATCTAGATTTTGTTAGATTCCAGATCATGACACTCAGAAACCAGTTTCTAGGAATTTTTGCCAGTAGCTAAACTGATTTTCCATCAGTGGCGAATAAGTCCCACTAGTGATTTTCAGTGATTTATGTCAGCATTCAGGACACTCTAGACTCTTCATTATTTTCCTAGGTGCACTCTATTTATCCTCCTTTCAATTTTGTTATGCATTTGTTCATACTTTAGTTCATGCTTGCATATCACACCATGTTTTCAAACATTGCATATTTATTAGGTTTTACATTCATAATCAGTCAATTACATTACTTAGTTGTATTTAGATCATCTCATTTAGCCTTAATAACATCACGCATTTCCTAATTTGAGTGAACCACATTGATTTTTAGTGAGGTTTATCTCTCTCCTTTTAGGTGAAACATCCTAAGAGCGCAAGAGTAGCCATAAACCTACATTAAAAATATTTGGTTCATTTTGGTGAACCTGCATATTGAGCACTTTATCTTTCTGATTTCCATTACATCTTGCGTCCTAGGTTCCATTTGCATGAATATTCAATTAGGTTTTTCTTTGTTTTTGCATCCTAGGGTTTGTCATATTGCATTAGTTAAAGTCTCATTTAGATTTCATTCTTGCATATCTAAACATCAAAAAGTTGAAAATTTGCATTTGCATCCTTACTTGGGATCTGAAAAGCATTGAAATCATTTTAAATTTTCAAAAAAACTCAAAAATATCTCATAACTGGACTCATTCACCACCATGGAAAAATCAATCCACCTACACATTCTAAACAAAATTTTTTAGGAATTTTCTTAGCATTTCCTACATTACAATTTTCTATAGTTTCTTTTAGTTTTCTTTCCAGATTCTCTATTTTCTGCTATTTATTGCATCTTAGTTTACTTTCATACATTGTCAAATCATCACATTTTCCTTTAACAAGTTTTGGAATTCATTGAAATCCTTAGTAGACATGCCCAATTGTGCCTTTGGATGTGATCCTAATGACCTTGAGCTTCCACATGCCCCTTCAACTCCTCATGATTGTCCTCCTCGTGATGTAGACATCATTGAAGAAGATGATGATAGCATGAATTTTTTTTTAAATGAATGTCTTGATAGCCTTTTCAAGCCAATGCAACCTTTTACCCATCCATGAAGCCACAAGATCTTCCTACTATTGCACCTCCTGATCACTTTGGATACCTACATCTTGAAACTCAAGTAGGATGTAAGATCCCTCCATCAATTAGACCTAGTTCCTCTCAACCAACACATCCTCAACCATTTTATGATAAAAAAGTCACAAACACTCCAATCAACCTTGAAGAAACATATTGGAAAAGGGTTTACTATCCTAAGTAAACAAGGTTGTGACACAGCACATGAGCATAACATTCACCAAATTCTTGAACAAAAACCAACAGAAGAAAATATAATAGGACTAGGACATCAAGATTCTCCTCATACCGATAAACCTCCTTTTGAAGATTGGAGACTTTAAGATGATGGTATAGTGATCTTTGATGCTCTTCCCGACTTGAACATTCTCGTTCCACATGAATGACCATTACTTGATTCTGATGACAAGGATGCTAGGATCCCCATGGGTCCTCTTCCTCCTTCCAATCAAGAAAAAGGAGAATCTAGCAAATGAAAATGACATTACAAATTGAAAAAGCTCAAGTTTCCTACTCATCCTCCACCTAAATGTGAAAGGAGACTTCAACTGTTTTTAAAAAAATGCCTTATACTCTTACCACTAATGAATAGGTTGGTCATTTGTCCTAAAGATTCTAACATGTACCATTTTGCAAATATCATAGTGTTCTTAGACATCGAACCAAAGAATGTCAAACATTGAAGGACATACTGGAAAAGTATCACTTAACTGATATCGATTGCTTTCCTATCATCTCTTAAAAAAAATCTTCTCCTCATGCTATAGTTGTAGAAATTTATATTCTCACTATTGCATGATCCTTTCACATCACCCACTTTAGCTCATTCTTGCCCTACACTCAGTGGGGGGGCAAGAAGTTGTTAGCCTTGTCTGTGTAATGCATTTGTCTTTGTCTCTTAACTACGTTATTCATCTTCCACTTATATTACTTAAGATTGTGAAGTCCATAACTTGGTTAATGGTTGACTAACATTTGCATTATTAGCTCCTTTTCATTTTTTTCTTTTATGTGTGTATTGTGTTCCCTCGTAATGTGTGTTTGATGCTCTCTATCTCTTTGTGCACTTCCTCTATTTGTGCCTCTATTCTTTTATATGTTGTGGATTGCTTTCACTTTTTATTTTGTGTTTTCCTCTTGGGGATGACACAAAACATAGAGATGCCCTATGTCTCTTCCATGTTGACCCAAAAGGTCTTTTTTTTTTTTCCTTTTGGGGATGACACAAAGTGTAGAGATGCCTTATGTCTCTTCCATGTTGACACAAAAGGTCCTTGTCCTTTTTTCCTTTTTGTTTTTTGTTTTCCTTTTAGGGATGACGCAAAGCGTAGAGACACCCTATGTCTCTTCCATGTTGACCCAAAAGGTCCTTTTCCTTTTTTTCCTTTTAGTTTTTTATTTTCATCTTGGGAATGACGTAAAGCGTAGAGATGCCCTATATCTCTTCCATGTTGACCCAAAAGGTCCTTTTCCATTTTTCCTTTTTCTTTTGTGTTTTCCTTTTGGAGTTGATGCAAAGCATTGAGACACCATATGTCTCTTCCATGGACCCAATCAGTCCCTTATCCTTTGTACTTTGTCTTTTTCTTGTGTTTTCCTTTTGGGGATGATGCAAGGCATTGAGACTAAAATGTCTCCTTCATGTTGACCCAAAAGCTTCTCCTTTTATTTCACTTTTTTTTTTCCTTTCACTTGTGCTTTTCCTTTTGTGGATGATTCAAAGTGTTGAGACTGTAATGTCTCTTCCATGTTGACCCAAAACAAACTTTATTTTTCTTTTTTTTTTTCACTCTCTTTGTGTTATTCTACCAATTTTATGTGTATTTGGGGAATGATGATAGTTTTTTTCATAAAAACATTGCAGCAACAAACATATTGACCCCAAATCCATAGATCCCTTATGTGTTTGGTGTGTTTCTTTTTGGGGGGAAATTCCCTTTCTTCCTTTTTCTTGTTTTTAGTTACATGACGCAGCCTAACTCGAAAACATATGACTTGGAATAGGGGCTTTCCAAGTTGGCTCTCATGTCTTTTTTTCTTTTTTCATCTTTCCTTCACTACTTTAAAGTAATTTCTCATAGAACAGTGTGTAGCAATTCCTTTAAAGTGGGGGGCATACATTGGCATCATTTCATTTGCATTCTTGGTTCTTAGTGTAGCCTTGTCACTTCATATAATGTGTTTGTCACTTTGTGGATGACATTGGGTATGATTTCCTTCATAAGTGTGATCTATCTTAGCATATTGCATTCCTCTTTGTGGTTCGATGTGATGCACTACATCCTCTAAATTATGAATATTTTATTCTTTGATTGGTCCTCTCTTGGAGACATTAAACACAATGTTCCCTAAGTGATAGACCTTGCATGAAATTAACAAGACTCATTTGATCATCTTTTCCATTTTACACCTTTACATTTTTACATTTTACATCTTTGCCACCTTGCATAACACAACTTGCATTCTTGTGTTACCATCCTCTTTGTTCATGAGTTCTAAGCATACGAAGTTGTGCTTGTCTCATGAAGTAAGAACCAACATTTTCCTTTGTTGCACCTTGTTAAGGTTATCAAGAGGTATAACTTTGATATGGTTGAGCGGGAAGCCCATTTAGTGGCACGACTTTCCCCATATCCACCTATGTGTTTTTGAGTGCATACCAACTAGCATATGTACTTCACCTTTTTGGGATTTCTCACTTGGTGGACTACCATGAGTTCTGTTTCCCCAAAGTATGCATTTTATTTTTCTCACAAATAGCCTAGATCTAATCCACTAGTTGGACAGACGATCAAAGCTTCATCTGATTCTCTCTTTTGTTCAGTTGTGTGTTCCTTTGTTCTTATGTTCATTTTTCCATGGGATCTTCATCCTGGGGGCTTGATCACCCTTCTACATCATTGTCATTCCATCATGCTAGCATAAGTGCATTTGGATCCCTCTCATTGTGCATGGCTACTTTCGTGTGAATTTGAAGCAAGTTCATCCTCTCACTAAAGTGGGGGCTAAATGTACCATAGAAAAATGGCTCTTCAAAATTTTCATGGTCTTTTAGGTCTTTCTCTCATGATGCTTGACCTATTTTGCTTTGGTTTAATGTTGCAATGTGACTTCTACATTCACATTAAGTCCTAAAAATTCAAATTAAGGTGACTTGTGAAGGTGTTGTGAAGTATTGTAAAGCATTTCTACACTTTTCTAGGCTCTTTTCATTACAACTCATCTAAAAGTCACATTTTCATCACTTATCAAGTCCTATTTTGAAGTGTTGTAAAGTCTTGTAACAAGATTTCACACTTTTCTAGGCATAATTTCACTATTTGCACCTTTCTTATGCTTTATTTGACCCCTTTATGCACTCATAAGGCTTAATTAAGTGTGTGTTTGAATGTAAACCCAACAAATAACATTAAATGCAAGATAATTCTTGACACCCACTTACAAGTCCAAGGTGAGACCCATTCACCATGGGTGGCGAATGAGTCCCTCTTGGCTCTAAATTCAAAATATTTTAAATTTTCTTTTGGGATTTTATTCAAAATTACCTCATGTCAGCCTATGATGAGGTATCATTGGGTTACTAAGGCACAAATGTGTATAAATAAGTGTTTCCCTTCTTATTTCAATGCACATTCATCTAATTCATTCACTAATTCATCCAAGCATTCAATCAAGGATTTGAGTACTTTGCATCATTCAATTAAGCATTAATCAAGAATCTTGGAGCAACCATTGACATATCTTCAGATTTCTTCAACAAGGTTGTGGTGAGTTTAAGAAATTTGCATGTTGTTTATTCATCGTTCCTTGTTCATTTCATTTCATTTCTTCATTAAGGGTTTGATTACCAAAGTGGGATTTGACCAAGGAAAATCCCTATAACCTAACTCTTAACCATTTTCCCCCTCTTGCATGTGTGTTTAGAAACTTTTATATGCAGATTTATCAAGCAATTAGGTGTTGAAGAATGGTCAAGAAGTCAACAAAGTGTTTCAAGTCAACTACAAACCTATTTCAAGCTTGGAGATAATCTACAGTCTATTTTCTAGAGATTTAACCTCGTCAACCCAACAAGGAGACAAGTGCATATCTGGTGCTACAAAATTGGTCCTTGATTTTATAGAATTTTGGGAGAGGACTGATTCACTATCAGTGGTGAATGAGTCTCACCTTAAGGTTGGAAATCTAGATTTTGTCAGATTTCAGTTCCCAACACTCAAAAACTAGTTTCTAGGAATTTTTGCCAGTAGCTAGATTGATTCACCATGAATGGCGAATGAGTCCTACTGGTGATTTTTAGTGATTTCTTTTAGCATTTAGGACACTCCAAATTATTCACTCCATATAGATTCACCATATAGACCACTATGATACCAAATTAATGGCATTATAAAACATAGGTACAAGAACATACATTTGGAGGTAATATTTAAATATAGGTGTAAGATTAGAATCTTGGCCAAGAAGGCTAATTTAATTTATCATATTGTTTGTGTCTAGGTATTTATAGAATGAACATAAAAGCTAGAATATTGTCATTTTTAGGGTTGGTGCTAACATTGGTTTAGGTTGGGGATGTGTACCTCCAAAGGTTGTAGCGAGAATCCATCTTTGGGATAGTACCAAAGTTAAAAGGAATAAGAAAAAACCAAAGGAAGACACAACTTTTGTATACAATAAATGACAAACACATAGAAAACCAAAAACATTAATCACAACAATAGAACCACATTTTTATTTAAATAAGTAGCCAATGATATAAGAGCACAACATATATTTTAATACTTTTAATTTCTTATAATAAAGAAAATAAGATTACAAACTATCTACAAAAAAATATCATCCACCAAGGCTAGAAGGAAAGATGGAGCCATAGCTTATCTTGACAAAAAACAATATTTTCAAATGAGCTTATCGTATCCATCATCTTTATGTAGATCTTGTTTCCATGATAACCTAAATTATCCATTTCTTCATTTGTGAACCAATTCAAACTAAATAAACAATAATAGAACTAATGAATGATGCTCTTTCTCTAAACCCCATAGTGCATTACTTTGTATGTATTAATGATAAACACTCACATTTTTAGATTTACATCCACAAATCTCATAGACCATGATTACAATTCAAAACTTCAAAACAAGGTGACCCAACATTACACAATTACATACCCCTCTAGGAATGTCAAGCTCAAACTTGAAAGCCTTTTACTCTTAGGATTTTAAAATGGATATATAGCTGATCAATTTATCTAAGAGCAGAACTTTATTAAGAAGATTATAATGGAAGCTCTCAACTTCCAACATATAATATTTTTTTAAAATCTTGATGCTTCTCAAAATCAATTTTCTTCTTTTTCTTTTTGTTGTTTTTGTTAGAAAATATGATAATATCATGAGAACTAACAGATTTAAGAGGAAAAAAATATAAAATAAATTAAAAATATGAATTATTTATTCAAAAATATAATAAACAAACATGAAAAAATAAAAACTACAATCCAATAATATACATATTTATTACTTAAAACATAAATTAAAAACTCATATATCTATAAATTCATTTTACATAAAATGTATTAATTTATCCTTTAATTGTTCAAAACCGAACATTTAATTAAATATGAAATACACACATATCCCTTCAAGCTGTCTATGAGTAGTGATTATAGTTTATAAGAACACTTCATATGAGCATTCTCAGGGATATTGGTGAGCATGCCTATCTGTGTTGTCAGCCGCACTAACTCTTATGAGAACCAAGAACATACTTTTATTCAGAATAATTTTTTTATTAAAACCAAAAAGTTCATACTAAAGTATTGATATTTAATTTTTTCCTTATTGTTTAGGATTGTTTGTCACTCTTTGTGCAATCGCCTTGTGGATTTCTCTATGAAAAAATGTGTTACAGACCAATCCATTTTTTCCCTACAAAAATGTACATTATTCTGTTTGATCCAGGACATGCTCCATGTATACTGAAAGGTCAGAATTTGTACTACTACTGTTGATACTGAAAGGTCAGAATTTGTAATACTACTGTTGATACTGAAAGGTCAGAATTTGTACTACGTTTCATTATGAAGGCCACTATTCCAGAGGAATGAGGTGATGCTTAAATGTCAAGTTCTTCTAATTAAAAAAATCAGGCCTCGGCTTACCATCGGAACAGATCTTGATCATCATCCAGAACTATGAAGTCATCATTATTTTGTATTACACCGTGGGTAACACCCAGTGTAGAACTCACTTCACCGGCATTATAATATCCTGTTGCCAGAAACCCAAGATCAGCCTGTGCTTTGAGCAGATCTGCTTGTGTAGTTGCCAGTTGTGATTGCAGTTGTAATACTTGTTTCTGCAGCCGACAAACTGCACCAGTGCAGCCGTAGATTGGATCTTGCACTCTCGCACTTGCTTCATATGCCATGCTGGTTACAGCATCTGCTCTCTTTTCAGCCGGAATATCCTGCAATAACAAAACAACACAGTAAAGCCAACGTATTAAATCAAGGTTCTACCCACGCTAGTGAAGGATTCTCGTAATAAATTTGCAGTTAGATTAAACTAGAGGTCTTTTTGTTACAGTAAATAGGCCTATATTTGTTAAAACTGACAAAATAACTAACATTATAGGCGGTCTTTTCCCAAACCCTAAAACACCATTTGTGGTATATACCTGAAGGATTTTTACAAAGTTGCTTGTTCCAAAAAATTTGCGTACTACTAAAAACTTTTGAGGATCGTTCGGCGGGAAATATGGAGCGAGCACGCAAGTATCTCCGCACTTTCTTCGTTGAATCCTACAGGCTGCACAAGGATAAACTATCTCCTGTGCTTTCTGTTCCATCTGAATAAAGCTGGTAGATCAGAGCCGTAATCAATGAAAGCTTTTGGAAAATACGAATTTGGGAGATGAGATGGATTTCTGGTAGACGCTGGAACATAGATTATATAGCTGTTGGTGTCTAAAACAATATGCCGTTCAACAGCCAATGACTTAATTTACAGGTGTAAAGTGAAGTTTTTCTCCTTATCATGTGACGACAATAGATGACGTTTATCAGATTGTACAATTCGATTGGCTGTGATGGTATTTCCAGGCTTTATGAAAATTTGGAGGTGATAAATTCTGTTAGCGTATGAATGTAGAATTGAACACCAGAAAATTAAGTGATAGGGGAGAGGTTTCTCTAGGTGAGCATCTTAATTTTAAGCTTCTCAAAATCTTATGTGATGAAAGTTTCAAATCACTTTCAAATTTTTAGAGCAGTTTAGTTGGTAAGTCTAATGTTTCAGGGCAAATCATCAAATATGATGTCATATCAGCTGTTTTTTCTAGATGTGTCTAAAAAGGTCCAAAAAAAATGAGACCAATAGGTGTGCACTAAATCATGTTTTATTGGTGCGCTAATCCGGAATCACATGATTTGCCGCTTTTTAGATCTAAGGAATACATTTTATTCAACTATGGTTAGTCATCATCAATACTTACAACTTTAATGTCACAACTATTGGTCCAATATTGTTGAAAATATTGAGCATTAAATCAACAAATGTTATAACAACTATTAGAACATGCTTAGGTACTGGTCCTCTCCCCTATATATTGTAGATTCAATTGATATAAATTAACATTCCTTTCAATACATATTATTTTTAAATATATATGTTAAAGATGAATTAAGAAAAACTTAAAAGATAAAAGAACATATCTTAAAGTTTTTTAAAAAACAAATAAAAAATGATAGACACAAAGATGACAATTTGTGGTGATTAGAAAATAAAACCAAAATATCAATGTCTTTTTAAAGAACAAGTGAATAACCTATCTTCATCTTTAGTCTTTTCTTTGAGAAGTTAATTTTTAAAAGATGGGCTATCAAGCATCTTTCTTCATATTTAGTTTACTGATTCAAGGGAAAGGAAAATACAAATCATCGAGGCAGCTAATTAAGAGACAAGCTGAGATTTTGAAAGCAATAAAAATTTCAATACTAATAGAGCTACTTCGTTCTAACTTTCTGTGAAACCAACTTTAGTTTTAATTTTTTATTACCTTTCCCTACTCTCAAACCTACAACATGCTAATGCATTTCTGCTTCCAAAGGGTTCTATTGTTCTATCTGTCTCTAGACTTCTCCCAATCCAACTTCAACTTGATAATGTATTTTCTCTTCCAAATAGTCTTAATATTTCCTCTTAACATTTCAAACTTATTAGAAATAACAGCTTGACCATGTCTTGATATTCTAGTTTTTTACCATTTTCTTTTTTGAAATTTTTTATTTGTTTTGGTTATCATGAAGATGCATTGAGATTTTTGAATTATCTGAAACACATCTCATTGTTTTTGACAATATTTAGCAATGTAATTATACTCATGAAATTTGTTACATTTGAAAGGGAACTAAACAATAATCAAGTTGTCATATCAATGAAAATCCATCTAGATTTAGCCTTCAATTTGTACAGAGACTCAAGTACTTGTAATGATGTCTTTTAGCACAACCATATCAATGAAATAGTTCAAAATATTTCCAAAGATCTATCATCCCAAAAAAGAAAAAAAAGAGATAATGGAAAAGTTTCAACAAAAGAAGGAAAAATGAGTGAAAGAGGTCTCCATATTGTTTAAGGAAAAAATATTTTAGGGTAAAATGAAGAAAGGTTTAACATTCACTATGCAACGAGTTGATAGTTGTTATTGATAGCAACCATTGTAGTAGGCGCTAATTCTATAAGTCTAGAGGTTGGTGGTCTCAATCTACCCTTTATTTTTCAAAACGTATTTCTTTTATTTTTTATTTTGAGCACTTCATGATTTTAAAGCTTTAGTAACAACCACTATTAGTTACATTGATACAAGCAATTCTACAATGGCAACACAACATATAGATGGTTAACAAATCCGTGAAATAAAAATAAAAATCTACATTCTATTTTCATGTGTAATGATTTTTTATTATTTTTTTAATTGTTTCAAACGGACAATATCACAACATTTTATTTTCATTCTTTTAACCACAATACTTTTTATTTTTATTTGAATTTTACTAATTGAAAAGCATAGCTTGATATCTTTTGAATTACCTTAAAAATATATATACTAATAGAGCCACAACTATACCCTTATTCTTAATATGTAGAAAATTTGAAAATGATATATAAAGTTTTCTTCAATAGCAATTCTCCACAAATAAAGGCTATCATTCTTTCTAAAAAGTATTTAGTTGAAAAGCTTATAGATTTTTTATACTAAGACAAAAACCATGGATGATTCGAGTAATCTACATTAAATATCCTTATTGAAAAATAGAATAAACATTTGATTTTTTAAAAAGAAGATTCTCTGAATTCTTATTTGATACAAAAGAAAACCAAAATCATTTTTGAAAATGTTAGATATTTTGATGATAAAAAAATGATTATATTTAAATTATTGATACTTATAAATTTAAGTGTACAGCGAAATGTTTTTTCTGGTTTATACAACGTTAGGTATTCAATTCCAAAACGCTTACATGCAAATCAAAAGATATCAATCAAATTATATAATTGTCAACGTGATATATTACTTTCAAATCAAATCTGCATATATCGAACCTTTATTTGTCCGATACAGGCAATGGCAGGCAATGGTGTCCATTAATCCCACTCTGTTTTGCTACAAATCTTCAGCTTTTCGTTCCTCCCCTACCTGCTCCTGCATTTTTGGTTTTGGGTCCAACTAGATGACGTACATGTAATTATGGTGTGATGAATGAAGAGGACAATCAAGCTGTGATCTGTCCTAGGGAGCCTGCATTTGGTTCCATTCAATAATGATTTACGTCCTTGCAATACAAATCATTATACGGAGGTACATGCATCTATGCACATACACAAACCTTTATATGGAGGTACATGCATCTATGCATATACACATTTTTTTTGTGCACATGTTAAAGGGAGAGGGTCCATTGTGGTGAGGGCTATGTTGTGTGAGGGGTCCATGTCAATAGATTTCAACAGATTTCATGTTGACAGAAAAAAATTCACATGTATGAGAGAGTTCTATTGGGGACCCAAAAAAATTGAATCGAGCAAAAAATTTACACATTTTTCAAGATTTTTCAATCGATTTCCAAAAAACACAGTTTTCAACATGAAAAGTAGCATGGATTGATGATGGACATGTGGTACCTATTTGCCCACTTTCTGCCACACCAGTCTCTGTGAACTTAATTCATATCAGTTGCGCATTAACTACCTCTCTCCCCTCTGTCATTTGCCTTTTGGCAATCACTTCAACATGATTCTCGTTTTCTAGGGTTTGATTTCACTTCTCTGCAATGCCATTCATGTTTTCCATCTGCACATAGTGACGTCCATTGAAGGACAAGTGGTGGTGCACTTCAAAATCGACGATGGTGAGGCTGAGGGCGACTCATTGTCATGCATTTTTTGTTAATGTTTTTATCAACACTTCAATTTCCAAAATGAAAATAGTAAACTTCTGCCATCACAGGTGAGGTTGTCTTCCAACCTCATAAAGACGATATCTATCCATTGCATGTTTTTTTTTAATTTCATTGCATGTTTTTTCTACAACTATCTTTTGACTAACTCTATGTGTGTGTATGTGGCAATGAAAATTGTACTCCATTCTTGGAGAGAGTATAATCCCTTACCTAATTTGGACCTATTTTGGTACCCTTGATTTAATTACCCTTTAATTCTTCATTAATAAGCCCCTAAGACCCATTATTTCAAATTTTGAGGCTTATTTCAGTTAAAAACCCAACAAAATCACTCAAAACATTAAAAATCCTAAAAACCCACCTCAAGAGAAGGGACCCATTCACCAAGGGTGGCAAATCAGTCATGCGAATATAAAATTCATCAAGCTCCCTTTAGGTTTCACTTTTTGCTAAGTACCGGCCCATGCCTCGAATGAACATCATTGGCCCCTTTTGATAAATGATCGTCGGCCTCCGCCACATGTCCGCTCAATGCTCTCCAAAGGAATTATCTACTTTTCTCTTCTACTGGCCCCCGCTATGCTCCCACGTGTCTTCACCATGGGCTATTTTTAACTATTTCCCTTCACTTCCTTGTCAGGCGCCGCCTGTGTGCCACGTAGCTCCCATTTGTGTAAAGATTTGGTGGGCCTCACAAACAACATCTATAGTAAACAGTGTTGTTACATGTCATCCCAACACAAGATTTCAATGAAGGGAGGGGAGAATGAACCACGGGTTGTGCCATGCTGCCATCTGTCTCCTTGCGGATGCTTCTTCAACACAATGGATAAAGCAAGCTATGGGCTGCGATATGATGTTGTATTCTAACTACCTATACTAGGTGGTGAAACTTGTCTACTCGAGACTTTTTCAGGACCACTGGTATCATTCGCAAGGGATGCACCTTGATAGGGAGTGACCAAATGCTATGGCCCGAATATTTTTTTGTTGCAACGGCCAAGGGAATCATTGCTATTGCATCATTGCTCAAGATTCTAAATCTTTTTAGTTATTGCTCGCTAGGCGGTGGGAATGTTGACTACAAATACTGCTCTTTGCTTCTGAAGAGGGGTTCAGGGTTAGAGGTTAGAAATTTCTATGAGTTCTGAGAATTCAAGAATTACAAAATTTTAGAGACACTAGGCCCCTTTTTATCGTTATTAGATTATTGTAGAAAGACTCAGATTGTGCCATTGTTCAACCTTTCTATTTTTCTCAAGCTATTTAATTAACCTTATACTATGTCATTATTGTTTGAATGGTTCATTTCTAGAACTTCTATAATTTGAATGCAAATTTGTTGGTTTAGATCATGTCTTTGACTCCTCTTTTCAGTGAATGGGTGTGAAAATTATTTTATGTCATTTAATGTGTTGTTCATGCTTTAATATTTATTTTCTATCATTTTAGGACATAGTAAATTGCTGAATGGGCCCTTAGATCATATCCAAAAGATAGGTTTACCGTTCCTTTTATCTAAATTCTGGCACATCGCCTTAGTTAGATCCTTTATTTTTATATCTACTTCCTTTTCTCATTCCCAAAAACTAATTACAAAAGAAGCCAACTTTTTTAAAAAGATGGATGTCACTCAGTTTAGCGCAATATGTCCCCCATAAACTGAGTTTCCCACAAAAGGTTGTTACCTTGCCAATTTTTGGCATCAATAGTTTCTCTTTTTCCTGGCATGCCCAGTGGAATTGAGCTTAAATGAACCTATTTTTAATGAGGGTGTATGAGCCATTGTCCTGTTACTAGGTCCCAAACAACAAATAATCCTAGTTTATTAGTACCACCATTAGGGATAGTACAACCCATGACCCAATTAGTGAACATTTCACTTCTTCCACCCTTTCCGCTAGCCATGTTGCCTACTGCTAATGGAAATTATGTGGCATGGGATGCCAAAAGTCCTCTTGTAGCGCTAGTAGCACTTGCCATTTGGGCTGCTATCCCAATTTCTGGCCTGAAAGCTATACCTATATTCACTAGGGATAGCTCAAGAACACCATCTGAACATCTACAAGATGTTGCAAACGTAAGTTTGGTACATGGCAATGTACAGACCAAAATATAGCACTAAGATTGCTCGCCACCTCTTTCCAAGGCAAGGCACTAGATTGGTATTGGACGCTGCAAGCAAACACTATTAGTACCTGGATGAGCTCGAAGATCCTTTCTATCAGATATTTTTGAATGAAGGAGACCGATCCTTGCTATATTATCAATTGTCAGTCATAAAGTAGGCCCTGCACGAAGCCATGGCTGACTTCAATGCCCGATTCCATACAAGATGGCAAAGAATCCAAGTTGATATTCGCTCATTACCTGATCTAGCGTTCATTTTCTATTTAAAGTCTATCAACCGTGACATTTCAATGATGATCCAGTCTCTCGGTGGAACCACATTATCGGGTGCTTACAACATCGCTATCAAGGAGGAGAACAATTCGATAGATGCTGGGAAGTTACCACTCCGGCCCATCATTCCTATATTTCCAGAAATATCAGTTCCTACTTAGGAGATGCCTTCTACCAATGCACTGACTCCTCCTCAATCCAAGTACACATATATAAATGTGCCACAAAATGATGCTTCTACATTCGACTCTTTGAAGGAAGAGATGAGCGAGTTTAAGGAAATGTTGCGAACTATTGTTAATGATATAATTGTCATCAAACAAAACTAGGTAGTGCCTTTGAGGTTGAGCTACCAAATTATCAAGGTGGGAAACCTTCTTACCAATAGAACCAGTTTCAAGGGGGCGCTCGCATGAATCAACAGGCACAAACAACAAATCAAATACTAGTTCTGGTGCCTTCTCCGCTACAGAGTGCCAATCTAAGCTCGAGCAGAGAGTTAACTGTGAGGAAAAACAATTTAATTGATGGCACCAACCCCTAGTGCTTCCCTTGCGGTGATCCACACATGCCTTGAAATTGTCTGTGCGAGAACCTACAACAAACGCTGGTAGAGCAATGTAGCCAAGGTGCAACATTAGATCCCATAAGCTATGTGTATACCTTGTCACAAATGGAGAATGTAGTGCTCACCACACAAATGCAAGGGATGTCACTATAGCAAGAAGCAAAAATCTCTCCCGATCACACACTCTTCTCATGGTTGGAAGAAGAAGAAGCAGTGTTTTCCAATGATGCATCCACATCTAAAACATCGTAAGTATAGTCTGATTACAACAACCGCTTGAAGAGGAGATTCGTGGGCGAACTAGTCATCCCACAACTAGTTAGTCTACAACCTAAAAGTGCTTCTGACTAGATGCTTAGCACCTCCGCAGTGGTGACATAGTGTCCATCGCGAAGGGAAATTGTTATAATGAGAGGTAAGGATCAAAAACCTCTGAATCCATTGCCATTCAAAGTGTGGAACAATTGAAAAAATCATCCGCTAATGTGTCTTTGTGGGATATCCTATCCATCCCAAAACAAAAGATGTTACTACAGAAGGCTCTCCAGGAGGATGTGAGTGCAATGCCAATGGAGCAGTTGCTCAAAGCAAAGGCCGCTAACCAATCATCTCCTACCAAATTTCTCACAAATAGCATAACGAAAGCCCCTTCTAAGGTAAGAGATAAGCCAAAGCATCAACCCTTCTTCTTAACTTTCATTATAGGGGAGAAATTATTACATAATTCCATGATCGACTCTGATGCTAGCACCACAGTCATGCCCAAGTAGATAGCTGAGACCTTAGGACTTAGCTATGAGCCATTAAAAAAGGGGGTTATGCAACTTGATTGGAATAAAGTTGAAACTATAGGCCTCATCAAAGACCTTCCCTTGACTCTATTTACCTGCCCTAGTATCACCGTCCCTCAAGATATTGTGATCATAGATGTTCCCCCTATGTTTGGTCTTTTCCTATCCCAGGAGTTTACTTCAAAAATAGGTGGGTATCTTTCTCTTGATTGGTCACATTTGATGCTTAGGACCAAGCATGGAGCTTTAAAATGAAGATAGTATCCAAATCCCTACATTCGAAACATGTGGCCAATGAATCCATGATCAACTTTGAGGCTACTTATACCTCTATCACCAAGCAAGAAATGTATCACATTGAGCTACTTGAAGATGAAAAAGTTACCAGAGATCAGATCGATCAAGAATATGTTCTCTTGAACAAACATATAGATACTGATCCTTTCAGAAACTACCATGCTACTAGGTTGGGAACCTATATCATCTATGATGAAAATAAACAGCTCCAAAAGGTCATCAAATAATTTGAGAGTAGCAAGCCTTAGAACTATGGACGTTGTACTTTGACAAAGCAAGATGCAAGGTTGGCACAGGAGCTGGGATATGTTTAATATTGCCACACAATGAAAATACACTAGGGTCTTTCTGCTTCTAGTTCACTTGCTCGAACAATGAAGTTGAATATGAAGGACTAATGCAAGGTTTAAGCCTTGTAGAGTGAATGGTCATTAAGCAATTAATGGTGTTCGGAGATTCCAAACTAGTAATCAATCAAGTCCACAAAATTTCTATAGCCAAAAATATCTGCATGCGATCCTATGGACACCGAGTTTGGGACCTGATTGAGAGTTGTGAAGCATGGGTGAAATCACAATATTGTGTCTCACTTTTTTCCCAAGATGGACATTTACATCAATATTTTTAATTGAATCTTCATCTTCTAAGACCTATAGTAGCTAAACCATTAAGAATTTGAAGATGATGAAAACTAGTGATTTGTGACAATTTGTATGTAGATTTTAAATATATATATATATATATATATATATATATATATATATATATATATATATATATATATATATATATATATATATATTGAAATAAATCACGAATCTTTCAACATCTCCTTTAATAACTAGTTTTAAATATAAAAGAACATTTTCATAAAGTAACGTTTGTGTCATACAAAACTTTTTTTTATAAAGGATAAAATTCTAATTTTTGAAATATAGATTCTCAACATCAATATCTAGGGAAATGATATTTTTTCATAATTTTTTGTTACATATATACTTTTTAATTAGTTTTTGAAGTCACTGTAACTATAATTTGGAAATGCATGTATGTCATACAACCTAACTTCTTGTGTATATATCAAAATCCAATCTTTCTTTTTTTATTGTAACAAGGACATCCATACCTAAGGAAAGGGTATTTTTTTATTTCTTTTACAATGGTTTACTATTTTTCCACCTCTATAGAACAAAGAGCTTGATGTTCATAGAAAATCCCATGTTCAGTAAAAAATAGAAATTAAATATAAGATAAAATTAAAACACATCAAAATTATACTTGTTGGAAAGCTTGTTTCAAGGGTTGAAATCTTGCAAAAGATCATTTCTAAATGAAATTATTTAATCCATCAAAAAGTAAAGAAAATGTGTTTTTTTGCTAGCATTTTGATAGGTGCAAAGGAGACTCCATTATGGGTATGATTTAATACTAGAGGGGTTCTATCCAATGGGGTTTGATCTAAGGGGGTCTTATCTATCCCTCTTTAATTAAAACCATTTAGATAGAACCTCTCAATGTTAAAATCATTAGTGTTTCTTAAAAAAATGATTTTAGGAAAAAATCAGCATGTTCCAAAAGTGAGACACACTATTGTGGTAGCACCCACATTCAACATTCAAATGGTTCCTAGAGAAAAAAATACAGATGCGGATCGCCGGATCGCATGGTAGCAATCGGATCCCAGTTTGACCTAGCCTCCAACCTCATTCATGACAAACACTTTGTATGAGTGGTAGTCTGACCAACCATTCCAGACAATGACCAAAGTTGTCAAGTGTTTGACAGTGATGAACATATGGCCTCATTCATCCAACAATCAGGAGAATTTTCCAACCAACTCCAACTGAAGATTGTCAAAGCTTATGAAGGACAAATCATTCAACTAAAATCTAACAAGCTTTCAAAGGGATTGGTCACTCTCAAAAATCTTTTCGATTGCGACGATGCAAGAAATGACAAGAAGTTTGTAGCAGATAAAGGTGACTATGTAGTTCTTCAGGTCAGAGATGTAATAAAGCTCAAAGTTGGGAAAGATGTCCTGCATCATGACAAAAAATGGCTCATCGACTTTTGCAAAAATAATGGAGTGGTGGCCTGGTCATATGATGACCTCAAGGGATATGATCCCGATATCATCCAACATATAATAGAGCTGGCGGAAGGCGCAAAACCAGTCCACCAAAAATAGAGGCTAGTCAATACCAAGATTGAAGCGCTAATGGCACAAGAATTAACAAAGTTAATCTAGTTACAAATTGTCTTCTCAATTAAGCATAGCACGTGGGTATCCAATTTGGTCCCGGTCCAAAAGAATAATGCAGATATCCATCTATGTGTATACTTTCATGACCTAAACAAAGCATCCCTGAAGGATCATTACCCACTACCTTCAATGGAGTCAATCCTGCAAATGGTGGCAAGATCATAGATGTTTTCCCTCATGTTAGATGGCTTCTCTAGTTACAATCAAATTCAGGTCAAAGAGGAGGGTCAACATAAGACAATGTTCACTACCAAGTGGGGAACGCTCACATACGTTAAGATGTTGTTTGACCTCTCAAATGTAGGAGTCACCTTCTAGCGGGCAATGGATATCACTTTTAGTGAACTAATCAACAAGATTATCCTAATCTATTTGGATGATTTTACAGTGTTCTCCAAGTCCAAGGATGATCATTTTGATCATCTTGAGATGGTGTTCAAGAAAAGCCAAGAGTTCAGGATATCCCTGAACCCAAAAACATGTGTCTTCAGAGTACTGCAAGGAAAGCTATTGGGGCATGTAGTGTCGAAAGATGGAATTTCAATTTCTTCTGAGCAAGTGAAATCAATCAAAGAGCTTCCTCTTATGGTCAACAAGAAAAGCGTCCAGTCCTTCTTGGGAAAGGTAAATTTTGTTAGCAAATTTATTTCTGATTTTGTAGGAATAATTAGGCCAATCACCCTGATGCTAAAAAAGGTTCAAACATTTAAAGCAAAAAAATAAGCTAGAGAAGCCTTTGAGAAAGTGAAGGATGTTATTTCCTTTGAGAGGCAACCATTTGCAATAGTTAAGGGGCTCAAGAAGTTTTGATGCCTAATCTCTTGCAATAAGGTGATTTTCTATGCCGCACATTCTAATGTGTGCAAATACATCATGGAAGGAGAAATCACCAAGAAAAGAGCCAATTAGATCATGAATATCCTCGAATATGACATTGAGGTCAGGCCTATGAAGACCATTCAGCGAAGAGGAATGTGCAAATATATTGCACATGATGAAGAAATGGCCACCGAAGAAGAGTAGTTGGAGCTAGTCCTAACGAACGAGTTAGATTCTGAAGGTTGTTGGCTAGCAGATAGAGAAAGGTTTATGCACACATGAAAATATCTACTAGGCCTTCCTTCTCAGAAGAGGAGATTCTACCGACTACAAAACAACAGATTCATGCTCATTGAAGGGATCATGTTCAAAATAAATTTTAATGAAATTCTATTGTGATGTGTTTCCACAGAGCAAGAAAGAAGGATCCTCAATACTTATCACAACAGCCCTGTGGTTGGGAATTTCTCCACAAAGACCACTGCCTTCAAAATCATGTGCACAAGGTACTTCTTGTCGATGGTATTCAATGATTCATACTCCTTGGAAAAGGCTTGCAAGGAATTCTAGTTCTTTACATGAAGAAGAAAGAATTTTGCAATGTCTCTTAATCCGATAGTGGTTGACAAGCCATTTGCACAATAGGGCTCGAACTTCATCGAAATGATCAACCCTGCCTCTAGCATAGGTCATAAATAGATCTTGACAGCCACTGACTACTTCACAAGGTGGACTGAAGTTGTGCCACTAAAGAATGCGATAGTGGCAAAGATAGTGGACTTCCTAGAAGAACTAGTGATGAGATTCAACCCATAAAAAACCATTATCTTCGATAACTCCAGAGCTTTCCTAGGCTCTAAGGTAAGTCAATTGACACTTACACATGGCATATTCCTTAAAAAATCATTAAACTACTACCTACAAGGGAATGGCATAAAAACCTTTGAGAAGCACTCTGGACAAACCACATAACTCCTAAGAAATTCCTCAAGACTTCGTCGTATGAGCTAGTATATGGAAAAGAAGTGCTATTTCCTATCTCTATGGAGATTCCAGCCTTGCAATTGCTATAATCTCTTGAGGTGGAACAAAATGGCACAGTGGAGGTGTGGCTAGCCGAGTTTCTAGAAGTAAAAGAAAAAAGGAAAAAGTCCCTATTATCCATGATTAACCACCAATAGGTGGTTAAAAGGTGGTTTGACAAGAAAGCATCTGTCCAAGGTCTAAAATGTGGAGACTTAGTGATGAAGTTCAATGAAAGGGCTATGAAGCCCAGTTGGCACTGGAAATTTGACAACCTTTGGGAAGGTTCGTTCTGGATAATTTAATACAAGGAACATAATGCATGATGAGTTATAAACTATGGAAAAAGAAGCGTTGAGAATTCTGGTCAATGAAATTCACCTTAAATTATTTAAGTAAAGCTTCCATATCCTACCAATCTAAATATGTCTATAGTGATTTTTCCTTCTTTCCCTTTTGTTTTGTTGGTCAGTCTTGTTATTTATTCTATTGTTTGAGGTGAAAAGGAACAAGTAACCCATTACTGCAGAGAGCAAGAAAAATAAACTCATAACTCATAGAATAGAAAATCAAACACCCACATGCAAGATTGAATTCATACATATATGCTGAAAAGGAAAAAGATGACCCATTAAGAAAATAAAACAAGAGGATTATATAAATTTATATTCTCATTATATATATGTTTTAATATTTACATCGCCAAAATGGCTCAAGAGCCACACTTCTAAAGTATATCACTATATTCTACTTGTTTCATATATATTCTACGAAAAAGCCTTTTTCAGGCATGTATACAAAAATAGACTAATTTCTATGAGTTTGTTTTTAAAAGAAAAAAGAGAAAACATGGAGGTCTTCAATCCACAGCATGGGCAGCAACAACAAACACATCAACAACAATGTCCACAATATCTTCATCCACAAGGGCATCATCATTGTTAGAAACATTATCTAAGGGAGCAATGGCCAGTGGTGGAGGAAACACTAGGTTCCTGAATTCTGTGTACAAGTCAATATTAAAGAACAACACCACGTTGTAGATGCAAAAAAGGAAGTGACAAGCATGAGTGACCCTCTCGCAGTGCTCATTCTGCAACTGGAGGCGAAAGCCATGATGGAACCCACAATTTTTTTTTCCTTGTTCCATGTTATAACCCTTATCACATTTGGATATAGGATTACTATCTACAAAAGCTTACATTATTTTTTTTGGGCCATTGACTCCCTATTTCCCTTTTCTAGTTATTCTAATGTATCTTTAGTCATTCATTGTCACCTGGTAACCGGTCCTTCTAGCATATGTTCAGACCTTTCTATTTTATAAAATTGGGTTAGGATCTTTGGCCCCTTATGCCTTTTTGCATTTTATAACTTAGAGGTTTTCAACTTAATTATTGTCCTAGGGAGTCCCCTTCATTAGAAACAACTAATAAGCATTTGCTTAAAAGAAGTTCCCACTTATTTTCTGATGGCCTTTATTAGCTATATAGCTCATCACTAATTTATTCACCGGTTCATACTTTGAATCAGCGATAAGCGATAAACTAGTATTTTCCTTTTAAAATCGCTCATTGCTAATGGCTTTTATGTTTTCAAAATTGTAATAACGATGAGCAATACTTCTATCTTTATTTTCTTATCACTCATCGTGGATGGCCATAAAAAGATGAACTTGAAATGGTGATGAGTGATGTGATGGCTTGATCACGGATATGTTTTGAATGTAAAATCTCACATCAGCGATAAGCGATGGACACTACAAAGTTGTAAATATTTTCATTGCTAACTGGTTGCAAAATGTATGAGGAGAATTAACAATGAACAAGTGCCATATGTTATAACTTCATCCCTCATCGCAAATTTGATTTAGAACTTGGGTTCTAAATTGGCGATAAGTGATGGATGTTCTCTAAAGGAGTTCTCTTTCGCTAATGTGATATGATCATATGAGTGATGTCTTTTATGATTTTTTTCTATATGGGTTGTACGTGTCGAAATCTGGTGCTGGCACAATATCTCCTGTCGCAGATAGAATTTTAAAAAGCAAGGTTCGAATTGGCGATATGTGACGAAAGAATAAATGTGACCAAGGGTCAAGCCATAGAACCAGGAGCTAAGGAACATTGCCGAGATATTTGCTTCATTGATAGAATGGGGAAAATACAAACTAGATTAGCGACAAGTAATGTTCACTGCATGGAATGAGCTACGTGGAAAAATCTTGATGATTTAGCATAAAGCAAAAGGAAAGCAACAAGAAGAATGAGGAACTATTAATAAAGTTTTAAAATAGGATAATCCAATGGACAAAGAATCACCACATAAATTCTTTCACCAAAAATTAGGATCAGCGATGAAGCGATGAAGTGTATAAAGAAAGTTTCCCTCTTAGAAAAACTTGTCTTGTGTACTTCATCAATATTAATGAATGCACATATTAGGTTGGTGATATATGTTGATTGACAGATCACAACACTTGAACTGGAATCATTGTTTTCTATGAACAAGTTGGTAAGGACATAAAAAAAAGGCTCATATCACCATGGATGAAGTTTTAAGTGCTTTAAAAGCAATGACTTAGATTCAATCTTGAGCTGTAAGTTATCAACTTGCTCACATAAGGAGATTTCAAATCATTAATCTTGCATGCTTCAAATTGCCTATTTAATACAAATTAGTTCAGTGATCTTCCATATCATAATTCATTTTGTAATAAATGAGGATCGAAGGTTGATAAAGAATTGTGAAGGAATTGAATTTTCCTAAAAAGTGTGTAGATATTCTAGGCAAGTAGGTCTGTCATGATGATTCGAGAGTTCAAGGGGTTGAGTTTGTTTGAGCCTAAGGGAGGTCTTGAGAATAAAAGTGGAAAATATGGAGCTCTTGATACACCAAAAGGAAGAGTAGGATTTGAGAAATTTAAGGAATATAGTACCAAGGAAAATTACCATCTAGGAGATCGGATAGTTTCAGAAGAATTAGTCAAACATAGACAGAAGAGGATGGATAGTGAAATATAAAAAGAGGGCATGGATGGAGAGTGAGAATTGTAAGGCCTATCTGAAGGAATGCAATTCTCCTTGTGAGGTTTTTAATAACCCTTTAGACAGTGAGGGTGGCACTGAATCAGAGGGTGATTATTATCCCCTCTCCCTGGTACACTATCGAGGAATCTTGATGAAGAGGTGGTGACAATTTCTCTAGTCCCACCATGAGCAAAACATGGGCGAATATCCTCTAGGATTGATGACTCAGAGTGATGATTGTGCCCTATTTTTGTTTTTGATGAAACCATTCCCTTTTTGTTAGGATTGTCTTATTCAACACTCATGTGATTTCTTGTTTCATGTGTTGAGGTGGAATATTTCCGGGTTGGTATGTAGAAGTGTTAGACTAGCTAGCCTTGGTGGTGCGTATATTATATCTAGATGATATAAAATTTTGTGCTAGAGCTGCTATTGGAGAATATTCTTTGGTCAACAAGGATGAGGATTCAACATGGTTACAACAAACTCTGCCTTTCAGGGAGCTAGCGTGTCTTCATTCAGGGAATGTGGAATGTGGTCTTTTACTCTTCCATTTTCTTGAAATGATTACATGTAACAAACTAGGAATATCTCAAATTTTGGTACACATGAAATGAAATGTAAATGTAATTAAGCCTAATGCTTATTTCTCTATTATTCTATAAAAGGTATTTTAGGGCTTATTACAGAGGTCGGATTTTGAAGTCTTAATAGAGTTTTAGGTAAAAGCTAAGTTAAAAAAAAAAGGGAACTTAGAATAGAATTCTAAAGTAAGCTGATAGTTTGTCTTGGGTAAGAATTCATGTATGTAACAATCTTAAATGAGTTTTATAGAAATTATTGATATCGAAACAAATATCAGTCGAGAAATCTATACTCTCCTATGTGTGTTTTTTATGAAGTTACGAATGAGAAATACTAATGGTATTATCACTTGTCTTCAAATATTTCATTTGAATGTATTACTCTATTTTAAACTTTAATTCAAGGAATTAATTAAAGTGCTTGAATAGGGTTATAAAATTTGTAAGGAATGGCTTAGGATTGCTAAGAAGTGAATATTTCTTGCACAGTGAGTTTTTGTAAATGCAAAGCAATACAAAAATAGTTTGTTTCTCCCTTAAATGAGTAATTTGTAAATTACTAATCCTCTTGTGTACTTGACTTTGTTGCTCCAATTGATTAGACATTGGTCATTTTGTCAGCAAATCTTGCATAAGATGAAAAAGTAGTGTTCTTAGCTCTAGACTTATGAGAAGAACAATACTCAAATAGAAAATATCTCCAAAGGTAGTAGAAGTGGAATTAATCTCAATTCCTAGCAGATAATTAATCCTTTGTTTGGAAATCTGCCAAATCTTCAATGAAATTTAATTTATCTACTACAAAAGGAATTAATATGTGTATAAATGTGTTATTAATTGACTATATTGCATGAAATCACAATTGGGATTACCCTCCTAGGTTTCACAGAGCCTGAAGTGGAGGAGTACAAACTTTAAAATCCTATGCTCGTTGTGTTGGCCACTAACCTAATAGTTCTTCACCATAGGAGTTGGCTACTTCTTAGAGGATTGTTTGGTTCTGCTAGAGAAATCACCAACAAAAATGGTGACTCTTTTGGGGAGACTTTGAACCTCCAGTTGTAAATTATCAGAGTCAAGAAATTGGTGAGTTTGAACATCTAGTTCAGATACTGAGGAATTTCTAAACTTGGAAATGTTTATGTTCAACAAGTTTCAAAGGATGTATGTGTGACTCTGTTGTGGGAGAAAATCCAAAAGGATATTCATCTTTGAAGGAATTTCATATTGCTTAAAGTTCATTCCTCTAAAAAGAGGTGGCGACTTTGTTATGAACCTGATGAAAATGTGAAGAATGTTTCATATTTGCAAGTGTTTCTAGTCAAGAAGGAGAACCTTTTGCTTCAACAAATCCAGGTATTCTTTAGTTTTTGGTTTTCAAGAAAAACAAAATTGTGTATGAAAACCATAGTTGTAAATCTTGTAAAATTTTGATTCCCTATTAAGTGATTAAGCACTAAGGAGGGGAAATAGTAGTGGTAGGCTTGCACACTTCTGTATTACTAAATGACATATTTGTTAGAGTAATAAGTTATTACATTTAATTAATTACATCATATTGGTTAATTAATTAAGTCACTTATCACTTTAGTTACTTAAGGTAAACTTAGGCACATTAATAATTAATTATTTATTAATTATTAAGAGTGCACACTAGGGTTTCCTTTTAGCATTATGCATACATTGCTTTTATAATGCAAATCATCTCATGTAATTATGAATTTTTGAATAATATTATTTGCAAATCTTCATGCAAAGCTTTTCTTTTGTGGAATTTTTTTGGTTTGCATGTCTGACCTTGGTTTCTAACATGGTACCAAAGCCTTGATATGCAACCCCTTCTCAAATTTTTGGAGAAAATCATTGTAGAGCACGTTTAGAATTCCTTGAGGGTTTCATTCCTTGAGTTCATCTATGCAGCGTTTTGGACTAGATTGGGCATCCCCATTGGATTTAGAGTGTTGGAAAAAGTCAAGATTGACTTTTATTTTACTGATTTTGGTCATCATTTGCCAAATCTGTGAGGGTTTCAAGCTCGGTGATTTTTTGGAAGCTCTAGGGGTAGCTAATTTTTTGGGGCACTTGGAGCACAAACAGAGGTCACCATTGCATTTGCAGTGGCCAAAAACCTTAAGAACGCCTTTCATTTCGTTGATTTTAGAGAAAGTTGTTTCTGATGCAAAACAAATTTGCTCGTACGACCTCTACAACTGTTTGCACATGGATCGAGAAAAAATATAGAACCTGGTTAAAAAAATAAATTTGGCTTTCATATTTTTGTGAAAAAATTGAAAAAAATTATTGAAAAGTTTTTTGGTTTTTTTAAAAATACCCATATCAAAGTTTGTGGGGTGAAATTTTTTTTTGTTCAGTGCATTTATATGAGGTACCTACAAGGTACTTGCAATTTGTAGGCCTTGCGGGCAATAGCCAATCGTCAACGGCTCTTTCCCTGCTGGCGGGCCCCTCTCTCCAACTGATGGCAGTTGCCCACCATCGGCGGCTGAAAGGCCATCGTCCTTTACAAACTCTGACCTCCATTAAATCTGTTAGCACATGCAACACTTCGGGCAGCAAGCCAGTCAAACCGACAACTTTCAAAAATCTTGGAGGAATATTCTCACAAATATATGCTGCCAAAATTTTTTAAGGGGGGGCGCTTTTTGGATGTAATGACCTCTAGGCCATCAAATATATGCTTGTGAAATTATGACATCATCCTAATGTCATCGTATGACCAACCCTCTTTGCCCCTCCTAGCCTCCATTTGCCCTAAAGGAGCACTTTTTTTTTTTCTTTTTGGCATAACTTGGGCATATAGAGTCAAAATCAGGCAAATGAGATATCGCCGAAACGCTGGTTCAGAGCACTATCCTATGGTGCATTTTATTTTTCAGTTAATTTTTTTGTTTAGCTACATTTATTGTTGTTTGAAGTCAAATGTTCATTTATGGCCTTCGAGCTCATAACTTTTTGCCCCGAACTTCAATTTTTGTTGTCTTTGCGGCATTGAAAAGGTATTGAGGAGCTCTATGTTGTTGTCCATGCACTTTTTTCTGTATCTGTCTTAGGTTGATCATTATTCTAGATTTGGCCCAATGGGTGTTTTGGAGATTACTTGGATGTTTTGGCAATTGGAAGGGTGAAAATTGACTCTTTGCACTTCATTTAAGTATCACATCATTTTATCATCTATTGTTGCTTCATAGATTCTAGGGTTGTTCTAGTTTTTGAGTTTTTTAGTGTTATGTGGCATCGGTTCTGTTGTTGCATTATTGACTCTTCCTGAGTCTTTTAGTGACTCTCATTTGGTTTCTTGTAAACATAAGTATATTTCCTTGCTTCACTAGTACAAAAACAACAATATATGATTAAATAAACTACTAAAAATTGCATATAAATGACTAATTTTGGTCACGTGACCATTAGTAGTTTATTGCCGATCATTTATAACGTGACCAAATTTATGACTAAACTATTTTAGTCATTTATCTAGTCATTGATTTAGTCATTGATTTGGTCATTGATTTGGTCATTGATTTAGTCATTGATTTAGTCATTAATTTAGTCATTGATTGTTGTTAACTGGTCATTTATTTAGTCATGGTAGTGATTTATTTAGTCATATATTTAGTCATTAATTTAGTCATATATTTAGACATTAATTTAGTCATTGATTTATTCATTACTTTAGTTATATGTTTAGTCATTAATTTAGTCACATATTTAGTCATTAATTTAGTCATATATTTAGTCATTAATTTAGTCATATATTTAGTCATTACTTTAGTCATATATTTAATCATTATTTTAGTCATGATAGTCATATATTTAATCAATTTAGTCATATATTTGTACATTGTATTAATTTATTTTAGTCATAGTAGTCATTTATTTAAGCATGGTTTAGTCATTTTTGATTGAATCAATGATTCAAGTTATAAATCAAATCTAACTTAATTAATTCTCACAAATTTATGCATATAAACTTCAAATATCATAGATATTCAAATATTTTCTTGTATTGGATTAACATGAAAAAAAATACAATCAACAAACAAATTTATGCATATAAAGCTCAAATATCATAAATATTCAAATGTGTTTTTTGTATTGCATGAAAAAAAATATATGCAAACAACAAACAACTGCATAACCAAAAGAATTACAAACAACATACATTTGCATAAACAAAGATCCAAGAAATACATCCTTCACTACACTTTTGGTTGCCATGGAAGAAAAATCCAAGATACGATACAAATGCTACAAACATTGAAGGGAGAAAAGACATGAAAATATGTAGTAAATGTAGTTATATTATTTGTGGTGCATATATTACCCAATTTAGAGCAGCCTTGCCCTCCCATTCTAGCTGGACAACCCTTGAGAGAAGATTGGAAGGATTTTAATGAGAAGGATAGCAACTTCCTATCTAGAAATCTCACTGGTCATGGTCAGATGAAAGTAAAGAGTGCATGTTCACCTCTCCAATTTGACGATTTGCAACCTGAAAATAAGATTTCAACGCGGGTTTTATAATATGTTTATTAAAATGAAAATACAATTATTAAAATGAAAATACAACCAAGATCTAATAATGAGCACATTTGGATGCTTAAACCGTTAAAATTTATGCTTGCTATTCAAGTACTATTATTAATCTTCACCAATAATTAGAAGTAGACAACAAGAAAATTTTTGGGAGGATGTCTAGCTCCTCCTAGGTCCACTTATTAGCCTACACCATATGATGAATATTAAATCAAACAAGAACAATAACACCAATAATCTAGTAGTAAGAAAAACAATAACTTCAAAATTAGAAACTTGGATTAGCTAATGACTCTCCTAGGGAGACAAAGGAACAATGCAAGGATGGACTATTGTGCATATCATACAATGATATATGTTGTTCCAAAGAAGTGTGAGATATTGAGCTAATGTCTTTGCCTTTGTCCTTATCAAATTTCTAATAAAGAACATGCCCATAATTTTACAATTGATAAAGGATCCTTCAACAAGCAAAATGCATCGATGCTACTACTATGAATACATCTCACCATTCCCATGACCATAAAAATTGTCATACAAACAAGATCATATCCAAAAATGTAAAATACCTCTTAAGGTTTCATAGACTAATAGTAATATCTAATCAATATCATATAAGTGTTTGTGTTCCCTGGATTTCATTTAAAGCTATCAAATACTATTTCCCATGCTATCACTGAGACAAAGCATGAAACTAAGGACAAACTCATAAGTAATGGCTAACTTTCAAAACTAAAACTCTGGCCAATTCCTGATGGTTAATTCCTAACAATATACGAAGCTAAAACTAGAGAGTTATTTCATTAAACACCAACGATCCCCAAATGTAGCTATCATTGATGTTAGGGATGAGGAAAGGAAATTTCATGGCCACATAGCAAGTTCCCTTCACTATGCAAATGAAACATTCTAGGAAAAAATCCTATATCTTTTACAGAATAAGAAGGAAAAATATACTCTCATCTTTCATTGTTCCTTAAGCAAGGTATGTGGGCCCTCTTGTGCTCGTATGCTTGCATAAAATTTATCAGAAAATCCCTTGATGGGATCATCAAACATTCAGAAGATTCTTGTTCTTGAAAGAGGATTTAATGGATGGCAAGCTGCAAGGCATCCAGTTTGTCAATGTAAAGAGTTAATATGTAAAGGTCACAAGTAATGGTTCTATTCATTCCATGTAGTTGGTTGCAATTACTGTTGGATCCAATGGGGAACTTTTCTATAAATAATATGTTGTATACAAATTTGAGAATGAAACTGCATAAACATTAAGTAACAATGTAAGCCAGGAGATGTGAAGTATTTTGAATGGAATATGAAATAATCTTGATTCTTGACAAAATATGACAATAATATTGAAATTGGCTACAAACTTCTAGAATTGTTTCCAAAATTCACCAGTTTTATTTATGGGGTATGAGATATTTTTGGATACCTAGAAACATGTTTCTAGCCAAGTAGCTATATTACAACTTAGTGACACATGGAGAGGCTATCATTTTTATTTTCACTGCATAGCTAGCCCCTTGAGGTCTGCCTATTGCAAATATAGGAAAAAATAGAATCTCTACAAGAAGAAAGGAGTTGCAACATTTTTGGCTGGAGAGTTTGTGGGGAAACTGCAGTGAGAGATTGCAACTTGCTTGTTGATCCCAAGTGGAATTTACAAAGGCAATTTCTCACAAAAAGATTCTAAATTTTCTCAGTAGATAATGCTGAGAAAATATAAAAATACCACTTAACTGTTACTCATGCAAAAGGCTTGAATATTTCTTAGAATACCTGCTAGAAATTGCAGGTAGTCTCCCTCCATGATCAACTATATTCTAGGACCACAAAAAGGATTTTACTTGCTATTGTATTACACTTTATCTTTTGATAACCTAGTTTAGGATTTGAGAGATCTCATTTTGTTTGTGTAAGGAAAATGATTGCTTGAAAAACTAGTATGAATGTATACTTTATAGTTAATAGAAAAGACATGAAAAATATTGAAACTGAAATTCAATTGGAAAATGCAAGATATTTTGAACTTATGGATCTTTCATAAGCATGAACATGGCTAGCAAAGACAATGTCAACCTTGTATTTTATAAACCATGATTCATATTGTACCCTCATAGTCTCGCCTTCCATGAAGTGGTAGTTGTTGTTGTTGTACCATGGAGTATGCATGAGCACAATCAACCATAGAATTTCCTTCCTATCAACTTTTAGAAACTCCTGCTCAAGCCACTTATACTGGGGAGTATACTTTCTTGCACATTGGTTGAATAGTTTTGTTAAACCTTGGTGAGAAGATAAATTTTGAAAGAGAGTCACATATTTAATTCTAAGGAGAAATTAATTAATTTAACTAGTGCAATTTAAACTATATATCTAGACATCTTTGAATTACAGTCATAGTCAGGAGTACAATTTTGGGCCACTACCGTTTAGTGACAGCTATGTAGTTATTAGAATTTGGGGCCTCTTCTCAAAGGAGAATATTTAGATTGTTTCAAGTTATCGTAAAGGAAAAATATAAAATCTATTAATAAAGGACAAGTATATACAAAATAAAACTCCATTCATCAGAGATAAGTGGGGTGCCTTTCCATTCAAAGGTTATTGGAGAATCCCACGGCCCGTACTTTCTCCTGTCATGATACTTAATGATTAATATATAAAAAGAACCTTATAAAATTCCTTTGGGAGCACTCCCAAAAGTCCCATTGTTGCAGAAGACAATATAACAAAAGAGCTCTTTGGCGTCTTAGACCTACCCCTCCATCATAACCAATCTATCCACTAAAATTAATAGATTGGAGTAAATGTAGATTAAGCTCAGCCTTACTAGTATTGTGGGGACCTGTGTTGAAGGTACATGTAGGTTTATGGCTTCTGAGAAGGCCACCAACTACATTGGTCTTGAGGTTACATTTGTATGCCCATTTGAACCCTAACTCTAATGTCTAGCAAGAATTGGTCACTTTCTTTGGTGAACTGTGATGGTTTTTACCAAGCACATTTTGGCATTGAAGAAATTTAGGGAAGACTATGCATGTAATTACTTGTTTGGTGAGCATATACCTTATCAAACTCTTAGGAATCATTGTCAAGAATGGAAAATATGGTTAAGCATTAGAAGATATGGGTAATTAGAAAATACAGTGAGGCATTATTGAATGCAAATAATCCAAATGAAGAAGGAGAGTATCACACATGGAATAGGTGTAAAATATTTTTCATCTCAGACTGCATAAGAGAAGTGGGGTAGTGTGTAAAGACTTCATGAGACCAACATTCTCGCTACATTGCATAGATGATTATAATTTCTCTTGTTGAACTCAAATGTCATCATTCCATTCTATCTGTAAGTTGTCTGTTTTTTTATGTGTGTAATGTGAAACTACAACTCTATCATATTTTCTATATTATAGTTATTTTTACTTCTACTTAGAATAGCTTACTTTAGTACATATGTGATTAAAGTTAAAAGCTTGAATAATATTTTACTTTTATATCCAGTAGAAAAAGAAGTTGATCATGTTGAAAAACTCATCATAGGCTGAATATGAGGAGAGAACAACGATGTATGTTGATGCATTCTTAATTGAATACCAAAATGGAGCTGTACTATTTGAAGCATGATATGGAACATGGTATCAATGCTTGTATGGTTTAAATGGTTGTGTTTCTCCCTGCATACAAATAAGTTCAAATGAAAAAGGATTCATTTCACTATTTACAATACTTTATTCATGGCACTGATTCCAAACTATATATACACATGTAAGTATCAATGTTCTAACAGGATGAAAAGCACAAGGGAGATTGGTATGCAAAATCTTTCTTTTCCATGACATTCCCCAGAGAGAAGGATATGTGGTTTTCTATAGCATGTGCAGAGGATAAAACTACTTTATAAGTATTTTTTTTGTTTCTTCAATGTAGAGTAGCTAATACAATTCATGTACTATCAACTATTGTCCTATCACATGCAACCCTTTTCTCCATGGATCTTAATGCACTGCACTTAGTAGTATGCATTGATTTTGAATTGGCTTTCTAGATGAGGGTTCTTATGAAATTTTTTTTGAAGCCTCTAGCTCTTATATTAGCCAAATTGGATTTCAGTTTCTCTTCATTACACATACAATTGAATTATCATGTGATTTCTAGATGGGTTCTAACCATGTATGTGGCCTTGAAAATGCATCTCTGAGTATAACTAGGTCTTGGAGGTCTTAAACTATAATTGAGGCCTTAGCTTTTTTCCACTTAACCAATCAAGAAGAAATTGTGAATATGACACTTAAACATAAGCATCTACTGCTTGAACATTTAGCAGGTATGATCCTAAACTAAATGATTGTCTATACAAGTAGGGATTATGCATCCATCACTTGATTTTCATCACAATTAACATACAATAAAACCATCATCATGTCATGTATAAAGTAATCATAAGTACTGCACAATTTTTTTTAACCGAGTATATCATTTCATTTTGATGGTAGATTTCTATTAAAACTCACATCATTAATCTGCCTTAACTCTTGTCTATTCAACACATGGCGACTTGAAATTGAGGATTTGATTCATCTTTGAACCATTGAAATTTAAGTGAGAAATACAACCTTTAGATCACCCAAATGACATAATTCTCCATAAAAAATTTCCTTTGAATCTAATCTATCCATGTTAGGAAATCAATTTTGCACTTTCTGAGGTCCTTTTACAGTGCTTAGCACCATGGGTGTTCAATACATTAAATTGAGGCATCAGTTCTACTCATGGCATCAGCCATGTCTGCTTATTGTACATCACACTAGCCAAAGCATGTCTATATTGGCTCTACCAAATTTGATATTTGTACACCATGTCAACTCATCAATAATATTTTGTCGTCTCCCTCCAAGAGTTTAGAACTAAAAATATTTAATGTATTACCAAATAAAAATGGACATAAAACTTGATCTGCTTATGCCAAGGCATGGACAAATTGATGGAAGTTATGAGCAATGGACCCATACAATACACCTAGTAAAATAAAGAACTGGCTTATGAATTTCAAGGATGTTGGTTGGACTTATTTAGTTTATTTGTTTAAGAATCACGCTTGAAGGTCTGACCCTATAGGTGATTTTTTATAATATCTACCCATTATATAGTCTATTTTTTGGCAATCAATAACATACTATTACTTTTTTTTGTCACTAGTGGTGGGATGAGACATTTAATACCGGGAATCAGGTTTCTCTTTAGAAATGACAACTCTTAGTTTTCAAGTCTATCAAGAATAAAACCAAGGCCTTTGCAAGCAAGTTTATTTCTATGCCATATTTGTTGAAGGAAAATCTTGATTGAGGAACTAAAAATTCTTTAACCACTCTCTTTTATAGGGTGGTGGATGCTGGATTTAAGACAGATCTGGATTATCCATTTGTAGTTGGATGAGGTTAAAGTTAAAGAGTATTATGATAAAGTCAAATAATGGAGAAAAATTATACAGGACAAGAAGGTAGAGAAGATATTGATTATTTCAAGAATTTTTTAAAAGTAAACCAAGTTTTGATGAAGACAGGATTATGAGAAGGAATTGGAATCCACAAAATATGATGTAGGAAGGAACTAGGTAATAAAGACTCTTGTGAGTTCAAAATTGTTATTAATATGTGTGACAAAAAGGATTCATGACCAAATTGAAATGGATTCAACCCAACAAGTATTTTGTCCCAGGTGATAAGGAAATTTTAGATGATAAGTGGAGTACATTTGGCAATCAACTCTACTTTTTTTGCTTGGGTGCTTGAAGAAGGGAACCTAGAGTACATAGTGAATTGGTGGCTTCTCTGCATGTGATCAACTACAAATTTTTGTGAAAGTAATTGCTAAGAGGTTTGATGGAAAGGATTTGATTCTTAAAAATTAAATTTTGTGTGCCAGGCTGGAAAGTCAATGATTTATTGTTGTCTTGGAGACAATTTATTCCTCTTCAGGCCAAAAAACTATTTTTAAAGATTGATTTATATTACACCTATGATCATTTGGGATAGGATTTTTATTCACAATTTAATTCTCTACTCTAGTTTTTTCCCAACTAATGACAAAATTATGGTGAGTGGCTCCTCGTATCATTGTTTTGTCACTTTGGGAGGGCTAAAACAAGGTTGTCCTTTATCTTCGTTATTGTGTTAAATGGTAGAAGACACTGTTTGATACCTTATGAGATGCACTAAAAATTATTTAATCCAATACACCATCAGGAAAACCTTTATGTACAATATGTAGAGGTGATATTGTTGACTTACCATTGGCAGGGTTGGGATGATCGCTTCTGTGATTAGGTGTAATCCTTGTGTCACCATGATTTCCTAACCTTGGCTAACAGGTGCACACTTGCTTGTTGAAATTATTCACAATTGAGCTTTTAATTTGGGCACTCTAATAAGTGTTTTGTGGCATCTAAGTTGTAATTTCTACTAGAAATATAATTGATATTCTTCTGGTCAATCTCAGTTTTGTTTTAAATAATATCATCCTTTCAAGTGGGGCTTGACTGGAAGAGACTTAAACATAGCACTATGCTCAGACCATTTTCATAATTGTGAGGTGCGAAAAGTAATTTGTAGAAGTCAAGTGGTTCAAATATTATATACATTATTGCACATTCCATGGATGGATTGGAATTCTCCTTTTTTCTTCTTGGGAGTATTAATGGCATAAGCCCTTTCTTATGCAGATAGAACCCAAAGTGCAAGCCTGATTTAATAGAGTTTTGTATTGAAAGGATGGCAATACTTAGGTCTACGATGTTTAAGCTTACAATTCACTTCCTCCTCTATTGAGTGTGCCTTGGACCTAGTTATTGAAGGACTAGTAAAATTTCTTGATGACAACTTATGGGGTATGTCTCGTATATATGTATATATGTATACATATATATACATATGTTTTAGCCTAAAAACATGAAGCAAGATTAGACACACAACATATATACAAAAACTTATATATATATATAAATATATACATAACTTATATATATACAAAACTTTTATATATATATATATATATATATATATATATATGTGTTAGCCTAAAAAGAATTAAGTTCAGAAAACCATGTAACATACATATAGCAAACAAAAAAATTCTTGAACCATTGATAGGTGCAAAGAGAAAGCTCAGAATTTAAGAATGCAATACTTCATATACACTAGATATTAAAGAATAGGAACTAAAGTTCCAAGAAGTTTTTTAATGTAGTAACAAATCTCAGGAAGAAATAAATGTTCTGCAGTTTATGAAGATTGTTGCTAAGTTCATGAGGTATGGGACTTATAATGAACTTCAAAAGTTCAAGAGTTTGAAGAGATTGAAGGTCCATCTAATTCACACATAGAGACAAGTGAAGTTTGAAAACTAGAACTATTTTCATGCTTACCATCCCTATAATTTATACACCCAAGAAAATTAGTAGTTACCAAGGCTACAAATTTCTCAGATAGAGACCATGAAGAGTTCAAAAAAGATCCATGAAAATAGGTCCAAGTTCCCATTGTTGGTCATCAGGGCTATTACAGCTTATGTGTTAGTAATCTGGAATACATGAATGGAAAAAGAGACCCTGAAATTTGAATCTTTTCTACATTGGTGTGGGCATCCATGTCTTTCACTTTAGGAGAGGCATGGCCTTGACTCATAATGTGATTCATGGGATCACGATATTAGAGAAGTTCATCACTCTGTAATAATGGAAAACTACGATGGGGAACAACAATTTTTTCATAGTTTGGTTTGGAACATAGGAAGAATATTTCCAATAGTAGTTACCTAAGCTAAATGAAACTATGTGTTAAGCCTATTTCTCTAAGGAATGGGTAGACATCTATGATGTTAAAGGGTTTAGATGGGATGAGAAAATTCCTATATTTATTTCCAAATATTATGTGTTGAAATAACTCAAGAGGAGGGGTCCCTATAGATAGGGAAACTTCCAACTATTCTTCAAGCTAATTAAGATTAGGAAGGAAGCTATATACACTCACTTTCAAGTGGCAAGAAATCAACAAAAGATCAAATAAGTTCAAAATGATATACTTCATTTCAATGCCTTATGAACCCACTTTCCAATGTTGAGTGACTAACCTCTAGAGCTAAAAGATGTAGATGATAGTAGCCATATGAAGCAAAAAATTTATCAAATACCACAATTCTCAAATGAACTATAAAAATGCATCATTATATTCTCAGATCATTTGAGTTTGGTTCATTGATAAAAATGAAAGCCTCAAATAGAGTACTCCAATCCTAAAACATACTGCATTATGATACAAATTAAATACCTCGCTGATTTGGATCAACATGAGTGAATGAAATCGCTTTCTACCTATACTACCATTTGGAGCCAAACGCTTAGAAGACACATCTATAAATTCTCCAGAGACCTGCACAAAGTAATTGTCATTTCTATCTCCTATGTACAAAATGCTAAGGGATAGAAGTTAAAACTATGCTAGACCTGTTATAGCTTTATCCCATAGTTGTCAAATGCATTCCTCAACTCTAGGAAAACACCATACAACCAACTAAAAATTAACACATGCAAACATACTAAACATGAAATTTGCAGAGTTTGTGATATACTAAACAATATTTTGGTAAAAATAACATTTAGTATTATTGACAATCCAGATCATAGTCAATGATCCATCATCAGGATTAAAGAAAATCATCTTAATGATGGATCACAGAGTGTGATCTAGAACGTTGATGAAATTAAATGTACAATTTTTTTTACCAGAATCTTGTTACAAATGCAACCAACACATATTCAACCCATCTGGTCATATCTAGCAAGGGTATACATTACAAAATAACCTATATATACTATATAGATGCATTTATTAATTTTACTATTATGAAATAGATCTGCACTAATGGTAAGCTCCAACGACAATTTCAGGCATTAAAAATGAAGGTGGCTATCACACTTTCCTCAACAATTACTATACATCATACTGGTTTCCCATTAGTGAGCAATGGAACTTGAGAATGGGGCTGAATCAACTTCCTCTCCTCCTCGACCATACATTTGCCACTGCATCACTGCTTCAACTCTCTCCTACTTCATATTTTTTCGTACCTGAGAGTAGTTGAACTCATTCTCTAAATCATCAACACCATCTTCTTCCTCATCACCTTCCACCCTTGGACTGCCTATCAATAACAATAACAAAAAATATGATAGAAAAGCTCCAGGAGTACAATGTACAATTTCCATTATCTATTTTGTATTTTTCCAAAGTTGACTCTTGCATGTGTATAATCTTTCTATAATATAGGATTTTAGATTAAAAAATATCAAAGAGCATCCACTGACCTTTTTTCCTTTTGTATCTAGTCTTCCACTGAGGACATGACTTGTTTCCTTCTTTACACTCATATTCATAGTAGGGTCTACAAACTAGAAATGCACATTCATTGCAGGCTACACAAAGCTCCCCATTAGTTGTCACCCCCATATTATATCCACATATATGAAACTTTTGGCCATCCAGATCTTTCATAGGCTTTGACTACATGCACATGTCCACCTCTCATTAGGAACACAGTATAGACCTACCAGTTTGACTAGATTGGTATGCATAACTAGGAAAAACTGATATTCCAATCTTCTATAACTCCAATATTTTATTTGTAAAGAAGCATTGGTTTATAAGACCCTCACTAAATTATTAAAAACACTACAAAAAACAAGGCACTCAGATTTGAAGAAGATTGATAACAATCTCTAGTAATTTAAGAGATCTCCTTTTACCATTTGTCCATACATGACCAAATTACCGAAAGAAAGAACCACTAGATTGGTAATTTACACCCTTCCCTGAAATTCACATGACCACCACAAGCTTCCATGATCAAATAAAACTAGCAATCGCACCTTTGTGTGCAATGGGTATGCCAAAGATGTTTGGAGATCAATTTTTTAATTTATGGTATTCTATTTGAAAGATAGAAATTGTAAAATGTGAAGTGTCGAACTTTTTTAAATAATTGAAGTTTTGCATTTATATTTTATTGTCATTTAATTTTAATTAATGAAATATTATTATGAACTACAAGTCAATATGTAAAAGTAGCAGAGTGTATTTTCACAAAGTACAATAACTAGTCTAATGGCAAAAAAAATGCGAGGAAATATTTACAATATAATTCATAAGCTCTATAAAGAACAATGTATTAAGTTAAAAATATGAAGATGATCCGAGCTCTACTATTCATTGCATTTACTGCGGCAATAGCATCTGCTATACATTCAAGAGTAAATAATATTTTTTGTGTGTCATGCCAATCTGTTGGCTTTTGAAATTTTGTCTTTAAAGTACAAGAACTAGTATAATGGGACAAAAGCGTGAGGAAATATTTACTGTACAATGTATAAGCTCTATAAAGAAGAACATATTAATTTTAACATATGAAGATGATTCGATCTATACTGTACACATTGTGAAAGTAGCTCTAGCAACCATTGCATTTGCAGCTTCCAACAACTCCTTTACATTCAATAGTAAATAATGTTTCAGGAAAACTGTCACAAAAATAGAACTGTAATAATGAAATAAAACACAACAAAAGTGATCAGACCATGTAGAGATTCCCATAAAATATTCAAGAAACAACAACATTATCCAAAGCATTCAAGAAACAACAAAATTATCATCTCAATAAGGAGACCAATCTATGCACTATTCACCATCCTCGTCAATTATTGAATTCACAATTTAAGATACAACATTGACATATAGACTAGGCTTCATACAGTCAACAATTTCATTTGGTAAATAGGCATAATACTAGCAAAAAACTTACAAATTGAAATATAATAAAATACCACTTTTAATTTTTTGTAGTCATACCTATAAAACACTCATATTTTGGAGCAGTTCAACTTTGACCCACTCTCTCTAACCTTAATTGACCCTAAATAAAAAAAATACATAAGAAGTTCTACAGGCTTTAGGATATTTGCTAGAAAATAATTTTGTTACTTTTCTCATTTTTTTCATATAAGATTGCCCATGTATTTTTTACAATTTGTTAACCTCTCATGTTTTTTTTTTAACTAATATAGTTGCTATAAGTAGGGAGTCACCAACAAAGTGTCAGACCTTTTTAGCATTCGTTTCAAGAACCTATTATATTGAATGTCACATGTGTATTAACCTATGATGAATGGAAATACCCTTACCCACAAATCTACACTTTTGTTTGTCTATTTCTACTCGGCAATAGTTCAACTACTTTCCTTGACTACATCTTGCGGGATGGGTGTTCATGTAGACTCACTCAACTTCAGACTCTTGCCAAACTCACTCATCAACTTTTGCTGAAGGCGGAAACCTTCTATGGTGGGCATTTTGGGGTGCATAATATCTTACATCTTGAATGTTATTTTCCTTAACCTATTCAAAATCAAGTTAAAGATTCCATTAGTCGATGCTCTCTTTGCAATCAAGTTAAACCTTCCATTTTGAACCCTTGATTGTATGAGGCATTACCATTCCTTTCACTGCCATTAAAATTCATCTCAACAGACTTCATTAGAAATCCCCTCAACACTCGATTACAACATGATTGTAGCTTTTTTGTCTCTCAATCCTCCAAGTTGGCTATTTACATGCCTTGCACCAAGTCAACTAATGCTCCAAAGCCTATAGACATGTTCTTCAAACATATATAGAGGAACTTCAGGCCACCATCAACAATCATTTTTCAATTGTAATTTACAATTATTAATCCTCTTTATTTAATTGTAAGTTTCTCTGCCTCACTTAGTCTGCAAACTGAAGGCTAAAATAGGTTTAATATTTAAAATTTGTTACATATTAGTAAATTCTCTACACATATATGCTCAGATTAAAACACAATGGAAAAATTAACTTTATGTTCCTCACTTGGTGGATTGCAATAGTCCATAAAGGGGATCATGTCATATCTTTGAAACCGTGTCATTGAGACCTATATTGTGTACCATAAGTAGGTCATCATTAAGATGCATTTAAGTAAAAATTAAAGGTAAATCTACTACAAGGAGTATGAGAAGATGAGAGAAAAAAAAATCCAAAATCCTACAACATAAAATTTTGGAATTCAATCTGAAAGTTGTGAATGCAATGCAAAGACAATTAGAGTGACTCTCCTAGGCTCCCATCATAGAGTTGACCATCTTCATTAATCAATAATGTGCTTATGACTAACTCTTAATTCCAAGTAAATCTTAGCCTTAACAATGATTTGGTGTTTAACACCATAAACCCTTGTAAATTTTCATAGTAAGAACATAAAGCGTTACAACATTAATTGTTATAGTTTGTCAACCAAATATTTTTAATTGATGACATACATAGAAATCAATAAATTCGATCCAATATTAATTATGGGTAATTATCATTTTACATTAAAGTTCTAAGGCGAGCCTAAATTTTGTCATTTTATTGTAGCCTAAGGTGATCTTGGTCTAGGCGATGATGTTGGATTACAATAATTCTACCAGGTTGGTCTCCATTTTACTTATATTAGGCTTAAAATGTTTGATTGTTGTAAACTGTATGGTCAAATAAACCTGGTGAATGATAAATACATTATTTCTAAATAATATACCTAATCTGATTATAGGCATACAAGTTTGCATCTGTGTGTAAGGGTATACATTATCATACCATTTTTGTTCCAAATGAGAGATTCCCAATCTTTTCAATTAGTATCATGGTTCACCATTACTGAATATGTAGGCCTTAAAATCATTGTTTGACTTTGTGTAAACATATATGTATTCATCAGATAATTAGGTTAGTATTTTCATATAATCTTTCTTGATATTAATTATGGGAATCAAATCTTATAGTTAAGTGATAGGTGCAATACTTTCTATATTTAAAGGATACAAATGTCTGTAGGTATTTGACTTATTAGTAGGTGAGGAAACCTATCATGACAACAAAACAACTTCAAAATTATGAATTTGGTCCCCCGACATACTAAAATGCAAAGGGTTCAAAGTAGGGAAGCATCGACATCATGCCAGCCAATGTGAGTGAGGTCCCAATTTCAAAACCCATAGGCACACCCTCGTGCCTAGATTATGGAAAATTGGAACACGGGTATTTTTTAACTTAAATTGAGACATTGTTTCAAACATGTACCTCCTTGGGTTATGGCCTGGTGACAAAGCATGAGAGTTAAGCAGGCCTTGCCAAGGAATTATGGATAGAGCCAATAGAAGAGGTTTATGAAGAATAAGGTTCTAGATTGCATCAAAGGCTTGATCTGTAGAAGGAATAGCACATCCTTCTCTATGACTACAATAGAGCCAATGTAGAGTTTGATAAAGGGATTGTGGAACAATTTTGGGAGAAAGAAAGGTACAACATTTAGAGGATGTAGACAATAATAGTTTAACATAATTACAAACAATTGGATTTGAAATGGTTACACAAATTATAGAGAAAGATTTGTTTAATGCACACTTTTTCCTCTTAAAATATCTTTGTCGAGTTTGATATTTTTGCAATGCAACATTTGGATTGCATAAATTTCCTTTATTGACACTTTGTTTATTGTAAACTTTTGCTAGTGTAGATGGATGAGGTTCAAACATGAGGGTCTTCACCTCCCTTTTATAGAGGGATCTATTTGTTAATTGATCAACAACTTAGAGCTAAATCTTGGGAAAGCGTCTTATACAATCATTTTGAGAAATGAGATCAATTAAGCCTTCTTCATATGTTATTCTAAAAATCTATTTCATATTCTTTTGTGTGAGGAATTATCTATGCCATCTGATTTTAATAATAGACGGTGGTAGGTCATGTATTAGTAAAAGATGTTTATCATAGATAATATTGCAGGTGGATTTAATTAGTTTTTGTCTGCTGTATTGATCTTGCACTTAGAAATTCTTGCATCCTTGATACAACACTTTCTACCTAATTGAGTGCAATATTTGCATGTTACACATATCCTTCAAAATCCTTAGAAAGGAATAGCTATTGTCCAAGGGGGAACATGCTTGTAGCAGTGATTGATGTATATATTTTTTCATTATCATACTACATCTTTGTACCCTGGACAATAGGCTATTCACAATTGCTTAGTTCCAATGTTTACTAATATAAGTGAAATAATTTTTTTTCTTTTAAATTGATTATAAATTATGTTTAATCTATGAATTGTGCATTTTTACCTTGGGATTGCTAAAATAAAACCAATCATGATAAAGCCACTTGCAAAAGTTAAAAAAATCCAAGCCTAGCTATAGAAGGAGACACATTAAAGCAAGACACCAACATTTGTAATCTATGTTCTATATAGGCTTGTAGCTTTTAGTATCAGGATAACATATATTTATTAAACCATGTTAAAATATAATCTAGCTAGAAGCTTGTTCATTATAGTAATTTAGTTTCTGAAACTTTGGATGATCCCACACAAATCCCAGAGCATCTGGGTAATATCTGCAAGGCTAAATCTGGGAAATATTGAAAACCTCATTTTCTAATTTATTCTACATCTTTGTAAATTAAATTTTAGAGGTCGTTGGAACATTTTTGGATGACAAGTTTTGTGAAAATCTTCAATTTTTGTTTTTCTGCATAGGCCTTTTAAAGATCTTTCCAATCCACCAAAGAAGTTTGATTTTGTCCTAGCTGACTAGAAGTCAGAACCCCACCTAGTTGGGGTAACAAAAATAAATATTTTTGTATTTTTTCATTTAATTTGGTAGTCTTTTGGTTTTCCATTCGAACTTACAATGAGGACCCAGGAGTAGTGACTCTTTGGTTTCCAAGGGAAACCATAGTTTTGAAGTCTTGCATGGTTTTGGTTCTTCTAGTTGAAAAATGTATATATTGTTGGTTTTTGAATTAATGAGATAGAGTCTTAGGTATGCATCTCTTCTATTGATTTTTCCAGCTTGTATGAGCTCTCTATTCTAAATAGAAGATATTTTATAATTTTCATATTGTTTGTTGCATAATTTACAATACAAAAAATCCTTCAAAAGGTATTGTCCTCCAAATTCCCAAATGAATTTGGATCATCGAAACTCACACATTAAACTAAAAAACAATTCAATTCATACATACCAAGAAAGCACATTAGGTAGATGATCCACAAAAACATACATACCATGAAAGCTATGAAGGAAAACTGAAGCTCTCTAAGAAGCAACTCTTCAGATCCTCCATATTTCTGTTCCAAAATCATGTCCAATAGTTGTGTCTAAAAAACAAAAAAGAAGTTATAAACAGAGATATATGGATGAGATAGGGAGCGTCATACAATGAGAATTGTTGCCATGGTAGTTACTAGGAAGAGATAATCTACATATGTTCTATAGTAGAGTACAATGATGGTCATGCTCTACCCATATGAATAGTCATTTTTCAAGGAAAAACAGTCATTCTTCGAGGAAAAATAGTCATTCTTCACCTAGTGAGTCCTTGTCGATGAGGGTTTTAGAGTATGTTCTTAAAATGAAAATTACGGCCAAGATCCTAATACTAAGCACATTTAGGTTTTAACATTAGGGCATCCTTGAAAATTACGGCCAAGATCCTAATATTGAGCACATTTAGGTTTTAACATTAAGGCATCATTTACCTATAGATTTTGTTGCTTTCTCCACCGCTATTGGTTTCGTCTCCTCCAAACTCTTCCTCCCTGGTTTTGGCCTTTCACTTCTCTAATTTGGCAAGCTGTAGCCTGAAAAAAAGGTTTCCATGAGGGTTTTAGAATCCCAAAGAACAATGGCTTTCCCAACCCCCATTCAACATTCAGTGTGTTTATTAAAATGAAAATGATAGTAGGGAGTGAAAATTATGGCGGGGAGTCTAAAAATTATGGCCAAGATTTTCCCGCCCATTATGCCTAGCCATTAGGGTATGAAATTAAATAAATAGATATTATTAAATATATTATACAATAGTATATAATATTAAATATATTATAATATTATATTATATTATATTAATATATTATATAAGATAATTTTATATTAATATTATGTAATAATATAATATAATATTATATTAATATATTATAATATATATATACATATATATTATATAATAATATAATATTATATATATTATTATATAATATATTATAATAATATTATATAATATTATTATATTATATGATAATATAATATTAATTACATTATAATATAAATATAATATTATATATTAATAATATATTATTATTATATTCAGACTCTTTCAGATGCTCTAAAGAATAGAGTACTCTCACTAAGAAGGGGCAGCGACACCCTAAGATGGGCAGGCTCCAAAACTGGTAGCTACAATGTGAAAGATGGGTATAGAAAGTTATATGAGGAGAACGAGAGAACTAATTGTAGTTTTGCCTTGAATCTTTGTTGGAGTAGTGTGTGTCTTCCCAAAGCAGGGAGCTTTGCATGGGCTGCAATCCAAAATAAAATCTTAACAACTGAAAGATTCCACCATTTAGGCTTCCAGGGGCCTTCCAGGTGTGTTTTATGTGAAAAGGCATAAGATACTTGTACCCATTTGCTTTTGGGTTTTGAGTTTGTTCAAGAATGTTGGAGGTGGCTATGTGAAAGACTGAGCTAGGAATGTGATTTGCACATTGATCTACTTAGCTGGTTTCGTGCTTGGCCATCACTAAAGAAAAAACTCGGTGTTTGGGGACATCTGGACTCTTGACCCCTCAATTCTGGTGTGGGAATTGTGGAAAGAAAGGAATAAACATATTTTTTAGGACAAGAAGATGGGGTTGGCTTCTCTAATTAGCAAAATTGAGGTGTGCTTAATTGAGACCCTGAATGCTAATTAAGAAAGAAAGTGATTTAAATACAACTATGGAGTAGATGAAGGACGCTTAGATGGAAGTGACGGGCTCACCGTTCTAGGGGATTTGCAATTATTAAGGAAAATTCAGAGTACAAGTTAGAGGGATAGTGGGTCTCTCTAAGCAGCATCGGGAGAAGGAAAGATTGCAAATTGCACTCAGAGGACATCATAAGTACCTCCATTTAAAACTCCCTCAAGAATTAAGCAATGGTGGTGTTAGAAAATCATGCGCATTTATTGGATTCCTTAAGTGAAACAGTCAAATTAGCAGTTGAAACGATAATGTGGAGTAGAACTGGTAGCCGATGTTTAATGGAAAATTCTTTTTTTCCTTATTTATTATGCATTTTGAAGAAGCAATGACCATCAAAATGAATATGCTAGTTAAGTTGCAAATCTCTAAGAAGAAGTTCACCTTTCTTGGATACATCTCAGACAAAAGGTTGAAGCAGATATCTCAGAATGAGGACATTCTGTGTTTGGAGGCCGGATGAGAATGGTGTTTGGGAAAGCATACTACTTTTTAAAAAATTGGACGTGAGCCAATTCCAACATTTCTTCACGGTTCATGGTGTCTTTGATGGATTTGAACCTGCTGAAGGAAAGATGTTTGCTTCTATTGTGCTCAGTCTTTAAGAGATCAATTCTAGTGGGAGATATTGACACTGTTGCAGTAGCTATGCCTGAAGTTGATTTGCCATGGCTGGATGACATGGAACAAATGTTCGAGTAGGGAGTAGAAGTGGATTGGCATCCCTTTATTTTGGACTTGTAGGGAGAGGCGTTGCAGTGCCTTAGGTGATGGACTTCAGTTGGCCAAAAGTTTTTATGTCATCGGTTGGGCTTGGACGCGGTGATAGGTATGGAGTGGTGCCATGCCTTCACAAATCTGGTTGGCTTTGGGCGTTTCTATGAAGATCTTTAGGTGTCCGTGGGGTAGGCGGTTGATATGTGTTTGGTGGTATATTTTTAGTTTTGTGTTTTCTCTGTAATTAGACAATTACATTGGCAAGAAGCCAATTTTGGACTATAAATGACCCCATTGGGGATAAAATGGAAAGATGTATCATTTTGAGTGCTGTCACAATAGTGGTTTACAATTTCTAGGAGGAACTACTTTTTGCTGAAATTACATATTTTTAGAAAATATAATGATTGAGGCCTTAAAAAGTTTCATTTGAAGCATTCCAATTGAAGAGGGTTTGATCAAACTACCTTAGATCAAACCCCCTTGGATAGAACCCTGCTAGTTTTAAACCATACCTATAACAGAGTCTCCTTTACACCTATCAAAATGCTGATAAAAATCCACTTTTGATTTACCTTTTGGAGGATCAAATGAATAATTTGTTTAATTTTTATTTTTTTTAAGTGTGTAGTCCTTATTATAATCTTTCCAAAAAGTATAATTTTAAATAAGTTTAATTTTATTATTATATTTATTTTTTATTTCTTTTGAATGTACATTTTTCACTGAAAATCAATCTCTTTGTTTTACACGTGGAAAAATAGCATATTATCAAAAAATAAAATAAAAAATATGAGTGCATTAGCTATTGAAGTCCTTGATCCAACAAAAAAGTTATGCGTTATACGGTCGTGCTATGTCTGAATTATAATTAGTTTGACTTCAAAAATTGATTAAATAAAAAATATTCAATAAGAAACTATCTAACCAAGTGGAACCACTAGATATTAGAGTTAAAAATCTAAATTTGAAAGAATTATAATTTTACCCTTCATGGAAAAAAAGTTGTGTTATACAGTGAGCATCACTTTTTAAAAATGTTGTTTTCTGAAAAAAAAACTAGTTTTCGAGGGAGATGGAAAAAGAAGTGCAATCTGATTCCAAAATGTTTGAAAAAAATATATTTAGAATCTACAGAAAAAATTTCACAAAACTCTAGTTTACATCATCTTCAAATTCCTCATGGTTTAGCCACTATAGTTGTCTGAAAGTGAAGATTTAGTTTTACAAAATTATTCTAGTGTCTAGTTTGGCCAAAAATTGTAAACCACTATTGTGGGATCACCCTTAAATTGCTAGAATTAATATAATTTTGTAGCTTCGGTTGCTATTACGAATCAAAAATATAAAATATATTATTATTATATTATATTATAATACCACACACTCCCTCAATTCATTTTTTTTTTAAATCCACTTAAATTAGGAATTTAGTCATCTTTATCAAACTTGCTTCAAATCATAGCTAAAAACATTAATGATTTATTAACATAATGAGTATTAAAATTTAAAGAATTTAAATGTTAAATTTTTTATAAAATATGTGAAGGCCTTAAGATTGCATCGAGAGGCAATTCCTTTCATGCAATAGTTATTTTTGGTGCACCAAGCAACCTAGGTGGCCAAATGGCCCGCTTACGTAGGGGTCCCTTGAGGGGGGCTTAAGCTCTATGGGTTATGATCAAATTCAAAAGAAAAAAGAATAGAGGAGTAATAGTCATTTATTTAGTCATTTTTTATTTGTCTGATATTAGTCATTTATTTAGTCATTTATTTAGTCATTTATTTAGTCATTTAGTTGTGATTTTATCTGATGACCACATTAGTCACTTATAAATGACCAAATTAGTCATTTATTTGTCAAATTCTACTAGTGTTAGTCACGTGACTAAATTTTTTAGTCATGTGACCAAAATTTTTAGTCACGTAGTTATTTATTTTCCAAATTCTACTAGTGCTTGTTGGATTTAGGTTCCAGTGTTACTCCATAGTGTTCTTCCAATGCTTCTTTGCAGTAGGTCATCTCATTGTAGGGGGGTTTTGTCCCACTGGGTTTTTCTTCTCTACCTCAATATTGCATTTGTACATGGGTACCTGATCAAGCCTTGTTTCTGGGACCCATCTTTGCTTTCATGCATCTTTTAATTAGTGTTTTGACCACTTCCTAAGTTCATCTTAAGGGGGGTGTTAGAGTAATAAGTTATTACACTTAAGTAATTACATCATATTGGTTAATTAGTTAAGTCACTTATCACTTTAGTTACTTAAGCTAAACTTAGGCACATTAATAATTAATTATTTATTAATTATTAAGAGTGCACACTAGGGTTTCCTTTTCGGGTTTCCTTTAGGGTTATGCATACATTTCTTTTATAAAGCAAACCATCTAATGTAATTATGAATTCCTGAATAATATTATTTGCACATCTTCATGCAAAGCTCTTGCTTTTTCTATTTTTCTCTTCTGTGGAAGGCTTTTCTGGTTTGCATGTCTAGCCTGGGTTTCTAACAATATTTATTATAGAGCGATGTATGCAATGTCCTTGAAAAAAATCATTTAGAATATCTTAAGCAAGTAGAGATAGAATTTACATTTGTAAAAGCTTAAGTTAAGATTGTAAAAGAATTTTGAGTTGCTCGGTGTAATTGCATAATATAAGAAGGCTTATAGAGCTGTAAAAAATGTATCATCAACCTATACATCCTTGTGTAGACCCAAATGTGACAATGCATAGTGCTCAGGCCTTGTCATGTAATAAAAGAAGCTTCAACATTAATAGGTACATGGCCATAAATTTTGATGGCATTTTTGGTTACTCAAATATTATTCCATCTAAAATCATAAGTGAGCTACCAAAGTTTAGTGGCACAAATAATGAGTTAGCAAGTAATCATTTGCAACAATTTAGTAATTTAATAGATGACTATGAGATAGATCATGAGGATGTAATCATGTGGTTGTTTGTTTAGTCTCTAAAATGAGATGCGAGAGATTGATTCTCTGATTTACCAGTATGTTCTGTCTATTCTTGGAGTGAGTTCAAAGTAGTGTTCATGGAACAATTCAGTGAAAAGATCAGTGTTGGCTATTTTCTCAATAAATTTATGAAAATTGAGAAAAAAGATGATGAGTTAGTCCCAACATTTAACCAAAGATTTGCTAAAACATTAAGGGATACTCCCGATGTTTTAGATTTAACTGATGCAGTATGTTTGGTTATTTATTTGGGAGCTTTTGATAAGGAAATGAGCTATCTACTAAGAGATAAAGATCCCAAAACCTTACATCAAGCATATGGTATAGCCATCAATATTGAAAAAAAATTGAAATATTGGATGCAAAGGAATCACTTGGATACAAGTGTTCACTGCCATAGAATCCCTAATGTTGATGAATGGTGTAAACCAGGAGTCAAACATGAATGTAAGAAAATTTGCACCCCTATTGTTTCAGCTTGCACAACATTCTATAATACTGATCTCATAAATTCCCAAACACATCATCAAGAAACCATCATGTCTTCAAATTACAATGATAATATTTTTTCTCCTATGTATGAATGTAATAGTGAAATATCACATGAAGAGGAAGATGGTAGAGAAAAGGATGAAAATATGTACTTAAATGAGGCAAATGGAGGGTGTGGTTTCAAGTGTGTTGAAGGGTCCACTACCTATGCTCCTATGGATGACATAAGACTGAGCATTCCGTCTAAAAATTCTGAATAGAATTGCAATGTTGATGAATCCTCCTATTGCAGTAATAATGCTAGCATTGAGTATGGTCAAATATCTATTGAATGTGATTGTCCTCACAAAGAAGAGATAAAATCATTTGATGAAGATGAGAAATGTGCTGATAATGTTGTAAGTGAATTTGAAAATGTGTCTATCTTCTCTTAGATAATGATTTTAGTGATTTTGGATGCTTTAATGACTTGGAAGAATTAGACATCCATATTGAGAAAACTAAGGCTCTTAGGTCAAGAATGAATGTGATGGAGAATCCATTTTATGATGAGCCTCCATCTTCACGAGGGATGAAAAATAATGATCCTTATTGGTACATACATAATCCACTCTTTGTTGAGGATTCTGATGATGCATCTGATATAGGATCAGAATGTGGTCTTGAGCATACAAAGTAACACATTGATCTGATCCTTAAGGGCATTTTTTATGGACGTATTACCTTTGATGTAGGTGTTGTAGATAAGGTTGAGTATCAAGGTGTCAACTATTTGGGACAATATGAATGTTTTTCCGTTTCTGATTCAGTGGGAAGGAATTTTGATGAAGCATGACAATAGGATGAATAAAAAGAAATGTTATTCTCAACATAACACATATGTGCCATGTGATGATGAAAATTTGTAATTCATGTCTAACTCTACATTACAGGATGATGAAGGTTACATTGGTAGTTTTATACTCAGAGAGGTTGTGAGAAATGGTGATAACAAATATTATAATCAGACAAATTATCACTTGTTAAAAAGAGGCCTAACATTTGTTCCAACAGGATTGAAATTGCTCTTACTTTAGTGGTACAAAAAGGGCAAGTGTGAATGGAAAGACGTCAACCCTTTTAGAAGGCTGGTTTTTGACAAAGGCATAAAATTATTCATCGTTTTGTGGCTTAATACCACCAATCAGGAGAATAAAACTTGGTTGAATTGAGGGATGCATAATATAGGTTGCATCTTTAAAATTTTCATATTGGTTGGGTGGAGATTGGATCTCCCTTTTTAGGTCTTCTTTTCCTGTGTAAATTTTATACATATGTTGTTTCTTTGTTTTCTTTTTCTTTCTGGTCTACTTCACCTGAAATTCTAAGATCTCATCATGCCTACAAAAGGCATGTGTGCCCAGTAAGAGCCACTGATGGAACCCTAAAAAAAAAATCCTTTTTCCATGTTAAAACCCTTATCTCATTTGGATATAGGGTTAATATCTGCAAAAGCTTATAGAATTTTGTTGGCCAATTGACTCCCTATTTCCCGTTGATAGTTATTATAATGTATCTTTAGTCATTCATTGTCACCTAGTAATCGATCCTTCTAGCCTATGTTCAGACCTTTCTATTTTATAAAATTGGGTAAGGATCTTTGTGCCCTTATGCCTATTTTGTTTTTATAGCTTAGAGGTTTTCGAGTTAATTATTGTCCTAGGGAGTCCCCTTCATTGGAAATGACTAATAAGCATGCACTTAAAATAAGTTACCACTTATGTTCTGATGGCATTTATTAGCTATATCACTCATCACTGATTTATTCACCGGTTCATACTTTGAATCAGCGATAAGTGATGAACTAATATTTTCCTTTTAAAATCGCTCATCGCTAATGGATTTTAAGTTTTCAAAATTGTAGGGGCGGGGGGCCTAGCTCGATTGGCTAAAGCATCTTGTTGTAGGAAAGAGATCACGAGGTATAGTCTTCCCCCTAACCCATGGTACCGGAGGGCGTGTCGCGCTAGTGCCATAGGTCATGTGAAAAATGTTTACTAGGTGCACTGTAGTTTATAGGGGACAGATACCCGATCGATTCCTACAGTCTAAAAAAAAAAAAAAAACAAAATTGTAATAGCGATGAGCGATACTTCTGTCTTTATGTTCTTATCACTCATCATGGATGGCCATAAAAAGATGAACTTGAAATGGCAACGAGCGATGTGATGGCTTGATCGCAGATATGTTTTGAATGTAAAATCTCACATCAGTGATAAGTGATGGACATTACAAAGTTGTAAATCTTTTCATCCCTAATTGCTTGCAAAATATATGAGAATTAGCAATGAACAAGTGCCATATTTTATAACTTCATTGCTCATCGTGGATTTGATTTAGAACTTGGGTTCTGAATTGGCGATAAGTGATGGATGTTCTCTAAAGAATTTTTCTTTCGCTAATGTGATATGATCATATGAGTGATGTATTTTATGATGTTTGTTCTATGTAGGTTGTACATGTCCAAATCTGGTGCTGACATAATATCTCCCGTCATAGGTTGAATTTTAAAGAGAAAGGTTCAAATTGGAAATATATGATGGAAGAATAAATGTGACCAAGTGTCAAGATGTAGAACTAGGGGCTAAATAACATCATCGAGATATTTGCATCACTGATAGAATGGGGAGAAGACAAACTAGATTAGAAACAAGTGATGGTCACTGCATGGAATGGTCACTACATGGAAAAATCTTGAAGATTTAGCATAAATCTAAATGAAAGCAATGAGAAGACTAAGGAACCACTAATAAAGTTTTAAAACAGGATAATCCAATGGACCAAGAATCACCACATAAATGCTTTCACCAAAAATTAGGATCAGCAATGAAGTGATGAAGTGTATAAAAAAAATTTCCCTCTTAGAAAAACTTGTCTTGTGTACTTCACCAATATTAATGAACGCACAAATTAGGTTTGTGATATATGTTGATTGACATATCACAAAACTTGAACTGGAATCACTATTTTCTATGAACAAGTTGCTAAGGACATAAAAAATGGTCTCATATCACCATGGATGTAGTTTTAAGTGCTTTAAAAGCAACGAGTTAGATTCAATCTTGAGCTGTAAGTTATCAACTTTCTCGCACAAGGAGATTTTGAGTCATTAATCTTGCATGCTTCAAATTGCCTATTTATTGTAGATTACTTGAGTGATCTTCCATGTCATATTCATTTTGCAATAAATGAGGGTCGAAGGCTAATAAAGAAGTGTGTGGGAATTGAATTATCCTAAAAAGTGTATAAATATTCTAGGCAAGTAGGTCTATCATGATAATTCGAGATTCTGAGGGGTTGAGTTTGTTTGAGCCTAAGGGAGGTCTTGAGAATAAAAGTGGAAAACATGGAGCTCCTGATATGCCAAAAGGAAGCATAGGATTCAGGAAATTCAAGGAGTATAGTACGAAGGAAAATTACCATCCAGGAGAGCAGATAGTGTTAGAGTAATAAGTTATTATACTTAATTAATTACATCATATTGGTTAATTAATTAAGTCACTTATCACTTTAGTTACTTAAGCTAAACTTAGGCACATTAATAATTATTTATTAATTATTAACTGTTCACACTAGGGTTTTTCCTTTTAGGGTTTCCTTTAGGGTTGTGCATACATTGCTTTTATAAAGAAAATCATCTCATGTAATTTATGAATTCCTGAATAATAATATTTTGCACATCTTCTTGAAATAACTTTTCTTTTTCTGATTTTCTCTTCTGTGGAAGGTTTTTTGGTTTGCATGTTTGATCTTGGTTTCTAACATGGTATCAAAGCCTTGATATGGAACCCCTTCTCAGATTTTGGAGAGATTCAGTTGAGAGTTCATTTCGGGTTCCTCGAGGAATTTGACCTTGAGCATTTTTTTGGTGCATTGTGGAGCAAAACACACACCTCCATCGCATTCGCAACACCCAAAAACCCAAAGATCACCTATCGTTTTGCTCAAATTAGAGCAGTTGCAATGAGGAATTTTTTTTTTAAGGGCACACATATCCATATAGATCTGGGCCCTATCCATCTTGATTTTTTGTGCACGTAGGTACATGGATTATTTTACTAGTTTTTAAATTTTTCCATAAAAAAAATTCAGGGTTTTTGATTTTTTATCTGAAAATAAAAAAAATTATTATCTTTTTTTCTTTCTCAAAGTTTTTGAAAAATAAAAAATAAAAACCAAATTTTTTGAGCTTGTGCAGGGTACTGTGCTATAACCTAGTAGATTGCATAGCCATCAGCCCCTTCATGCCTTACCGCTTGCCTTAATAACCACCGACAGTAGGTAAGACCCTACCAACGACTATTAAGAGTCGACCGATAGAGAAATAGTGGTGGCCATTCTACCCCTCGCTGGTGGATCCATCAACTAGTAGCCTGCTCCTTCAAACAATTGGCACATACAAAAAAAAATTTGGCATCCTTGGTTATACCATTACGCATGCAAATCTAGTGGTAGGGGAATCTTTCGATTCCATGAGAATATTCTTCAGATGGCTGTCATTCTTTTTGTAGGGGGTGCTTTTTTTCCCCAATGACCTCTAGGCCATCAAATTTAAGCTCGCATGTCGCTGAAGTTAGCATGACATCATCATACGGTTGGCCCTCTTTGCCCCCTCCTAGCCTTGATTTGCCTTCAAGGAGCATTTTTTTCTTTTTGGCATAACTTGGGCATACGGTATTGAAATCGAGCAAACAAGATATCGTCGGAAAGTTGGTTCCAAGCACTATGTTGTGGTACAATTTATTTTTTAGTAATTTTTTATTTAGCTACATATATTTCTATTTGAATTCAGATGTTCATTTATGGCTTTTGAGCTCATGACTTTTTGCCATGATCTCCAATTTTTTCCATCTTTTCAGCATTGGAAAGGTATTCAGGAGCTCTATGTTGTTGTCCGTACACTCTTTTTTTGTATTTTTCCCAAGTTGATTATTATTCCAGATTTGGCTCGATGGCTATTTTGGATATTACTTGGATGTTTTGGTAGTTGGAAGGGTGAAACTTGAAGCACTTTATTTTAGTATCCCATCATTTTATCATCTACTGTTGCTTCACAAATTCAAGGGTTGTTCCAATTTGTGAGTTTTACAGTGTTCCATAGCATCAGGTCTGTTATTGAATTATTATGATTTTGCTTTGGTTTCTTGTAGATAAAAGTATCTTTCCTTGCTTGCTAGATTTTAGTTCTAGTGTTACCCCACAGTGTTCTTCCAGTGCTTCCTTGCAGAAGTCATGTCATTGTAGGGGGGTTTTGTCCCACTGGGTTTTCCTTCTCTACCTCATTATTGCATTTGTACATGGGTACCTGATCAGGCCTTGTTGGTGGGACCCATTCATGCTTTCATGAATCTTTTACTTAGTGTTTTAGCTACTTCATAAGTTCATATTAAGGGGGGTGTTAGAGTAATAAGTTATTATACTTAATTAATTACATTATATTGGTTAATTAATTAAGTCACTTATCACTTTAGCTACTTAAGATAAACTTAGGCACATTATTAATTAATTATTAATTATTAAGTGTGAACACTAGGGTTTCCTTTAGGGTTATGCATACATTTATTTTATAAAGAAAATCATTTCATGTAATTTATGAATTCCTAAATAATAATATTTTGCACATCTTCTTGTGATAGATTTGCTTTTTAAGATTTTCTCTTTTGTGGTAGGTTTTTTGGTTTGCATGTTTGATCTTGGTTTCTAACAGATAGTTTAAGAAGAATTAGTCAAATAGAAAGAGAAGAGGATGGTGAAATATAATAAAAAGAGGGCATGGATAGAGAGTGAGCATTGTAAGCCCTATCTGAAGGAATGCAATTCTCCAAGTGAGGTTTTCTATAACCCTTCTTACAGTGAGGGTGACATTGAATTAGAGGGTGATTATTATCCCCTCTCCCTAGTACTATCAGGGAATCCTGATGAAGTTGTGGTGACAGTTTCTCCAATCCCACCATGAGAAAAATATGGGCAAATATCCTTTGGGATTGATGACTCAGAGTGATGATTGTGCCCTATTTTTCTTTTTGATGAAACCATGCCCTTTTTGCTAGGATTGACCTATTAAAAAATCATGTGATTTATTGTTTCATGTGTTGAGGTGGAATGTTTTCGGTTTGCTATGTAGGAGAGGTTTCAGACTAGCTAGCCTTGGCGGTGTGTATATTGTATCTGGACGATATACAATTTTTTGCTGGAGCTGCTATTGGAGAATCTTCTTTGGTCAACAAGGATGAGGATTTAACATAGTTACAACAAAATTTTCCTTTCAAGGAGTTAGTGTGTCTTCATTTAGGGAATGTGGAATGCAGTCTTTTATTCTTCTATTTTCCTCAAATGATTACATGCAACAAACTAGGAATATCTCAAATTCTGGTACAAATGAAATGAAATGTAAATGTAATTAATCCTAATTCTTATTGCTCCCTTATTCTATAAAAGGGATTTTAGGGATTATTACAGAGGTCAGATTCTGAAGTCTTAGTAGAGTTCTAGGGAAAAGCTATGTTAAAAAAAAGAGTACTTAGAATAGAATTATGAAGTAGGGAAGTATTTTTTCTTGGGTAAGAAATCACGTATGTAATGATCTTAAATGAGTTTTATAGAAATTACTGATATTGAAACAAATAGTAGTCAAGAAATCTATACTCTCCTATGTGTGTTTTTTATGAAGTTACAAATGAGAAATACTAATGGTATTATCACTTGTCTTCAAATATTTCATTTGAATGTATTACTCTATTTTCAACTTTAATTCAAGGAACTAATTAAAGTGCTTGAATAGGGTTATAAAATTTGTAAGGAATGGCTTAGGATTCCTAAGAAGTGAATATTTCTTACACAATGAGTTTTCGTAAATGCAAAGCAATACAAAAATACTCTGTTTCTCCCTTAAATGAATAATTTGTAAATTACTGATCCTCTTTTGTACTTGACTTCATTGCTCCAATTGATTAGACATTGGTCATTTTGTTAGAAAATACTGCATATGATGAACAAGTAGTGTTCCTAGCTCTAGACTTATGAGAATAACAATACTCAAATAGAAAATCTCTCCAAAAGTCGTAGAAGTGGAATTAATCTCAATTCCTAGCAGATAATTAATCCATCATTTGAAAATCTTCCAAATCTTCAATGAAATAGATTTTATCAGCTACAAAAGGAATTAATCTATGTATAAATGTGTTATTAATTGACTATATTGCACAAAAATACAATTGGGATTACCTCTTAGGTTTCACAGTGCATAAAGTGAAGGAGTATGGACTTTAAAATCCTATGCTCATTGTGTTGGTCACTAACCTAACAATTCTTCATCATAGGAGTTGGCTACTTCTTAGAGGATTGTTTGGTTCTACTGGAAAAATCACCAACAAGCCACTCAGAAATGTCAGCCATAGTACGACCTCGCCCTCTTCAATGAACCTCCTAAGGTTGCTTGTGGTCGGGATGTCTCCACCATTTGCAGTGTTTGCTACTACCTCTGCAAGGCCATTTAGGTACTTATTTGGAAAAAATTCCTTGACCAAACATAGAATCAATGGCTTGGGAACTCCAATATCTAGCATAGAGGTAACAAAATGCGAGCACATGTCAATGCTAACTCGATATTTTTCCTCGTATTTGAGGTAATCCCTTCCCAAAACCCATTTCATGGCTATGATAGCCAGTGAGCGCTTGTTCTTCATCATCCTTTTCAAACGCCTAGTTGAAATCTTGCCTAAAAAAGTTGTTTGACACTTATGACATACTTGCCTAATTAGGGTATTCATGTTGGTAGGCACTCTGTAACTACCTTATAACTACTTATGCAAACTTCTTAGCCCTAGCCTATGGAAATGCTATGCAACTACTAATTCTAAACTGCTAATCCTATTACCTTTTATCGACTCTGCTCAAATCACTAAGTGCGATTACGCTACTGTTTAGGTGCCTATTTATAGAAAAAGCGAGGAAATGCATGGTGGTTTGCTTACTATAAATGTGATGTTAATCAAGTAGCAACTTGAAATCCATGCCAGAGCTTGCTCAAATTTCCCACCCAATTGCGTCTACTGAGTATAGCTTTCTACATGTAAAACTAATAAGGACAACTTAATTAACTTAAGCCGGTGGTAGCAATTGGCAATGTTATGCACGACCAAATACTGAGGTGTTGTTCTCTAGGTGTTTTTCTTATTCCAAGATATAGCTCATATATTTTCAAACGCTAATCACATCTTTGGCTTAATCATTCCTTTTGGGATATTAATTACCAACACATATAAATGCTTAAGCTGCTAGCAAAGCTTCAGCTCAAGTTCCAAGAAAATCATGTTTTACAATATAGTTGTTAATTGTAATTATAAATTATTGTCATTTCAAAATGGCAAGTGATTCATTTCACACAAGCCAAAAGGTTGGTGGTACATGATGAATTAAATGCAAAAAAGGTAACTCTCGTCTACCACCTTGAGAAAAGATAGCTAAGTATTGCATGTAAAATGTTTAAGCACTTAAAAGTTTTATTTCAAATACGATACTCAGAGCGAAAGCAATTTCTAGTGCACAATCGAAGCCAAGTTAAAATTCCAGAGAGGTTCAACCTAAGTAGAAAATTCCCGCAAATAAGAAATGGTAGAAAGTTCAAGCCAAGAAGCAAAGAAAGAGGCAACACAAAACTTATTTAAAGCTATGCGAGGAGCACCAACTGTCGATGTCTTTAAAAACATTTATTATGCCATGCCGGGTGTTCCAGACAAGCCAAAGTGGGAAAACACGAGAATTGGAGAAGCCCAAAAGCTATATAAACTAGACCCTAATCTAGGAGGACTGGGATAATATTCATGATCCCATTCTTGCAAAGAACCCTAAAGGATTGAGGGAAGCAGCCTGCGAAAGAATGAAGGTATCCAAAAAGATAATGTCGAAGGAAGAGAAAGTGTGGTTTAGTGGGCTTCAAAAATATATGGTCCCGTCTGTGTAGTATTTTCCAAAATTAGTTAATGCAACCATCAAACATTTCAAACCAAGCACCAACACTATCAAGGGTCAGACTCTATTAGTTAATATCACCCCAAGAGCTATTCTGAATATGTTGTATATTCTTGTTCATATGCAAAGAAAGATGAAAATAGAGGCATTCACTCCTACAAATCATATATGGAACACAAGGGATAATTCTCTAGAGTTTTATAACAAAGAAACCCAAAGGATTGAAGTAGATCAATGGAAGCCACCAAGGATTCTAGCGTAGCACGGTGCTTTCGACATAGACCTGCAGATTCCTTTTCAATGATGGCATTTGTTTGCGGTTTGGACACCAACAAAGAGGTGCATGTGTTTCAATTGGACCTGATTTTCTAGTGTTGTAGGCAACAAACTTACTTCTGGTATAATTTCTTAGAATACCTCTCAAAGGAGATGATAGGGAAAATTAACAATTATGAAGCTGAACATAATTTCAACTTTCCTTTTTATCTTGCCCATATGTTTTTGCATCAAAACCCTGATTTCTATGATAAACGTGTGAAGTTGTCTATTTTTTATGAAAGAAACAGAAGAAAGCCGATTTCTGTCTAGACTCCTCTCCTCTCTTCCACTTTCAACTATTATGCATTTTTAGATAATTTCTTGACTCTATTTTTGCAATATTTGCAAGGAGAGGATGGTATTAATTAGCTCCCTTTGATGTAGACAGAGTATATGCAAAACTTCATTCCCATATGTGACTAGTTTTTTAGAGAATATTTTACATTCATCCGGATGTGAGGCTTCACTAGGGAACCATTCTGCCTCCTAACATGCATAAAAAATCGAGTGCAAGCCCTTGAATTGTTCCAACAGGTTTGCATTATTGATCCTACCTTTTGCACAGGAAAAGAAAAGAGGAAGAGCTTGATCATTTGTCTGATAAGCTTCAAGATAGTGGCCATGAAAAAGAAAAAGGAGGCACACTCGTTGTTACAAGATAAGCTGGCTCATCTAGGGTTGGTAATGATCTATGAAAAATGGAATTACAACCCTTTCAATGATCTAAATAATGAGCATATCAAAGTAACTCATAGTTCTTGGCCTTATTGGGAAAAGAGGTACAACTCACTAGAGGATGAAGATGAATTATTGGTTGACCTAATCCACATTTGTATAGAAGATAGATTGTCATGGAATAAGTTTTATTTTGTTGTAGTGGATTATAATGAGAATTGCAAGATGAGAGCCACTAGGTGTTCAATGAGTTAAGAAAAGAAAAAGAATGGAGTATAGAAAGGATCAAAGCCTTTTGGGTGTATCACTAATATAGAAAATATTTGGATGTTTCTTATAATAATGTGTCGGATGATGAACAGTTTGAAAATTTGTGGGATGATGAGCATCCTACTTCCAACTCAAGTGCTATTAGAGGCAATGACTCTCATGGAGAAGAAGAGCAGGCGTAGGAGGAAGTTGAGACATCGATGTCCTCTGCTTAGAAAAGGAAAAGGTCCATAGGTAGCCTACCTATGTCACTTCAAATGTGCGATTGAATATATCAAGAGCCTCACAGACACTCACTTGGGCTTGAAAGCAACAAGAAGGTCCAAACAACAACATCCAGAGACTGTAGAGATGGGAGACTCATTTTCCTCTAAATGACAATGCATGGAAGCGATTATGGGAGAAGGTTCACAAGAAGCCACCACAAGCCAAGTGCTCACAGCAAGCCAAGAGTTTGAAGTGGGGAGCTAGCAATAGGTAGAGCACTGCCACCATCTAGTCAATAGGTAATGTTCGCTCCTCTTCTTGCTTCTCATTCTTTAGTATCCTCTGTTGTTTCTGTGACACCCCTTACTACAAGTGTTGGCCCTACCTTCTTTTCCTCTACCACAATGTTTTTAGGAGTTTTCTCCCAATTCACCCAAATAGGGGCATCTATCTTAACACCTCTGCAAACCCTGACACCAATCATCACTGCCCAATCTCTCCTTGCGTCTCTTTCTTAAGGATCAACCACCATTGGTACCCATATTGCTACTGCTACCTTGGGTCTAACCCAATATACCTAGCAAACAAACTCTACAATGACTACCTTACCATTGTAGAAACCAATGAGCCCTTCGGCCTGTTTGCAAACTGAACTTTGGCAAGTCCCTTATTTCTCCCCATAAAATGTTACTCTCCATAAGAGAAAACTACAGGGGCCTGCTACAGGGGCCTGGTGCACCTTTTGTAGGTGGGATAGTTTAGTCACCATCACAATTCATAGACCAAGGAGAAGCCACAAAACAAGTGCAAGCTCTCAGAATGCAAAAGAAAAAGGCTAAGGAGGACAAAAAGGATAGAGAGCAGAAGGTATAAACTATGTACAATGAGGCGCATCAAATGCTGAATTTTTCCACCATGTACCCAAACACCACCAAACCGCAAGGGGAGATGGTGCCAGATGATTACAACATGTATGCTATGGGACTTGATCTGAGAGTAGCCCGACTGCAAGACAACATAGAAATCATGGAGGAAATGCATCGGGTGGTGATGACTAACTTCCTCCACTCTGGCTGTCAACTGAAGAGAAGGGAGGAGAAGTTTGTGAATGAAAGGGTCAGTTTCTTGGAGACAAAGGAGAAATTGCTAGTGTGCGGTCAATTTTAAGTGTATTAAGTGTAGATTAAAAACAAAGAAAACACACCAATAAGACATTATATCAAAACAAAAGATCAAATAAAGGGAATGAAAACTTAGTCTTTTGTCCTTGATGTCATTCTATCATCCTCTATATCTAGTGTTTTTGTTGATTCCAACTTGCTCTCAGATTGTGTGCTAGGCTCAACAAACAGTCTTCCTAGAGAACGAGATTAAAGATGAATGCATATTATGATAAGATATGATTAACATGCTTAAACTAAACATGATTTCTAGAATGTAAAACTATGAAATTATGAATACTATAGCTGATAATAATAATGCTAAAATTATAATCGTTTGTCTCTAATGCGTGTGCATGTGTGTGTAACCAATGCTTGGATTCATAGAGGTATTTATAGAGTTTTTGAAAAATTCTGATTAGCTGATGTGATCAACGGTTGAAATCAAGCTTGTCAAGATGAATGGCGAGAGATTTTGGAAGTTGAGAAAAAGATGGAAGGTTGAGAGAATAATGGAAGATGTTTCTCTCCCACAAAACCTTCCACTAAAAAATAGAGGCAAATTGCCATTTGTCATCTTTGGTTATGAGTTAGTTTTGTAGTTAAGATAAATCCCATAATTAAATAAATAAAATTATTTAACTACATGTGACAATGAATTTAGAAGTTTCCATAATTAAATAATATTTAATTATGTGTGAGAGATGAAAATGGAAGGTAATTAAATATTTACAATATTTAATTATGAATGAAATGAGAAAAAGGTGTTAAATTAAATATTTGTAATATTTAATTTAACTATGAGATGAAGAAAGTGTTTGGAGGAATATTCGATTATTTGAATTTAAACATTTAAATTATGAATAATATGATAATTAATATAAATAAATTATAAAATTTATTTAATTTAATTAAGAGGAATATGGAAAGTGGTAATAATTAAATAAAGTTTATTTATTTCATTAAGGTAGAAGAATTATAAAAGTGAATGATATAAATAAATAATTAAATTTATTTATATGTAGATTACTTTAGAAGATTAATTAAAAAATTCATATTTAATTAACTAACAAGCTTGATTAACCATGACCATTTTTAGATCTATACATTTTTCCCCTCTTTGAAGTGATGTGTGAAACACATTGCTTCAAAGAAAATATTCCTACCTTTGTTGCATTTGATTTTTCCCTTGGTCGGCAAAATTTTAACTGATATTCCCTTGATTAAAAAAAATGTGTCTGATATGCCTTTTGATTTGAATCTGATATGTTTCTAATTTAGAAATGCGATTGATATTGATGATTCCCCCTCGAGAGGTAAATCACTAATGATGAGACAAGTGTTGAGTTGATGATGAAATTCAAATGATGAAAGGGATATAGTGATTTAGCTCCCGATAATTAATTAAAAGATGCCCCAGTTTGAAAAATAAGGTAAGAATTTGAGAAAAGGAGAAAAATAAAAATAAAATGCCACAAAAACCCACCTTGTTTGACCTTTAAAAGGTAAAAGGAGTAAAAAGGGAAAGTCATTTTCACCTTTTGATTTTAGTGATTTAGTGCTTTTGACGCTAACTTGGCGAGATGGATATTCCGTACCACCAACAAAAATTCGATCGGGTCCACTGATATTAGAGACTAGCCACCTATGGACCACCAGTGAGTTGATTCAACCCTCTTTGTGCTGAAAATTTGTGATTTTAATTGAATTTTGATGTATTTTAGCCTGGATTTAGGGTTGAACATCTTGTTTTAGTGCATAGAGTATGAGTTTTAGCGCTTTCAAAGTTTCTTTTAGCACATATAGGGTGTAGCTTAGTGCTTTTAGGGAATAGACAATTTAGCGCATTCAATACATAGAATAGCGCATTTAGGATACCTATAGGAAATTGGTATTGTAGCGCATATAGGAAATAGAATAACACATTTAGGATTTCAGTGCATCAGGTGGATGAAATGGCACATACACTTAGGGGTTTAGCGCATAGAGGAAATGAATTAGCACTTTGAGGACACAAAATAGCGCATAGGGGGGGAAATTCATCGCATTTGGGGTTTTAGTGCATCGAGGCCGCAGATTAGCGCATCTAGGAAATTTAGGCAGAATGCACTATTTGATGAAAATGATGATGTATATTTCTTCTTTAGTTAATAGATAGATAAATTGTCTTGTCATCATGCTAATATGGATAAAAATGATAGAAAATATAATAATGAATTGATAACTTCGCTTCCTGAAAATAGAAAAAAAAGAGTAGAGTGATTGATGGATTTGTCTGATAACTTTGTTTTAGAAAACAAAGAGTAGATGATTGATATGACTTTTGATAAATTTGCTTTCTGTGATAGAAAAAAAATAGTAGATGATGTGATTCAAACATATTTGTATTCATGACTGAAGTAAAAATAGGAAAATGATTTGATTGTTGAGAAATTTTCTCTCTTGAAAAAAAAACAAATAGTAAATGATGATAGAGTAGATTGATTTGATATTCAAATAGATAGATTTAACATTGATTTCATGATATGAGTCACTTAGATAAAGCCCTTGATATGGTTCACTTGATATGAGTCACTTGATATGGTTCACTGATATGGGTCACTGATATGGGTCACTTGATATGGGTCACTTGATATGGGTCACTGATAGATAGATATGAGTCTGATTGATTTGTATGATGTAAAGTACATAGATCACATTGATATGAGTTTGATTGATTGTCCTTGTGATGACCAAAAATATGAGGTTTTCAAAAACCTCTAGATTAGAGAGTGCTTCCTGGTAGGTTGGGATTGGATACGAGATCAGACACTAGTAGATGTATAGTTGATAGTGGGATGTGGGTTGGGACCTTTATTGTCTATGCCACCAAGTCAGGTCAATAGAGGGTTGTTGACCACACTAGTAGAGAGGTGGAATTCAGAGCAAAACACCTTTCATTTTCTGATGAGTGAGATGACCGTGACCCTTTAGGACGTATATAGTATTTTGGGGATTATAGTGGTAGGTGCTCTTGTGGTTTATGACCACAAGGAGCTAGGTGGTACAAATGCACTTAGGAGGGTGTTTGGCGATGCTTAGATAGTAGGGTACTAGTTGCCATGGGAAGATTTGAGGGGATATATAACCTTACCTACCATTTTGGGTGCATTCATTGGAGGTTTCCTTTGTCTGAACCACCAGTCAAAGGGATTATCAGTTGGGTGGGGGAGGATCCTTGAGTTGATGATAGGTCAGTAGCGGAGATATGCCTGGAGGAGATACATGTTAGCTCATTTATATCATGACTTGCATCAGGTAGTATACAAAGGATCGTCTAGTTTGTCTTGTGGTGTTACCCTGCTCCAGATCTGGGCATGGGAGCATATTGTTGTTACGAGACCACTTTGTTCTAGAGAAAGGTCACCAGGTAGGCCATATGTATATGCATATTCTAGTGCACTTGTCCAGCCCAAGCTAGGAAAGTTGGAGTACTCGCAATGGATTCTTGATGATATAGATTCAGTGATATGGAGGCCATACACGGATTGTGATGCATGCAATACTAATGATCTGGAGATGCCATTTGTATGTATGCCCTGGTATTTGATAGGTTAGACCCTGTTCATTATAGAGATATTTTTGGCATTACAAGTGCAGAGACAGTATGGCTATACGCAGGGGATGCCTCAGGGCATTATGCACTATGGGTGGCACAAGGATGATATTGGATGGGGGCCATGCATTTCATATCAGGTGGTGTATATAGAGTATACCAGTTTACAACTTGAGGCATGGGTTTACAGGTTGAATATTACTGATGCAGGGATGTCGGATGAGTACTCTGCTTATTTTTACACACATCCATTCCCTTGTTTTACATGTCGAGAGTTGGTGCCCATTTTTATGGAACGGTAGCCAGGGGGGAGGAGATAAGAGGATGTGGCTGGGGGAGAGTAGGCGGTGGGTGGAGGGGATGAGGAGGAGGATAGTGGAGATGAGGAGGAGAGTGGAGATGGGGAGAGCTTAGATGATGGTGGTGGGGATGACAATGAAGATGGTGGAGGAGATGAGTAGAGGCTAGTGAGGTAGAGGATAGATATCTTGGGCAATGCTCAGATCATACGGAGGCTGAGGTCTAGTACTAGATGGGGGACAGTGATCAAGGTCTCTTCTACAGTACAACAGGCACAGATAGATACTCTGTAGGCCCAGGTATAGACACTTCAGGGGTAGTAGGTGCAGTTGCAGAGCCAATTAGCTTAGTCTTAGAGTTTGGCAGTGTAGTTATGGGCACAACTTGCACAGACATAGGCACAGGCACCTCCTCCTACCCTAGACCCACAGGTGGCCCAGTTGATAGTAGAGAGAGATTCCTTTAGATAGAGGGTAGTAGAGGTAGAGGGTGTTGCTCAGAGACTCATGGGCACTATTGAGAGTGCATCTTTGGGAGAGGCCATTATAGAGGGATTCGAGATTGTCAGCAAGGCTTAGCATTATCAGATTAGATATAAGGAGTTGTTCCCTCCCAACTATAGAGAGCCTTACCCTCGGTCCCACAACAGATCTAGGAGAAGATCACAGAATACGACACACAATAGAGTTGTCACAGGGCCTCAACAAGATCTTGACACAAGGGGTAGTGGTAGGCCACCATCTTCTAGACTAGCTCCATTAGGGGGCTCAACCAGCTAGCCTTGATATGTGATGTTTATTGATGTAGTATTATTGATGTACTTCACACATGTATATAATTTTTTGAGCATGTACATTTTTTTTATCATATCTCATGTATTTCTCTATAATATTTAGTTTCATTGGACATTGGAAATTTGTATGTACTTTTGATGAGCGATGATATGTAGTGGCGATGAGTTTTGATGATGTGCATTTTTTATGTGATGATGTGATATGCACGTACTTCTGCATGATGTAGTATGGATTTTGATATGCATTTTAATGATTTGATGACTAACATGATATGCAAGATGATTTGTGATGTGTAAAAATTATGTCATGTAGGTGGATAACTTATGATGTGATTATTAAAATATGCAATGGGATATTTGATATGTTTATGAAAAATGATGTGAAAATGTAATTTATGCATGGAATGTTTGTTTTTAGATTTTTCAAATGCAATGAATAATAATGATGTGATGGAAAATGGATGTTGTTTTTATGAAAATATATCATCAATGTGTAGTAGGTATATGAATTAGGAAAAGATTTGAAATGATATGTGAAATGGGTCAAATTTTATGCAAAAAATGGCATGATATATAAATGATATGAAAATGATAGATGATTAAAGATATGATATGAATGTAATGTGACAAATGATAAATAATGGGATGAAATGAACATGATTAATAATAACATGAGATGTATGATAAGATGATAAATGACACGTAATGAAATGTAATGAAATGATGAACTGATAATAATAAATAATGATGAGATGTATGATAAGATTATAAATGATATGTGATGAAATGTTGATGAAATGATATGAAATGGATGAAATGATAATGATAAATAATAATGAGATGTATGATAAGATTATAAATAACATGTAATGAAATGTTGATAAATGATATGAAATGGATGAGACGAAATGATAAGTGAAATGAAATAGATTATGAAATGATGACACAAAGATAAAATATGAAAATGAAATGGTAATGAAGATGATAAATGGTATGCAACTATGTAGAATGAAAATGAAATGGATATAAAAATGATAAGATGTTAATGATATGAAGATGATAGATAATATGAAAATGAAAGTGATATGAAATACCTAATGGATGAATGAATGATTTGAAATGATAAAGGATCTAAATGATATGCAATAAAATGAAGATGATATAAAATGAGAATGATCAATGGTATGCAATGAAATTATATGATATGAAAAAAAATGATAAATGACCTGATAATGCATAATGAGGGATAAATAAATGATAAAGGATCAAAATGATATGAGAATGAATGATAAACTATATGATATGGATAGGACCTAGATGAAATGATAATGATTAATGAAATGGTGATGAAGATGAAAGATGATAATGAAACAAATGTCTGAATGTCCTCCATAAATAGTCCAAAGAGACATGACAACCGTTGATGTTTTTGTTTAGCCTTTCAAAAAATTGATGCAAATCTAGTATGTAGATATGTACAATGATCTAAATGAAATGCAAGTAAACAAAACCAACCAATTTTTGAGCCCTTTGTGAGCTTTCTTGAATCATCATAGAGAATTTTAAAGTGTTGGAAGTATGTAAAAGAATTAGAGGGGAAATTAGCACCAATGATGACCTGATTACAACTTTCATCATTTTTGATATAGCAAGTGAACACAAGCATCAAGGTATGATTGAATAGAGATGACCTGAGCATTTATTTCATAAACAGACAAAGATTAACCACTTTCTGATGCAAATTTGGAACCGTCATCAATGATATTCTTTGGAAATCATGTCTCATGACATATTGGCACTAGATTGATAGTTAACCTCAAGACAACAGACAAAGAAAAATCATCATGTTTCCTTGCCACTCTAGTTCAATACATCATGGAGTGTGCTCTAGAGGGATGATATAGAAAATCAAACAACCATTGTTCAAAATATAATATTGCTACTCCAAACATTATTTAGATTTTAGATCATCCAGATATATATGTTATGATATGATATAGTTTGCTGAAAAATATTGGGATATGGATCGATGATTGGATAGTTGTTCATAGGATTTGATTGTTTGTTTGCATGATTGGGTTTTATTTCATTGTCTAGCTATTTTGATAAAATCTGAAAGTTGATTGCCCCCAGTATGTCAATGTTTTCCCCTAGTATTGACACAACTTGCTAAAATGAATATGGACAACAATCAAGCCATGGTAAGACATTTTAGCTCTAGGAAACTGATGACCGTATGATGTTGTTATGGCCCTAAGATGATGGTGAAAAGATGTATGCAATGAAGGCTGAGAAGCTAAGTGCAGAACATGAATTAATAGATGGAGAGCTACAAATAGCATTTGTTTCCCAAATTTTCACTATTTGTTTTTATTGCATTTTCCTAATTTATTTTTTATTTATTTTTATTTTTTTCTTGTCAATAGATTGCCTATTCCTAGGTTTTCACCCTTTGACTTTCTTTCTTTTTTTTTGTATATTTTTTTTGTCAGGACTTTTTCTTATGTTTTTGTATTTTTTTAGGACTTTTTCTTATTTTTTTGTATTTCTTCAGGACTCTTATCTAATTTTTTCTATTTCTTCAGGACTTTTTCTATTTTTTGTGTATTTTTTCAAGACTTTTTTTCTGTTGTTTATTTGTATTTTTTTAAGGACCTTTTTTTAATGTTTTTTGGTATTTCTTCAAGACTTTTTTTTTTTGTATTTCTTTGGACTTTTTTTCTAATTTTTGTACTTCTTTAGAAATTTTTCTATTTTTTTTGTATTTTTTTAGGATTTTTTGTACTATTTTTTTGTACTTTTTTTAGGACTTTTTCTACTGTCTTTTTGTATTTTTTTCAAGACTTTTTCTGCTATTTTTTCCCACTGTGGGCACCAGAAAAAGTGTGGTCGATTTTACGTGTATCAAGTGTAGATTAAAAGAAAATCAAACACACTAATAATATATTATATCAAACTAGAAGATCAAATAAAAGGAATGAAAACTCAGTCTTATGTCCTTGATGTCATCCTATCGTCCTCTATCTCCTATGTTTTGTTGAATCTATCTCTCTCTCAGATCATGTGCTAGGATCAATAAACAATCTTCCTAGAGAATGAGATTAATTATGAAAGCATACTATGTTGAGATATGATTAAGATGCTTAAACTAAACACGATTGCTAAAATGTAAAACTATGAAATTATGAACACTACAACTGATAATAATAATGCTAAAATGTTAATCGCCTATCTCTAATGTGTGTGCATGTGTGTGTAGCCAATGCTTGGATTCACATAGGTATTTATATAGTTTTCAAAAGATTTTGATTGGCTAATGTGATCAATGGTTGAAATCAAGCTTGTCAAGATGAATAGTGAGAGAATCCAGAAGTTGAGAAAAAGATGGAAGGTTGAGAGAATAATGGAAGATGCTTCCCTCCCACAAAACCTTTCACTCAAAAATAGAAGCAAACTGCCATTTGTCATCTTTAGTTATGAGTTGGTTTTGTAGTTGAAGATAAATCTCATAATTAAATAAATAAATTTATTTAATTACATGTGACAATGAATTTAGAAGCTTCCATAATTAAATAATATTTAATTATGTGTGAGAGATGAAAATGGAAGGTAATTAAATATTTAAAATATTTAATTATGCATGAAATGAGAAAAATGTGTTAAATTAAATATTTGTAATATTTAATTTAATTGTGAGATGAAGAAAGGATTATCGATGGCGTTTGCGTGCTCTGCCAGCTGAGCTAGGGCGACCGTGCCCTAGCTCGTTCTCTATGTGTTGCTCGCTTCTGCGTTGTGGGGGGGGTTTTTTGAAGCTATTGGGGTTGTGGTGGTGGGGTTTTTTTTCTTTTCTGGAGGCCTTCTTGCTACTGTTTGGGTGGCTTGTGGGTGGAAGGGTTTTGATCCTGCCCTTGGGGTCTTTTCTTTTTTCCATTTCTTGCTAAAGTGTCCTGGGGGTTTGCATGCCTGCTGGGGATCTTGTTTTTTGCTATGCCGGGTGGGGAAACATCTGGGGTTAGCCCCAAATTGGATTTCCGTTCAGCATTTGGTTCGAAGCCTTCGGCGCATGGAGTGAATGTTTTTGATAATACGCTGTTTTCTTCAGAGATGGAGATGAATGATCTAGGATCGGTTAATGGTTCCCGAATTACGAAGATTAATGGGTGTTTGGAAAGATGCAAAGAGCGACCGAAGCTGATTATCCCGATGGAAATGCTTGCAGATGATATTGAATACTATTCAAGGCACTCTTTTTATTGCAAGTTCATGGGTTTGAGAGTCTCGCTGCATTTTTTGGAATCCTGGGCTCAACGGACTTGGATGCCGGAGGGGGAGATGGAGATTAGGCTCCTTGCGAACAACTTTTTTATGGTCTCTTTTGATTGCATGGCAGATCGGAATAAGGTCTTCGAGGGTGGCCCCTATTTTTATAACCAGGTGGGTTTGTTTATCAAGCCATGGCATGCTGGCTTCAACCCGACTGAGGCAATACCGAGTCGGATTCCAGTTTGGGTTCGGTTGCCGTGGTTTCCAGTTGAGTGTTGGCGGGATGACGTGTTGCATTTGGTGGCTTCAATGCTCGGTAAACCTATTGGGTCTTCACAACAGACGCAGTATAAAAAGGTAATGACTTTTGCTCGTATCTGTGTAGAAATTGATTTAAGCAAGCCACTACCAGATTCTGTTGAAGTGAGTGCTGGATCATATACTTGGGTTCAACAGCTAGATTACGAAACCCTACCTTTTCGGTGTCGTCTTTGTCATGAATATGGTCACTTGCAGCGTAGGTGCCCTAGGGCTAAGCCTGTGGGGCCCCAACCTTCTCAGCCTTCTCGTAATCCTCCTAGGACTGATAATGGTAAGGAGCCTATTCCGGGTGATGGTAATGGAGATGATGGTTATGTCCCTGTTAAGGCTCGCAATAGGAATCGGGGCCAGAAGCGGACCTTGAGGGAGAGGCAGGATGATGAAACTTTTAATAGGTTTGAGGTGCTGGATGATCTCAGCCAGGAGGAAGTGAATCCGGGGTTGCTGAACTTGGATCAGGGAACTTTGGGTACAGGACAGGATGGGCCACCATTGGAGGCCATGCAGGATGTGCAGGAGATTGGGGTTGGGCAGATGGATACAGATCAACAATTGATTGTCCAGACTGAACAAGAATCTTCTATTGGAGCTTCGAAGAGTGGTGGAGGTGGCTCCCCATTGCCCCTGAAAGGTGGCAAGGATGTGGGGAAGAGCTCTTTGGCCTCCTCTCGTTTAGGTATTCAGCAAAATGAACTGAAGAAAGGGGTTGGTGACAGGACTTCCAAGCTGGGAAGGAAAAAGGATATGGAGAAGATTAAATTAACTGGGGAAACTTTGGTGGAGTCAGGGTCAGTCAAGACTCTTGATTCACATTTTTCATGCCCCCAGAAATGATTGTTCTCTCATGGAATGTAAGGGGCTTGAACAGTGGCCCTCGACAAAAAGTTGTTCGTGATTTGGTTAGGAATCATTCTCCGGATGTTCTTTTTCTTCAGGAGACTAAATTATCTATAGATAATATGTTGGCCATGGCTCCTAAGCTGTGGAAATATGGTGAATGCCAGTGTGTGGGGGCTCTTGGTGCTTCTGGAGGGGTGGCTTGCTTTTGGAACCCTCGGAAGATTTTCCCCCTATGGTGGATGTCCTCTAGATCCTCTATATCCCTTGTCGCCTCTTGGTATGAGACTGGTGAGTGTATTCTCCTCTCTAATGTGTATGCTCCTGTTGAGTTTCTGGGTAAACAACTTCTATGGTCCCATCTTCATTTTGTTCGTAGCTTAGCTCCTTACCATCCGTGGGTTATGGCTGGCAATTTTAATGCTATTGTGGAATTGTCTGAGAAAAGAGGTGGAATTCCTAGGTTGGAGCCTTCTGCTCTGTTATTCAGAGATAGCATTTCTGAATTAAATCTTATTGATGTTCTACCTAGTAATGGTCGCTTCACTTGGAATAATAGGAGAATTGGTGAGAGTTGTGTTGCTGAGAGGCTAGATCGTTTCTTGGTTTCCTGTTATTGGGTTGGAAACTTATGGTCCACTCGATCTGAAATTCTTGATTGGAGAGGTTCTGATCATTGGCCTATTAAGCTTAGTATTATCTCTGCACGGGGGCCTCGGTCTCCCTCATTCAAGTTCCAGCTTATGTGGTTACGGGATCCCACTCTTCATGATTATGTGGCTGAGTGGTGGCGGATTGGTAGACCAACTTTTGGTACGGCAATGTACACATTCTCCAAGCTTCTTCAGTTTGTCAAATATTAGCTTAAAAGGTGGAATCGGCGATGTTTTGGTAATATCTTTCATGCTAAGGTTGCCGCACAGGAGGAGTTGAATAATATTACGCGGTTGATTCGAGAGAATGGGGCCTCTGAGGATCTTCTAAGGGAGGAGGCTAAGACTTTGAAAGTGGTTGAGGAATTTGAATTGCGGGAAGAAATCTATTGGAAGCAAAAGGCCCGGGTTGAATGGTTACAGGAAGGTGATAAAAACACCGCCTTCTTCTTCAATTCTGTGAAGGATAGGAGGCATGGTAATTCCATTCCTTTTCTGGTGAATGATAGGGGTGAACGTCTTGCCTCGTTTCAAGAAATCTCTGCTGAGGCATCTCAGTATTTTGCTACTTTATTTAGGGAGGATTCACAAGGGGGCTCTGTTGAGGAAGCACAGGTTCTTTCTTGTATTCCTCAGTTGGTCTCCAGGGAGGCGAATGAGTATTTGATGAAAGATATCTCTCTTGATGAGCTGGAGGGGATTGTGTTTCAGATGAAGAAGGGTAAAGCTCCTGGTCCCGATGGTTTCCCGATTGAATTTTTTCAGGAATTCTGGGATATCATAAAGTTGGATCTTCTGGCTGTTGTCCTTGAGTCCCAAAGGAATAAACAGATGCTTCGTGCTCTGAACTCCACCTTCCTTGCTCTCATACCCAAGTGTGAAGGGGCTGATAGGTTATCTCAGTTCCGGCCTATCTCTCTTTGCAATGTGGCTTATAAAATCATCTCAAAGTTATTGGCTGAGAGACTGAAGAAGTGGCTTAAAGTGTTGATTTCGGAGGAACAGAGTGGATTTGTGGCAGGTCGGCAGATTCTTGATGGGGTTGTCATTGCTACGGAGACCATCCACTCCATGGACAACTCCCATGAGAAGGCTATGTTCATTAAGCTGGATATGGCTAAGGCTTATGACAGGGTTAGATGGTCTTTTTTGCAGAAGATCCTTGTTGCTTTTGGTTTTGGTGAGGAGTGGATCCAATGGGTCATGAGCTGTGTCACATCTGTTTCCTTCTCAGTTTTGATAAATGGAGATCATTCTAAACTTTTTGGTGCCTCTAGGGGTTTGCGCCAAGGGGATCCTCTTTCTCCGTATCTTTTTCTGCTTCTTGTGGAAGGCCTTGGTCGTTTGTTGAAAAGAAGGGTGGAGCTTGGCATCATTCAAGGTTGGCGATGGGGTGGAGACTTGCCTCCGCAATCTCATTTGCAGTTTGTTGATGATACTGCCCTGATGGGGATGGCTACTGTTAGGGAAGCTACTAACTTGAGGCAGGTGTTGGACATATATCTTGTTGCTTCAGGACAATTGATTAATGAGGAGAAGTCTTCCATATTCTTCTTCAACACGCCGAGCCCCATACAGAGAAGAATTGCTAATATCTTAAGGTTTCAGATAGGGGTTCTCCCTTTGACTTATCTGGGTTTCCCAATTTCTGTTCGCCATCTTCCCAAGGGTTCTTGGCAGAATATTATTGATAAGCTCCGTGCAAAAGTTAATCATTGGACCCACAGATGGTTGTCTTTTGCGGGGCGGGTTCAGCTTCTCAAGTCGGTGGTGCAGGCTCTCCCTACCTACAGATGTATGCTTCAGGTGGCTCCGATGGGTTTTCTGAGGGAGTTGGATTCTCTTGAAAGGCAGTTCTTATGGGCGGGAAGTTTGGCTTCTTCCAAGTGGAGCCTGGTTAGGTGGGATGTTGTGTGCAGCCCAAAGCAATTTGGTGGTCTTGGTCTTCGACAGTCTGCGTTATCTGGAGTGGCTGTGGCTGCTAAGCTATTTTGGAGATGGTGTGTGGAACAGGATCAGCCGTGGGCCAGGATATTATCTCATAAGTATTTCCCGGGGATTCCACGGCAGGATCTTCCTCGTTACCCTCTTGAGGGGAAAGGTTCAGTGATTTGGAATACTCTTCAGAAGGGTGCAAAGCTTATTAAGGAAGGTTTATTTTGGATCTGTAGACGAGGAACTGAGCTCTCTTCTGGTCGGATTCTTGGGATGGATTCCCTCCACTTACTTCTCAGTTCCCCAATCTACTTCCTTTGTGCCAAAGATTTCTCGAGGCTGGCTGGGCTAGGGTGAGTGACTTCAAGTCTGTTGCTTCTTTTGGTCAGTTGGAGGTAGCTCATTGGAAGGATCCCGCAGAGTGGCCAGATTTGGGACTTGCGGAAGAAAGTGCTGAGCTTCACAAGATTCTTCATAGTAGGAGTTGTAGTTCTCTTCTGGAAGAAGATATTCTTGCTTGGACCCATAATCCTAAGGGGGTTTACTCTGTTGCTTCTGGTTATCAGGTGTTATTGGCTCAGAAGCTAACTGGGGCAGAGGTTCATTGGTGGAAAAGGGTGTGGAATAAACTCTCGTGGCCTAAATGCAACTGCTTTGTTTGGACTTTGGCTTGGAATAGGTGCTTGACCTGGGATAACATTCGTAAACGGGGATTTCAAGGACCTTCAATTTGTGTTTTGTGTGGGGGAGCGGAAGAGGATTCTTCACATTTGTTCTTTCGGTGCCCCTTTGTTGTGCAGCTTTGGCATTGGTGGTGGGAGGTGTGGAAGCTTCCCTGTATTCATGCGTGCTCTTTGGTTGAATTCTGGGATAGTATGGGAAGACCTCCTTCTATGGCTTCCTTTTTGCAGGAAGTTTGGTTCGTGGGCCCTACCTTTCTGCTTTGGCAGATTTGGTTGGAGCGGAACCGCAGAATTTTTCGTGATCAGAAGTTGGTGGGTCGGCAAGTTTGGATGCGTATGCTTGGAATGGTGCAGGAGTCTGTTTTAGCTAAATGTGATGTGGTTTTCCCCTTGGAGAGAGGTGATGCTGAGTTGGTGGCCAGACTAGGTCTTCAAGAAATTCATTCATCTTTTGTCAGTTCTAGGAACTGTAGGCATGGGAAAAAGAGGGTCCAACGGGTTGGAAGGTGGTTACCTCCTCCCAATGGATTTTTAAAGATCAATACTAATGGTTCTTCTAGGGGAAATCCTGGGCCTGCTGGAATTGGTGGGGTTGGCAGGGACTCAGCTGGTTCGGTGATTTTTCTATTCTCTATACATGAGGGGGTGAAGACTGTTAACTTCATGGAGGGTCTAGCAATTCTTCATGCTATTGAGAGGGCCCTTGCTTTGGGATGGAGAAAGGTTATATGTGAAGCTGATTCACAGATTTTGATTAATCTCTTGAATGAGCGAAAGATATCTGATATAAATTGGCAGTTGGCTTCGGTGGTTCAACGGATTCTTCAAGTTAGTTCTCGGATGGAGGAGGCATCCTTTGATCACATCCCAAGGGAGTGGAATCGCGTTGCTGACTGCTTGGCCAAATGGGCCTCTGAGCAAGATAGTGGTTGGAAGGTTGAGGATTGGGATCAAGTTAACCCTGAGCTACATCTGGATTTAGACCGATTCTTGGAAGAGGATAGGAGGATACATGGGGATAGTTGATTTTGTTTTATGTTGTGGGGTTTTCACCTTGTTTTCTGGGACTGGGTCCTGTGGTTATTATTGTAATGCTCTTTTCTGATTTCTAATAAAGTTTTTACCCCTTTGTTTTAAAAAAAACTGTGAGATGAAGAAAGCGTTTTGAGGAATATTCCATTATTTTAATTTAAACATTCAAATTATGAATAATATGATAATTAATATAAATAAATTATAAAATTTATTTAATTTAAGTAAGAGGAATATGGAAGGTGGTAATACTTAAATAAAGTTTATTTATTTAATTAAGGTAGAAGAATTATAAAAGTGAACAATATAAATAAATAATTAAATTTATTTATATGTAGATGACTTTAAAAGATTAATTAAATAATTCATATTTTATGAATTAACAAGCTTGATTAACCATGAACATTTTTAGATGTATACGACTAGAAACAAAAGTTGTACGCTTATCAGAAAAAGTGTGGGCAGAAGAGTTGGAGCGGAAAAAACTCCAAGAGGAACTCAAGAAGTCCCAATCCATTGATCTCATCCTAATCATTGAGTTGCAAAAAAGGAACCAAGAATATCATAGCCAATTGGCCCTAGCAGAGAAGAATCAGAAACAAAAAGATGAAGAGTTAGCATCTTAGTGTGCTCAACATGAGCAAAAATTAGAAAAGAATAAGACAGACTTTGAGGGCTAAAAATCTCAATTAGAAAAAAGAGCTCCAAGAGACGAAGTATTCTCTTAACACAGAGCTATAAAACCATGCTCAGGCCAAGGAAAACTAGTTTGAGGAGCTGAGTATCATTGGGGAGCAACTTGCATTTGCAAAAAAAGAGAATTGCAAAATTAATAGAGGATGTCGGCTCGAAGGATGTGGAGATCGCCCTTCTAAAGAGTGCTCCCCAGGCCCCTACTATGCAGCTTGACCTCATTCTAGTAGCTTAGTAGTTATACATTTCATACTGGGAAAAGGTTGAGGCCTTCTACCTAACACTACAACTAATGCTCTGATATATGTTGGAGGTAACAAGCTTGAGCCGGGAGGTCCACAGAGCCATTGAGCAGTTTCCACAATTCATCACAGGAAGGGTCCTTGAAGCAAAGGATTTGCTAAATAAGCTATACACAGTCTCTGATGAAAATTTAGCAAAGGCATGGATCCAAGATCATAATGCTCCTGCCAAGATGACAAATAAATTTATCCATTGCCACTCATCCATCTTGTGTACTAATTCATGTGTAGCTACTTTGAACTGTACTATGGATAGCATGTAGAAACTTTTTTCCTGGCTAACTGAGATGGGCATGCCATCGCTATTTCTTGAAGATACAACAGTTGCCACAGCTGAGAAAATTGCAGAGAATATTAAAGAAAAGTTGCAAGACCCTACTATTTTCTAGAGTTTCAGCCAACCTCCTACCATAGAAGACATTAAAGGTGTCATCCATTTGGTTGCGTGGCTACTTTTCCATTGTGAGTCAAGGGCCAGTTTTCCTAAGGTGATACCTTATAAAGGAATGGTCGACCTAAGTGGAGCGCAAGAGAATCTGCATGATATATCTAAACCATCCAAGGATGACTGGCTGCCCTTACAAGAAGCCCTTTCTAAACTATTAATTTATCATCCTATGGATGGCACTCTAGTCTGCACACCAGAGAAAATTTTGGGTTCCTCACTCATCAATTGAAATGCCCCTAATAGTTTCCAAAAGCTGTGAATATAAAATTCATCAAGCTCCTTTGGGTTTTATTTTTTTCTAAGTACCGACGTATGCCTTGAATGAACTTCATCGACCCCTTTTGATAAATGATCATTGACCTCTGACACATGTCCACTCAGTGCTCTCCAAAGGAATTCTCTCCTTTGCTCCTCTACCGGCCCCCGCTATGCTCCCATGTGTCTTTGTCGTGGGCTATTTTTAACTACTTCCATTCACTTCCTCATTGGGCCCCACCCGCATGCCATGTAGCTCCCATTTGCGTAAATATTTGGCAGGCCCCACAAGTGGCATCTATAGTAAACATTTCTGCTATGTGTCATCCTAGTGCAAGCTTTCAATGAAGGGAGGGGAGAATGAACTACATCTTGTGCCATGTTTCCATCTGTCTCCTTGTGGATGCTTCTTCAATAGAAAGGATGGAACAAGTTATGGGTTGTGATATGATGTTGTGTGTTCTAACTACCTATACTAGGTGGTGACACTTGTCTGCTCAGGACTTTGTTAGGACCAGTGCTATCATTTGGAGGGGATGCATAGCTAGATGGGGAGAGACCAAATGCTATGGCCCGAATATTTTTCTGTTGCAATAGCCAAGGGAATCATTACTAATGCATCATTGCTTAGGATTCCAAATCTTCTCAGTTATTGCTCGCTAGGTGGTGGGAATGTTGGCTATATATACTACTCTTTTCTTTTGAAGAGGGGTTCAGGGTTAGATGTTAAAAATTTCTACAAGTTCCAAGAGTTCAAGAATTTCAAAATTTTAGAGACACGAGGCCTTTTTATCATTATTATATTATTGCAAAAAGACTCACAGACTGTTCCATTATTTGACCTTTCTATTTTTCTAAAGCTATTTTATTAACTTTATACTATGCCATTATTTTTTGAATGGTTCATTTCTTTAACTTCTATAATTTGAATGCGAATTTGTTGGTTTAGATCATTTCTTTGACTCCTCTTTTCAGTGAATGGGTGTGAAAATTATTTTATGTCATTAATGTGCTCTGCATGCTTCAATCTTTATTTTATGTCATTCTAGTACATAGTAAATTGTTGAACGGACCCTTAGATAATATCCAAAAGATAGGTTTATCATGCCTTTTATCTAAATTCTGGCACATCGCCTTAGTTAGATCCTTTATTTTTATATTTTATTCCTTTTCCCATTCCAAAAAACTAATTACAGAAGAAGTTGGCTTCTTTAAAAATCTCGAGGTCACTTAGTTTAGCACAATATGTCCCCCATAAACTGAGTTTCCCAAAAAGAGTTGTTACCTTTCCAATTTTTGGCCTCAACAGTTTTATTTCTATCAAGGTTTAATTACCAAACTAGGGGTTTGACCAAGGAAAACCCCCCATAAGAAAATCAAGTCTATATTATGTTTTGCAGGTATTTTTGCAAATTCTGATCTAGAAATCAATTAGGAAGGATAGAGAAAACTAAGAAGTGAAGATATGAACTTTGAATTCTCAAAAAAGTGGAATGGGAGTAATTGATCAAGAGTGGTGAATGAGTCCCACTATAGGTTTTTTCCAAAGAGTTTTGTAGATTTAGATACCCTTTTTTCTGAAACTTGTTCTTGTGTAGAAACCTAAAACTAGGACTGATTTTCCCAAAATGGTAAATGAGACCCACTAGGTTAAAAAGTCTAAATTTTTAGTGTTTTAGACCTTCTTCTAGTCATCTTCAGGTTTTCAGGTGCACACATTCCAGCTTGCATATTTATGTTTTGGTTTACTTGCATTTCTAGGTCATTTAAATCAATATTGCATCATATTAGGGTTTTGCATTTTATCTTTCATTTCATTGTCTTTTCCAAGTCTAAACTTTGTGGTGAACCCCTCATTAGTTTACATTCAGATCCTAGTATAGCCCTAAAACAAGATCTCATTCTCTTTTGCATTGAGATTTCTCGGGTTATCCTTGAGTGAAATTTAGGAGAAGGAAAGTGGGTTGTTCTATGTCCTAAACAATATGCAACAATCCACCTAAGAACAATATTTTGCAGCAATCAAGCAATAGTACCATTGCTAATACATACAATACTCAAAACAATCCACAACCGAAACAACCAACTCTAACAACCTTACCTTTGCCTAATCCCATTTTTCTAGAGTGATCTCCTTATTTTCCTTTGAATAATGGAAAGGAGTATGATCTTGTTGAATAGCTTAAGAATACTCCCATGAAAATATCCCTATGTGATTTGATTCAAAACTCTCCTAATTATCACACTATGCTTCAAAAATCCTTACAACAAGTTGTAATCCCTCATTATACAAATGCAAATGATGTGGCAATTATAATACAAGGAATGAATATAGTTAATCTAGACATTACCTTTCATCAACATGAGCTCCCTCCCTTGGAAATGAGAAAGAAAAATTATGCCTTCATGATAATAGCCAAATTCAATAGAATAGGAATAAAAAGAACCCTTGTTGATAATTTCTTAACCCTTAATATGTGTAGTGTGAACCTCTTAGATAGATTATGCATCGATAAATCAAAAATTGAACCTGATTCGTTATCAATTCAAGGATTTGACAATGTAGGAAAGCAACTATCCGGTGTGATTACTTTACCTACTATAGTGGAAAAGGCTACTTTTACAAACTCCTATTCATGTTATGCCTCATGACCTTTCCTACAATCTTCTTTTAGGAAGACCATGGATTCATGAGATGCATGCAGTGCCTTTGAATCTTCATTGTATCATGAAGTATGTCTATAACAACATGGTATACCAAGTTGAAATAGACCCCAAGCCTGAAAGTTGCTTGGAAGTTGAAAAAGGAACAAGTCCTCCAAGCACATTAATTCTAACATAAAAAATAGAACCTATGAAAGAGGAAAAACAAGAAATGAAAATAGTGTCAAAGTCATTAGATGATGATTGGGGATCCTTGGAATTCACACCTTCATTTATGGGAGAATACATAATCACAAGAAAGGAGGATGAAAAACAAAAGAAACCAATGGTTATTTCAACATAGAGCTCAGAAGAAAACTCACAAGAATCTACCTCATCTACCCTTGAAGATGACACAAGCTACACAACAAAATTTTATGAGATAGATTATCAAGAACCACCAAACCCAAAAGAAATGGAAGGACTTTATGGGAGAGGTTATGAAGTTATGAAGCAATTGGGTTATAGTGGAAAAGGATGTGGAAAGAAAGAACAAGGCATTTGTGTTCCTATGGAACCTAACATGCAAGAAATGAAAAGTTATTTTGGATACTTCCCTTCTAAGATAATGCAAGCAAACAAGAGGCCTTCGTTAAACATCAACACCATATGTATAAATGGAAAATCCATCTTACCTTGAAGCATCCTAAATTGCTTGATATGAATTCTGAACCATCATGGGAATACTTTGAAGATGATGAAGCCTTGAAACAAATGCTATAAGTTTATGATAAACCATCTAATCCTCTTCAAAATAAAAAATGTTACATGTGCTATGATTAGGACCAAACAAAATGATGAAGAAAAGAAAAATGATAAGATGGAGATGAGTAATGAAGAACACAACCATGAATTTCCAAAACCAAGTGCACTCCCTTTAAGAGGTATAGTGGATATAGCAATGAACATTAATGATAACAAGAAAGTGATCAAGATAGGGAAGTTCCTTGATGATGAAGAATAAGAGGATACCGCAACTTTTCTTGATGACTTTCCTAAACTTTTCACTTGGACTTATTCGGATATGCCAGGAATTGATCCTAAGATTGTAACACACAATATAGTCTTCGCTGAAAATGCTAAGCCCATTAGACAAAAAAATAGAGAAATGAATCCTAAGATATCATTGCTAATTAAGGGATAAATTGAAAATATTTTTTAGGTTGGTTTCATAAAACCTATAGGTTATTCTCCTTGGATCTCAAACATTGTCACAGTCACAAAACCTGACAATCATATTAGGACGTGTATGGATTTTTGTGATCTGAATAAAGTATCTTTAAAATATGGCTTTCCCCCTCCTAATATTGACATGATAGTAGAATCAACTACAAGAAATGCTGTATTGTCATTCATGGATGGATTTTCTAGGTACAATGAAATTTTTATTAACCCTCAAGATCAGTACAAAACAACATTTACAATTGTTTGGGGAACATTTTGTTGGTTCATGATGCCTTTTGGATTAAAGAATGCGAGCACAACATATCAAAAAGCTATGACATTGATATTTCATGATTACATACATAAGATTTTAAAAGACTATGTTGGTGATATTCTAGTAAAATAGTTTAACAAGACAAGACAATGTAAATGTCCTTTGGAAAAAAATTGGGCGAATGCAAATATACATCATTAGATTGAATATGAAAATGTGTCTTTGGTGTAGATAGTGGAATTTTTTTAGAGTTTATCGTATCTCATAGAGGCATAGAGGTGGACACAAAGAAAATTGATGTTTTCATTAACGTTTCACCTCCTAGGAACATCTCTCAATAATGTACCTTACAAGGAAGAATCCAAGCTATTCGTCGCTTTGTAGCATCATTAGCAGATTGAACATTACCATTTACACATCTCCTCAAGAAAGATGTGCATTGTGGTTGGAATGAAGATTGTAAACATGATTTTGAAAGTTTGAAAGATTATCTTGTCACTCAACCTATTTTACAACCTACTTTGCAAAACAAACCATTTATCCTTTATACATCTGCATCAACCCATGCTCTTGTAGTATTATTGGCTCAAAAAGATGAAAATGGTAAAGAACATATCCTATTTATTATATTAGTTGAACCTTGATTGACTATGAAAAGAGATACACAACAATACAAAAACAATGTTTGGCTCTTGTATTCGCTACTAGTAAGTTGTGACATTACTTGTTGAATGTTGAAATACATGTGATGACAAAGTTTGATGCTTTAAGACATATCTACACAAAAATAGACTTATCAGGATGCTTAGGTAAGTGGATGATGTTGTTAAATGAGTTTGACCTTAAATTTGTTTTGCAAAAAGAAATTAAGCACCAAGCCTTGACCGACCAACTACCTATTGCTCCTTCTCCATTAGTGTGACCTAGTAATGACTCTTTTGACCCTAATGATAATGTGTTGACACTTGAAGATAAAACATAGGAATTATTTTTTAATAGATATAAGTGTAGAGCTAGCTCTAATGCGAGGGTTATAATAATACTACCTGTGAGGGACCCTATTCCCTTATTGTAATGGTTAAATTTCCTATGTGCAAACAACACTACCAAATATGAAGCATTACTCGTTGGATTGCGCGTTGCTTTAATTATGGGCACTCAAGACATCAAGATATTTGATGATTTCATAAATGGTCATTAAATAAATAAATGGAACATATCAAGCAAAGCATGAAAAATTGTTAAAATACAAGGTGTGGACAATGATTTTGGATTGCCCAACTACTTTAGCTCCTTCTAGGATTTTCACCTAAAAGGAGAAAAGAATGGGGTCCAAAATACAAATCTCTACACTCAAGATTAATGTAAATGAGTTTTCAAATGTCTAATTATGATTTACTAATGCATTAATCTGAAAATAAAATTATTTAATGATGCAAAACCTAAGAAATGCAAAGTGCTAGAAAACACATTGTGATATGCAAAAACACTTAAAAATGCAAGTAAATGATGAAATAACTTAACAGAATTGGACAGGTACACCTAGAATCTGAAATTTGATGTGGATAGATTCTAGAATCCTAAAAAACTGAATGAAAATGTTGATTGGGACACTTACGCTAGGCTAGGCGACTTAGTCCTAGTTCTAGAAAAAATACTCAGACACCCATTCTAGCCAAACGGGTATTGAAATTTGCAAAAACCTCTAAAAAATAGGTCTAGTGGGACTAAGTCACCACTATTGGTAACTTAGTACACTTCTTAATTTTTGAAAAATAAAAAATGGAAACAAAAGCCCTTAGTCTGCACTTCAGTTCCCTATAGGTGTCCACCTCTGAAACTTTGATTTTTGAGCCTGAAAGTGACTTTTTGTTGATAATTTAGCTTGATCAACAAGGAGATGTCTTCAAAAAGTCTTCAACCTTATCTTTAATGATATTCAAACCCTCAAATTGTCTAAATCTACAAACACACAATGAAAGAGAAAGAAATGGTGAATGTTAGGGCATGGGGGTTTGCCTTGGTCAAACCCCTTTTTAGGTAATTAAACCAAATGAAGAAAAAATGTATTGAAACATGCAACAATGGAGTTAATACCTTTCCATGATGTTTGATCTTGAGTTTCTATAGAAAAACATGAAGAATCTGCCCTTGAATGTCCTTGGAAGCTATCTTGATGACTTATAATGATAAAACCCTAGCTTGCTTGACTTGAGAACATGATGAATGGTAGATGAATGATGATGAGTTATGAATTAGGTCTTGAATGAGAGGGAAAATCCTATATTTATACAAAATTATGTTGTAATTCCTGAAAATGCCTCATCACAGGCTGACCTTAGATCTTAAGGAATAAAAGCCCAAAAGAAATTTAATTTTATTATGATTTTTGAGCCAAATGGGACTAAGTCGCCACCAATGGAGACTTAGTCCACTTGGGAATTTTTAAGTGGATTTCAGGAATTGTGATAATTTAAATAATGTTTATCAGGTTCTTCTTCAACAAGATAGGTAAGTAAGGCTTGTAAGTGTATAAAGTGGTCATTTAAAGCATATGAAAGGTGTAAATATTGATGACAATCATAGGATATTGTGAAATTTTGTTACAAGACTTTACAACACTTTGAAATAGGTCTTGGTAAGGTTATTTAGGTGAATTATGATATTATGGTCTTAGAAAAGTGTGAATATGTGTTAGAACACCTTACAACACCTTTACAAGACATCAATAAATGCATTTTATTCAATCTGCAAGGGCCCAAGACCTAACGTGGATGTGTAAAACACCTCACAACACCAAATCAAGGCCTCATTAAGTTCAATTTGCCATCAATTAATCCCAAATCAAGCAAGAAAAAAGGGATACTTTTTTTGTTTCCATAGTTAGCCCCCACTTTAGTGAGAGGATGAACTTGCTTCAAACTCATGCTAAAGTAGCCATGATTCAAGAGGAGTCTGATGTACCAATGTGGATGAAAAAGAATGAAAAAGATCAAAGAAGGTTGTGCAAGCCCCTAGAATACAAGATCCTAAGTCAAGCTAACATAAGCACAAGACACAAGCAAGGTGTATAATATGCAACAAGACAAGATACATGATCATACAATGAAAAGAACTAGAAGGGAATGAAATGGGGAATGATCAAGCTTCAATCATTTTTCCAACACATTGTGGATCAGATGTAGGCTATTTGTTTGGAAAGAAAATGCATACTCACTTTGGGGTGATAGAACTCTTAGCTATCCACTGGGAGATAAGTCCCAAGAGTATACTCACTCTAGGGCCATGAAACTTATGGTTGCTTGCAGGGTGAGAAAGTCCAAAAGGTGAGACACATATGACCGATATGTGCTCACAAACACATAGGTGGATATGGGGAAAAGTCATGCCTTGGAATGGGCTTGCCACTCAACCATACCAAAGTTATACCTCCTGATAACTTTAATAAGGCACCACAATAAAAATTATTTTTGAGATCTATGAGGTAAGGAAAACTTCGTATGCTTGACACTCATAAACATTATAAATGAAAAATAGTGTAAGGAATATTCAAAGGAATTTTTATTATTTCATGGAAGGTCTCATATTAGGGAACATTGTGCCTAATGTTTCCAAGATAGGAAAAGTGTAGATGGTCTCATCTTGTTTCCAAGAGAGGACAAGTGCAAGGTCTCATCCTAGGAAACATTGTACCTAATACTTCCAAGAGAGGAAATGACAAGAAAAAGAAAATTGCATAATAAAATATGAGAGTTGATGTATGCCTCCACTTTAAAGCAGTTGATAATACCATTATTGTGAGAAATTGCTTTAAAGTAGGAGACATGAGAGCTTACTTAGAAAGCCCTATCCCAAGTCATATGTTTCCAATAAGCTAAGCCATGAGAAAGGAAGTATATCACATATGAGCCAACTTAAGGCATGTTGTCCACATTCCAAGCTTGCTCTTATATGTTAATGAAATGTTAATGACTAGCCAAAGGAAGCAACAAAAAATGACATACGAGGACAAGGCTACTCAACCACTTTCCCCCACTTAGTTTAAGACAAAGGTGAGCCAAAATTATTAATGAAATACATGCTAGAGTGAAAATCAGTATCAATTAGAGGAATGGGGTACCCCCACATAAGGAAGAACACGAAACTCCTAAAGATGTTGGAATTTACTAGTCAAAGTCTTACATTTATTAGTAGAATGACCATGAATTCTATGATAGGCACAAAATGAAGTCTTGTAATTGCATTTCTTTTGAGTTTTTGGAGGGCGGGTTATCAAGTGATAATGGAGGAGTCTCGACAAGATACCCTCTTGATCAATGGGAGAAGTTGGTCCTATGGTTTGTGAAAAATATGTTTCTTGATTAATACAAGATGTCATACTTTTGCAAGACTGTTGAGATTGAGAGATTTTGTTCTCTCCTTTATAGGAGGGTGTAAATTCTAACAAGTTCAATTCATTAGTGTTATGTGTGATGACATTGACATTAAGCGAAGAGTTATTTGTTTGTTTGATTGCTTGTGAAGGAGAGCACGATCAAGACTACTAGTGTCAATCTGTTTAGGATTCACTATGGTTAGAGTTGGCTTTGATGAATTGTTTTTGATGGTGTTGATATTGAGTGAAGGCTTGATTACTTCTACCAGAAGACAATAACCAAGACCATGAGTTGTTTATTATGTGATAGGATCTATAGGGTTGTAGATACCTTTTTCATGAGCACCACATCCTTTTCCATTGTATCCAAGTTGTTTCATAAGCTCATAACCTCATCCATAAATATTTTTCATTACTTTTGAATCAAGTGGTTGTTTGTTGTTGTGTTCATCAAGGATTGTTGTGTAATTTGTTGGCTTTTGTTCTACAGTGGTTGAGGTAGATGTATTTGGAAGGTCTTCTGAGTTGTGTGTTCACATGACTTCTTTTTCTTGTGCCTTAGTGGAATCTTTGTTTATGATCTTGTACTCGTCCATGAATGTATGTTCAAAATATAGGGAACCCCAATCATCTTCTAATAGCATTGTGACTTTTTCAATGTGTTTGTGTTTATCATTTTGTTGCACAGGTTCCACTTATGCGGTTGGTGTTAAGGTGTTCAAGTGGTTCTCATTTTTTTATTCAAGTTGCAATACACTATAAGGCTCATGATCAGTGTCAACTATGTGGACTATGTTATCGTAAACATATTTTGTTTTACAATGAAGAGTTGAAGGCACTGCATTCATCTCATGAATCCATGAACTACCTAAAAGAATATTATATGAAAGATTATAAAGCATTACATGTATCGGTGTTTGCAATGTGGCCACTCCAACTATAATAGGTAAAGTGATCACATCAAGCGGTTTCTTTTCTTCATTGTCAAAGCCCTTAATAGATAAAGAATCAAATTGAACTTTTTGATTTATCCACATGAAGCCTATCGAAGAGGTTTATGCTACACACATTAAGGGTTGAACCATTGTCAACAAGGGTACTCTTTATCCCTATCATATTGTATTAAGCTATGATCATGAGAGCTTCATTTTTTTTTTGCACTTCCAAAGAGGGGAGTTCACTTTTGTGGAAAACAATGTTAGCGTTCAATCCTTGAATTATGGCTTCTATGTCATTTGGTTGGACATTATAAGGGATATGAACTTGTTGTAAGGCTATTTGAAACATAGTGTGATAGGTAGGTGAGTTCTAAAGAAGGTCCCAAAGGGATATCTTTGTGGGAGTGCTCTTTCAACAATTTCATACTCCCTTAATCAAGGAGGAGGAGGAAAATTAGGAAAAGGTAAGGAAGTCAGGGTTGGTTGTTGTGGTTGCAAATTTTTTCTAGTGTTGTATGTATGAGCAACAATATTATGACTTGGTCATTGCAACACATTATTCTAAGGTGGGTAGAGGGTAAAATCGGGTTTAGGTAGAGATGGAGATTTGTGTGATGGTGGGTAAAGGATGATTTTAGGTTGGTGTTGAGTTTGTTGTTTTTTTGAAGGTGGGTAGAGAGTTAGAGGATTCTTAGGATGTCCCATTGGGTATGTATGAGGTCCACTAATGGACACTTGTGCATTCATAACCTCAATGGTCTTGGTTTGATGTATCTCAAATGAAGGGAAATCTAGAGTCACCCTTTTATCTAAGACATATTACTATTGTTTTCATTTTCTTGCACCATGATATTCTCTCTAGAAGGAGAGTCTTTAGGAGAACAACAAGCCAAATGTTTTTAACATTCAAAGGTTGGTTTTTCTAAAATGACTGCATCACAAGTAGGGGAATGAACAATGGTTGAATTGTCTTGCTTAATAAAGGTTTCACTAGGTGAGGTGAGGAAACTAAGATACTCATGACCTGTATTGATTGTGTTTTCTAACTTTAAAGTATCTTCTTCACAACTAGGAGAGATACTAGGGGAAGAAAAAATGTTATTGTCATGATTACCTATGGTTATGTTGTATTTTTTATCAATGTCTTGTCTAGTAAGAGAGGTAAAAGGAGAGAAATAACTAGGATTATCAAAACTCTCATGAATTGGTTCTTTCAATACCTTAATATCGTCTTCACCAAGGAGAGAGATATTAGGAGAAGAACATGTATGATCGTTAGGAATGTCCAAAGTTGTAGTCTCTGTCACAAAAATACTCTCATAGGGAGGCGATATCATTTTTTTCTTAACATGTCTAAATATGTAAGATACTAACATTGTTTGAAAAAAAAAAGGCACTTGTATCCATTCCATGCAATGTTTCAACAATATAAACAATGTATATGGAAGGATGCAAAACATTTTAATCCAAGATATGCAACGTTTTAAGAATTAAAATAATGTATATGCAAGAATAAAAAGCACTTTTAACAAACTTATGCAAATTTTTATGAATAGAAACATTGTGTAAGAAAAAGTGAAAAGTACTTTTAGCCATGTGATGCAAAAATTCATAAATGTAAGCATTTTCAAATCTAATAATGTTTGTAATGGAAGTTATTTGAAAAATTACTACCCTAAATTGATGGTTTTGAGCTCAATGCATAAAAAAAATGATCCCAAAACTTTCCAAAATTATAGTGTATGATACTAGGAGGTTTAGGATGAAAAAAAATGAGGTTTCTAATGCTATATCAAATAGTGAAAAATTTGGACTGGGACTAAGTCGCCCAGACTAGCGGATTAGTCCCAATTAGGGATTTTTTTTTAATTTCCAAAACAATTCAATGGATTTTTATGTTGTTTAGTTTGTATGATGGAGACCTAAGATGGAGATGTAGAATTTCAGAAATTCTCAATGAAATTATATGCAATAATGCAAGCTAAATGATTTTTTCACTAATGCAAGTTTTTGAAACTCTAGAATGCAAAAAAATGAAAAACCTAATGTAGGGAAAGGGTGAAACAAAACCCTTTCCACTGACTTAATTTCAACACAAACACAAATTCTCAATTCACTGTGAATTTCAATACAACTATGAAAGAAACTGCAACATGCAAACTTGAATTAAAATGAAAAATCTACAATTACAAACTAATAAATTCTCATTGAGACTATGAGTGTCACATATTACCTTTACAACATCATAGAATTCATTACAAAAATATACAACATTCCATAGAATTTCATGTGCTTCTCAAGCAATACAACCAACCCACATGCACACTCTGCCACTCCTCAACAATGGCTGCACTAAACTTATTGAAGCCTTCACACTTTGCTGCAATTTCTCCTCAGAGAAAATCCACACCCAAGTTGTGAGTTTCCTTCTCTTTGAAAACTAACTTCAAAATGTAAATGAATGATCTTTTATTACAAACTTTCCAAATCTGCTGGAATGAAATGAAATTCAATTTCATTTGAACCATTCCAAACTCAAAAAATCCTCCTTCCCAAAAAGCCACACCCAAAAGGAGAGAATTTCTAAATTGAAATTCAAAAAAATCAAAAATTAAACTTCTCACTTGTGCAAGCAACCAGTCTCACATACACTTTATTGACAATTTCCAAAATTGAACTCACTCATCAAAGTTGCCAATTTGATCACCTAGGCACCCATTTTGGTAGTCCCTATTTTTTAGGTATTTTTTGTAATTGAGATTTGATTTCAAATTAAAATATCATGAATTTCCTTTAACTTGCAAAACTTCAAATTTTGAATATTTGCACTTCCATTTCCTTTGCAAAACCTACTTTTTCGGGCATAATCACTCAACATGAATTGTTAATGTAATTTAATTTCAAATTACATTATTACAATAATTACAAATATTTGTGGGAACCATTTATTCAAAACCAAAGAAAATTAATGTAAATTTTTTTTGGTTGATGCAGGATTGCATGAGCCCATGGATGCTCCTACATCAGACACCCATGGTAGAAAGAAAATATTTTTTGAGTGAAGCTCATGAAAATTTGAATATTTTATGTTCACACTGGATCCATTGTTCTTCCTTATTCTTCTTAAATTTCATGTTTCTATTCTTCCAACATCTTGTTTAAATTAGCTTCACTCTCCTCCAACAACACTGCTTACCATTCTTCTCTTATGTGGGTCTTAACCCACCAAAATCTGACCACCTCTAGAAAATTTCCTCATCATACACATCAACACTTGCAAAATCCTCTACAAATTCTATATCCAAATATGTATTATTCAAATAGTAATAAAAATCTATTGTATCCTTATAAAAATATGCAATTGCTATTGCATGGAAATTAAAAATTTCCATCTGCATACTCTCTTCTTGCTCGACATCCTCTTCTACTTTTAGCAAAGAAGGTATATAATCATTACAACTAAATTCAAAATAAAAATTTACCTTATTCTTGATTGTTGCCCCAACATCTTTTTCCTCATTCTTCCCTGCAATATCCATCTTCTCACCTTTAATGACAAGTTTTACAAATAGCTCTTCATTTTTGTCCATCAATTCCCCTTTAAACAACTTTTTTATTCTTTCCATCTCTTCTTTCAGGAAGAAATCATCCTCATCTTCACCAACCTGCTCATAAAACTTAGGACCATCTATGTTCACAATTTTTTATTTCAAACCTTCTTCATCCACTTCACATAATGCATTCCATTCACATGCTATTGTTGAAACTTCCACCTCATTATCTTCTCCATTTGTGTGTGTTTCCCCCACATATTATTCGTTACATTCAACCCCTACAAAATCTGCAACACTCTTTCTTTTTTATCATCTCTTCGATGTTCTCTTTCATAAGAACATTTTTCTTCTCATGTCTCTCATCCCACACTCTCATTTCCTTAACCATATTTTCCAATACATCTACTTCAGCCTTTATCTTTTCAAATTCTTCATGATATTTCCTATTTTCCACTTCTTCCCAATATTGTTCCAAAAATAAAATTCTTATGGGCCTCCTCATGACCCATCCCATTCTCTCAAATATAGACAGCCTCACATTCAGTGATCTATCTACACGCAAATCACACACACACCACATGTCTTTGTGAAAACTACCTCACATTCGACACATTGGTTGCATACTCAGGAACTTCTACTCTGATACAATTGATGCAGGGAAGGGGTGACATAAAACCCTCTCCACTAACTTAATTTCAACACAAACACAAATTATCAATTCACTGTGAATTTCAACACAAGTATGGAAGAAACTGCAACATGTAAACTTGCATTAAAATGAAAAATCTTCAATTACAAATGAATAAAGTCTCATTGAGAGTATGGGCACCACATATTCCCTTTCCAATATCATATAATTCATTACAAAAATCTACAACATTCCATAGAATTTCTTGTGCTTCTCAAGCACTACAACCAAAGAAAATCCACACTCGAGTTGTGAGTTTCCTGCCCTTTGAAAACTAACTTCAAAATGTAAATGAATTATCTTTTATTACAAAATTTCCAAATCTACTGGAATGAAATGAAATTCAATTTCAATTTCATTTCTATTCCAAACTCAAAAATCATCCTTCCCAAAAAGCCACACCCAAAAGGAGAGAATTTCTAAATTGAAATTAAAAAAAATTAAAAATTAAACTTCTCACTTGTGCAAGCAACCAGTCTCACATACACTTTATTGACAGTTTCCAAAATTGAACTCACTCATCAAAGTTTCCAATTTGATCACCTAGGAGACCATTTTGATAGACCCTATTTTTTAGGGATTTGTGGTAGTTGAGATTTGATTTCAAATTAAAATATCAATAATTTCCTTTAACTTTTGAATGTTTGCACTTCCATTTCCTTTGCAACACCTTCTTTTTTGGGCATAATCATTCAACATGAATTTTTAATTTAATTTAATTTCAAATTACATTATTATATTGATTACAAATATTGTGGCAACCATTTATTGAAAACCAAACAAAATTAAAGTAATTTTTTTTGGTATATGTAGGATTGGACGAGCCCATGGATGCTCCTGCATCAAACACCCACAGTAGAAAGAAAATATTCTATGAGTGAAGCTCATTAACTTTTAATATTCTATGTTCACACTAGATCCACTGTTCTTCCTTCTTCTTCTTAAATTTCCTCTTTCTCTTCTTCCAACATCTTGTTTGAATTAGCTTCACTCTCCTCCAAGAACTCTTCTTACCATTCTTCTCCTCTTCTATGGGTCTTAACCCACCAAAATCTAACCACGTCCACCAAATTTATGCATCATACACATCGACACTTGGAAAATCCTCAAAAAATTCTATTTCCAAATATGTATTATTCAAATAGTAATCAAAATCTACTCAATCCTTATAAAAATCTGCAATTACTACTGCATGGAAATTAAATATTTCCATCTGCATACTCTCTTCTTGCTTGACATCCTCTTCTACTTTCAGTAAAGAAAGTATGAAATCATGACAACTAAATTCAAAATAAAAACTTATCTTATTCTTGTTCATTTCCCCAACATGTTTTTCCTCATTCTTCACTGCAACATCCATCTTCTCACCTTCAATGACAAGTTTTGCAAAATCCTCTTAATATTTTTCTATCAATTCCCCTTCAAACAACTTGTTGATTCTTTCCATCTCTTCTTTCAACAAGAAACCATCCACATCTTCACCAACCTACTCATCAAACTTAGGACCATCTATGTTCACAATTTTTGATTTCAAACCTTCTTCATCCACTTCCATAATGATCTCCATTCACATGCTATTGCTGAAACTTGCACCTCATTATCTTCTCCATTTGTGTGGTCTGCTCCCACAAATTCTTCATTAGATTCAACCCCTACCAAAGGGTTGGAACACTCTTTCTTTTTTTATCATCTCTTTGATGTCCTCTTTCATGAGAAAAATTTTCTTCCCATGTCTCTCATCCCACACTCTCATTTGCTTAACCATATTTTCCAGTACATCTACTTCAACCTTGAGCTTTTCAAAATTTTCATGATATTTCCTATTTTCCACTTCTTCCCAATATTGTATGCAAAATAAAATTCTTATGGGCCTCCTTATGACCCATCCCATCCTCTCAAGTATAGACTGTCTCACGTTCAACGATCTGTCTACATGCAAATTACATAGACACCAAAAGTCTTGGTGCAAACTAGATCACATTTGGCACTTTTCCTACACACTTAGGAACTCCTGCTCTGATACCACTGATGCAACGAAGGGGTGACACAAAACACTCTCCACTGACTTAATTTTAACACAAACACAAATTATCAATTCACTGTGAATTTCAACACAAGTATTGAAGAAAATGCAACATGCAACCTTCCATTAAAATGAAAAATCTGCTATTAAAAACTAATAAAGTCTCATTGAGACTATGGGTGCCACATATCCCCTTTATAATAGCATAGAATTCATTACAAAAATCTGTGACATTCCATAGAATTTCCTGTGCTTCTCAAGCACTACAACCAAACCACATGCAACATACTCGGTCACTACTCAATAATGGCTGCAATAGACTTATTGAAGCCTTCAAACATTGATGCAATTTCTCCTGAAAGAAAATCCATGCCCACATTGTGACTTTCCTGCCCTTTGAAAACTAACTTCAAAATGTAAATAAATTATCTTTTATTACAAACTTTCTAAATCTACTAGAATGAAATGAAATTCAATTTCATTTCTATTTCAAACTCAAAAATCATCCTTCCGAAAAAGCCACACCCAAAAGGACAGAATTTCTAAATTGAAATTCAAAAAAATTAAAAATCAAACTTCTCACTTGTGCAAGCAACTAGTCTCACATACACTTTATTGGCAGTTTCCAAAATTGAACTCACTCATGAAAGTTGCCAATTTGATCACCTGGGCACCCATTTTGACAGTCCCTATTTTTTAGGGATTTGTGGTAGTTGAGATTTGATTTCAAATTAAAATATCAAGAAAATGTTCTATGAGTGAAGCTCATTAACATTTGAATATTCTATTTTCACATTGGATCCACTGTTCTTCCTTATTCTTCTTAAATTTCCTCTTTCTCTTCTTCCAACATCTTGTTTGAAATAACTTCACTCTCCTCCAACAAATCTAGTTACCTTTCTTCTCCTCTTATATGGGTCTTAACCCACCAAAATATGACCACCTCCAGCAAATTTCCTCATCATACACATCATCACTTGCAAAATACTCTACAAATTCTATATCCCAATATGTATTGTTCAAATAGTAATCAAAATCTATTGTATCCTTATAAAAATTTGCAATTTCTACTACATGGAAATTAAAAAATTTCATTTGCATACTCTTTTCTTGCTTGACATCCTCTTCTACTTTCAGCAAAGAATGTATATAATCATTACAAATAAATTCAAAATAAAAATTTACCTTATTCTTGTTCATTTCCCCAACATCTTTTTCCTCATTCTTCATTGCAACATCCATCTTCTCACCTTCAATGACAAGTTTTTCAAACTCCTCTTAATGTTTTTCCATCAATACCCCTTCAAAAAACTTGTTGATTCTTTCCATCTCTTCTTTCAACAAGAAATCATCCTGATCTTCACCAACCTGCTCATCAAACGTAGGACCATCTATGTTCACAATTTTTTGATTTCAAACCTTCTTCATCCACTTCACATAATGCACTCCATTCACATGCTATTGCTAAAACTTGTAGTTCTCCATTTGTGTGTGCTGCCCCCACATATTCTTCGTTACATTCAACCCCTACCAAAGGGATACAACACTCTTTCTTTTTTATCATCTCTATGCTGTCCTCTTTTATGAGAACATTTTCTTCCTATGTCTCTCATCCCACACTCTCATTCCCTTAACCATATTTTCTAATACATCTACTTCAGCCATGAGCTTTTCAAATTCTTCATGATATTTCCTATTTCCCACTACTTCCCAATATTGTACCCAAAATAAAATACTTATGGGCCTCTTCATGACCCATCCCACCCTCTCAAGTATAGACTATTTCACGTTGAGCAATTTTCCTACACACAAATCATGCACACACCACAAGTCATGGTGCAAACTGCATCACATTAGGTCCTTTGCCTACACGCTCAAGAAATCCTGCTTTAATACCACTGATGCAGGGAAGGGGTGATACAAAACCCTCTCCACTAGCTTAATTTCAACACAAACACAAATTCTAAATTCACTGTGAGTTTCAACACAAGTATGGAAGAAACTACAACATGCAAACTTGCATTAAAATGAAAAAATGCAATTACAAACTAATAAAGTCTCATTGAGACTATGGCCGCCACATATGCCCTTTACAACATCATAAAATTCATTACAAAAATCTGCAACATTCCATAGAATTTCTTGTGTTTATCAAGCACTACAACCAACCCACATGTGCACTCTATCATTCCTTAACAATGGCTATAATAAACTTATTCAAGTCTTGACACTTTATTGCAATTTCTACTCAGAGAAAATCCACACCCAAGTTGTGAGTTTCCTGCCCTTCAAAAACTAACTTCAAAATGTAAATGAATTATCTTTTATTACAAACTTTCCAAATCTGTCAGAATGAAATGAAATTCAAATTCTATTCCAAACTCAAAAATCATCCTTCCCAAAATGCCACACCCAAATGGAGAGAATTTCTAAATTGAAATTCAAAAAAATAAAAAATCAAACTTCTCACTTGTGCAAGAAACCAATCTCACATAGACTTTCTCTGTAGTTTCCAAAATTGAACTCACTCATCAAAGTTACCAATTTGATCACTTGCGTGCCCATTTTGAGTCCCTATTTTTTAGGAATTTTTTGTAGTTGAGATTTGATTTCAAATTAAAATATCATGAATTGCCTTTAACTTGCAAAAATTCAAATTTTGAATTTTTTCACTTCCATTTTCTTTGCAACACTTGCTTTTTTGGACATAATCATTCAACATGAATTGTTAATCTAATTTAATTTCAAATTACATTATTAAATTAATTACAAATATTTGTGGCAACCATTTAATGAAAACCAAAAAAACATTAAAGCAAGATTATTTTGGTTGATGCAAGATTGTACGAGCACATGGATGCTCCAACATCAGACACCCACGGTAGAAAGAAAATGTTCTATGAGTGAAGCTCAAGAAAATTTGAATATTCTATGTTCACACTGGCCCTACTATTCTTCCTTATTCTTCTCAAATTTCTTCTTTCTCTTCTTCCAACATCTTGTTTGAATTAGCTTCATTCTCCTCTAATAACTTTTCTTACCATTCTTCTCCTCTTTTGTGGGTCTTAACCCACCAAAATTTGACCATACACATCAAAAATTGCATAATCCTCTACAAATTCTATATCCAAATATGTATTATAAAAATATGTAATTGCAGCTGCATGGAAATGAAAAAATTTGATCAGCATACTCTCTTCTTGCTCAACATCCTCTTCTACTTTCAGCAGAGAAGTTATATAATCATTACTACTAAATTCAAAATAAAAATTTACATTATTCTTGTTCGTTACCCCAACATTTTTTTCCTCATTCTTCACTGCAACATCCATCTTCTCACCTTCAATGGAAATTTTTGTAAACTCCTCTTCATATTTGGCCATCAATTCCCCTTCAAACAAGTTGTTGATTCTTTCCATCTCTTCTTTCAACAAGAAATCATCCTCATCTTCACCAACCTGCTCATCAAACTTAGGACCATCTATGCTCACAATTTTTTATTCCAAACCTTCTTCATCCAGTTCACATAATGTACTCCATTCACATGCTATTGTTGAAACTTGCACCTTATTATCTTCTCCATTTGTGTGGGCTGCCCCCACATATTATTCGTTACATTCAACCCCTACCAAAGGGCTGAAACACTCTTTCTTTTTTATCATCTCTTTGATGTCCTCTTTCATGAGAACATTTTTCTTCCCATGTCTCTCATCTCACACTCTCATTTCCTTAACCATATTTTCCAATACATCTACTTCAGCCTTCAGCTTTTCAAATTCTTCATGATATTTCCTATTTTCCACTTCTTCCCAATATTGTTCCCAAAATAAAATTCTTATGGGCCTCCTCATGACCCATCCTATCCTCTCAATTATAGACTACCTCACTTTTGGTGATTTGTCTACACGCAAATCACACACACACGACAAGTCCTAGTGCAAACTACCTCACATTCAACGCTTTTCCTGCACACTCAAGAACTCCTTTGATACCACTGACGCAGGGAAGAGGTGACACAAAACCCTCTCCACTAACATAATTTTAACATGAACACAAATTCTCAAAGCACTGTGAATTTTGACACAAGTATGACAGAAACTGCAACATGCAAACTTACAGTAAAATGAAAAATATGCAATTACAAACTAATAAAGTCTCATTGAGACTATGAGTGCCACGTATGCCCTTTACAACATTATAGAATTCATTATAAAAATCTGCAACATTCCATAGAATTTCCTATGTTGCTCAAACACTACTACCAACCCACATGCACACTCTATCACTCATCAACAATGGTTGCAATACACTTATTGAAACCTTCACACTTTGCTGTAATTTTTCCTCAAAGAAAATAAATGCCCAAGTTGTGAGTTTCCTACTATTTGAAAACTAACTTCAAAATGTAAATGAATTATCTTTTATTACAAACTTTCCAAATTTTTCAGAATGAAATGAAATTCAATTTCATTTCTATTCCAAACTCCAAAATCATCCTTCCCAAAAAGCCACACTTAAAAGGAGAGAATTTCTAAATTGAAATTCAAAAAAATCAAAAATCAAACTTCTCACTTGTGTAAGCAACCAGTCTCACATACACTTTACTGAAAGTTTCCAAAATTTGAACTCACTCATCAAAGTTTCCAATTTCATCACCTGGCCATCCATTTTGAGAGTACCTATTTTTTAGGTATTTGTGGTAGTTGAGATTTGATTTCAAATTAAAATATCAAGAATTTCCTTTAACTTGCAAAAATTCAAATTTTAATTTTTTGCACTTCCATTTCCTTTGGAACACCTACTTTTTTGGGCATAATCATTCAACATGAATTGTTAATGTAATTTAACTTCAAATTGCATTATTACATTAATTACAAATATTTGTGGCTACCATTTATTGAAAACCAAACAAAATTAAAGTGATTTTTTTTTGTTGATGTAGGATTGCACAAGCCCATGGATGCTCCTTCATCAATTATGGTCTTAGAAAAGTGTGAAGATGTGTTACAACACCTTACAACACATTTACAAGACATCAATAAATGCATTTTATTCAATTTGCAAGTGCCCAAGACCTAATGTGGATGTGTAAAACACCTAACAACACCAAATCAAGGCCTCAATAAGTGTAATTTGTTATCAATTAATCATAAATCTAGCAAGCAAAAAGGGATACTTTTTCCATGTGCACACTTGGAGTTTATGATGACTTTGTTAGAGAAGTTTGAATCATTTACCATTGACAACATCCCTCAAAAATATAATTGTCATGTAGATGCAATGGCAAGTGCAACTTCCCTTATATATCCTCAAGATCCTTCAAAAGGCTTCACCTTCATTGTGCCTACATTTATGAAACCATCAATCGAAGATAATGCAGAAGTATTAGCAACAACCATGGAAGACTCGACTGAATGGTATGATACAATATGTAATTCTTTGAAAGATGGTAACTTTACTAAACCAACAAATAAGTACATCCAAGGCCACATTAGAAAACTTGCATCTATGTATATCATTCTTGTCAATGTGTTGTATTGAAGTAAACCCACAAAATGGGTTTACAATTCCAGTGAGGAAGGAAAATTGCAAAAAATGCCCCCATGGAGAAAATTTTAGTTTTTGAGGGTTTGAATGAACTTTTGGTTCGAGCAAACCAAAAAGGGGTTCACTCAAACTTCCCTCCAAGAAAACCTATTAAATGTTGGGTCCCACCATATTCCACATTTCCTGGAATGAAATACAAATGAAAACTTTGTGGAAAGGGGGTTTTCTCAACCATTGAAATATTAATCTAATTTATAGTGATTTTGATATTAATTTCACAATTTTAATTTATAGTATATAAGTTTATATTTAGTAGTTTATCTGGTCAACCATTGAAATAATTAATCTAATTTGTGGTTTGAATTGTTTTTGAAAGAGGAATAATTGGGTTTTATAGGGACACGAAACCACAAAGTTTACAAAATAAAGATAGAGTCAATAAAGACATCACATTTGGAAAGGCTATAAAAATAACAATAGTAAACATCCACAGCAATCATAAAGGCCAGTGAAGGACACAGAACCAAAAAACCAGACGAAAAGCCAGCACTAGCTAAATTTGATTCTTTAAAAGATTGATAGTCTCAACTTCTAGCTTGTTCATATCTTGAACCCCCCTCTTTAAGATTTGAACCATTTGTGTAGTGGGAGGCACTTTCCTTTTGAGATTGGCCCAGGTCCTTTTAGAAATACATTGGTCCTCATTCTTGCTTTCCCTGTTCTCTTCCAAATCAACAACCAGTGAACCTTGTATTTTTTCCAGCTTTTCAGACATAGCATTGATAATATTGGCATTGTGCCTAGCCATTTTATGGTTTTATTCCACGACTGATTTCAAGTTATTTTTAATTTTAACCATTTCCTCTTCTAGAGACTTGTATTTTTCCTCAATGTAACCTCCTTTCTTTCCAATATTGTTCTTATTCTATTTCCTGTCTTCATTGCTGAGAGTGGCCAACTTTAGTTCCAGCTCCTCCAACTTACTATACAAAGCCCTATTTCTTTGATTGAGCTCATTAATTTCTTGATAGATGTTGAAAAACAAGGTGAAGAAAGCTTGCAATATGAACTTAAATGTGTGAATGCAAATCTGAAATATGTAGATTAACCTTAGCCTTAGTGTGAAGAAAGAATGAGAGAGAGAGATAGAACAATATAACACATGCAACAACATATTTACGTGGAGAAACCCCGAAGGGAAAAAACTCCACCATCAAAAGAGATGAAAGTATATTACTAATAATCTTCAAAATTACATGCAGCAATAGACTTCTCTTATCATTCCCTATAAATCCAGCAGCACCCTGTTACCCTGCAAAACTTCATTCTTCATAACACTAGCTCAAGGCCCCAATTTATAGAGATTTGTGAGGATGAAAACCACCATGGTTTCACCAAACAATAGGCAGCAATACCACCTAGAAAAACCCATGCCTCCCTCCTTGAAATGGTCAAAAATACCAAAAATAGCCTCTTACAGATGCTCTTACAGCTGTCATAAGGCATCTTTTACGCATGGGCGCCTAGGTTCTAAAAATAGCATATTATGTCATAGGGAATCTGTCATACTGTCATAGCATCTTATGACAACTTGCATGCATGTCATATATGCTCTTACAACACCCTATTTTGACCCACAACCTTATTTTAGAAGATTCCAAGGTGGGACGTTTAGCTAATTTGTCCTTTTCCATAAGGATAAACGGTAACGATAACACTGCATTTACATAGTCTCTTTCACCGCTGTTGGTCAAATAGTTTCACCTCTTACGGGTAAATGTACAAAACACTTTAGGAGAATAATAAAATAAAGGATTTACAAGGTTGATGACACCTAAATCCTAACATTCTCCCACTTGACATCATACATTGTAAATTACACCCATAGAGATACAATTACATAGACTTAAGTACAGTGATCAAGGCCCATGGCCTTTCTGCACCAAGAGAACTTTTCCATGGTGACTGGCTTCATAAGAGAATTTGCAACATTATCCAAAGTGTCAACTTTTTCAATCAAGACTTGTCCATTGTCAACCATTTCTCGCACAAAGTGATACTGAACATCAACATGCTTAGTACGAGCATGATACATAGGATTTTTAGCCAAACATATGGCACTCTGACTATCACATCTGATCCTCACTATCCTGCAATCAAAACCAATACCATTACCAAGTCTCTGTAACCAAACTGCCTCCTTAGAGGCATGTGTAGCAGCCATATACTCTGCTTCAGTGGTAGACAAAGCAACTGTAGGTTGTCTTTTACTCATCCAACTCACTGCCCCTCCAAACAAAGTAAACACATAGCCATTAGTGGACCTTCGACTATCCAAGTCACCTGCCCAATCTGCATCAACAAAACCCTATATGTCCAATGACTTATCAAATTGTCAGTACCATGATAAACCAAACAGTAATCAGAAGTGCCTTGCAAATATCTGAATACCCTTTTGACAAAAGTCCAATGTTCTTTACCAGGGTTAGACATAAACCTGCTTAGAACTCCCACTGCTTGGGCTATATTTGGTCTAGTACAAACCATTGCATACATTAAACTACCGATAGCACTAGCATAAGGAACTTTAGACATTTCATCAATATCATCATCCAATTTAGGACACATGTCTAAACTCAACTTAGTACCAATAGGAAATGGAATATTTACTGGTTTACAGTCCTGCATATTAAACCTTTGCAAAATAGTGTTAACATACTTGCTCTGACTTAACCAAAGCTTTCTGTGAATCCGATCCCTAATGATTTCCATCCCAAGAATATATTTAGCAGCCCCTAAATCTTTCATATCAAATGTGCCAGAAAGCTGAGTTTTAAGTTCCCTAATCATTGCCTTATTGTTACCAATGAACAACATATCATCCACATATAAGACAATAATTAGTATCTGATCATCAATAACTTTAAAGTAAACACAGTGATCCTCATCACTTCTAACAAAACCCATATTTAATGCAAATGCATCAAACTTCTGGTACCACATCCTAGGTGACTGTTTCAAACCATATAGAGACCTCTTTAACCTGCAAACCAAGTGTTCTTTTCCTTTCATAACAAAACCGTCAGGCTGTTGCATATAAATTTCTTCCTCTAGATCCCCATGCAAGAAAGCAGTTTTAACATCCATTTGTTCTATTTCTAAATCATAAGCAGCAGCAATGGATAAAATGAATCTAATAGAGGTTAACTTAGCAACAGGAGAGAATATTTCACCAAAATCAACTCCCTCTCTCTGGGAGTAGCCCTTGGCCACTAATCTGGCCTTGTACCGTTCCAACTTTCCGTCTGCACCAAACTTCTTTTTATATATCCACTTACAACCAATGGCCTTTCTTCCTTTGGGCAAACTAACAAGATCCCAGGTGTCACAGTTTTTCAAAGACACCATCTCATCATGCATGGCCTGCATCCAAGACTCACATTCTTTTGAAGAGAGAGCCTCCCTAAAAGATCTAGGTTCATCATCAGTACATAACAAAGCAAATTTACAATGAAAATCAGGTGGGATATACCTGTCAACTGGATTTCGTTGTCTTGTGGATCTTCTCAAAGGTGGAGTAAGAGGTTCCTCCTCATGTTCATCCTCATTGTTTTCAACTTCTTCTGTTACAACGGATTCGTCAGAACTCTCTTCTTCTTCTCCATCTTCTTGTCCATCTCTCTGTTCTTCCACATGTGCATCTTATTGCTTAGTTTCAAAATGCACTATTTTTGACTTTTCCTTTGGTTGCACATCTTTAGAGTTAGCTCTAAATTCCCTAAAAATAACATCTCTAGAAAATATCATCTTTCGTGTTAGTGGATTCCAAAGTTTATAACCTTTAACATTTTCACCATAACCTACAAAGATGCATTTCTAATATTTGGGATCCAATTTAGACCGCTTCTCTTGAGGCACATGTACAAAAGCCTCACAACCAAAGACCCTTAAATGTGAAACTGAAGGCTTTTTACCCAACCACATTTCATAAGGAGTTTTATCAACAAGAGCTTTACAAGGAGATCTATTAATTAAATAAGAAGAATTACCAACAACCTCTGCCCAAAAGCATTTTTCTAACTTAGCACTACTTAACATTCTCCTTGCTCTTTCCATTAATGTATGATTCATTCTTTCTGCTACCCCATTTTGTTGGGGTGTGTAAGGTGTAGTCTTTTGCCTAACAATTCCTGCATGTTTGCAAAACTCATCAAATTCCTTAGAACAATATTCACCCCCATTGTCAGATCTCAATACTTTTATCTTATAATTTGTTTGCTTTTCAACCAATGCCTTAAATTCCTTAAATTTGGTGAAAACTTCAGATTTTGAATGCATAAAATAAATCCAAGTATATCTTGAGTAATCATCAATGAAGGAAACATAATAACGAGATCTACCCAAAGAATCTGTATCCACTGGACCACACACATCCGAATGAATAAATTCTAACAATCCATTAGCTTTATTAGTTCCTTTAGGAAATGATGACCTGTTTTGTTTACCAAACACACAATCCTCACAGAAATCATTTTTACCACCAGAATAATCAGAAATACCATCTACTAGTTTCTTATCAAGTATGGTCCTAAGACCTTTTTCACCAATGTGACCCAATCTATGGTGCCACAACATACATGCATTTTCAGTGCTAGTTACAAAAGAGGAGTTACAAAAAGTAGAGGCATGTAGCGTAAATAAATTCCCTGTCTGAGATCCTTTAGCAACCACCAAAATTCCCCTTACCATCCTGCAACCAGACTTGTCAAATGTCACATGCATCCCAGAATCATTCAACTTGGAAACTGAAATTAAACTTTTTGTATGTCCTGGAATATGTAAAACATCATCAAGGGTTTTAACCCTCCCATCACTGAAACACAATTTTACCTTTCCTTTACCAATAACCTTTTGTGAGCTATTATCACCCATGAAGACCTCTCCTCCATCATATTCTTTGTATGTAGAAAACCACTCCTTATGAGGAGTCATATGGAAGGAAGCACCTGAATCAATAAGCCAAGCATCATTACAAACTGTGTTAGCTGAAATAATCAAAGTATCAGAATCACCATTATTAGAGGACTTTTCCATGGAGGAATTTGCATTCTTTTTCTTGTTTCTACATTCCTTATTCACATGTCCCTATTTACCACAGTTCCAACACTTCACTCTGCTCTTTCCAGGGGTCTTAGATCATCCTTTAGACTTATCCTTCTTCTTATCCCCTTTAGGCTCTTTCTCCTTGGGCCTACCTCGCACATGCAAGGCATCTTGGGAGCCACTGTGCATGGTCTTTCTCCTCATCTCCTCTGAAAGAAGTATGGGAATAATAGTATCCAACTTAGGTTCTGCACCACCACTTGTTATAGCAATAACTAAATTTTCCCAAGATTCTGGCAAAGAGCAAATCAATAAAATGCATTTATCCTCATCTTCTATTTTAACATCAATAGATGCAAGCTGACTTATAATCAAATTAAAAGCATTCAAATGTTCAGCAATAGATTCACCATCCTTCATCTTTAATGAATATAAACATCTTTTGAGATACAACTTGTTAGACAAACTCTTAGTTTGGTAGATTTCACCTATATTCCTCCAAAGCTTGTATGTTGTGTCTTCTGAAGAGACATTCAGGAGGACATAATTAGTGAGACACAACCAAATAGTCCCTTGAGCCTTCTTGTCTAACTTATTCCAATCTTCATCTGACAAGGTTGAAGTAGATGGCTTCTTTTCAACTGAAACTGGTAACCACTGATCTCTTTCCTCAAGAAGGTCCTCCACTTTCAACTTCCACATCTCGTAACTAGTTCCATTGAACTTCTCAATATCTAGATGAGAGGTGGAGGCCATGGTATGCAATCTTTCACAAATCTGCAAAACCCACAACACAAAAGCTCCCACTGCAGCAAAAAACCTTCAACACTCTAAAAGGAAAGTGTCCCTTCCTTAACAGAACCGTTAGCTCTGATACCAAATGTTGAAAAAAAAGGTGAAGAAAGCTTGCAATATGAACTTAAATGTGTGAATGCAAATCTGAAATATGTAGATTAACATTAGCCTTAGTGTGAAGAAAGAATGAGAGAGAGAGATAGAACAATATAACACATGCAACAACAGATTTACGTGGAGAAACCCCGAAGGGAAAAAACTCCACCACCGAAAGAGAGGCAAGTATATTACTGATAATATTCAATATTACATGCAGCAATAGACTTCTCTTATCATTCCCTATAAATCCAGCAGCACCCTATTACCCTGCAAATCTTCATTCTTCATAACACTAGCTCAAGGCCCCAATTTATAGAGATTTGTGAGGATGAAAACCACCATGGTTTCACCAAACAATAGGCAGCAATACCACCTAGAAAAACCCATGCCTCCCTCCTTGAAATGGTCAAAAATACCAAAAATAGCCTCTTACAGATGCTCTTATAGCTGTCATAAGGCATCTTTTATGCATGGGTGCCGGGCTCTAAAAATAGCATATTCTGTCATAGGGAATCTGTCATACTGTCATAGCATCTTATGACAACTTGCATGCATGTCATAGATGCTCTTACAACACCCTATTTTGACCCACAACCTTATTTTAGAAGATTCCAAGGTGGGACGCCTAGCTAATTTGTCCTTTTCCATAAGGATAAATGGTAACGGTAACACTGCATTTACATAGTCTCTTTCACCACTGTTGGTCAAACAGTTTCACCTCTTATGGGTAAATGTACAAAACACTTTAGGAGAATAATAAAATAAAGGATTTACAAGGTTGATGACACCTAAATCCTAACAATAGACCTACTTTAAGACCCTAAAAATGTCACTGATACTATTTCTAGTAGAGGCCAGAATGTCACCAGACTAAACTTGGTCTAATATGAGATTAACATCGTCCGGGTTGGGGGAGCTAGGAAATCTAGTATCTTCAAATCTGAAAGAGGCAAGAGGGGAGGGAAAACAATTTCTACTAGCTTTAGGGTTCTCAGCTTTGTCTTCCAAGGAGTTCGCAGAGTAGGAAACCAGCTTGTTAGCAGGGGAGCCCTTAAGAACAGGATTCTTTAAGAGGGTAGAGCAGTCAAGTAAGGACTCAGGGTTACCTTTAGCAAGCTGGGGTTTTTTAGACTGGGTTTCCTTACCAAACATCTCAAAGGACAGGTGGGTTTCAACAATTACCTCCTAGTTTGGCTGAATCTCCAAACCCCCACTATTAGTATCATAGTCCTCAGACTCCATAGAGGCAGCAGGTTTAGATAAAGCTAACATGCTTTGATAGTGTTCATAAATTAACCTAATAAGACCAGGATAAAGGATAGGGTATCTCCTAGGATTTTTCTTATGGTCCTTAGGGCTATTACTCAACGAACATAACAAATAGTGAGACAAATAAATCTGTACCTTATGGCGGAAGTGGTTAAGAATGGCGAAATGATGCCCTTACACTCGGGTAAATCTCTCATCCAATGTGATATACTCCATTATAACATGAAGTACCTTTCTCCATAGTGCCTTGATGGTATCAATTTTGAAATAGTTGTTAGAGATTTTATCCAGTTTTCACTTCTCCTTGTCCTTCTTAGGAAATCTAATGATTGCCTTGTCAGAGAGCCTTCAGTCATGATAAAACTTCATGCCCTCAGTGGACATTCCAATAATCTCCCCTATAATCTGCTCATCCAGCTTCACCTTCCTTCCAAAGAGAATTATTTCATTGTTGTTCTAGTCTTCTCGAAGTAATTTGTGGCCATAGAATCAGGCCCATGAAGTTTTTCCAAATATGGAACCAACCCACCTCTTTCAATCTGCTCCCAAACCTTGTCATTCCTAGTGTGCACCTCATAGCTTTTAGGCTCAACACTTTTCCTGTCCCCCCATTTTCATTTGCTCCTTGCTGCAGACTCTACCAGCACTGAGAACCTGTTGTAGAATTATGTAGTTGTTCCAATGCACCCACAAAGCGTGCCACTTTTTCTTCCCTTCTAAGCAACATGACACGACCCCATAAAATCTCTTGATTTTGATGTACCTGGCCCCTTTCTCTTTAATCATTAATTGTATTTTCCTCTTTCCCATGAGTAACATCATAATCTAATAGATCCCTGACTTCAATTCTCAAGTCCCTACAATTTTTCCACGTGTTCAATCCTTGCTTCCTAACCCCTTCATTTGTAAACTAATCTGCCACACTATTAGCTTACCTGTAGATGTGTGAAACTTTAACTTTTTCAAAATTTTCTAGAATAGAATTTTCTTCATCTATCCAATTCTCTATTGACCATGAGGGTGGGCTCCTTCCTAAAATACAATCAATAATATTTTTAGAATCTCCTTCAAGCCATAAGTTTTTTATATTCAGATTATGAGCTAACTTTAAAACTTGAAATGCTCCTATAGCCTCCGCCACATGGTTGGTTTGGTGGCCAAGGTATATAGCCACAACTACCATAAAGTTGCCATTTGAATCCCTTAGCACACCTCTGCTTCTAGCCATAGCTAGGTTTCCCTTTGTAGCTCCATCAAAGTTGGCCTTATACCAGTCGCTTGGGGGAAAGCTCCAGCAAACACCCTCCCTACTTTTCTTAGCTGGATTGGAAGTGGATGAAATGTCCACTTTAATATTACAATATTTTTCTATCCTTAAATAATAGGGAGTGCACACCACAACTTCCAGGTTAAGATATTTTTAAGGAATCACATTAAATTTTTCTCAAAGACATTATTCTCCAACATCTCCTTGTCCCTAAAAATTCTATTATTATGTTCCTTCCACACTCTGCAAGCTAGAAAAGGGAATAAGAAAGCCCATAACCTTCAAATATAGGGATTTTGAGTTGGGGCTTTCCATTGTAAAAAGAACTCTTCAATGGTCTGGGGGAATACCCAAGAGATATTCCAGATAGCTAATAATTTTCCCTAGATTAAGGAAACAAATGAACAGTGGAGAAACAAGTGGTTGGCTAACTCCGCCTCACTCTTGTAGAGGTAGCATCTGTTGGGGATTTGAAATCCCCGTTTACAAATATTTTACACTATGAGAACCTTATTCTGAAGCATTATCTAGAAGAATATATTGACTTTTGGAGTCAAGTGTTTAATCCAAGCTTTAGACTAGAAGGCAGGGGGGCTTGAGAAAGGGACAACAAAGAGACAGCCAAAGAGATAGAATAGTTACCTGAAGGGTTATCCATCTAGAAAAGAGTGTCATCCTACTAATTCTATCCCAAGCTGACAGCCTTTAAGGAGGATTGAAGTTGAGCCAACTCCTGACTGATCAAGCATAAGTTCACCTAGTCTCCTTCATACTAGTAATCTTTGACAAGTTCCCTGAAAGCATCTTTACATTGCTCTGCCCATCTGTTGAATCTTTCAATATTAATAAGGGATTCCTTAAAGAGCCATTTATCCTCCCAAAATCTAGCTTGATTGCCACTTATGATGTGCCATCCTATCCCTAAGTTCATAATTTTTCTACTAGCAATCATATCATTCCAGCAAGCTGAACCATGTGGGAGGACAGGAGAATCCAACAGAGCTTTGAAGGTCATACGGTTAGCCATATATTTACTTCTTGAAATATCTTTCCATTCTCCACCAGATGAGAAATATCTCCATATTTGTTTGGCTAGGAGAGTATTATTAATAATTCTTATTTTTCTGAGACCTAAACCCCCCAAGGTTTTTGGTCTACAAACCAAATCCCACCCTATAAGAAGCTTTAAGAAGCTGAATTTTCCTAGCTTGGCTCAAAAGAGCTCCTTTATAACTTGCCAACTTCTTTCTGAACTTGTCAACCAAAGAGTACCAAAAGGAATCCAGAGGTTTAAGGCATAACAAAAGTCCAAGATAAGAAGAAGGTAAGGATTCTACCCTACAATAAAGGATTCTAGTAATCTTGACTTGTCTATGCTCAGGAGTATTAAAGAAAAAGATGGAACTCTTATGTCTATTGATCTGCTGCCTAGTTTCCTTCTCATACACAACCAAAGTTTTTTTCAAAGTCTTAGCCTCATTCACGGAAGATCTACCAATCAGCATAGTGTCATCAACAAACTATTGGTGGGAACATATCAAATTCATGGAAGAAGGACTAAGACCAACAAGAGACCTTTGTTCGATCAATCTCTTAAGATTCCTTCCCTGGCTTTCAGCCATTATGGTAAAAAGAATAGGTGAGATAGGGTCACCCTGTCTTAAACCTCTTGAATTTTGAAAGAATCTAGAGGGAGATCCATTAATAATGATAGCTATGGAGACCATGGTAACCAACTGATTCACTAGCTAAATGACTCTGCTACTAAAGCCAAACCCCCTTAGGATTTATTTTAAAAAACTCCCAGTCAACACGGTTGTACACTTTGGAGATGTCCAACTTGAGAAGAAACCCTTCAGTTTCAGATTCCATAGGTGAATTAATATTCTCATGGACTATGACTATTGAGTCTAATATTTTCCTTCCAGGAAAAAAACCATTTTGCTGAGGGGAAATCAACGAAGGAAGGATAGAAAGGATCCTTGAAGTCAACACCTTAGAAATAATTTTATAGAGAGAATTGCAAAGACTAATGGGTTTGAATGCCTCAAACTCCATTGCCACTGGTTTCTTAGGAATAAGTACCACGAAAGTAGCATTCACTTCCTTAAGGAGCCAAAAAAATACTTTGAGGAGGCTTGATTTTGATGATCCAACAAAAGATTAGGATTTTCTAGAGATTGATAAATTTAGGGATTGATAGATCTTGAACTGACATATATGCCACATTTTGTAAAACTTGTTTTGAGTAGGCATATATACCAAATTTGTATATGCACAATCACAATTATTCTACAATTTTATATATGAGAATTGATATTTGATCTAATTGATTTCTTATGTACATGTCTTTCTACTTTGAAACTTAAAATTGGAATGTATAATTAGTTTAGAATGTGTAGACAATGAAAATTGTCCTAGGCCCGCGGATCTAATTTTCATCATAACTCTAATCTTCATTTTCATAATTAAATAATGTTAATTCTTTAATTATTTGTTAAAGTTATTTGTCCTCTATTAATTAAATAACTTTAATTATTTAATTAATTTATTCTCATCGTCTATCTGTTTTAATCTTTACCTTTAGACAGACTTTCTTCTTCTATGTCTCAACCAATTTCCACTAAAGATTAAATTATTATTTAATTTAATCTCCACCATTTATGCTTTATCACTCACACTAATTCAACCCTAATCTTATTGTATGTCACAATCTTTAATCTTAATCGTCAGTTTATCTTTCAATCTAATCCTGTCATTTCAAAGTCCTACCTTCTATAAATTGGCTTTACCTTCATCATTATTACTCCTCTTGAAATCTTATGAGTTTTGGAAGCAATCAACTTTAGAATCTTCAATGTTTTGATATTAACACTATTATGAGGCTATACTTGCACACTTAAGAGAAATCTGAGGGCAATTATCATACAATGACATAATGGAGAAGGGAAATTGAGGTTAATCATGGAATTAAATAGATGTTTGGTGAGATCATTCTTGTATTTATTCTTTTTATTCCATTGGTGTTTGTTGTAAGTGTAGGTTTAGTTTAAATTATGCATGTATTGCTAATATATGAATTTCCCTATGTTATATCTAGTGAACCCAATGTGAAGACATAGTCTTCAAAAAAATCCATAGATTTTTTTTTTTGCATATACAGGTACGACACGATGCATCTAAGGCACAAATAACACAATTGATCCCACGAACCACATATGAAGAATCAAATGGCACATCTAAATATTTGTGACACATCTATGGCTTTGTGTGATGCATTTGACTAGAAAAAACTATGATGCATTTGGCTAGTAAGAAAATTATTTTCTGATATTTGAGATTTTTAATTTTCATTTTAATCATTGCAATTTTTTGCTATGACTAATTCAGATTTGGCAGCATGTGATACTGTGGAGCTAATATAGTGTTTTCTAGATGATTCATAGAAGAAAAATATACAAACTTGTTTGCAAGATGATTGATGAAGATAAAGATTCAAACTTATAATGTGTGGTCTTGTAGGATGCTTGTCGAAGATTGATTATGAAATAGATTATCTGATTAGATTAGCTCACATTTCATTTAGTGCTTAAAGTTAATGACTATCTACTATGTTTGGTGCATTCGCACAATCTATTAGATTAAAATCCAATTCAATAATAGAAGTATCCTCTCCCTTGCGCACTTGTGGAATCCTAGGTGTAAGATAAACTTCTATTGACTCTAGAAATCGGGCCTTCCTTGGTGGTAAGAAGTACTCACCCCAAGGTGACTCAAACCAACAATGAAGTTTTTTAGCCAAGCTACTCTTGGTCGGTATACAAATGTGAATGCTAATGGTAAACATAGTATTACAGGTGTAGATTTTTTATGTAGACAAGTTAATCTTACCTCATGCATAGCCACTTGAATGGGTTCCCTTACTAAAATCAACTTATTTTTAGATTCACCAAAATCCTTCTATTTACTGGTGCAAGAGGTCAGACTTTTGAAGTCATCCCACATACATGTGATTCTTCATAGAGATGAAAAGTTTGTCATGGGAGATTCATGAGAACTGAAGCTTGGTTCACCAATAGAAGTGAGTGTGTCTTGGAGGGGAGCAATGTGGTCAAGCTTCTAATCATCCTCTTTAAATAAGAGCAACTGGAGAAATCCAAGTGGGAACTCAACAAATATTGTCCTTTCCAGCCATAGGAATCATATATGTCTATTTGGATTTAAAAAAATTCACATCAAAGTCAAATTGAAACAAAGTGTTTTCTTATTGTCTTCTATATGCCAAAATTTGATCAAAATCACCTTGAGTCAAACCAACAAATTTACAGTAAACCACATTTGTTAACTAGAAATATGCATATGTTTTTATGAGTCATATTTGTTAACTAGAAAATCACATCTATTAACCAGAAACACACATTTGTCATATTGAGTCACATCTATTTACTAGGAAATTGTGTTTGTCATATTGAGTCACATTTTTCATCCATAGAACCGCATCTACTATACTGAGTCACAAGTGTCAAACCTATATCTACTTTTCTATTAGACTGAAAATTGCATCTAAAAAACACTATGACACATATCATCTAATGAGTTTCATTTGTAGTCTAGAATGATGCACCTACCTGTTACAGACCTGAGACATAGTTTACCAGCAAATGACATGTGACATTGAAAACAACATCTGTTAATTTTTGCAATGCATCTGTAAACCTGAACTGCAATTACCTAATTACTAGAAAAATAAATTTCACTATCATAGTCTGAGGTCAATAGTCAACACTAGTTTCTAATTATCCTTTCACAATGATGTCTAAACAAAAAAAGGAATATTTTCTTACATTTTTCACGATTGCATCCTTTAGATATCATTTAGCCATAGCAATAGACATACTAGTTACAAACCTTAGTTACATTTTAGGATTCCTAGTTACCTTCAGATCAATTAGAATTTTAGGATGATCACCTTTGTAGATTTTAGATTAGGCCAACTTACCATACTTTGGATAAACCCTTGCTTCAATGAAAATTGTCATTGAACATAGTCATTTGTCACACATATGTTTTCTCATCTTTGTGAGTTTTTCTAGCTCATCAGTCTAGTTTGGGAGCTCACTTTATCTCTTGGTCATAGTATCACAAAGGTCCCTTGACAAACTAAATTGAAGCCTTGGTTAAAATTTAGATGGTTACTAACCTCTTTTCAAATCTACCAAAATTGATTACCCTTAAAAGCTTGCCTACAATTTTGCATACTTAGACACGGCCATTTTAGGACACCATCATTTTAGACTTTCCTTATTTTCCAAAAAAGACCAACAACATAGTTGCTTTAGCATTCATTTCTTATATCCAATAAAATCCAAGAACATAGACTAAAATCATATCATTCACAGATATAGTTCTGCATCATCCGCATTTTGAGCATATCTTACATGGTAGAAACAAGGTCCAAAAGGATAAAAAGAGAAATGTTGATCCACAATACTTTATCAATCCATTTTCAAACCTCCCATCAGGGACATTGAGACCTCAAAAAAAATTATTGGAAAAATTCATCACTAGAGAGCAACAAGGACACATTGTAGGTGAAGACTTAGATGCTGCTATATAAAATCCATAATTTTCCTCTTTTGTAGATGAATACTTGGCACAAGATCCTCAATGCTATCTAGAAAAAATGTTAGTAGAAGGTTCCACATTACCTCCTAGATTTGACATTCACACATTGAAAACTTCATCTACCCAAGGGACAAACACGATGACATCTAGTGCCTCTATCCCTCAAGAAATTGCAGCTATACCATTTGGAGTACATGTATACACAAAGTGCCACAACAATACACACATCACCATTTGGTATATTGAACATGAAAAAGGGCCTTAACTTTACCATAGGGGCATCATCGTCAAATCCCTTTGGCACCAATACTAGAAACAAAAGGCCTATAGTTGGAACAAACATGACAACTACTATACCAAGCATCAACATCACTACTGCCATACCACAAATAGGGGTCTCACAAATAGGAAACATAACTTTCATCCAACATGGAAGCCAAACCGATCCTTCACAAAAAATATAGATTCCCAATCAATCAACGTCAAACCAAAACCCATTCTCTAACATTCCAAACCAAAATCCACCCTTCATTCCAATGTTGAACCAAAATCCATCACAAAATGTTGGATTCCAAAACATTTACACAGACCCCAATAATCCAACCAACATATTATTGACACAAGTGGATGTTCTACAAACACAAATGCAATCCCTTCAACAATAGATGGATAATATGGCGATGTCTAGCAAGAGGAATTTTTTAGGAAAACACTTATGTCCATTTCTCTTTGACAAAGCACTATACATGATGCCTTTCCCACATGGATATGTTATACCAAACTTACCTAAGTATAATGGGAAGTGTAATCCTATTGAACATTTAAGGGAATTTTCCATAATGTGCATAGACATTGCATATGACCCCACACATCTCATGAGACTTTTTCCGCGAAGCCTTATTGGAATAACACTTGAATGGTTTTCTCAACTTCCCTATGGCATAAGGTCATGGGGTGAACATAAATTTTTTTTATTAAACATTTCTCCTTTAACATTGGCAATGAAATAAAAATAGCATCCTTATGTCACACCACACAAGATGAGGGAGAGAACTTTATCACCTTCTTCCAGAGATGGAGGAGTCTAGCTAGTCGATGCCCTATTGAAATACCGAAAAGCAAAAGGTCACCATATTCCTAGAAAACCTCAATTCAAAATTGAGAAGTCGCTTAAGAGTACACTATTGCACTTATTTTGTGGAACTAGTAGAAAAGGGTATCATACTTGAAAAGGCTCTCATTGACAAAGGTGAAATCAAGACATCAAATAGAAATCCAAATGTTCAAAACATCCCCAATGATAGGAGAAAATTTTGGTCTCAAAACAAGAATGTAACCAATGATGAGATTTTTTATGCTAAAACCCTACATGTAGGACCAATAATTACACTTAGAGGATACAATCCATCTAACAACATACTCAATGACATTGATCAAACTACCAATGTTGTCCAAAACACCCAACAACCATGACCGCAAAGGAGGTTTCAAAAACACGAATTCACTCCCTTAGGGGAACCAATTGAATTAGTCTTTAAACAAATGCTACAAAAAAACATCATTCAACTTCTAGAGCCAATACAATATGATCTAGGAAAATTTAAACCCTTTTGGTGGAATGACAACGCTTTTTGCAATTTCCACTGAACTAAGGGATAGTCTACAAAATTGTCGATAGTTGAAGAACATTATATAGAATCTTGTGGAGAACAAAACTATTAAAATTAATGGATAGGAACAAACACCTCAAACAGTGATCACAAGGTTTTACCGATCCATTACATGACAATGGAAAAGGAAAAGCCCCTAGTTTGGGAAATAAGACCAATACTTCAGAAAACCATGCTAATTTCAAGTATGATTATAACCATCGCTCAATCATAAATCACATTTGAGTCATCAATGAGCATGCCAACACTATTACCATAAAGAAAACTCCCAAATGTGTTGTCAACACTCACCAAACCAAGATAATCATCGAAGGCCTTCCATCACAACAACAACCATAGTCCTCCAAGCCTCAGTATAATTTACTTGACCAATTGGGAAAGACCACAGTGCAAATTTCTATCTTGAAACTATTGCGTATATCACCCAATCACCGATCTATTCTAGGAAAAGATTTGCAAAGCACAGCCATCCCCAACAACCTTGATGCCAATTGTTTCCAAGAGATGGTAGGATACCTAACCAACTCTCATCATGCTACCTTCTCTGAACAAGATTATGCAACTGAGAAGACACACCATAATGACCCTTTGCACCTTGAAGTTCTTGTTCATAAAACAAAAGTTAGACGAGTCTTGGTAGATGGACGAGGAGGGTTGAATCTTTGCACCTTGAAACTAGTTAAGTCATTAGGATTCTCATAGGCATGTGTTGACACCACTAAGAGCATTTTCATTAAGGCATGCATGATGATGAGGAGCAGTCATCTAAGGGAGTTGTAATGCTCCCCTTCAAAATGGGTCCTGCGGTTGGGTATGTGCAAGATCATGATGGGCCAAAAAGTGGCAATATGATGGGTATGTGGCTGATGACTATTTTTTTACCCAAAATTGATGAAACAAAAAGGGTTTTTAAAGGAGATTCTTAGCTTTCCACCGATATAAATTATTCTTTACTTTGAATTTAATAAGTAACTATTATTCATTTTCTATTCAAATTACGAATAAAGTCCTAATTGATAGTCTGATTGAAAAACATCTATAGTTTTCAAATGGTATCATATTTTTTTAATTCAAAATATGCATCACATTCTATGATTCACATACTATAGGATTAAAAAAAGAAAAATTGAATTTCATGAAGTTTTGACCAAGTTAAGGTGGTCAAACATATGAGTTTTTATATCTAAAAAAAATACAAAAAAATATGCATCACATAGGGGAATGAGTCCTCTAATTATATCTAAAATATTATAAAAAAAATATTATCATTTTATTGTGGTGATGGTCGACAGACACCTACTTCTTATTTTTTCCCTAAAATATAAGTACGACTGCATTGAAATTTCAAATTTTCACCAAATAGATTTTTTTTTTAAACAAACCTAGTAGTTTAGAAACTAAATTCAATTTTCTACAAATTATATTCTTACATATTTTTGAAATAATATAGATAACTTATTCAATTTTTTACGTCAAGTTGCCTAACTCTGATTTTTCTAAATTTTTTGCCACTTATGGGCCTATTTTTTCCATGATGATCCTGCACATACCCAGTTATGGATACCAATTTCCAAGTCTTGGATCTCATCCTCCCATACAACCTTTTACTCAGTAGACCATGGATACATTCTATGAAGGCAGTCCCTTCCACTTACCATCAATGTCTTAAATTCCCATACAATGGCACTGAGATCACAATAGATGGTGATCCTGATCCTTTTTGGTATTGCACTAACCTACGAGGGATACCCCAATGACAAGTTCCTATAAAATAGGAGGCTTCATCATCGAACTCATTCCAGTATGTATATCCATCCACTTTTTCTAAAACTTCCACTCCTAAGGTTGAGATCCAAGATAAGAGTTGTGGAGAGTATCATATGAAAGCATCTTATTTTGTCATCCATTTGGTTCCTCCCAAATCATACGATTTACCAACAACAAATAGGAGACAATTAGTGGTCACCATACACATCCCTCCCCCAACGACTTTCACAAAATGGGGAGAACTAAGTAAATAAGCTATAAATGAAGAAGACATGACTCTTGGTTATACAAAGAAGACAATGAAGAACCTCCTCTGCTTGCTCAGATAGCCATAGATCAATATGGAAAAGGTTTCAAGATAATGCAAGATAAAGGATATAATGGACATAGCGGGTTAGGATTACATAAAAATGGGAAGAATGAACCTATCACTATCTCTAAATGGTTGAAAGGCCTAGGGTTTGGGTTTCAATCGCTCCAGATTGGCATTTCTAGTACCGTATCACCTTTACTAAAGGAAGTAAGTGCTTTTGAAGTTATCAAGACATCCAATAAGCTATCTTACCAACACTACTATGATTCCCTCGATTCTAATGAATATAAGTGGGATTTCCTCTCCTCCACCTCTATTATGGACCTCAATAAACTATTTGGGGAACTTGACCAAATGCTTAAATCCTCCCAAAATCCACTGAATTCTCATCCACAAATGTCTTTGACAAAATAGGAATTGGTCATTTTTTTTTTTGGGAATCCCTAGATCCTACCTCTTGGGAACCTAACAAATCCACTTCTAATAACCAAACCTTGACAATAGGCCCATCTCAGAATCTACCTATTCCCAAGAAAAAGAATAACGAGTATTTGGTAAGAAACTTGTGTGACCATGTCAACAACTCAACCTTTACCTTGACACCTTTGAACTTTTGATACTTCCAATGATGACATGCCCTTAGTAAATCCACAACTTATCAATTGGGATCAATAAGACACCCCTGTCTTAGATGTCTTTGAGAATGATGAAGCAATAGCTGAGTTCATGGGACTGTGAGAAGGAATACATAGTGGTGACCATAAGGCTAGATTTACCATAGACTTAGATAACATGGCTTATTTTGGGGAGTTTTTTCAACCCTCCAGTCACATAAGTAGGAAAAAAATGAAAAAAATAAAAAGGATGAGACCCTAGGTGAAAACTAAAAGGAGCCTATGGATGATGAAAACATCAGAAATAAGGATGCATCCAAGGGAAAAAACCTCTTAGAGTCACCCAAGGATGGAGGGTTGAACATTCTCCCTATTGCTCAGGAAAAGTTAGCAATGTTACTTGAAGAATCTGTGGAGATCAACATAGGAACTGAAGATAATCCTCAGCTAATCTATTTTACCACATCTTTGACAGAAACAAAGTAACCTAAATTCTATAACTTCTTCACACAAAGATAGATCAACTTTGCATGGTCATATGCCGACATACCTGGACTAGATCCTGACCTGGTATTACATCATTTTCCATTATTGCTAGGTGTTAAACTTGTGAAGCAAAAATTAAGAAAAATGCACCCACAAATTGCTTTATTAGTCAAAGCTAAACTAAAAAAAATGTTGGATGTCAACTTTATCAGATCAATTGACTATGCAGACTAGATTTCCAATCTTGTACCAATGACAAAACCAATAGGGTACATTTGTATCTATACATACTTTTGATATATAAACAAGGCATGTCCTAAATATGACTTTCCTCTGCCAAATATTGACATGACTATAGACCTAACAACAGGATATGAAAATGTTATCCCTTATGGATGGTTTCTCAAGATATAATGAAATTAGAATCATACTTGGAGACCAACATAAGACATATTTCACTTTTCCATGGGGAACTTATTATTCAAATGTCATGCTCTTTGGACTTAAAAAAGTTAGAGCAACATATCAACATGCCATGACAACTATTTTCCATGATCTCATACACACTCTCATAGAAGACTATGTGGATGATTTGATAGCTAAATCATTAACAAGGGTTGATCATTTGCATGTCCTAGATAATATTTTTCAAAGAATAGAAGAATACAAAGTGAGGCTAAATCCAAAGAAATGTGTTTTCGGCATGCAATCAGGAAAAATTCTAGGATACATCATTTCTATATGAGGCATTGAAGTGGACCCAAAAAAAGTAAAATCTATAATGGACATGCCTGCAGTAGCCAATATAGGCCAACTACATACACTACAAGGCAGACTACAGTCTATCAGATGATTTATAGTGCAGTTAGCAGATAAAACACATCCCTTCCAACATCTACTTAGAAAAGGGATACCATTTGTATGGACAAGTAAATGCAGGGAATCTTTTGAACAAATCAAGGATTACCTACTCACACCACCAGTGTTAATGCCACCTACTAAGGGAAAAACTTTGATACTCTACATTTTAGCAACCATATCAGCGCTAAGAGCCTTACTTGCATAGAATGATAATGAGGGTCATGAAATGGCAGTATATTATATCAGTCACACTTTGGTACGTTATGAGCTCAATTACAGTATCGTAGAATGTGCTTGTCTTGTAGTAGTTTTTACTATAAAAAACTTAGGCATTACATGTTAAACCACCAAACAATGTTGGTCAGAAAGATAGATCCTTTGAAGTATCTCCTTAGTAAAGTAGTAGAAAGAAAAGTTATAAAAGGACAAGTTATTTTTGACCAGCTGGCAAACACACCGATTAAGGTAGATTAGCCTCTAGTTTCAGATTTTCATGATGAGTTCATCTTCACTCTTGACACATGAATTACATGGAAGTTGTACTTTGATGGGTCCCACAAAATCATGGTTTAGGGGTTGGCATATTGTTTATCACACCCTAGGTTGACACTATTCCTAAGTTATTCAGAATTTCTTTCCATGTACCAATAATATAGCAAAATATGAGGCTCTTGTAACAATATTAGGAATGGAAATCAAATGGAAGATAAAACATCTACAATTCTATGGAGATTCTCAGCTCATGGTCTGACAAGTTAATGGTGAAAATGAAACCAAAGATCAAAAGATTTCCCCATACAAGTGGATGGTAGATAGTTTCAAACAATATTTTGACAGGATCGTCTTTCATCAAATACCTCACATTCAAAATAAGGAAGCAAATTCCATGGAAACTATTGGTTCACTCTTAGAAATACATAGCAATGTGCCTAAAGTCAAGTTTTTGGTAGAACAACTTTTGGTCCCTACCTTTGATGTCCTAGATTCAGAGATGGTGTGTGAACTTGTTGGTCCCAATTCTCTATGGTACAAAGACATATATGACTACCTCCATGTCAAAATCCTACCCCCTCACCTCTCAAACAACCAACGTAGGACAATTATCAGTAAGTTAGCTAAGTATACCATCATCAGAGATACCCTTTATAGATGTGCCTTAGATAATACCCTATTGAGATGTCTCAATACTGAAGAAGAACAAGTAAACTTGCATTGGGTACATGAGGGTATATGTGGATCCCTCTCTAGCAGTCCTACCTTAGCCAAGAAGATTACGAGACTAGGCTATTATTGGCCTATGATGGAAAAGGACTCATATTTATTTGTCAAGAAATATCAACAATGCCAGATTCATAGAGACTTGATACATGCACCAGCACAAGAGCTCCATCCAATAACGTCACCATGGTCCTTTTCCCAATGTGGCCTCAACCTCATCGGTAAGATACATCCTACACCTCCAATAGTCATAAATTCATCATTACTATGACTGGATACTTTACCAAGTGTATTGAAGCCATTCCTATGACCTATATTACTAAAACAAATTTCTAAGTTCATCCTTAACTATATCATCTGTTAGTATGGTGTTCCTCAATCCCTAATCATGGAGAATGTTTTCCCATTTAAAAACCAATAATTTTGTCACCTCTGTAAAGAATTCCATATCTAACACCACTTTTCCACTCCATATTACCCGCAAGGTAATGGCCAAGCCAAGGCATATAACAAAACAATCCTCAGAATCCTTAAAAATATTGTCAATGATGTTGGTCATGATTGGCATTTACAACTTAACCCTGCCCTATGGGCCTATTGCACAAGCATTTGCACTCCCACCGGTGCCACTCCATATTCCTTAGTATTTTTTTCTGATGCCATCTTGCCTATTGAGGTTGAGATTCCTTCCCTAAGGGTATATTTGAAATGGCATATTGACAATGAAGAATACCATGTGTCAAGATTACATGAGCTAGAATTCCTAGATAAATGAAGACAAAAGGCACTAGTCCATCTTCAAGCATATCAAAATCATCTTCATCGCAGCTACCATAGGAAAGTATTGAATCAAAATTTTTACATTGGTGACCTGGTTTCAATGGAAAGTCCAAAGAATCAAGCAGAAAGAGAAAAACTAGAAAAGTTTGAGCCAAACTGGCTAGGGCCTTATATTGTTATAGTAGCCTTTGGACCAAGAGGATACGAGCTCTAGTCCTAAAGGATAACCACTATTAGCACCAATCAATAGCCTTCATTTGAAGAGGTTCTATGCATAGCTTTTGAGAGCCTAGTCCTAATCATCAAAAATACATAAAAAAACAAAAAATCAAAAAAATTGTTACATAGGTGAAAACCTAGAAAACAAGCATCTTGGTAACATAAAAAGAATTAGAAAAAAAAAGAAAAGAAAAAGTAAAGAGAAATAAGTCATCCAAATGTGAAAACCACTTTGATAGTCCTTTGGATGAGTACCATGGTGAAAGCCTAGAAAACATGTGCCATGTGTAGTTGACTCTCCTTCTTTGTTTGCCATCATTCCAACCTAACTTTTTGGTCATATCACCTACCTTTCCTATCCACCACCTATACATACCACTCATAATAAATGTTTGTCCTTTCCATAACTTGGAACAATTGACATCAAGAACACTTCATATCCCCATTCCATCGGATTCATACTAAATTGGTGTTATACCCGACTAGAGGTAGGAACTTGACTTACATCATTTAGTTCTTACAACGATTGTTCTAAGGGCATAAAACCATCAAAAAAATCCAAAAAAATAACAAAATTTCCTAAAAAAATCCAAAAATATCGCAAAATGTCCTCAAAAAATCCAAAAATATCACAAAATGTCCTCAAAAAATCCAAAAAATATCACAAAAAGTTCTGAAAAAAAATCCAAAAACATCACAAAATGTCCTAAAAAAATAAATCCAAAAAAATCACAAAATGTCCTGAAAAAATCCAAAAACATCACAAAATGTCTTGAAATAATCCAAAAACCTCAAAAAACTTCAAAAAGACAAAAAAATAAAAAACTTTCAAAAATTCAAAATAGAGTCAGAGTCAGTCACACCAATAAGTCTTTGTCATTGTCAAACTAAATTTCCTTCGTGAATGGACAAAGACAAGGCCATCTATTGACATGCCCTTGAGGCATTAGGACAGTCTTATTAGGTTTGTATATATTGTGTTGTAGAAAAATCACCCCTTGTCATTTTCATGGCCTTTCAGGTCTTGTTTCATGGTATTTGATATGTTTTTCTCTGATTTTACATTGCAACATGGCTTGAACATGCATATATAGGTACTAAGATTCAACTAATGATGTCTTATGAAGGTGTTTTGAAGTGTTGTGACACATTTCTACATTCTTCTAGACTCTATTCATTATAATTCACCTAAAAATCACCTTTTTACACATCATCAAGTCCTATTTTTAACTTTTGTAAAGTCTTATAACAAGATTTCACACTTTCCTAGGCACAACTTCACTATTTATCTCTTCTTATGACTTAATTGACCCCTTTATGCCCTCATATGCTTTAATTAAGTGTATTTTTGGATATTATCCCAACAAACAACATTAAATGAAACATAATTCCCGACAATTTTTTTTAGGTCCTAGGTGGGACCCATTCACCATGGGTGGTGAATGAGTCCCCCTTGGCCCCAAATTCTAAAAAATTTAAATTTATTTTTGGGATTTTATTAAAAGTCAGTTGATGTTAGCCTGTGATGAGGTATGAATAGTAAACTACGACACAAGATTGTATAAATAGGCATTTTTCACCTCATTTTAGATCTCCTCACTCAAGTATTCAATCTCTTAATACATTCAAGCATTCAAGCATTTTTCAACATCAATTCAAGCACTTTGAAGCATCCATTGACATTACTTCAAACTTGCATTATCAAGGATTTGGTGAGTTAATAGCATTTGCATGTTGTTAGTTCACACTTCCTTTACATTTCATTATCTTTTCAAGGATTTAATTATCAAAAGTGGGGTTTGACCAAGGAAAACCCATATTCACTAACCCCTAATCAATTTTCCCCTTTTGCATGTTAGTTTTCAGCTCTTTGTATGCAGATTTGATAGGTTATTAGATGTTGAAGATTTATTTCCAAGTCAAATAGGTGTTTCAAGTCAACTAAAGTGAATTCCAAGCTTTAAGAGTGTTTTCTATCCATTTCCTGCAGAACTGACTTCAACAAGCCAACAAGTAGACATTTCTAGATTTGGTGTTACAGAGTTGTCTTCTGATTTTCTATAATTTTGGTAGTGGAATGATTCACCATCACTGCGAATGAGTTCCACCTTAGAACTGAAAATCTGAGTTTTGTCACATTATTGATCCCAACTGTCAGAAACTAGTTCCTGACACTATTTTACCAAGAGGAGGACTAATTATCCACCTTGGGTGAATGAGTCCCACTATGAAAAAAAAATGATTTTCATCAACATTAAAAACATTCCATATTCTTGATCAAGTCTCTAGGTGCACTTAGATTCATCCCTTCTACTTATGTTCTGCATATTTCATTCATTTAGCTCATTATTTCATTACACAATGTGTTTTTAGACATAGCTTTACATTGCACTTTGTATTCATTCTAGTTCATTTAGGCATAACAACATTCCACATAACATTAATTGAATGAAACCCATGCATTTTTGGGTTCTATCTCTCTCCTTTTAGATGAAAAACCCTAGAAGAGTTAGAATTGTCCATAGTGACCCAAAAATATACGGTTCATTTTGGTGAACCCAAGTTTTGAACACTTTAGATTCTTGATTTCATCATATTGCATCCTACTGTACATTTACATTAGCATTCAATTAGGTTATTGTTTGTTTTTGCATTCTAGGACTTTCATATTGCATTAGTGAAAACTGCATGTAGATTTCATTTTTGCATTGCATCTCATTGAAAAAAGAAAAAAAATATGCATTTTGAATCTTTACTTACATACTATAGAGCATTTAGATCATTCTTAAATTTATAAAAAATCTAAAAAATTGCATCCTAGGACTCATTCGCCACCCAGGACGAATCAGTCCCTCCACACTTTTTAGACAATATTTCTGGCATTTTCCTGCATTTCTATTTTATGTAGTTTGTTCTCTGTTACAGTTTGCATTTTTTTTGTTGTTTGCATTTAAACATCTTAGTTTACCTTGCATTTGACTTCAATCAAAGTCCTTTTTGGTACTTGTATGAGTGTTTGGTATCCCATTGATAATAGTTTAGTGAGAAGAAGTTCTAGACTCATGGCTTCCCACGATGGCACTTTTGTTGTGGACCTTGGGATCCCATGAGCTCCTACTCCTAGTATTGAAATGGTGCATTAGGAATTGATCATACAACTTCCATTCCTTCATCCTTCCATCCAATGAATGTTGACACCCAAAACAACTCTCTTTCCCAAGATAACCTAGTCATTAGTCTTCATGAAGAATTTTCTAATTTACAATAGGACTTGACACTTGAAAACATTTCCCAAACTGCCATACCTGTCATTGATAATCTTCATCATTTGATTGAAAGTGATGACAGCTTGCAAGTGATGAAGAAAATTGCTGAGATTTACAATAAACATGCCTCTTCTAATACCCAATCTGCAAACATTCATGTAATTCAAGGAGGAACTCCAGTTCCTCCCCCTTCAACTATAGCATATATGCCAACTTATACCAATCTGTAGGTCACTACAACTATGTAACAGGTTAGTTATATGGCTCCTTCCTTTACAATTCCACCTAACATTCCTACCTCTCTTGTGGCATCGCAAGTCACACCACCTTCGCACTCCTTAGTATTCCTTTCACTTCATCACCATTTTCTCTTCCATCGCAATCTACATACCCCGATCCTGTCATTACACAACTCCTTACTACCGTTTCTTCCATGAAAAATCAACTTTACAACATTATTCAAGGTCAAACCACTCCACCTACATACCATTTCCGTACCAACCCCTTATCATTAGAAATATTATGTACCCCGATGCCAAAATGGATAGAAATACCTCAGTTTGAGAAATACAGAGGAAAAGGAGACCCTATCAACCATGTTAATGCTTACATAGCTTTATGTAGTGATTTTGTCCTTGATGAGAGACTTTTAGCGAAATTTTTTCCTAGAACCTTCAAATATACTACATTAGAATGGTTTTTCAACTTACCCAATCATTTTATCCATTCCTTCAATGAACTTGTGGATGCTTTCATAAGTAACTTCCAAGTTGATATGACACCTAAGAAAACAATGGTTGACCTCACGCGATGTAGACAAAACACAGATGAAAAAGAAACAGATTTTATCTCATGATACTAATCCTTGTATGCCAAAATCGATGTCAAGATTCCTAATGCACATCTACAAAATATGTTTATCAAAAAATTACACACATCTTCAGGATAAGCTAACTATGATGAAATTCCCTTCGTTTATGCATTTATGCAAAACCTTGTGTGAATATCATAACTCGGTTTCAAGTCCTGATTCAAAATCCACCTCTCACCAAGCTGACAAACTTGAACACAAAACTCAAAACAATGATAAAAATCAAAACTTCTGCAGACCAAATACAGGATTTTTATAGTTTAATCAGCCTCCTCCACAACAATCACAACCAACCCAACAAAATAAAACTCAAGTGGAAGGTATTAAGGCATCAATGCCTTATTATTATGGGGACCCCAACAGACAATTTAAACCCCTACCTAATGCCCTTCATAACACAATGAACCAATTAATCCAAAAACGTATGCTCACCTTTCCACCCATTTGACCACTTGATCAAAATCATCCATTACCACCTACATTCAAACCTAATGCTTATTGCCATTTTCATCGCCAAAATGGACATGACACTGAACATTGCAAGTGTCTAAAACATTTAGTTCAAGACATTGTTCATTCAAGACATTTAACTATTATGGGTGTTAATGATAAAGGTAATACATTTGTTGCACCCCCTACCCAAAATTTACAAATCTTCACCAATCCAATTCCTAAACACACTACTTCATTTGTCAAGGCTAGTGAACCTTCAAATCCTGATGTAAGGAATATTGATACAAATCATGAACAACACGATACAACTCCAACTATTCCTGAAGATCATCCTATGGATACACTTGTGGGTATGATAGACGTTATCCCTTGAAAGGGCCAAACCACTAAATCTCTTGATATCACTTTTTCTACTAAAGACATATTACAAAAACTTCTTGATGATCCTCTCTACATAGTTGGTAGAATCTATGATAAGCCCACTAATGGGATATTAATAGATCCCACTTGTGGTGAGAACATGATCACAAAAGAGTTTCTTGTATTACATGAGCTATATCAAGATGAATATAATAAACCTACTGCATGAATCAAGACATATATTGGTTTTGCATGCCCTATGATCAGATCAATCACATCCCCTTTACAAGTAGGACCTAGAACTTTGGAGGTAACATTTTCAATTATTCTACAATCTAACCAATTTCTTTTGTAGCTAGGCCATCCTTGGATTCACTCAATGAAAGTGGTCTCATCAATTGTTCACAAGTGTTTGAAGTTTCCACATGGCAATGAGGTATACACCATACACCATAATTCCTTTAATCCTTTAACTTCAAAAGGTAATTTCTCCTTAGAAGCCCTTTGGCCTGAATGCATGGAACCCATTACGCCTTGAAATGACTATTTTTTCATAGCATATAAAAAGTTCAAAGCCAAGCAAATAACTGAATTATCTCTTCGTGGCAGGTCCTTGTCCACTTTCGCACCTCATATGATAGATTAAACCATGCTTCAACCTGAATTAGACATCGAGCAAGCCATCCAACCTTCTAAACAATAAACCTTAGACATTTCTCTACTATCATCTAAACTACCAAGAGAAACTGAACCTAATCCTATCATACCTCCTCGTGTTAAACAAGTGTATAACGGGAAAGAGAAAGTGGTTGATCCACCTTCAGATTCTTTTGTTCTTCCTTATGTGGAAGTAGAAGAACCTATGTTGACTCAATCCACTCTTACACCTCAACAACTCCAAAATCGCATTAACATAAATCGTGTTGCTAGGGAACGTTGGTGTCATCATTGTCTCATTGCTCGTCAATTTGGAATAGAAAAAAACAAAGAAAATCCACCTCTGCCTTTGAAAAAAACAATAGATGACCACCCTACCTCTCCTAACCAACCACCTGATAGCCCAATCCAACCTTCACAACAACTTGAACCAATCCAACAACCAAAACTTTTGATACATCTATCTTTAGAAATCACCCTTTATCCTCCTGTTGTCATCAATCTTGGTGATGATGATGATGTGGAGATGGCCTAAATCAATGAATAAATACACAATAATTTAAACTCTTTATTCACATCCACAATGAGCTTAAAATAAAAATCCTCTTCATCAAGTGAAGAACCTGGTACCACTCCTAGTTCGACACTTAGAATTCTTCCTTTGGATAGTCAACCACCCTTGCATTACACTAAACATGATTGGGAGGTGAATGACTTGTTCGATGGTTGAATTGCACTCACCTTGCTAAACCTTTTTCTAGTTTTTTTATTTTTCTTTCATGTGTGTATTGTGTTCCCCCATAACATGTTTTTGATGTTCCCTCTCTTTCTACACTTCTTCTATTTGTACCTCTATTCTTCTAATTGTTGTTCCTTGTCTTTTCTTTTGTTTTGTGTTTTTAGTTTGGGGATGACACAAAGCATATTGACACCCTATCTCTCTTGCATGTTGACCCAAAAGGTCCTTTTCTTTTCTTTTGTTTTTATTTTTCCATTTAGGGATGACACAAAGCGTAGAGATGCCCTATGTCTCTTCCATGTTGACCCAAAAGGTCTTTATCTTTTCTTTTGTTTTGTGTTTTCTATTTGGAGATGATGCAAAGCATATAGATGCCCTATGTCTCTTCCATGTTGACCCAAAAGTTCTTTGTATTTTTCTCTTTTCTTTTTGTTTTGTGTTTTTCGTTTGGCAATGACGCAAAGTGTAGAGATGCCCTATGTCTCTTCCATGTTGACCCAATCGGTCCTTTTTCTTTTTCTTTTGTATTTTTCTTGTGTTTTCCTTTTGGGGACGATGCAAAGCATTGAGACAGCAATGTATCTTCCATGTTGAGTCAAAATGGACTTTCTTTTTCCTTTGTTTTCGTTATCTTGTTTCATTCTTCCGTTTCTATTTGTATTTGAGGAATGATGATAGTTCTGAGCTCTTTCATAAAAACATTGCAGCAGTGAACATACTGATCCCAAATCCATAGATCCCTTATGTGTTTGGTGTGGTGGGGAAACTCCCTTTCTTTGTCTTTTATTTTCCTTGACATGACGTAGCCTAACTTCAAAACATGTTACTTGGCATAGGGATTTAAGAGTTGGCTCTTGTGTCTTGTTTTCATTTTTCTTTCTTTCTCTTCTCTACTTTCAAGTAATTGGTCACAGAACAATGTATAGCAATTCCTTTAAAGTGGGGGACATACATTACCAAAATTCATTTGCATTCTTAGTGAAGTCTTGTCATTTGTGTGATGTGTTTGTCACTTTGTGGATGACATTCGGTGCGATGTCCTTCATAAGTGTAATCTATCTCAGCATATTGCATTCGTCTTGGTGGTTTGGTGTGATGCACTACATCCCCTAAGTTGTGAATATACTATTCTTTGATTGGTCCTCTCTTGGAGACATTAGAAACAATGTTCCCTAAGTGACTAACTTTGCATAAACTTAACAAGACTCCTTTAAACATCTTCTTACATCTCATGTGTATTTTTCCACCTTGCATAACACAACTTGCATGATTATAGTACCCTTGTCTTTTCAACGCAAATAACTTTAACATGGTTGAGTGGGAAGCCCACCTAGCGGCATGACTTTTCCCCTAGCCACTTTTTTGTTTTGTGAGTGCATACCAACTAGTGTATGTATCTTACTTTTTAGGCCTTCTCACCCCACAAACAACTAGTTCTATGGCCCTATAGTGAGTACATTTGGGATTTCTCACCCGGAGGACCAACCTATGTTCTGTTGCCAAAGAGTGAGTATACACATTCTATTTTATCCTAGATCTTATCCACAACTAGTTGGATTAGTGATCAAAGCTTCATTGAATTCATTTCAACACTTGTGTGTTCTTATGTTCCTATGCTTAGTTTTCCATGGGATCTTTGTCTTGGGGGCTTGATCATCTCTCTTGATAGTTGTATTTCATCTTGCTAATGTAAGTGCATTTGAACCCTCCACTTGATGTTCATGGCTACTTTAGTGTGAGTTTGAAGCAGGCTCATTCTCTCACTAAATTTGGGGCTAAATGTGCCATAGAAAAATGGCCCCTTGTAATTTCCATGGCCTTTTAGTTCTTTTTTTACGGTATTTATATGTTTTTCTTTGATTTTATGTTGCAACATTGCTTGAACATGCATATTTAGGTACTAAGATTGAAATAATGATATCTTGTGAAGGTGTTGCAAAGTGTTGTATGACATTTCTACATTCTTCTAGACTCTATTTGTTATAATTCACCTAAAAATAACCTTTTTACACATGATCAAGTCCTATTTTGAAGTGTTGTAAAGTCTTGTAACAAGATTTCACACTTTCCTAGGCACGACTTCACTATTTATCTCTTCTTATGACTTAATTGACCCCTTTATTCCCTCATATGATTTAATTAAGTGTATTTTTGGATATTATCCTGACAAACAACATTAAATGAAACATAATTCCCGACAATTATTTTTAGGTTCTATGTGGGACCAATTTGCTATGGGTTGCAAATGAGTCCCCCTTGGCCTGAAATTCAAAATATTTTAAATTTCTTCTTAGGATTTTATTAAAAGTCACTTGGTGTCCACCTGTGATGAGGTATGAATGGTAAACTACGACACAAGATTGTATAAATATGCATTTTTCACCTCATTTAGATCTCCTCACTCAAGTATTCAATCTCCTAACACATTCAAGCATTCAAGCAACATTCAAGCACTTTGAATCATCCATTGACATTAATTCAAACTTGCATTATCAAGGATTTAGTTAGTTAATAGCATTTGCATGTTGTTAGTTTACACTTCCTTTACATTTGATTATCTTTTCAAGGGTTTAATTATCAAGAGTGGGTTTTGACCAAGGAAAACCCCTATTCACTAACCCCTAATCATTTTTCCCCTTTTGCATGTTAGTTTGCAGCTCCTTGTATGCAAGTTTGATAGGTTATTAGGTGTTGAATATTTATTTCCAATTCAAATAGGTGTTTTAAGTCAACTAAAGTGAATTCCAAACATGAAGAGTGTTTTATGTCCGTTTCTTGTAGAACTGACTTCAACAACTTGACAAGCAGACATTTCTAGATCTGGTGTTACAGAGTTGTCTTGTAATTTTCTAGAATTTTGGGAGTGGACTGATTCTCCATCAATGGGGAATGAGTCCCACCTTAGGACTAAAAATATGAGTTTTGTTAGATTCTGGATCCTGATTGTCAAAAACCAGTTCCTGACATTGTTTTACTAGGAGGAGGACTAATTTTCCACCTTGGGAGAATGAGTGCCACTATGAAAAACTAGTGATTTTCATCAACATGCAAAATATTCCAGATTCTTCATCAAGTCTCCAGGTGCACTCAGAGTCATCCCTTCTACTTTTTGTTATGCATATTTCATTCATTTAGTTCATTATTTCATTACACAATGTGTTTTCAGACATAGCTTTACATTGCACTTTGCATTCATTCTAGTTCATTTTATTTAGTCTATATCATTTAGTTTAGTTCATTTAGGCATAACAAAATTCTGCATAACATTAATTGAATGAAACCCATGCATTTTTGGGTCCTATCTCTCTCCTTTTAGGTGAAAACCCTAGAAGAGTTAGAGTTGTCCATAGTGACCCAAAAATCTATGGTTCATGTATAAAATCATGACTCAATTCTTTGTAAATAAGAGAAAATCATTGGTCATGTCAAACTTTGAGGTCTTTGTGTGTATAACATAAGAAAGGCCATCAATCGATGAGCCCCCGAGGCTGCACTAGGTCAATCCATTAGGGTTCATCACATTCACTATCATACACATCGAATATCTTCACATAAATCATTTTTTATTCATTTAGTCTTATTAGTGAAAATCTAGTCGAACTACAAGGTCTTTGCATGTATAACGTATGATAGGCCATCAATTAATTAGCCCCTGAGGCCACACTAGGTCAGTACTTTTGGGTTCTTCATGTCATAAATTGTCGTCTAACAAAAAAAATTGTCAGAACATCAAGACAAGTCACACAATAATAAGACAAACAATTCAACAAGGTCATCAAGTCAAATCAAACAAATTGCTAAAGCAATAACAAAAAAATCAACCTGTGTTATACAGGATGTGTCCTTCCTAGAAATAGTCATTGTCATCTAGTCAAACAATCATCATTTCCTTATACAATTGGTCACATGATCAAAACCAAAATCAATGTCTTATACAATATGTGCCATTCCTAAAACTAGGCTTTATCAATCCCTAGACAATTAAACAATAAACATGATGAAATTTTGGAAAATATTTTTATTGGCTATTGACATTATGGCTTGTTTTGTCTTATCTTTTCATTTGTCTTTGTCTTTGAGTCCGGTTACTAGCATTCTCGAGGATGTCCCATGAAGGATTTAGAGAAGTAAGGATGTATCAAGACTCTTTTTCTTTGACTATTGTTTGTTGAATGTTGTTTGGATTTTTCTTTGAGTCAGGTTACTATCTTTCTTGAGGATTCCCCATGAAGGATTTAGAGGAGAAATGATGTCTCATGACTCATCTTTTATTTGATTGATGTTTGTGGTTTGTCTTGACAAAAAGACTGGGGAAACTTTTCCCTTAGTATGAGTTAGGACATTCCTTATCTGCAACTGTCTATTTTAGCAAGAGGATGACCTTGCACACCTTGGTTTATCTCATATCATGGTGGTGTTTTCCATTTGTATCATTTAACACCCAATGATGATTTATTGCAAGGCCTATTATGTTTTGGAAAAAACATTGAAGATTTCTAACACTAATATCCAGATCTTCCATGCTAACATTTATTCTTCCTTGCATTATGATAGAGTCCTATGACACACAAAAAAATAAAGCATCCTACATATACATTCATATCAAGAACATCATTTAGACATTATCATACATAGGTACATATTAAATCATACATATATGTTGCATTTGAAAACAAAAGAATCGACATCCATCACATCTAGGAATCCATGGCATAACATGCATTCATCATCATAAACCGCAAAGTTACATATTAAATTACATGTACATGGAATTGTAAATACATAAATCACATTGCATCTCATAATCATAAACATAGAATCCATACATTAAATTCATAATACCATAAACGTAAATGCATACATTAGCATATAGAATCAACACAACATCATCAGTTGCATAAACATCATAAAGTAAATATTGGCATACATAACACATGCATAAATAGAAGACTATCTATTAAATAGAAGAGCATGTATCACACAAAAGACTGCATAATCATATAACGAAATGCATATCATATAATTGCCACCAAAAATGATATATATATATATCGCTCAAAAAAGTGTCATAGTATAATTTCATAATGTATCTCTGAAAATGGAGCTCACATGCTCTATAATCAAAATACAATGTGTACAAATATATTTAATGACCCTAGTCTGAATTCCTAGTACTCTGATCAAGAGAATGAGGAGGTGACTGAAGGGGAGATCTTGATGATCATTGTGAGAAAGGAGGCCTATCATAAGGTCCTAACCTGTGAGGTCCTATGATTCCACCAGTGCTCTAGGATCTGTTGTGGGATGACCTACTCTGTGATCTACTCCTAAGCGCCTGAGAAGCACCAGGAGACCATCTCTTAGGAGGTAGATCATGCTCATACAAATATCTGTAATATCTCTCTCGATCACCAACCATAAACAACTCTCGAGCCATAGTTGTAGCTAGTCCAATGCAAAGAGCTGTAAACTCCACAAATATATACTCAGTCTCTTGCATCCATGCAACCACCTAATCTCTTTCCAAGTACAAACTATCCCTCTCCATTTGTATCTCATCTCTCTCACCAACCACCACTCTAATCCACTCCTCCAATGTCTTTATCTTGACATACAAATCAGCTAGCCGCTGATCTATGGGACCCTCCTTCCACCATGGCCTCTCCCCCTCATCAACATCCCACTCCTCAACTATTTGGTCTTGGAGCTCCCTCTCCTGATCCCCCATCTCCTCCTTAGGATCATCATCTATATCCTAGTATCATTCCCATAATCAATTAAGGGCATCCAACTTGGCCTCCTCACTGATGGCCTCCTCCTCTCCAATGGCATCCTCCCTGACATTCTCCTCACCAATGATTTCCTCAGCAATGATCTCCACACCTCCACTTGCATTCAACATGGGGACATCCTCTCTCTCCCTCTCACCTTCACGGATGGGTGAAAAATATTTTCCTTAGCCTCTAAGACCTTGTTGACCCCATCGACCACCCCTCCCACGTCCTCCTCTATCATCATTTTCTCCTCCTCTACCACCTCTACCACCACCCCTTCCACCACGCCAAGCCCACGAACTTGTCCCTTGACACTCTACAAGCACTAGCTGATCTAGATCTATCAAAGGGATAAGGCTATGTTGTGCCCACCAAGCATCATGTTTTGTTGTCATCCCAACATCCACAACTCCACCCCTCCATCCCCACTGTACTGGCTGCACTACATATATGTATACCTCAGCTTTCACTATAGGAATCTGTGGCCCCCATATAGAAACCTCCCTAGAAGATGGAGCAAACTCAACTCGACCCCATGACACATCCTGAACCTCACCAAACTGTCAGAGGACTCTATTTGGTAGGTGTCTCTCAATGATATGAACTCTAGAAATAGTCCTCCGAATTAAATATCATTTATGTCAATAGAAATGAAAGTGTCGATGCTCATATTACCATTATGCACAGTCCATGTATGACCTTCATATAAACAAAACAAGAGTTTCAATCATGTGCCTCCAATATCCTATGTCTCCAACATGAGTCTATGTGATGCTCCTAGCATATCGAAATACATAGGGAGATCGATCATAAATCTCATATATGACCAATGGGTAAAAAACAACAATGTTCTCCCATGCCCATATCATTAATAACATGTTCCCATAGCTCATGGATTGTGCCTCCCTATAAGCTTTGTCGTGCAAGTGAAAGTATAAGATCACTAGAAGACAAGGGCCCCATGCATATACAACTTGTCTCTCCAACATCCCTACCAACATCTCCCCCCAACCCATAGGAAACTCGTGCCCTCTACAGTCTAGTAGTACAATCCCACCAATCAAGGTACACAACAAACAATCCATCTGCTCATATCTATCTACCAGTACATGCCATCTGATCTCATAATGCTCGATACAAAGCTGTGTGACGTCCTCATGCTCATAATAATGAGTGACCTCGCTGTAACCCCTCTGGGTATCATAGCAGACCCTCTAATAGACATCCTCTAATGTAATAGTCAGGTATGTGCAGGATCATGATGGGCCAAAAAGTGGCAATATGATAGGAATGTGGTTGACGACTTTTTTTTTACCCAAAATTGATGAAATGAAAAGGGTTTTTAAAGGAGATTCTCAACATTCCACCAATATAAATTATGCTTTACTTTGAATTTAATAATTAATTAATTATTCATTTTCTATTTAAATTACGACAAAAGTCCTCATTGATAGCCTGATTGAAAAACATCTATAGCTTTCAAACAATATCACATTTTTTGAATCCAAAAAATGTGTCACATTCTATGCTTTGCATACTATAGGATTACAAAAATAAAAATTGAATTTCATGAAGTTTTGACCACATTAAGGTGGTCAGGCATACAAAAAATTTTATATTTTAAAAAAAAAATAATAAAAAATTCATAATTAATTATTTACTTTGAAAAAACTTACAAAAAAATATGCATCACATAGGGATATGAGTCCTCTACTTATATCTAAAATATTAAAAAAAAAATATTATCATTTTATTGTGGTTAGGGTGGTCAGACAGATACCTACTTCTTATTTTTTCCCTAAAATTTAAGTACTACTACATTGAATATTCAAATTTTCACCAAATAGATTTTTTTTTTTAAACAAACCTAGTAGTTTAGAAACTACATTCAATTTTCTATACATTCTATTCTTACATATTTTTGAAATAATATAGATAAATTATTCAAATTTTTACATCAAGTTTCCTAACTCTGATTTTTCTAAATGTTTTACCACTTAAGGGCCTGTTTTTTCCATGATGATCCTACACATACCTAGTCACCTCTCTTGTAGGTAAATGAAAAGAGGAAGTCTCTAAGTGCCATCGCTCACAAAGTGTGGTAAGCATCCCTTGGTTTTCTCAAATGGTGCACATAAATGTCACATGAAGTAGTCCAAGATGTCATATCGCCCGTCTCTCTACACTATGCAACTGATCTCGCAACTCATATGTCATTGGCCTCAACTCCCAAGTACATATATCAAATCCAATACAACTTGCAAATGCATAAAAAATACCTTACGCCAGAAACATGAATTTTTTTTTTTAAACCATAAAATTTTAAAAAATGGGTATGTGCAAGATCATGATGGGCCAAAAGTGGCGATATGATGGGTATGCATAAGGTATGTGGCTGACGACTTTTTTTTTACCCAAAATTGATGAAATAAAAAAGGGTTTTTAAAGGAGATTCTCAACTTTCCACCAATATAAATTATGCTTTACTTTGAACTTAATAAATAATTATTATTCATTTTCTATTTGAATTATTACTAAATTCCTTATTGATAGGGTGATTGAAAAACATCTATAGCTTTCAAATGGTATCATGTTTTTTCAAGCTGAAACATGTGTCACATTCTATGATTCACATACTATAAGAATAAAGAAAAAAAATTGAATATGATGAAGTTTTGACCAAGTTAAGTTGGTTAGACATACGAGTTTTTATATTTTTTAAAATTTTAATAAATAATTTATAATTACTTATTTACTTGGAAAAAATTACAAAAAAATATGCATCACATTGAGACATGAGTCCTCTACTTATATCTAAATTATTATAAAAAAAATATTATCATTTTATTGTGGTTAGGGTGCTCACACAAACATCTACTTCTTATTTTTTCCCTGAAATTTAAGTACTACAACATTGAAATTTGAAATTTTCACCAAATAAATTTTCCATTTTTAAATAAACCTACTAGTTTAGAAACTACATTCAATTTGCTATAGATTCTATTATTACATAGTTTTGAAAAAATATAGTTAACTTATTCAAATTGTTACGTCAAGTTGCCTAACTTTGATTCTTCTATTTTTTTTGCCACTTAAGGGCTTGCTTTTTCCTTGATGATCCTGCACATACCCAAATTTGATGGGAAAATGTGTTGTTTTATTAAAAAAATTGGTGTGCAATGCAAATTCATCATTCAACATTGCATATGGATTAAAAAATCAAATGTGAAACTATACCTATCAAATGTGACTCAAAACTAGAAATGTGTTGCAAAATAAGACAAATGCATTAATCTAAACTAAAACCAAAAACTAGCCCTAACATGTTTTTACATATGCATCATATCACGAGAAAATGCGTCACATACGAACGCATATGTGTTTAACATGAATTGATGCATTTGAAAATAAAACTTTAACGTCCTAAAAATGCATGAAAATTTAAAATTCAAAGGTTAGTATTGGGGACATATCGAGGGTCCTACATCGATTGGCTGTCAAATTTTTTTGTTGCAATATCTGCGATGCTCTATGTACAAAATAGGTGACATTCTGTTGAATAGCCCTAGAGCAAAATCAATGTTTTTAAAACTTAAGGGGTGCAAATGAATTAGTTTTTTTACCCAAATTCTATTTATACCTAGGCTTTTTGGGGGTTTTCTCCCAAAAAAATTGTATTGGCCACACTATTTACAGACTTCAAATGATCATTTCACATACCAAAATTCATCAAAACTGATTTCTTTTTCCACCATCAAAATTTTGGCTATCAAATTACCTAATTGGGACAATTTCCAAATTTTTCTGAATTTTTCAAAAATTCATCATTTTTCCTGAGGGGGCAATACCCTTACCTATTTCACACTGGGGCACGACTAGGGCATATTATTTATTATTATTCGACACAAACACTGAAATGAAATTTATATCAAAGAGGGGAAAACTGTAGACACTAAAAATTGTTCTAGGCCTGCAACTCTAATTTTGATCATAATTCTAATCTTCATTTTCATAATTAAATAATGTTAATTGTTTAATTATTTTCTAAAGTTATTTGTCCCCTATTAATTAAATAACTTTAATTATTTAATTAATTCATTCTTACCTTTATTCTTCTTTGATTAATTAAACAAATATTATTTATTTAATTACATCTCTATTAAATCTATCCTCTATTAAATAATCATTTTAAATTGTTTAATTCATTCCTACCACACTTTCAACTATAATTAAATAATCAATTTAATTATTTAATTATTCTTTATCCTTTTCTATCTTTAATAAAATAAATCTTTATTTATTTTAATTTAATCTAAAATCTTGAATGTTGAATTAAATTATTATTTAATTCATTAGAAGAATTATTCATAGCATATTCCTCTATAATTAGATAATCTCTTTGTTATTTAATTAGAAATTTATCACTTATGTCTAGATCTTAATTGATCATTCAATTATCTGGTGATTTAATATCTTATTGTCTCTAATGAACAAACTTTTTGTCTTAATCAGTTCATTATCTAGATTTATTCGTATCTTGTATGTGCAAACCTTTATTAATTAAATAACTTTAATTATTTAATTAATTTATTTTCATCTTCTATCTATTTTAATCTTTATCTTTACATGCAGAATTTGTTCTTCTGTGTCTCGACCAGTTTCCACTAAAGATTAAATTATTTTTTTATTTAATCTCCACCATTTATGCTTTATCACTCACACTAATTCAACCCTAGTCTTATTGCATGTCACAATCTTTAATCTTAATCATCAGTTTATCTTTCAATCTAAGCCTGTCATTTGAAAGTTGTATTTTCTACAAATTGGCTTTACCTTCATAATTATTACTCCTCCCAAAATATTATGAGTTTTGGAAGCAATCAACTTTAGAATCTTCAATGTTTTGCTATTAACACTATCATGAGGCTATACTTACACACTTAAGAGAAATCTAAGGATAGTTATCATACAACAACAAAATGGAGAAAGGAAATCGAGGTTATTCATGGAATTACATAGATGTTCAAGGTGAGATCATTCTTGTATTTATGCTTTTTATTCCATTGTTATTTTTTGTTAGCATAGGTTTAGTTTAAATTATGCATGTATTGCTAATCTGTGAATTTCCTTATGTTACAAAATGGTTTAAATTTATGATCAATAACATGTTATAGATTAACAAAATTGTACTTTCATGGAAATTATGAATTACATTTGGTAATCCATCTATGTTAGTGTTAAATTTGGTTTCCTTTGGTAACTTAACAAAATTTTATGGCCATTTATCTAATGTTATCACCAATTTTTCTTACCATTTTTTGAATTTTGATCTCATAGTGGTTATGTGGAAGCTCTAGGTCAAATTTGGCATTCTAGTTGCATGTTGAACACTCAATTTGACATCAATAACACTCAAAAGTATAGTAATACATTATAATAGTAATAAAATATAAGTTAATATATTATAATTCTATACTAAATGGGCTCAAATAACTCTTCTACAAAAGAATACACACAATTTAAATCTCTTTGGAATGAATTTACATTTGACATTATCTAGGTTTTTGAACTCCTGTAATGAAGTGGGTAGCTGATTTTTTTTTCAAAAGAAGCTAAAATTAATGCAAAATGGTATTAGAAGCATTGTATAATGTTTTTTGAGAAGTTAAATCTCATACTAACCATAGCCAAGTAAAAAAGAAAGGTAGTTTGAGATTATTGAACAATTGGAAGAATGATAAAAATTATGGCTTGTTTTTTACCTTTTCATATCACTTTTTTAGGGGCTATTTTTGTAGTGTGTCAAATAAAGGTAAAAATACATTAAATTCAATATTTCATTCATATTAAGGTTTTAATACATTACATTCAAGAGTTCATTCATAGAAAAGTCCAAAATCTTTGTCATTGCTTGAATATTAAGTAGTTTCCAACATAAACCAATGTAAGAATGTGTGAGTGATTTTGATGTGAAAATATATACATGCATGACACTCATGAAAATACATAAGTAGGTCCATATGTATAATCATCAATACAAATAATAATGCCCATATAGTTTTATCAATGTCCTCATGTACAAATACATCAATGCATCTTGCTACCAACTATCCTAGATACACAACTACTATGTGCCTAGGCTGATACCCTCACTTTGTAATGTACATCTCAAATCATTGCTACTATTAAAGACAAGGTTTGCATTACAGTATTACAAGCCAATTGTTAAAAAATAGAAAAATCACTAAGTAAAAGTAACTAAACAATGAAATCAACATGAACTCCAATACTAGATGCATTTCCATTGAATGTCACATCCTACTCAAATGTTGTATTAAGAAATGCTTGCATATAAATATTAGGAAAGTATGTATTACAAACAACATGAATAAAAAGGTGAATTGATCACGAGAGAATGGAGCGGGAGGCCAACAGTCAACTGCCAACCCCTAGTGTGTCTAGGGTTTCCCCTGTTGGTTGTGGACTTCATGGCCTCCAGAATAATAGGTCTATAAATATTAAAAATTTTGGTTGTGAGGGAAATGGATCACTTTTGGAGACGATTGCAAATAATTTCGATGACTCAGGCATGCAACGAGGAAAAGATAATGTGGGGGATGTTGTGGAAGGAGGAGGTGGATTTCATTTGTCTTATAGGAATGGTGGCATCCCCTTGCCTGAATGTGGTTAGGAAAGGAATTCAGAGTCCCTGCTCTTGAAGAGAATGGTCAATTGACAACCCTTGATACTGTGGAGTGGCTTGCTATGAGTGGTTGTGGGAAGCCCTTGCAGGAAATGAACCATGGCCCATTGAATGGTAATGGTGGATTGAAGTTTTGGGTTGGGGGTGCGTTGTAGAGTTCATGGTGAAGAAATCAGGGAAGATCAAAGGTGTTGGCTCAAATGATGGAGTCCCTACTACGCAGCAGGGGAAAGGAAAAGATCTTTCAGGGTTTGTGAGAAATAAGTTAGGGCTTGCTAGGGTAGAGGAAAACTCTAGTAAACATTTTGTTGGGGGTATTAGAGGGGCTCCAACTTACCAGGATTCTTCTGTCACTTTGGAGATAGATGGTGAATTGGAGAAAGAGGTGGCCTTGAATAAAAAATTATTTTTTGGTCTGGGCTTGATTGGGAGGTTAAGGAGATTTTGGGCCAACTTTTTGGACCTTCACAAGTGGATTTAAGACAACTAGAAGCCATTGATAGATGGGTTTGTTCAAATTTATCCAATGGCCAGAGGTTTTTTTATTGTGGTATTTGAGAAAGAGGAGGATAGAAAAAATATTTTTTGTGAGGATAAGTATGTGTTGTTAAATCCATGGCATTCAGCTTTCAACCCACTCACATAAGTGTTTGAAAATGTCCTCCAATGGGTGATACTCCCTAACCTTCCTTTACAGTTTTGGTTTGAAGCATGTTTGGAGGCAATAGGGAGTTCTTTAGGTAACTTTGTAATGTTGGACGAAGGGTCTTCAAATCTTTTGCACTCAACCTATGCCCGAATCCTGAATATGTCCAACGTTTTCCCAAAGGATATTTTCCTAATAAATACTAAGGGATATTGGGTGCAGTCACTGGATTATGAAGGAGTGCCCTTTAGGTGTAAAAGTTGCCACCAATAGGACACAGGGCGAACAAGGAAGCTTCCTAGTGGAAAGATGTGTCCAATCAACATTACACAATGGAGAATTAGGTGGAAAGGCAAGCGAATCCTTAGCTACAAGGCTCTGAGGAGGAGAAAAAAACACCAGAGGAGACAAATCAGGAAGAGGGGACGGTGTTGTAGGAGGCAAGAAGTGCGGAGCAACTTTAGCTTCAAATGACTTTGTCTCAGTATGGGCATTTGGTCAAGGAAACAACCCTCAAAACTGGGGCTACAACACCGAATTATTGGGAAAAGAAGTGTGGTGCAAGGCCTCAGAGGAGAGAAGCAGGAAAATGAAAGGGGGATGAGAAGCTTCAACAAGACAACAATGATTGTGGAGATCGAAGGAGTCCCCGGGTCCCATATGTGGACTGGCCAAAGGAGGCTTCAAGGATCGAGGATGGGTGGCATACGGTTTTGGGAAAGAAAGGAAAGAAGGAGAAGAAGAAGGATTTCAATATGGTTCTACAATCCTGGACTAAAGAAAGTAAAAAAAAATCTTTGAAATGGTGACGTGTTTAAAGGTTTTGGGACTACCTTTATTTGTAATTGGTGTAATAAAGCCATTCTTCTCTTATTGGTGGATTTATTTCTGAGCTGGGGGTTAGTTCCTCAAGTTAGTGGGGGCTAGTAACTTTTCTTTTTGGGTTTGTAACTTTCTTTGTAATCTATTTCATCTTTTCAATAAAAATAACCTTATTACTGATAAAAAAAAAACAAAGTCAACTGATCATTCTTTGAAATCAACAATGGTTAAAATTAAACATGAATATTGGAAAATGTAAAATCTATTAATTTTTTAGTAATTATGATGAATGGGTAGCATGAACACATCGAGGTAGGTAGGTAAATAATTGGGAAGGTCTGACTTCATTTTCCAAGTCACCTGATTGTTCTGGGGTGTTCTTTGCGAGGCAATCTATTAAGAGCCGTAAAAGCCAAAAATTGTCAAACTTTGACAAAGTCCTTTCGAGAGATCATGACATGTAGGAATGATTTGTATGAAACTATAGGTGGATATTGAATCCCTTCAAACAAACCTCTCTCATTTTGGGTCAAATCAATATCATTTGTGTGTTCTAGTGTCAAATGCATTCTTGCAAAAGTTGTCAATGGAAAGCAGTGCGAAAATAGAAAGAAACATTTTTTTGTTTTGTGCATAATGGAGTGAAATTGACTATACCATCATGTCAAGGTGGAAATTCCAACGTTATGAAATGCCTCCTTTTGTTTCCCAAGGGTGATCCCACAATACGGGTTTACAAGTTTTGGCCAAACTGAACACTGAACTGATTTTTTCTAACTAAATATTCACTTTCGGGCACCTATAGCAGCTAAACCATGGGGAATTGAAAATGATGCAAGCTAGTGATTTGTGACATTTTGTTTGTAGATTCTAAATATATTTTTTTCAAAAATTTTGGAATCCACTTCAAAAACTAGGTTTTTTTTTTTCTAGTAAACACCAATTTTAAGGAGTGACGCTCACCATATAACACATAATTTTTTTTCCATGAAGGATATATATATATATTTTTTAATTTAGATTTGTAACCACGATATCTAGCACTTCCAATTGGTTTCATAGTTTTTTATTGAATATTTTTTCCTTAATCAAGTTTCAAAGTCTAACCAATTAAAATTCAAACATAGGCGGACCATATAACACATAACTTCTTTTTTTTGAATTTCAATTATTATTTTTTTGTTGGATCAAGGACTTCAATATCTGATGCACTCATATTTTTCAAATTTTATTTTTGATAAACCTCTATTTTTTCACATGTGCAAAACAAAGAGTTTGATTTTCGGTGAAAAACTACATTTGAACACAAGAAATAAAAAATAAATATAATAATATAAAATTAAATTTATTTAAAATTATAATTTTTGGGAATTTTATAATAAGGACTATATACTTATTAAAAATAGATTTTAAATGAATTCATTTGATCCCCCAAAAGGTAAATCAAAAGTGGGTTTTTATCAGCATTTTGATAGGTGTAAAGGAGACTCTGTTATAGGTATGGTTTAAAACTAATAGGATTCTATCCAAGGGGGTTTGATCTAAGGCAGTTTGATTAAACCCTATTCAATTGGAATGCTTTAAATAGAAATTTTTAAGGCTTAAATCATTATATTTTCTAAAAATATGTGATTTCAGAAAAAATCAAAATCTCCCAAAAATTGTAAACCAGCTTTGTGGGATCACCCCCAAGCCCCCAATGATTTCAATGTGCACTAATCTAGGGTAGTCTTGAAAGTGTCGTAAGAGAAAATAATGAAAAATTGTCAAGTTTTTGGTTATTTTGATGAATGGGAAGCATGGAAACATCGTGGTAGGTACGAAAATATTAGGGGCGGTCTAACCTCATTGAGCAAGTCACCCAATCATTTTGGGGTGCTCTTTCCAGGGTAGTGTCTTAAGAGCCTTAAGAGAAAACAATGAAAAATTTGTAAAATTTATAGTAATTTTGATGAATAGAAAGCATGGACATGTTAAGCTAGGTAGGTACATACTAGGTAAGGTCTAACCCTCCTAATTCACCATTTCATTCTAGGGTGCTCTTTTTGAGGTGGTGTCTTAAGAGCCCTAAGAGGAAAAAGTGCAAAAATTATAATATTTTTTTACGAATGGGTAGTATTCACACATTAAGGTAGGAAAGTAAATACTATGGAAGGTTCAAATTTGTTTCTCAAGTTATCTAATGATTATAAGGTTCTCTTTCTGGGGTAGTCTCTTAAGAACCTTAAGAGCAAAAAATGCAAAAAATATAAAATTTATAGTAATTTTGGTGAATGGGTAGTGCAGACATGTTGAGGTGGGCAGGTAAATACTAGGGAAGGTATGAATTCATTGTTCAAGTCACCTAATTTTTTTGGAGTTCTCTTTCTAGGGTAGTCTCTTAAGAGCCTTCAGGGAAAAAAATGCAAAACTTGTAAAATTTATAGTACTTTTTATGAATGGGTAGCATGGACACATCGAGGTAGGTAGTTAAATACTAGGGAAGGTTTGAATTTGTTTCCTAAGTCACTTGATCATTCTGCGGCGCTCTTTTCGAGGTAGTCCCTTAAGAGCAAAAAATGTTAAATTTGTAAAATTTATAGTAATTTTGACTAATGGGCAATGTGGACATGTCGAGGTAGGCAGATAAATACTAGGGAAGTTTTGATTTCATTTCCCAAGTCACTTGATAATTATGGTGTTCTCTTTCTAGGGTACTCATAAGAGCTCTAAAAGCCAAAAATGATCAAACTTTAGATGCCATTTGCGTAACCTCCTTTCTTTCCATGCATTTATGATTATTAGTGAGTCACCCTCTATATGGATTCTAGAAATACAGAGATTTATAGAAAATTTCAAACCATGAAGCACTACCTAAGCCTCTATAATATTATTTGTACAACAAGGGAGATGAATTAATTTAGTAGCAACTATTGAACCATAGTAATTCCAAAAACAAAATCCTACTCCCAATGTTCTTGGATTACCCCTTGTCGCACCATCAAAATTCAACTTATAAAAACTTGGGGGAGGAGGTTGCCATTTTATTGAACTCTTGGCAATCCTTGTCTTCACAAATTGGTGAAGAGTACCTTTCAAGGGTGAAACTATATATTCCCACTTTTGTAAGATGCTAACATCCCAAATTTTAAAGATATAATTAACATTTTTGTGGATTTGAACATAAGAATTTGTTACTTTTGATATAGCTTTCTCAATTTTAGTTGAATATGTTGAATTGATGAGCTTTCCTTTCTAAAGATAAACTTGTTTCTTTCCGACCATTTATTCTAGATAACTATTGTTGGAAATATCTATCGTATGCATGAAAATAATGATGATATATATAGAACTGACCAGCTTGAAAAAGATACTGGAGAGATTTTGGAAAGGGGAAGAGACAACTTAATTTATGTTAAATGAATGCCTAACAATCTTGGGCATAAGAGCATTGTACAAACAAATGTTCCACATCTTTGAAAGTCTCCTCACATAAAACACATTTGAATGGATTTTCTATCCCTAGATTAGCTAACTTATCACTTTTTAGAAGCCTACTCTTTAGAGCTAGCCAAGAAAAGCAACCAACCTTGGGAAGCACCATAGCATTACAACAAAATTAAGGGTATGTGCAAGATCATGATGGGCCAAAAAGTGGCAATATGATGGGTATGTGGCTGATGACTATTTTTTTACCCAAAATTGATGAAACGAAAATGGTTTTTGAAAGATATTCTCAGCTTTCCACTGATATAAATTATGCTTTACTTTGAATTTAATAAGTAATTATTATTCATTTTCTATTCAAATTATGACTAAAGTCTTGATTGATAGGCTGATTGAAAAACATCTATAGCTTTCAAACAGTATCACATTTTTTGAATTCAAAACATGTGTGACATTCTATCCTTTGCATACTATAGGATTAAAAAAAGAAAAAATGAATTTCATGAAGTTTTGACCAAGGTGGTCGACATACAAGTTTTTATATTTTTTGAAAAGTTGGAATAAAAATTCATAATTAATTATTTACTTGGAAAAATAATATAAAAATATGCATCACATCGAGGCGAGTCCTCTACTTATATGTAAAATCTTATAAAAAAATATTATCATTTTATTGTGGTTAGGGTGGTTAGACAGACACCTACTTCTTATTTTTTCCCTGAAATTTAAGTACCACTGCATTGAAATTTCATATTTTCACCAAATAGAATTTTTTTTAAAACAAACCTAGTAGTTTAGAAGCTAAATTCAAATTTCTACAAATTCTATTCTTACATATTTTTGAAATAATATAGATAAATTATTCAAATTTTTACGTCAAGTTGCCTAACTTTGATTTTTTTTAAATTTTTACCACTTAAGGGCTTGGTTTTTCCATGATGATCCTGCACATACCTTGAATATGCCCTTTGATATTTCAAATGAGTTCCATTTTTAATTAATGATTTGTAGCCTTGTTTTGCTGAATAACAACCATCTTTTGAAGGAGCCCATATAATCCTATTCATGGTATCTAATTTAATTACAACTCTTCCCTTCAATATGTTCTATAACAATACTTTTTGATTAGCAAAAATAGGTGTATTTGAAAAATCTTTCCAAAGCACATTTCCAATTAGACTATCTACTGACAAAACATAATCCTTCAATTTATTACCCCAATTTTCTGATATAAATATCTATACTAATTATAATTCTTGGATGGTTTCCAATGGTGGATGACCATTTGATGATTCTTTCCAAAATTGGAATTCTTCTCCCTTATGTACTTCCTAAGTAATATAAAGAATAATTACTTTCCTGCATGCTATTAAAAGTTCCACATTGCTAATCCATCAAGAGGATTTGATATGGTGAAGATTCTTGTTGGATTTTCACTATCTAGATATTTGGCCCGCATTAGTTTACACGAATTTCAAGCTGGTTTAGAATACATTTTCCATACCAATTTGGCTCCAAAAGAAATATTCCTAGCACAAAGATTATGAACTCCAGCTCCACCCTTAAGCTTTTCAGAAGGCGTGTTGTCAAAGGATATTGAAGGCACCTTCTTCTGGTCATTCATGTTCCCTTTCCATAAAAATTTTGACGAGGTTTTCAATTTCTAAAATGACTCATTTAGGTGCTTTCAAAATAGATTTGATCAATAGAATTCAACCTAAGAGAGAAAGCCACCTAGTCTTCCAAGCCAAGACCCTTGTTTTAATTCTTTCCATAACTTTGCCTCAATTTGTAGCTAAATAATGAAATACCCAAGTATGTGTAGGGAAGATGATCCAATTGAAAACCTAATAATTTAACTATCTTCAATTTGATTTCTACTTTTGTATTAAATACATAGATCTTCTACTTACATTTATTTTTTCCTAGAAGTTGATCAATACTTATCTAGGATTTCCTTTATTTGAATAGCTTCTTTAATAAAGTATTTACCAAATAAGATAGTGTCTTTTGCAAATAGAGAATGCATAATAGAGATGTTTTTATGAGGGATTTTTATACCTTGTCATAGTCCTTGAGAATGCATTTTTTGAATTGATCTACTCAAAGCTTATGCCATTATTATGAATAAGAATGGGGATAAAGGATCCCCTTTCTGAATTCCCTGTGTTGCACTGAACAACCTTCCTAAAGACCCATTTATATTGATTGAATTTTTTTTCCCTAGATAAGCATGAAAGAATCCATTTACACCACTAATTGTTGAAGAAAAAATTATGTAGTACTTTGATTAAAAAATACCAATCAACTCTATCATATGCTTTCATCATGTCCAATCTAATGATGGAAGAAACTAGACCATTGGAATTGGTGGAATATAGTGTTTCATGAGAAACCAGCGCTTCTTCAACTATCTTTCTACTAGGCACAAATCCTCCTTGTTCTTATGATATGATTTTAGATATAAGAGGCTAAAGTTTGACATAAACAATCTTCGTGAAAACCTTGTAAATTTTGTTACATAATGAAATAGGCCTAAATGCCACAAATGATTTAGGGTCCTTGAATTTTGGTATTATTTCTATATTTGTTACATTAAATCACTTTAACATTGTGCCTATCCTCCTTGCCTCTTCTAAAGCCATTAGAAGATCAATACCCATGAAATCCCAACATTTTTGGAAAAAAATAGCTGAAAATACATCAGGCCCTAGAGCCTTATCAGGTGCTAAGGAAAATACCACTTTTTAAATAATTCTTCTAGAGTGAAAGGATTTAGTAAATATTCATTATCTTCTTCAAGGATTAGCTTTGGTAAAACATCTAGTAACTCTTACTCATCTTGATTGGACTGAAGAGGTCAATTCACAAGAGAATACAAAAGGTTTGAGAAGAATTTAACTCCTTCCTTTTGAATATCAAATTCTTTCATGAGCAAGATATCCATGGAACTATCTTGAATTGACAAAACAAAGTTAATATACTTTGTAATCTGAGTTGATATGTGGAAAAATGTAGTGTTATGATCTCCATCCATTAACCACAGCTCCCTAGACTTCTGCCTCTAATATATTTCTTCCCTTGCACTCGGCTATACCCATTCTGACTATAGCTTTCTCTACTTTTCGAATGTCAGAGTATCCAATCCTTGTGAAATAATATGTTCATTAATTGTTGTTAATTCTTTGAATACTTTATATCCTTTTGTTCAAAGATGTTCTTAAATACTTGGACATTCCAAACTTTAATCTGTTGCTTGATATACATCAAATTTTTGCATAATTGATAAATTTTTGAACCTCTCACATACGATGCTCTTACCCACCATTGGTGAAGAAGAGACACTTGACTTGAACATTCCTAAACCACATCTTCTCAATCTTGAAGGAAGGTTTTCAATTGAAACAAGAATTTACACCTAATGTATTTAGTCATATGGCATAATGATTTGACCCTACAAAGGGAAATATTTTTTATGCTAAGATGTACTCCCCTGAGATCCAATCCAATTTGGGGATGCTAATAACCTATCCAACCATTATGTTATATGTAAGAAGTCCTTTCTTTGATTTTTCCAAGTGTACTTTCCCTTTGCATGCACTATATCGATCAAGGCATTGCTCTATCAAATGAAAGAACTAAAGTCTTTCATTGTTCTCAAAGGCGGACATATTCCTCCTTTCTTTTCATGAAATGATTGTGTTAAATTCACTAGCTAATATAACATTTCCTCACTTAGTCCAACCAAAATTTGTGTGAGGACATCCCACATCCTTTTCTTCTCAATAGTAGAGGTTGGACCATAGATATTTATCAACCAAAATTTCAATAATTTTTTTTTACCTTCATTAACTGTCAATTTCTTTCATTTATGATTGAATCTATGCTAACAGTTTTAGTGTTCCACATATTTATTATCCCTCCACATGCCCCTTGTGCAGGTTAATGAGTTTTTTTCCACTTTTCCCATTGAATATCCATACATGACCTTAGAATTTTTAGTTTCCTGTAATAGTACTATATCACCTCTACAAGCATCCAATTGATGCTTGATTTGAGCTCATTTATTAGAGGCATTTATGCCCCTTACATTCCATGATATAAACTTCATTATGTTCAAGGAGACAAACATACTCTCCTCGGTCTCTTACTTGTAAATATTGTAATATTATAATCTAAATTTTTCTACACCCCTACTACTATCTCCTCCTTCAACTTAGTCATATAAGATTTCATACCCCTCTTCCTAAGAGATTTCTTCATTACTGGTTGAATGCTTAGATTTTTCAAAATCAAAAGAATCTGTGAATAATCAAACTCATCCACCTTCAAATCTACCCCCTTTGTGATTTCCTCAACCTTCTCAACTTTTTTCATTGGTTGGATACAAGAAATTTGCATAATTTTAAGTGTTTGGGAATAATCAAGCATGTATGCCTCCCTTCCCACTTCCTCTAATATTTCATCAAACAATTTGGAATCCACTGAAGTAATTATTATCTTAGATAATTATTCCATTTTAACCTCTTCTACCAAATGTTTAAAACATATAAGATTTGGATCCTCTAAATTCTTAGGAAGTGACAATAACATATTTTCTTATTGAGATTCCTTATGATTAGGACTACCACTCTGATTTTCCTCATATTCTAATGTAGCAACAAATGGAGGATTTTGAGAAAACTTAGTAGACTCTCCATCAAACATCAATGTCTTAACAATATCTTTTAGTTGTTGCAAAATGATAGACTGAAGAGATGGGGTATATAGATTAAGTAAATACCCCAACCCTTATTCAAAAATTTCCATTCTTTTAGCCCCAATCTAGATAAACAAATAGAAAAATTCTTACCCCTTTTCTTGGGTAGCAAATTCATTGCATTATTTATAATTTTTTATGCATGACAAGGTGGTCATTCCACCATAAATAAGAGGAGATATAATGGTAAGATCATTTGAGATAAATGTGTCAGGAAATTGGATTTTCAACTTATTACATCCTTAATCCAATTTAGCTTTAACGTCTAGACAAGAAGTGCTAAAATGACCCAAATAATGACAATGAGAACTTACATTTTATGGGGTTTCAATCAAAACATCTTGCATCCAATTACCATATTTTCAAGTAATGTGAATATTTTTTGGAAAATCCTTTGTGGCATCCAATAACATGCAAAATCTAATTGGTTTTGTGGGATTCCTAAAAAATACATAATCATGCTTTACGAAAATTCCCATCTGATCTAGTAGAATTTATAATATTTTTGTCTCTTGATATTAAAGAGGCAGAGGCTTTAGCTAAACCAAAAATGGAATGAATTTTGCTACAAAGGATGCTAATTTGAATTTTGGGGACCAGTGTTGAATTGATAAACTAGATCCCCCAAACACCCACCCTTTTTCCTTATATACTACATCTTTTTGAGATTTTGTGTAAAAATTAGTATAAAAATACCATTCCCCTGAACTAAATGGAATAATTGTTTAGCCACAAACCATTCTCTAATTTAAATTAAGCATTCTAAAAAATCTATATTAGGGTAGTAATTCTAAAACTTATAGATCAATGCCTTTCCATGAAGATCCTACACTTGCAGTTCAAGATAATCCTCTAACAAGGTAATATTGAAAATTCCCTTCCACTCATTAATCTTTTACCAATGCTCATTCCTCTTTAAGCGATCATCTGCTTCATTTTTCTTAGCCTCCTAAGTTATTTTAGGTAACCCTTTATGCATGCCTTTTCACCTCCATTCTTGATTCCCCACACTTTTACTCTGCAACCCTTTTCACCTTTTCTTTTTCTTAGTGATATTTTGAATTTTTCCCCTGAATGCTTTAATTGGTTGATATCTCTTCAAAGATCTACATAATGTAGATGATTATATTCCTTTGAACTATCTCTTCTTTGACAAGTATGCAAATTTTTGCTACGACTCTTTGGATTGAGGGGAGCACCTTGCATAGAAGGGCCAAAGTTCTTAGAAAAAACCCTTGCATTCTAGTGGGTAATAGAGGGTTTCTTTTTCTCTTCAAATGATGCTCTAGTATGTGAAAAACCCAATACAACTAGTTTTAGGTCTACTAGAAAAAAACCACATGCCTCAAGTCTTTGTAGACCGTTGTTGATGTCCTTGCATGATCTACAACAAAGAACTTTCATGGGGCTTCCTTTTCACAAATGTCAAAGGGTTGTTTATTTTCCCTACTTAATCTTTTTTGCAAGAAAAATGGGACTTGATGATGATAATTTTGCTTTCATATGATAGAATGCTGCAAAATCCTTGTCTGATGGTGACCCTGATAGTCCTGCTTTCCTCAGGAGTACTGTTCATGACCACCATTTTAAAAAAATGGTTGTTTCCATAACTAGGTGGCCTTGGAGCCAAAGCCATTTTTTCTTAGGTATAATCCAAATTAGGTAAAAAAATTTTTATCCCATGTCTATTAGTGAAAATATGAATGGTATTCATCTATGAGTACATTTGGTTTTTAGTTTTCCTATTTTATTATTTTTTCTTTGTTATTTAGATTATTGGTATTTTAGAATATTTTTAGAGAGTTGCTCTATCACTAGGGTAGATATTATTTCGTATAAATTGTTGAAGAAGATTGACCTCTTAATCATAAAAAGCATCAACAAACAATAAATAATGTCATTGAAAGAGTATGCACAATTTGATTTAGTTTTATGCACCAAAGTAAAATTTTGTTTTAGTGATTGTTTCTTAAATCATCTAGAATATTTGGATAGGAGAGGATATTCTCAGACATCCAAAATGAGTTTAGTCGAATGTCTTTTAATATGATGACACAATAATGTTTAGTGGGCTAATGAAACAATTAGGTGTCAACCAAATTTGAATAATAAATTTTAGAAATTTGGAGATAAAATTTATGACTATGAATCTTACACCATGGAAAATACTCAACATGACAGAACAAGAAATTTTGTGTAAGGAATGTATGTCTTGTCATGGTGGATATAATGAATGTAATTATTATGGAGAAATATGTAAATATGAATAAGTGGAGAAATGTATATGAATGTGTATGTATGGTCATAGGTGAATGCTAGAGGAATAAACCCAACTTAACACATATTTATATCATTTTTCTAAATATAATTATATTAACTTATTCTCTTAAAATGAACAATAAACAAATAACTAAATGACATGGATGTGCAAATTTTACCATTACAAAACTGTTGAGCTACTTTATCTTTCAATATAAATAGTAGACATGAGTGTTCATAGTCCTTGATGATAGGTAAGAGTTATTTTGGATCCCATTACATGTTTTTGAGTTGATTTTTTTTTATCATATTTAGTCATTAATATAAAAATACACATAATTGAATCCGAAAACATTCTAACCTACTTTAATATAAACTCAATAGATTGAGATTTAAAGTACAAGTTTGTATTGAAATTTAACTTTGACATTAATTATGCAAAAAAGGTAATGTTAAACATTGAATAAATATTAAAGTTAAACAAAATTTTGAAGCTTTTGTAAACAAAACTTTATAAAATCTATTTATTTTTATTACATATTTTGGATTAATAGAATAATATTTTCATGTTCCATTTTATATCAAATTTAATATTTGTAATAAATATTTTTAGGTTTAATGATTATAATAGATAAATAAATGTTAAGAATCATGTAAGAAGATCCACTTTACTTAACTTCATCTCTTTGATAGTGAAATAATCAACATAATTTTACACCTTATTCACACCAAAATAAATAAATATTTGTATTACTTAAATTATTGGTTATAATCTTTTAACTATTAAATATAAAAATACCAAATAAATGTCATCCATATTGAATATAATTAGCACTTGCACCTAAAGGAGTTTCAAAGATTATGCCCATAGAAAATTATATGCATGCTAATATGTTAGAGAGTATGTCTTTATGCATGGATGGGGTATGGATGCAATGTGCTGAAAATTTTAGTTTTGATTAGATTAAAACTAGAAGGGCCAGTACCCATTTACAAAATAACCATAGAAGCAAACCAAGAAATCACGAGCAGTGAGAAAACCAAAAAACTAAATAGAACCTAAAGCTTAAAAAATTTCACCAACAATAAAATAACCAAAAATAAACCCACAAAGTCAGGACCAGTACAAAACCAAGGGTACATATAGGTCTTCCAATAACTTGAGACTAGTGATCACATTCCATTCTTGAGATAGGAACTAGAGCTTCTTTTCAAAAGTTACAGGTCATTGTTGAATGTCCTAGGTTTACATCATGACATCACAAGTAGAGGTGTCTACCATTTTTCCTTTCTTATTTTGTGTATGACCGTCTTTCACACCCTCTGCAACCCGCTTCCCCTAGCACTTCCTTAAATCATCCTAAAAAACTTGAAGAGTGAGGGAAGTGTTCTTCACAGTTTTTTTGCTATAGTCGATGATGATCCTCAAGAATTACATTTTTCTCTCCTATTTCTAATGGATGGCATCAATCTTTGTTAGTAAATTCTTCTTTTCTTCCTCAGTACCAACTGTGATACCGAAATGTCTAACCTATTCTAAGCAACTAAAATGCAATGGAAAAACATAAGGAAACACCTCAAGATTAGCCTAAGGAATTTGTAAATGCAAAGAGGAAAGTGTTAAATGAAGACAAATAGATATACCTTCCTTCTTGCAGTAGAAACTCCTTGGTTGGCCCTTGATTTGGATCGGTTCGTATGCTCCTTGATGGCTCTTGATATGGCTAAATGCAAGTCTTGACTATCTGCTTGGATGCAAATGAAAATGGGTGAAATTGAAGACTAGATGAGTGCATAAAATGGTAGCATTTAGTTGCAAAATGGCTAAGTCTCTCAAATGCCTTAGAGGATGGGGTATTTATAGAGGATCTTGAATTATCTAGAGAATTCAATGGTTGGGATTTATCCAACAAGGTCAAGATGAAGGGCTAGGGTGAGTTGAGGACTCACAAGCCCTCACATTTTGACGTGTGGAATGTGAAGTGGATAAAGGTAGGATGATGTGTAGGTGATGTGGAAGAGAGGTACATGATGTGGAGGAAGGACAAGTACCTTCCAAGTACATTGGGAGATGAGAAGATTCCTTGGAGGAATAAATGTGAATTAAAAATTCACATGCTTGGAAGAATCTAGTGGATAAGAGAGAGTCTCCAAAAAGGTGGGAGTTTGTCACATGTGACTTGATGTGACAAGTCAAAGGTTCTAGAAGATGCATGGGAAAAGGGGATTCTAGGAGGAATAAAAGTGAATTAAAAATTCAAATGGGGAAGAGAGGAGCCTATGGTGAATAAAAAGAATTATAAATTCCTTGGGGGATGGGGAGAGTTGACCAAGGTACTAATTAGGTTTGACTAATCAGTAATTAGAGGATAATTAGGGGTTAATGAGGATTAGAAGCCAACTTGCAAAAGTTGGAGGATGTGACACATCGTAATCAAGGATTAGGCATGTGCACATCCTTAATGAAGAGATTAGAGATGGATTAGGATTAGATGAAAATGACATGTGAGGAATTAAATAAATGTAATATTTATTTAATTCATTTGATGAAAAGGGATTAAAGAGGGTAAGGTATTTAATTATTAATTAAATACCTTAGGGATTTGGCAGAATTAAGGATATTAATTGAATAATAGTAATATTACTTAATTAATGCAAATAATAGGATGTTTAGATGAAAAGTGATAAATTTGGATAAATTAAGTGTCCAAATTTGGATGTCTACATTTTTCCCCTCTTTGAGATGGTGTTACGAAGTAGCATCATTTCAAAGAATATTAAAATATAGAACCTAGAAGGAGATGGTTAGATTGGAAAAGATGGCCTCAGCCATCAAAGGGATGACTAGGAAGAAAGATGATGGGGGTGAAGATGAAGAGTAGGGTTTGAGGATGCCCCCTCGAGAGGACATGCAGGTTCAAGAGAACATGGGTGTGCTCTCGAAATGGATGAGATGATGAAATGGGAGATGAGGAAGAGGATGCAAAGGGATGGATATGAAAGGATGAAAAGGTGGAAGGAGGTTGGGAAGCACAAATGGATGCAAGCACGAAGATAATGTTGCCCCAGTCAAGGTACAAGCTAAAAGGGGTTGAGGATGGATGGAGTGTTGTCAATGAGGATAGGGAAGGATACATCCCAATGAGTGGTATTGATGAGGGAAGGATAGATCCCAAAACACCACTGAAGGATAGAGAAGAGTACCTCCTAATGATGATGATGAAAGTGTTGTTGACGAGGGAAGGATACATCCGAAACAACACCGAAGGGATATGGAAGAAAAAAATGGGATGATGATGATGATGATGAGGATGATGATGAGGATGATTGGATCCAGGCTTGTAACAAGACTGAGAACAAGACCATGGATATGATTAGATGATTCGGGCTAAATGGAATGGACGGGGATTGGATAGAGATGTGAGATAAGGATGAAGAATGAATGGATGGGGGATACATGCAAGAGGATAGAATGGAAAATGAAATGCAATCCTAATGCAATTTGCCATCTTCATAGCACTGATTTTTGCTATAGCATAAGACACCAAGTGCGAGGGTATGTGGAACTAAGGCGTAATAGTGTCTAATGCATGAAATAAACACAAAAAACAAGAAGGCTATCCCAACACCCCTAAGTCATAAGGACCTTGGTTGGGCCAGGTATTAAGATAACCACAAGCACAAAAGGATGCCCCAGTGTAACACAAGACCTTAGGGATCTTGGTAGGTACTACGTGGGACAACTAAGAAGACAAAAATAGACATAAAAAGATCAAGATATGCCCTTATGTTGACCAATCAAAACACACCATAATATGATGGATCATGGCGGCCTTGACAAGTGATGATAGGGAGCTCAAATGATAAACAAAATCCAAAAGTTTCAAAATATCACAATCAATTTCAAACATCCTTTGCCATAGGATCAAGGGGATGGATGGGATTGATGAGGTATATTAGGAAGGATGCATCTTTTTGAGACAAAAGATGATGGATACTAAACTAAAAGATTGATATGACGCATGATATTCAAAACTGATTAGATCTCATGATACGAGTGGATCTCGTTTGTTAAGAACTAGCTAGATAAGCGCATAGCTTGATGACATGACACAAGGAAGACAAGACATGAGACTGACACACCCTAAAGACCTAGGGGCTTAGGGGCCGATCAAATATTAGCCTTTCCTACATGAAAGTGCAGAGCCCTCGTAGTCGATAAAAGGTTGTCGACTGACCATGGATAAAAGTAGAAAGAGGACGATGAAGATTGATGACAGATGACAAGGACCGGAGAGACAAAATCAAAGACTAATGATAGACGATAAAGGAGTGGATGGAGAAAGAAGAAAGACCGATGCTAGATGATAGAGGAGTGGATGGACAAAGTAGAATGACCAATGATAGATGATAGAAGAGCGGATGGACAAAGCAGAATGACCAACGATAGACAATAGAGGATCCCCAGGGGTGGATCAAATGATCGACCTTGCCTACGTGAAAGTGCAAGGGAAACGTAGTTCGATGAAAGACCAAAGATAAATGATGGATAAAAGATGATGATAGGATGAGTGGATAAAAAGAGGACACTGATAGGATGAGAGAGGATAGACCAGTTGAATTGGATAGCTCAGGGATGGGATAGTTATCCAAATCATTAAAATGACTTGGGAGGATGATATGATAGATAGATGAGTGAGGAAAAGTGATAGGGGATTGTAAAGATGTGCAAAAGAAGCAGGAGGGATGATGATTAGATAAATGGCATTGGGTTGCATGGAGGGAGGCCTATAACTAGATACCAATGACAAGAGATTGCGAGATGGGATGAGATGGGATGAGATGGGATGAGGATAAAGATAGAAGAATGGATAGAGATATAGGGATGGGGGATGAGAGGGATTTTTTGGATGGATAGGAATATAAGGATTGGGAGATGAAAGGGATGCTAGGATAGATATATAGGAAGATAAGGATGGGGAGATGGAAGGGATGCTATGATAGATGGATAGGGAGATGAAGGGATGTTATGATAGATGATGTCTCCAAGGACTATGTTACAAAGGAAGTAAATTCCCCCACTCTAGATATGTCATGTATGATGATGCATGAGGGAGGGAAGATGAGTGGATGGGAAGATAAAGGAGATAACTAGAGGTGGATATGATGAGTGACTAAGGAATATAATAGAGCATAGATGAAGGGAATGTATACCAAGAGGTGGCCAAAGCATGTATAGATAGGTGCCCCTATTTTGATCAAGATCACAAGGAGGATGGAGGGATGGGAGATAAATGGGGTATGATGATAGGATGCAGAAGATAGGTGGGATGGAGGGGATTATGGGTGCATAGCTGGAAGCATAGCGGATGGAGGGAATGCATATTAGGAAGTTGCCCCCAAGTGTAGATGGGGATTTACGCATGACGCTTGTTTTCCAGGTTTTCATCATGGTATTTATCCAAGGTGCTTGTTTGCCAAGTTTTCACCATTGGATGAATTATTTCTCTTTACTATTTTATTTTTTGATTTTTTTGATGTTTTTTTGATATTTTTTGGATTTTTCTGATTTTTTGGATTTTTTTGACTGGTTTGGATTTTTTTGGATTTTTTTGACTGGTTTGGATTTTTGGATAGCAAGGGGATGAAAATGGATAAGGATAGGGATGTTGATAAGGGGATTTAGAAGACATGCGATAAGGATATGGATGAAGGACTCTAGCATCAAGTTCCATATGAGGTATTAAGAGCCCATGTTTGAAGCGATTGTTGGATGTTAGTACAACCTTATTAGGATAAATGGATTATGCAAGAGGATGAATTAGAGGGATTTGAGATGGGAGATACATGGGATAATGGATGGAATGATGGGGTGGATATGTGATGGGGAGATGTGTTCAGGACCAACATTGGCACATGTGGTGGTGGATGTGAAAATATAAGAGGATTAATGGATGGAGAATGTGTGGATAATAGAGGAGATGGGGTGGTGAACTTTGGAACATAAGGACCCAAAACAGACTTAGGAGATGAAAGGGGTGTATGACTAGCTTTTGGATTACAAAATTTGGATGTTCTTATAGATTTTTCGTTTGATGGCATTGCATAATTTTTCTTTGGGATCCACATGGTTTTGATCTTTGCTTTGGTGGGCCTTTGTGGCCTACGGATTTGATTTAGATTTATATTTTTCTTCTCTTCACCATGTCTTTTGGAGGGGACATAGGGAGCCTTAGATTCATGTGAATTTTTGGATTTATGCATTTTTTCTTTAAAATCCAAAGTGTTTTTAGTAGCAATGGGATGGGTTTGAGGAGATGGATAATGTGCAGTGATGGAGGTAGGAGTATGGGGATTATGTGTAGATGGAGGATGTTTAGGTAGTTGCTTTTGTTGATCCTGACTATGGGTAATGTGAGAGGGATGTTTATGACGGATGAGATGGATAGGTGATAAATGGATGAAACGATGGATAGGACAAGATGGAGGAGGTGATTTTAGGATATAGGGGCCTAGAATAGACGTAGGACCTGGAGGAAACATGGGCATGGTAGATGGAGGATTGGAGATGGTAGATGGAGGGATGTAAGGACCCAAAATGGATGGAGCAAATGAAGGAGGAATATGGACGGTTGTTTTGAGGAGATATGATAGAGGAGGAGGGATGGCAGCATATGATCTAGTGGGGCGATGGGAAGAGCCGACATTTCTTCTGGAAAAGTTTTGTTGAGGATGTCCAGATGTTGTACCAACATCTTTAGATTGTGAGTGTTGGGAAATAGGTCCAAGACCTTGCATGCAAACTTGTTCTTTGACTTAGATGGGCTCTAAAATACCTTGCTCATGAAGGCCTAGACCTCTTTCTTGATAGTGCATTTTCTTGAGCATGCGATCCATGATAGGATTTTTGTTATTCTAAAAACATGATGTGAGTCCATTATTAGGTGGAGGATGATGGGTGGGATATACACTGTGTTTTTCTTCTACGAGGAGGCCACCATGGAAGAATGTGAGCATACCAAGGGGATATGCGAGTGGTGTGGGGATAGTAGTTTTAGGTGATGATGGGGGATTATGAGAGGGAGATGATGGGATAGCAGCATTTGGATGGGTGGTATCAGGAGAGGGATCAAGGGATATGATAGGATTTGGATTTTTGGTAGTTGGCTCATGCGATGGAGATGGAGATGGAGTGGTGGAAGCTTGAATGACAAGGGGATCATGGGATGGAATGGATGGGGGACTGTGATCTTGAGCTGGACTAGATGGGATGGCAGGATCTTGATCTAGAGAAGGGGATATGTTGACATGCTTTGGATTAGACTCTTGGTAGGATGATAGAGTGTTCTTCAAGTTTGGGAGATAGAAGGATGGAGGATTCGATGCAGTCATCAGAATGGATTTTAGTGGATTGGATTTGGGTGTAGTCGATGGGCTTGACGACTCTTGGAGTAGGAGGTGGGTGTTCAATGGATTTGGTAGATGTGATGGTAAGGGATGGGGGCTCAGTGGATTTAGAGGATGTGATGGTTTCATCACTGATAGATGTTGGGTGGAGAAAGGTCTCGTCACTAATGACCGTGGATGATGGGTTGGGATGGCATGATTCCATAACTTTAAGGTGTGGAGTGGGAGATGTCTTCTTTGTTATAAGTCCTTGGAGAACTTCTGGGGTGAAAAACTTGAATGCTCTAGGTTGAGATGGCGTGGTAGGAGTGGATGAAGGATTATGGATTGGTGGACTAGGATTAGATGCGAGAATGGGATTGGATGCAAGACTGGAAATAGATGGGGGATTAAGGTTAGATGAAGGGTTAAGATAGGGATATTGGAATGGTGAATTAGGACACGAGGATATGGGTGGTGGATTAGGATGGGAAGATTGAGACAGAGAATTGAGATAGGGAAATGTGGATGTCAGATTAGGATAAGTTGATGTGGATGTTGGATTAGGATAAGTTGGTGCGAGTGTATGATTAGGGTGAGCAGATTGGTATGGAAGATTAGGGTAGTGGGTATATGTAGATGAAGGATTTAAGTAGGAGGATGTGGATGGGGGATTAGGATAGGGGTATTGAGATGGTAGACTAGGATAAGAGGATGTCGGTGTTGGATAAGAGGATGATGTAGATGAAGGGTATGATGGATATGACAGATATCCCTTGTCAAAGGTAGCATAAGCAACATGATTAGGCATGGATGAAGACATAATGGGATAACTTGAAGGGGTGATTGGATTTTGGAAAGTGGGTGGAGAAAGCTTACTAGCAATGATAGTGTCAAGGGAATCTATGTCATATTCCTCTTGATCGACAAGACTTTCATTATCATTGTCTATGTAATTAGGGTTTCCCTTGACCACTATTGTTGGAGGATAAGGATTCATGATGGTGAAAGGATAAAGAGGATGGATAAAATATTTTGGATGAGAATGGATTAAAGCTCAAAATGGGATTTAGGTCAAGCTCAGATCAGGATTGGACTAAAGCTCATGTTAGGATGATTGGATGATGTGATGGGATTGATTCTCATGACCGACACCGAATCTGCTTCAAGATAGGGTCGTAGGTGATGTGGTTGGATTGGATTGGATAAGGTTGATTGATAATTGATAAGATCAACTGATGGGTCAGATAGGATGATGAGAGGGATTGAAAAACCCTATTCAGAGATTATCCTAGGTGACTTAGGATGCTAATTGATCGGATTAAAGGATAAATGGATGATTGTAGCACTGAATCCACCTTGAGATTGAAGGTGAATTGATTGGGCCAATGATGATGATTAACTTAGGATGGATGAAAATCCTAAGCAAATGTTAATGAGGATGATCAGATCAAACACTTAGGTCAATTTGGATAATAACTTGAGATGAAGTTTAGGGGATTTGGATGGGGAAAATGATGATTTGATTGGAGAAGTGGATGATGAATACTTAAGATGAGTAAATGATTGATCGAAACAAATGAATGAATACTCAGAATGAGTAAACAACTGCTAACAATGGACAAATGATTCTCAGAATGAGAAGATGAAGGTTTGGAATAGATGATAGATTACTTAGAACGAGTAGATGATTGATCAGGATTGTTGAACGAGAGTTCAAAATGATTGAAGATGGTGTGAAATGGATGAATGTTTACTTAGAATGAGTAAATGGATGATCAGAACAATAGAATGAGAGTTCAGAATGATGAAAGGATGTGTGAAATGGATGAACCTTTACTTGAAACAAGCAAACAGATGATCAAAATGATAGAACACGAGTTCAGAATGATGAAAGGATGTGTCAAATGGATGAATGTTTACTCAGAATGAGTAAACGGATGATCAAAATGGTAGAAAGAGAGTTTAGAATGATGAAAGGATGTGTTAAATGGATGAACGTTTACTTAGAATGAGTAAACAGATGATCAGAATGATAGAACGAGAGTTCAGAATGATGAAAGGATGTGTGAAATGGATGAAAGTTTACTCGGAACGAGTAAACAGATGATCAGAATGATAGAATGAGGGCTCATAATGATGAAAGGATGTGTGAAATGGATAAATGTCTACTCGGAATGAGTAAACGAATGATCGAAATGACTAAACAAGAGTTTGAAATGATGAAAGAGGGTTTGAAATGGATGAAGGTTTACTCAGATGGAGTAAACGAATGATCGAAATGTCAAAACGAGAGTTTGAGATGATAGATGAAGGTTCAAAATATATGAGTGTTTACTCAAAATGGGGAAACAGATGATTGAAAAGGGAGAATAACTGTTCAGAATGGATGAATGAAAGGTTGAAATGACTAAAGCTCAGATTAGGGTTTTGGTTAAGCTCAGATTGGGATTAGATTAAAGCTCAAATTAGGATTGGATTGAAAATTAGAATGATTGGAGGATGTGATGGGATTGATTCTAAACCAAGTTCTAGGATTTAAAGAACGTAAGGTGCTGATAATAAGATTTTTCCAGATTTGGCAATTTTCAAAATTTGTCAAATTTTGCCATTTTAGGAAACCTCACGGGCATACTTTTGAGAGTCCAATTTTTTCCCAAAAAATACCCAAAACCAAGATAGGATGAATTTCCAACTAACATCTCAAATTTGAGACACACATTCTGAGTTATTAACGAAAATGATGTTTCAAAATGCTAGAAAAAACACTAAATTGCAATTTTGAGGGTCAAGATGAAAGTTTGAGGCCCCAAAAATGTGGCAAAACGGGATTAGAGGAACTTCTAGTTAGTCAGGGATCCACATGTCATCTCATAATGCAACCACCCGTAAAGTTTTAGCTCAAACGAACACCTGAGTCAAAAGTTATGGCCTCTAGAAGTTTCGGCACAAAAATGAAAATTCTCAAAATGAAGTCTAGGTGATTGGGAGGGATGATTTGATGCTGGATATGGACTCTAATGATTTTCTAAGTGGAAATTATGTGATTTTGGTGATAAAATGATGATTTTTGAAAAAGTGTTGATGACGAGCAAACAGGTGCTCATAATAGATGAATGACTCTCAGAACGAGGGGAAGAAGATTTGAAATAGATGAATGAATACTAAAAATGAGTGAACGAGTGCTCAGAATTAGGATTGGATTGAAAGATATGATGGGATTGGCATCACTGGTCAAATTTGGGACCTAGATATGTTTGTTTTCCCAAAATTTTGTGCAGAGGGGCGACTGTGCCCTTTTGGGGTGATTGTGACCTCCTGGGGCGTATGTGCCCTACTAGGGCATCTGTGCCCAACTGGGGCATCTATGCCCCCTGGGGCGTCTATGCCCTACTGGGGTGACTGTGCCCCCTCCTGGGTCATTTATGCCCTACTGGGGTGTTTGTGTCCCCTAGGGCATTTGTGCCCCCTCCTGGGGCGACTGTGCCCTCACAGAGGGGCAGATTCACCCCTTTTCAGGGCAGATTTGCCCCACTGTGGGGTGGACTTTCTAAGTGGGTAAATGGGCTATTAAAACAAAGAGACGAGCAATTGGAATGGGGTGTTGGATAATCGGATTGAGGAAATAGATGATCAGAGTTCAAAAAATGATTGGAATGGATGAATGATCAAGCACTCGAAACTAATGATTGCTTAGAATGGATGAATGATTGAAAGTTAAAAACGAGTAAACAATTGATTGGAAAGGATAAACAACTCTTAGAATGAGGAGATGGATGCTTGGAATGGATGAAAGATTACTCAAAATGAGTGGGCAGAAGATTTGAAAAGGATGAAAGACTACATGGTCAAACGGATGTTGGAATGGCCAAGCAAAGGTTTGGAATAATAAAATGGAGCTTTGGAATGATAAAATGGAGGTTTAAACTAATCAAATGGAGGTTTTGGGAGACTTAAAGTGACGAAAAAGAGGCTTGGGATGATGAGATAATGGTTGGGAATGATTAAATGATGGTTTAGAGGCTAAATAGATCCAAATGGGCCGATTTCGGGTGTTTAGGAGGGAAAATTCGCTCCTTTGCAGTAAATCAGGGGTGTAATCGCCCCACTGTAGAAAATTAGGGGTGTAATCACCTCACTGCAAAAAATCAAGGGCATAATCGCCTCATTGCAAAAAATTAGGGGTGTAATCACCTCACTGCAGAAAATCAGGGGCGTAGTCACCCCACTGTAGAAAATCCAGGACTTGGTTTGATGAAAATGACTATGGCAAGGACTTTAAAATGACAATGATAAGGCCAATTTGTCAAAAATTTCACTGGTTTCTCACAAGAAAACACTCTCAGGCAAACACAATCCTATGATTAGTGTTAAGGGTATGGCCAAAGAAGTCTTAATCTAGGATACATAAGGTGTCTAGGGAGTCCTCGATATACTCTCGGTACGTGAGGCACAACCGTGAACACCAGCTCGTCACAAGCGTGAGTCGGGAACCCCAGTGAGATACTGAAGGGCTCAAACCAACTCTTCACATCTATCTAGGTATCACCCTAGCTTTGACGCTCCACTAATTATGACGTGACTAGATTGGGGTACATCTTTCGCTCTCCCCCCTTTATATACCCCGCCGGTATGCGTGGCTGGAATCATCCCTTGCGGTGATAAAATCCCCAAGTAGGTCCCACTAGAAAGAAAGCACTAATTATTTCCAACTACTCCCCAGGCTCACACGAAGTGCAAGCGGAAAGCGAAAACAAGCTAATGCTCCCTTTGGGTAACACAAAAAGATAAACACAGCAAGCAATGAATATTACTCCCCCTAATTAAACTATGTTCTTAGATTAACACAAATAGCAAGGATAGTTTAAAAAAATTTGAGCAAACGGATAGCCCTACAAACAAATGTTAGATGTTTTACCTTGCTTTCTTCATCAAATTCACAAAAATATGCTACAAAAAGTTAGCAAAAAACACCATTATCCTTGCATGAACAGTGTTAGGGGGTTAATTCCTGAAAATAGCAAAAAACCAAAGTCAAAATGATAGTTTTAGCTTTCAAAATGTGTTGCTTCGTGGTGACAAGGGGGCGCAGTCGCCCTTCTGTAGTAAATCAGGGGCGCAGTTGCCTCATTGCAGAAAATCAGGGGCATAGTCACCCCACTGCGGAAAATCAGGGGCACAGTCGCCCCACTATAGAAAATCAAGGGCATAGTCACCCCACTGCGGAAAATTAGGGGTGTAGTCGCCCCACTACGAAAAATCAGGGGCGTAGTTGCCTCACTATAGAAAATCAGGGGTGTAGTCGCTCCACTGCGAAAAATCAGGGGCATAGTCTCCCCACTGCGGAAAATTAGGGTCGTAGTCACCCCACTACGAAAAGTGTTAGCTAAAAAATTTTAGTCAAGGAGGGGGCGTAGTCGCCCTTCTATAGAAAAAGTGTTAGCCAAAAATTGTGGTCAAGGAGGGGGCATAGTCACCTTTCTGCAAAAAAAGTGTTAGCAAAAAATTTTGGTCAGGAGCGGGTGTAGTCACCTCATTGCAGAAAAAGTGTTAGCCAAAAATATTTTTAGCCCAGGGGGGTGTAGTCGCCTCACTACAGAAAAATTATTAGCCAAAAAACAAAATTCAGCCCAGGGGGCATAGTCACCTCACTACGGAAAAATCCGGGGTGTAGTCGCCCCACTGCGGAAAATCAGGGGCACAGTCGCCCCACTGCGGAAAAATTAGGGGTGTAGTTGCCCCACTACGACGTATTCCCGCAAAAAACTTAACAACAACAAACGTGAAATATAGGAACCCGCTTGTGGGTCCTACCGGGCATGCCAGAAAATGTGATACTAAAATTTCTAACCTATTCTAAGCAACTAAAATGCAATGGAAAAACATAAGGAAACATCTCAAGATTAGCCTAAGGAATTTGTAAATGCAAAGAGGAAAGTGTTAAATGAAGACAAATAGATATACCTTCCTTCTTGCAGTAGAAACTCCTTGGTTGGCCCTTGATTTGGATTGGTTTGTATGCTCCTTGATGGCTCTTGATATGGCTAAATGCAAGTTTTGACTATATGCTTGGATGCAAATGAAAATGGGTGAAATTGAAGACTAGATGAGTGCATAAAATGGCAGCATTTAGTTGCAAAATGGCTAAGTCTCTCAAATGCCTTATAGGATGGGGTATTTATAGAGGATCTTGAATTCTCTAGAGAATTCAATGGTTGGGATTTATCCAACAAGGTCAAGATGAAGGGCTAGGGTGAGTTGAGGACTCACAAGCCCTCACATTTTGACGTGTGGAATGTGAAGTGGATAAAGGTAGGATGATGTGTAGGTGATGTGGAAGGAGGTATATGATGTGGAGGAAGGACAAGTACCTTCCAAGTACATTGGGAGATGAGAAGATTCCTTGGAGGAATAAATGTGAATTAAAAATTCACATGCTTGGGAGAATCTAGTGGATAAGAGAGTCTCCAAAAAGGTGGGAGTTTGTCACGTGACTTGATGTGACAAGTCAAAGGTTCTAGAAGATGCATGGAAAAAGGGGATTCTAGGAGGAATAAAAGTGAATTAAAAATTCACATGGGGAAGAGAAGAGTCTAGGGTGAATAAAAAGGAATTATAAATTCTTTGGGGGATGGGGAGAGTTGACCAAGGTACTAATTAGGTTTGACTAATCAGTAATTAGAGGATAATTAGGGGTTAATGAGGATTAGAATCCAACTTGCAAAAGTTGGAGGATGTGACACATCCTAATCAAGGATTAGGCATGTGCACATCCTTAATGAAGAGATGGATTAGGATTAGATGAAAATGACATGTGAGGAATTAAATAAATGTAACATTTATTTAATCCATTTGATGAAAAGGGGATTAAAGAGGGTAAGGTATTTAATTAATAATTAAATACCTTAGGGATTTGACAGAATTAAGGATATTAATTAAATAATAGTAATATTACTTAATTAATGCAAATAATAGGATGTTTAGATGAAAAGTGATAAATTTGGATAAATTAAGTGTCCAAATTTGGATGTCTACACCAACGATAGCCATTAGATCATCCAACTCTTTTTCCCACCTCTCCCACTTCTCAAAAAACTTGCCCGAAGACTCAATCATGTCCCAATGCACCTTATACTCCACCTCCCTAGGCCGTAGGACTTGTTGTTCTAGAAACTTTCCTTCTAGAATTTGGATTCTTTATTTAGCTATGACTAGCTGACCTAGGAACCACTTCATGATATCCTTCTAAATTTTAATTTTCTTTGATATTTCATTAATTTATTTTCCTAAGGGGTCAATAGGGGTATGAACCAACCTATGTTTAGTACCAGGTTCCTCTAGGTTGATACACTGGTTGGGAGAATTGTGTGGGTAAGAGTTAGAAACGAGAGGGGTGTTGGGAATATCCAAGATATGGTCATGAGGCAAAGAGTTCCCAGGAGATTTGGTTAGGGTTGGATTTCATTATTCATCATCATCATTAGAGTTGTCAAACTCCCTCGACCCTGAAGTAGAAATGGGCATGGGAATGGGCTTTGACAAAGGACAACATTTGATAGGGATGGGGGGTTTATCATTCACAAGGGCTTTACCCCTCGCTCAGGTGCTATGCTAAATGGCAGGAGGCATTTCATCAATAGTAATACAGGGGCTAAGGTCCCCGGGGGATTGGTGGGGTCCAATATAGTGAAAGTGTTCTTGGCGATAGTAGCAAGAGAGGGAAGCAACACAGAATGAAACTTGCATTATAAATAAAAAATAAGGCCCTAGTGAATGGGTATTCTTGCATTTAGCCTAAACATTTCTAACAGATTGGTCTAGCGAAGAGAGGAGCCAAAATAGGAAATTCAATTTAATATTATACCTAAGATGATTAAGAATAGGGAAAAGATGGGCGTGGAAGTGGGAGAAATTCCCTTGAAGAGTGACATACCTCATGAGAATTTTAGCAATGGTGCTCTAGACACTAGGTAGGTTTGTATGGTTAAAGCCATTCTACAACCTATTCACCCTCTCACCCTCTTTCAAGAATTGTTTCATGTCTTCCTAGTAATGTATTTCTTATTTATGAGGAATGAAAATCCCTTCTAGGGATAGCCTCATAACCTCTGCAATAAGCTCAAGTGTCCCTATAAAAGAGACCCCTCTTGTAACATCAGGAAATACAATGAAAGGTTAAATAGCACACAACAATACAATTCAAGCTCTAATAAAATCTAAGCTAAACAACAGAGAACAAAGGAAAGCTAAAACATAAATAAACTAAACAATCTCACCCAATATCTATGTAGTTCCATGTATGACCTTGATTTCCCTTCTCCATTTCACCATGTTCATATAATTGCCCTCAGATTTATCCTATGTAAGTATAGCATATGATAGTGATTTAGCAAAACATCAAAGATTCAAATAATAGATATGCTTCCAAAAGTCATAAGATTTCGAGAGGAGTAAAATGATGAAATATAGATCAAATTATAGAAAACTGATCATTCAAATGATAGGTCAATAGACGAACGATTCAAATTGAAAGATTGGACATGCATTGAGATAACTGTTATTACTGACACGAGTGAATAACTAAGAATAGAGATAAAGATTAAATAATGATTTAATCTTCGAGTTTGGTATTTGAAAAAAAAACAATTATCTTTGCATGACAAAGATAAAGATAGATTAAAAGCAATGTTCTATTCGAACACACACACAAGATTTAATTAATTAAATAAAGATATTTAATTAATAAGCATGTGCATGCATATGCATTAGAACTAGATAACTGACTGATTTAAATAGATCTCAAGTTGAGTAGAAATGAATAATTAGATAAATTAAACAATTATCTAAATATAGAAGAATATGTTAAAAATAGATTTTTATGAATTAAATGATTATTTAATTCAAGATTCAACATTTAGAAATTAATTAAATAAACAAGATTTATTTAATTGAGTGGTGAAAAGGTTAAATGAATAATTAAATAATTAAAGTATTTATGTAATTATAGGCATAAATATGATAAAGGTGAATTAAATAAGAATTTATTTAATTTAAGAAGAAGGATAAAGTTAATTAATGACGTAATTAAATAAAGAATGTTTATTTAATTAATCAGGATAGAATAAAGATAAAGTGAATTAATTAAATAATTAATATTATTTAATTAATAGTTGAATAAATGTTAAAGTGAATTAACTAAATAATTAAGTTTATTTAATTAATAGAAGAATTAAGGACTTTAGAGAATAATTAAATGATTAACATTATTTAATCATGACCATGAAGATACAAATTATGAACAAATTGAAGTCACAGGCTTAGACCAAATTTCACTGTCTACATTTTTCCCCTCTTTGATACAATGGGATTTCGGTGTTGTGTCAAAGAAAATTGGTCAAAAACATACCCCAGTGTAAAATAGGTGAAGGTATGGCCCCTCGGGAAAATTGACAAATTTTTGAAAAATTTCAAAAACAATGGAAATAGTCTTGATTAGTCAATTTAATAGCCATAAATGTAGTGGAGTTGACAAAAATGAATTTTGAGGTGTTAACGAAGTGCACTGGTTGAAAGAAGTTGGAAGAATATGTGACCAATAGACAAGGTCAAAAGAAATGCTATCAAAACCCTAGGTATACATAGCAAAAGGTGTGGAAAATCAATTCATTTTCTCCCACCTAGTTTAGAAATTTCAGAATTTTGCCTTGGAAATCTAGCAACGATGTCTCTAGTTCCACACACTCACCATCATGCCTATCACATTCGGACATTCTTGCAACCTAAAGATACGGGCCCCCGGTATGTAGCCCAATCTTGACTTTTAAATTTTGATTTTTGTGCTTTTTAATGCATGTATTTTAATTTTTTGTAATGCGTCATTTTATAGAAAAGCCGCATATGCATACATAAATTATGCATGTTTATGTGAAATTATGTATTTTTAATTTTATGTTATAGTGTTAGCGTACGTTTTCAAAATTTATATGCATTTGTCTTTTATTTCCATGCATATGTTGATTTGCATTGTATTTGCACTTAATAATAGCTTGCATATTAGAAAATGTCACACATTTGTTATATGTTATACATTTGCATTTTTTGATAGGTTGTTGATAATGTGTAGCTACAGTTGTATGCATATGCATATTTAAGATGCATTTGGTTTGTGGTATGACACGTGACTTTTAGAGACACATTTTTAAAATGGAATGACGCATTTGATTTTTTGTAACACATTTGCAAAAGAATGATGCATTTGACTGATATGGATTTTTTTCATTTTGAACTAGGCTATGTGATTGATTCTGACATGAGGCATGTATAATGCCATTGTAGGTTGTATTAGACCCTATCTATACTCGAGAGTCGAGACCATTGACTTTCCTCTTCCATGATAGATTGTAGAGTGCGGAAACATAGTTTCTATGGCACTTAGGTCTCTATCATGTGACAGACATGCCAATTATTCATGAAAATTAGGGATTTTTGACTGCATTGTGTGAGTGGTGGCAATCGGAGACATCGTTGTTTCATCTACCTATGGGTGAGGCGATGGTGACCCTAGAGGATGTATATAGGATCCTCAGACTTCCTATTAGAGGGACGATGGTGATGTACGATACTTAGGGAGGATTCTCTAAGATGTGTAGATATTATCCCCACGAGGACATTAGACAGTTGGGGATAGACCACTATGAGATTAGATGGCATGTGTTAGCCCAGAGGTATAGCAAATTAGATTGTCTATTATGTATGTTGATTGGAGGCATAGTTCTTCCTAATCGTCGAGGTCATGGATTCCCTATAGGATGGGGGGATGTTGGTAGGGACGTTAGAGAGGTGGGAGGTCTATGCTTTGGGCCCTTGTCTCTTAGCCATGTTATATTTCCACCTACATGATATTGCATATAGAGAGGCATAGTCAATGAGTTGTGGTACCACGCTTCTGATGATTTTGGCATGGAAACATATAGCAATTTTCCGTCTGCCAGTTATTATTGATGTGCAACATGGATCACCATATACCTTCAATTATGTGGGGACTAATATTCAACATGATGTTGGGTACACTGGATATTATAGGCATGCCATTAACATGATGGTGCAATTCATATGGAGGCCATACTTGGATTTCCCATAATGGTTAGATGAGGATGAGCATTTGATATACTATCGACAGACATAGTACCTAATTGGGTGAATAGTCTCACATGTGCACATCATTAAGAGGCACTTTCCAGATCAGGTTTTGAGATAGTTTGGAGAGGTTCAGGATGAGCCTCAAGGTCAAGCACAATATGCTAGATCTTATAGAGAGATTACATTATGGGGAGCTGAGATTCTAGTGGCTACTACAGAGGCTAACATTGATTCTCTACATCTAGTACAATGGGCTTGGAGAGATGGAGCAACATATCTAGGCACCACGATTGCAAATGATACTTGGTGGGTGGATCATAGGCCAGTAACTCTCACTGATCCATATCAGGATGCAATAGTAGAGCGGCAAGGGATAGGGCTGCACAACACTCATGGAAAAGGTAGAGGTTGGAGGTGTGGAGGTGGTAGAGGGGATGATGGAGATGGTAGAGGTGGTGGTCAGAGGGGTGGTGGGAGGGGGAGACGTGGTCAAAGAGGATGAGGTCCACCTTTGTCACCCATCCATGAGGGGGAGAGAGAGGGAGAGGATGTTCATATGATTGATGTTGGAAGAGTTGGGAAGGAGGTAGATGTTGATATTGGTAGAGAGGAGGTTCATGTTGTGGAGGTGGAGATTGGTGGAGAGGAGCATGTGAAGGAGGATGTTCCAAAGGAGCATGTAGAGGAGGAGGCTGAGATAGATTCCCTTGGTTTACTTGCCAGCTATTAGGATGATGAGGAGGATGAGGAGGATGATCAGGAGCGTGAGCTCTATGATAGTATTTTGGATGAGATGGAGGATGAGGATGATGGGATGGAGAGAGTTTGATAGGATGATACAAAGGCCATTGATCTAGATACTGCGACTCTACGTGCTTAGATTGCATCATTGGAGGAGAGGATGAGGGTGTTGATATAAGAGCAAGATGCATTGCAGATGGAAAGAGATAGGGAATATATGGAGAAAGACCAGGCTATATCTCAGAGACTAGAGACCGAGCAACGGTTTACAAAGATTAGAGCTCTTTGTAGTGGGCCAACTGATGCATTCGCTCGAGATTTATTCAGATCTGCTAAGAGAACTTCCTATTACCGGGACCTATATGAGGCAAAGGTTCCTCCAGAGAGATGGGCTCCCATATTTTCATAGGCACATAGCGGCAGGTCTTAGAACAGGACTCACACCAGGATAGTGACTATAGAGGGGGTTGAGGGGCCTCGCAGATCTGGACCATATGATAGGCCTCCTTTAGGACACAAGTCATCAAGATCTTGACATCATTCGCCTACACATTTTAGTCATGGTAGTAGTGGTAGTTCCAGATAGGGACATTTATAGTTATTTATTGATGGACATTGTACTTTGTTCATTTAGCCTGCGGGCTTGATATTATTGATACGTTATGACATTGTGATGAAACACTTTTTGAGTGATATATATATATGATTTTGGTGGCGATTCTCATGATATGTAGTTCTATTTTGATTATGCAATATTTTATTTTTGCACATGTTCTATATGATATGCCTATGTGATGGATGATCCTATTTACTTGATGATATGTTTATACAGCCTATGATGTGATGTGGATTATATATTATGATATATGTATTTATGATTATGAGGTGCAATTTATGATTATGTATACAATGATATCTATGTGTGATCCTATATGTTTGATAATGATGGATGTAATGTGATGCATATGTTGATATTTGGTATATACATGTGATGCTTTTGTTATGTAATATATGATGATGAATGCCTATTATGCCATGATTTCCTAGATATGCTAAATGCCTATGTTTTTGTGTTTTCATAATGCAAGATATATAGATGATTTCTGATGTATGATATTTACATGATATTTCTAACGTGAATGAATATGCAGGATGCTTTATATTTTTGTGTTTCATATGACTCCATCATAATGCAAGAAAGGAGAAATGTTAGTGTGGAAAGAAGATGAATAATAAAAGAGATTGATGTTAGTATTATCAATCTTCGATATTTTTCTATATCACAATTTAAGGCTTTGCACTTTATCATCATTGGGCAGTAACTAATACAAATGGAGATAAACACCATGATATGTCATAGATCAAGGTGTGCAAGGTCATCCACTTGCTAACAACATACAGTTGCAAACAAGGATTTTCATAACTCATACTAAGGGAAAATTGCCCCAGTCTTTTTGTCATGACAAACCATAGACAATAAACAAAATAAAAGATGGGTCATGAGATGTCATCACTCCTCTAAATCCTTCATGGGAAATCCTTGAGGAAACTAGCAACATGACTCAAAATCAAAGTTAAAAGAAAGTCGATAGACAACAGTCAAGGAAAACATAATTCGTATACATCATTGCTTCTCTAAATCCTTCATGGGACATCCTTAAGAAAGCTAGTAATAGGATTCCAATCATAAAATGAAAATACAGTCAACAAAAAGTAGTCAAAGAAAATAGAATTGTGATACATTTTTGCTTCTCTAAATCCTTCATGGGACATCCTTGAAAAAGCCAGTAGCATAATTCCCATCATAAAGTCAAATGAAATGATAAGATAAATAAGCCATAAAGTCAAAAGCCAGTAAAATATTTGTCAAAACTTGATCTGCTTGTTTTATTTGTGTTGATTGATTGATTGAGCCTAGTTTCAGGAAAGAAACATATCGGATAAGACTATAAGTCTGGTTTTGATGTTATGACTATCTGTATAAGGCATGACAAAAGCTTGGTTTCAGAAAGACATGTATCGTATAAGATGTTGAGTCTAATGTCATTGATGTGATAACCCGTGTAAGGCTATGTTGATTGTTTGATAGTGTCTGTATTCAGGAAGGACTCATCCTGTATAATACATAAGTTGATTGTTTTGATACTATCTGCTTTTAGGAAGGACACATCCTTTAGTAGATATAAGTTGATTTGTTTTGATTATTGCTTTGGCAAATTTTTTGATTTGACGTAGAGACATTGTTGACTTGATATAATGTGTTGAAAACTGACTATGTGTGATGACGAACCCTAAAGGAATGACCTAGTATGGCATTGGGGGCTCATCGATTGATGGCCTTGCCTGCATTATACATGTAGAGACCTCGTCATTCAACTAGACTTTGACTGACAAGACTGACTATAATAAGCTTGATTTGTATGAAGATAAAAAACATGTGTGGTAGTGCATGTGATGAACCCTAATGGACTAACCTAGTGTGGCCTCGGGGGCACATCGATTGATGGCCTTACCTACATTATACACATAAAGACCTCATAGTTCGACACAACCAATGACCTTGTATTAGAGACAAATGGATTGAATCATGATTTTATATAAGGAAACCTAAAAGGACTGACCTAATGCCTCAGGGGAACATTGGCAGATGGCCTTTCCTATGTCCAGTTGCAGAGGAAACATAGTTCGACAAATGAAAAAGACTAACAAGTGTAACTGACTCTGACTCGTTTTTTGGATTTTCAACATGTTTTTTATTTTATTTTGTCTTTTTGAAGTTTTTTGATGTTTTTTGTATTTTCACAAGACATCTTGTGATGTTTTTGGACTTTTTTTTTTAGGACATTCTATGATGTTTTTTGATTTTTCAATGGTTTTATGTCTTCAGCACAACCAATGTAAGAACCAATATGATGCATGTCAAGTGTTTTCCCCTCGTCGAGTATAAGACCAATTGATTATGAATAGGATAAAATGGGGGATATGAAATGCACTCAATGTCAATTGTTCCAAGTTATGGGAAAGACTACCACTTATTATGAATTGTATGTACAAGTGATGGACAGGAAAGATAGGTGATATGTATAGGGATAGACAGTATGTATAGGGATAAGCTATATGTACAAGGAAGTGGACTATGTACATGGATAGATAGTATGTACATGGAAGTTAGAATTGAATGATAGTAGACAAAGGAGTAGAGTCAACTACACATGGCACCTGTTTGTCAGGTTTTCACCATGGTACTTATCCAAAGCACCACTGAAGTGGTTTTCACGGTTGGACAACTTATTTCTCTTTACTACTTTCTAGATTTTCTAATTTTTTTGATGTTACCCAGATGCCTGTTTGCCAGGTTTTCTAGGTAATGATTTTTGTGATTTTTTTTTTAATTTTTGATAATTAAGACAAGGCTCTCAGAAGCTATGCGTAGAACTTATTTAGATGAAGACCATTGATGGGTGCTAACAATGGTTCACCTTTAGGAGTAGAGATTTCACATACTCATGATCCAAAGGCTTCTATGACAATTAGGGTCCTAATTAGTTATGTTCAAACTTTCCTAGTTTCTCTCTTTCTACTTCATTCTTGGGGTTCTCCATTAAGACCAGGTCACCAATGTCAAATTTTTTATTCAAGACCTTCCTATTATAGTTGCGACAAAGATTATTTTGATATGCTTGGAGATGATCTAATTCCTTTTGTCTTCACTCATCTAGGAATTGTAGCTCATGTAGTCTTGATACTCGGTACTCTTCATCATCATTAACAATCTTTTTGAGGATTCTAATGATAGTTTTGTTAGATTCCTCTGCTTGGCCTTCACCTTGTGGGTAATATAGGGTGGAAAAATGATGTTGGATATGGAACTTTTCATAGAGATGGCAGACTTATTGGTTATTGAATGGATGGAAATGATTTGTGATTGTGAACTAAGCGACACCATACCAACATATGATATAGTTCAAGATAAACTTAGATATTTGTTTGTCGGTGATGTAGGTCATGTGAATAGCTTTAATCCACTTGGTGAAGTACTCAGTTGCAATGATAATGAACTTATGGCCATTGGATGATGTGGGATGTATCTTACCTATGAGGTCAAGTCCCCATTGGGAAAAGGGCCATGGTGACATTATGGGATAGAGCTCCTGCACTGGTGCATGTCTCAAATCTTCGTGTACATGACATTGGTGACATTTCTTGACAAATATATATGAGTCATTTTCCATAGTAGGTCAATAGTAACCCATTCTCGTAATCTTTTAGCTAAGGTAGGACCACTAGAATGGGATCCACATATACCCTCATGCATCCCATGCAAGGTTGCTTGTGCTTCATCTGTATTGAGACATCTCATTAGGGTATTATCTAAGGCGTGTCTACAAAGGGTATCTCCGACGATGGTGTATTTGGATGAATTGCATAGGAATGTCCTATGTTGGTTATTAGAAAGGTCAAGGAGTACGATTTTTGCATGGAGGTAGTCATAGATATCTTTATACCATGGGGAATTAGGACCAACAATCTCACACACCATCTCTAAATCGGGGATGTCATAGGCAAGGACCAAAAGTTGTTCTACCAAAAACTTGAACTTAGGCACATTGCTTGTTATGTCAAGGAGTGAAGCAATAGTAGCCATGGCGTCTGCTTCCCTATTTAGAACATGAGGTATTTGATGAAAGTCAACCTTGTCAAAGTACTCCTTGAAACTATATGTCATGCATTTGTAGGGAGCAAACTTTTCAATCTTAGTTTCATAGTCATCATTTACCTGTTAGATTACTAGTTGAGAATCACCATAAGCTTGTAGGTTCTTAATTTTCCATTTGACTTCCATGCATAATCTTGTCACAAGAGCTTTGTATTTTGCTATGTTTTTGGTACACAAAAATGTAATCCTAAATTACTTAGGGATAGAATCACCCTGTGGTGTGATAATCAAGATACCAGCCCCTGAACCATTATTTGTATGAGGGCCATCAAAGTATAGTTTCCATGTGTTTGTGTTAATGGTAAATATAAACGCATCCAAAAAATTTGCAACTAAAGGGTGATCTACTTGTATTGGTGCATCAGCTAACTAATTAGCAATGACTTGTCCTTTGATAGCTTTTCTCTCTACATACAAGATGTCATACTCACTAAAAATCATTACCCATTTGGCCATTTTCCTTGTTAATGTTGCTTTGCTTAGAAGATATTTCAAAGGATCTATCTTAGCAATCAACATTGTCTGATGGTTTAGCATATGGTGCCTTCATTTTTTACTAGCAAATACTACCACAAGAAAAGAACATTCAATGGTACTGTAGTTGAGCTCATAACCTACCAAATTCCAATTGATATAGTATACTACCCTTTCATGACCTTCATTGTCATTTTGTGCAAGTAATGCTTTGAGTGATGAATGGGTTGCTGAAATATAAATAATCATTGGTCATCCTTCAACAGGTGGCATTAAAACTGGTGATGTGAGTAGATATTATTTGATCAATTGAAAAGCCTCTTGGCACCTAACTGTCCATGCAAAGGGTACTCCTTTCTTAAGAAAATTTTGAAAGGGATGTGTCTTATCTACTAACTATACTATAAATATTCTAATGGATTGCAATCTCTCTTGTAATGTCCTTAGTTGACTAAGATTAGTTGGTGGAGGCATATCTTTGATTTCTTTTACCTTGGCCAGATCCACCTCAACGCCTCGTCTGGAAATGATATAACCCAAAAGCTTTCCCAATTTCACTCCAAACACACATTTCTTGGGATTTAGTCTCACTTTATACTTTTCTAGCCTTTGAAATATCTTGTCTAAAACTTGTAAACGATCTTCCCTTTTCTTTGATTTAGCCATAAGTTCATCGACATAATCCTCCATAAGAGTGTGTACAAGGTTGTGAAAAATAGTGGTCATGGCATGCTGATAGGTTTCCCCAGCGTTCTTGAGTCTGAAGGGAATAACATTCCAGCAATACATTCCCCAAGGACATGTGAAAGATATTTTAGGTTGGTATTTAGTTGTAATTTTGATTTGATTATACCCTGAAATTCCATCCATAAGGGACAACATCACATATCCTATTGTCATGTCTACTATCATGTCAATGTTGGGCAGAGGGAAGTCATCCTTAGGGTAAGCCTTGTTGATATCTCTGAAATATGTATAGATGCGGATGCCCCCTCTTAGTTTACTGATTGGTACCAGATTGGAAATCCAATCTACATAGTCGATTGATCGAATGAAACCACCATCTAACAATTTCTTGAGTTCTGCCTTGACTAGTAAACCAATTTGTGGGTGCATTTTTCTCAATTTTTGTTTCACTGGTTTTACACCTGGTTGTAAGGAAAAGTGATGTAGAACAAGTTCAGGATCCAGCCCAGGCATGTCTGCATATGACCAGGAAAAATTAATCTGTCTCTGTGTGAAGAAGTTGCAAAATTTTGGCTACTCTTCTTTGGTCAATGATGCTGCAAAATAAACCAGTCAGGGATTCTCTTTTGTGCCAATTTTGACTTCCACTAATTCTTCAACTATCATGGGTCACTTTTCCTATGCAAAGGGTATAATTTTCAAACCTCCATCCTTGGATGCCTTAGAGAGGTTTTCTCCTTCAGATGTGTCCTTATATTTTTCTTTTTCATTATCTAAAGGCACCTTTTGGTTTTCACCTAGAGACTTATCATTTTTGTCTTTTTCATTCTTTTTCTTATTTTTGTGAATGGAGGGTTGAATAGATTCCCCAAAATATCCTTTATTGTCCAAGTCAATGGTAAATCCAGCCTTGTGATCACCACTAGGTATACCTTCTCTTAGTCCCAGGAACTCAGCAACCACTTCGTCATTCTCAAATGTCTAAGATAGGTGTGTCTTGTTTGTCCCAATCAATGAGTTGGGGATAAACTAAGGGCATGTCATCATCGGAGTTGTCAAAGTTCAATGGAGTCAAGGTAAGGACAGAGTTGATCATATGGTCACAAAAGTTTTGTTCCAAGTCTTTTTTTCTCTTTTCCTTAGATCTAGGTGGATTCTGAGGTGGGCCTAATGCTAAGGTTTGGTTATCTGAAATAGATTTATCAGGTTGCCAAGAGGTAGGATCAAGAGATTCCCAATAGTAGTTTTTAAACCATTCCTCTTTTGTCATATTCTTTAGTGGACATGAATTCAATGGATTTGGTGAGGATTTCAACATTAAGTCAAGTTCTCCAAAAAGTTTATCAAGGTCCATGGAAGAGGTGGAGGGTAGGGAATCCCACTCATTTGTTTGAGTCTGGGGAACCATAGTAGTGTTGATCAGATGGTTCATGAGATGTCTCAATATCTTCTAAAGGAATTACTTCCTCAATTAAGGGTGATGTGGTACTAGGAATGCCAATCTGAATCGGATGAAACCTAAGCCCTAAGCCTTTCAACTACTGAGAAACAAAGATTGGTTCAATCCTCCCATCTTGATGTAAGCCTAAACCACTATGTCTATTATATCCCTTGCTCTACATGATTGTAATACCTTTGTCATATTGATCGGTAGGAAGGTGAGCAAGTGAGGGAGGTTCTTTAGGGTCTTCTCTATACATCCAGGAGCTTACATCTTCTATGTGTATTGCTTCTTTTCTCAATTCTCCCCATTTTGCAAAGGTTGTTAAGGGAGGGATGTGTATAGTGACCAATGACTGTCTCCTATCTGTTGTAGGTAAACCATACGATTTAGGAGGAATCAAGTGACTAACACAATAAGATGTCTTCATGTAATATTCTCCACAACCCTTGTCTTGGATCTCAACCTTAGGAGTGGAAGGAAATGAAGATGAAGTGGATGTTCTTATGAGAGTGGATGGATCGACATAATGAGATGAATTAGAGGATGAGGCTTCTTGGTTTACTGGCACTTGGCGTTGAGGTGTCTCTCGTAGAGTGGTACAATATTCAAATGGATCTGGGTCACCATCTATTGTTATTTCAGTGCCATTGTAAGGGAATTTGAGACATTGATGATATGTGGAAGGCACTGCCTTCATGGCATGAATCCATGGTCTGCCTAGTAGAAGATTGTAGGGAAGGGTGAGATCTAAGACCTGGAATTTTGTCTCCATTATTGCATGAGAAATTTTGATAGGAAGTGTTAGCACCCCATTTGATTTTCGTTCCTCATCATCATAAGACTTAATGACAATACTCTTGGTTGTGTTTATGCACACTTCTGAGAAACCTAGTGCCTTAATTAATTTTAAAGTGCACATATTTAACCCTACTCCTCCATCTACTAGAACTCGTCTAACTTTGATGTCATCAACAAGGACTTCAAGATGTAAAGGGTCACTATGATTTGTCTTCTTAGTTGCATAGTCTTGTTTGAATAATGTGGCATGATGATTATTGGTCAAGTAGCCTACCATTTCCTAAAAATGATTGACATTGAGATCATTAGGGATAATGGTTCTTTGTAAAGCTTTGTATAAAATAGATTGATGCTTAGGGTAGATACGTAAAAATTCCAGGATGGAGATTTGGGCTAGGGTCTTCCCCAATTGATCAAGTAAGTTATACTAAAACTTGGAAGTCTGTGGTGGTTTTTGTGATGGAGGGCCTTGGGTAGTGATCTTAGTCCGACGAGTGTTGACAACACACTTGAGAGTTGTATTTATGGTAATGGTACTGATATTCTCATTAGCAACTCAAAGGTGATTTATGATTTTTCCACTACTGGGTATGTGCAGGATCGTCATGGAAAAAATAGGCCCTTAAGTGGCAAAAAATTTGGAAGAATCAGTTAGGAAACTTGACGTAAAAATTTGAATAAGTTATCTATATTATTTAAAAAATATGTAAGAATAGAATCTGTAGAAAATTGAATATAGTTTCTAAACTACTAGGTTTGTTTTTAAAAAAAATTTCTATTTGGTGAAAATTTGAAATTTCAATGCGGTGGTACTTAAATTTCAGGGAAAAAATAAGAAGTTTGTGTCTATCTGACCACCCTAACCACAATAAAATGATAATTATTTTTTATAAGATTTTAGATATGAGTAGAGGACTCATGCCCCAATGTGATGCATATCTTTTTGTAATTTTTTTCTAAGTAAATAATTAATTATGAATTTTTTATCACAACTTTAAAAAAAATATAAAAACTCATATGTCTGACCACCTTAACTTGGTCAAAACTTCATGAAATTCATTTTTTTTTTTTTTAATCCTATAGTATTCGAAGCATAGAATGTGACACATGTTTTGGATTCAAAAAATGTGATACTGTTTGAAAGCTATAGATGTTTTTCAATCATCCTATCAATCAGGACTTTAGTCATAATTTGAATAGAAAATAAACAATAATTACTTATTGAATTCAAAGTAAAAAATAATTTATATCGGTGGAAAGCTGAGAATCTCCTTTAAAAACCCTTTTCGTTTTATAAATTTTGGGTAAAAAAATAGTCATCAGCCACATACCCATCATATTGCCACTTTTTGGCCCATCATGATCCTGCACATACCCTACTATAATCATGCTTGACATTAGCGTAGTTGGCTGACGTATTGGTCTTGTTACTTGAAATGGGGACATTTCCTTTCTCATGGTCATGTAGTGGACTAGAAAAGACTTTGTGATCAGTGTTTGATGACTTTTGTTTATGTCCACTAACTTTAATAATTTTCTTCTTGACAAGATCATGTATGATATTTTTCAGTTGTGGACAATTTTGTAGGTTATGTCCCTTAGTTCTATGGAAATCACAAAAGGCATTTTCATCCCACCAAACTGGTTTAAATTGTCCTAGATTGTATTGTCTTGGTTCTTGAAGCTATATAAGATTGTGTTGCAACAGTTGTTTGAATACTGACTCGATGGGTTCCCCTAAGGGAGTGAACTCATGTTTCTGAAACCTTCATTGTTGTTGTGGACATTGATTGTTTTCGACAATGCTGGGAGGTTGATTGAAAACATTAAGCATGTTGGAAGAGGGGTTAGGTCCTCGCGGTTTGATGATCGGTCCTTCTTGTAAATTTTTAGCATCAACTACCCCATCATTGGTAATGTTTTTGTTTCAAGACCAAAATATGTTTCTATCATTGGGGGTATTTTGCATAGTTGGCTTTCTGTTTAGTATCTGTGTCTTAAGTTCTCCTTTTTCAATGATATTTTTTTCTAGTATGATGCCCTTTTCCACTAGTTCTATAAAGGATGTGCAACAATGTACCCTTAAGTTACTTCTCAATTTTGGGTTGAGGTTTTCTTTTAACATAGTGATCTTTTGTTTCTGAGGTATTTCGATAGGACATTGACTAGCTATTGTTCTCCATCTCTGGAAGAAAGCAATAAAAGTTTCCCCTTCATTTTGTGATGACACAAGTTGGCTATGTTTATTTCATGGTCAATGTTAAAGGAGAATTTTCAATGAATTTCTAAGCCAATTCACCCCATGATTTTATGTCATAATCAAAACCTAAAAACCACTCTAGTGCAGTTCCAAAAAGACTTATCAAAAAGAGTCTCATAAGATAGGTGGGGTTGTAGGCGACATCTATGCACATCATGGAAAATTCCCTTATGTGTTCGATTGGATTTCACTTTCCATTGTACTTGGGAAAGTTTTCTATGACATACCCATGAGGGAAAGGTGTCATGTACAATGATTTATTGAAGTGAAATGGGCATAAATCCTTTGCTAAAAATGTTTTCTTGTTAGACACTGCCATGTTATCCATCTGTGTTTGAAGTGCATGCATTTGTGTTTGCAAGATGTCAACCTTAGTTAATGATGTGTTAGCTGGATTATTTGGATCTATGTACATGTTTTGGAATCCAACATTGTTTGATGGGTTTTGATTAAATGTGAGTATGTAAGGTGGATTTTGATTCAGAATATTAGTGAACGGGTTTTGATTCAGAATACGTGAGAATGTATTTTGATTTAAAATCTATGAAAATGGATTTTGACTCGGGATCTATGAGAATGGATTTTGATTCAGAATCTGTGAAAAGGGATTTTGACTTGAAATATGTGACGTGTTAGTTCGGTTTCCATATTGGAAAGAGGGCATGTATGTTGTCTATGAAACCGCAATCTATGGTATAGTACTAGCGACATGAACACTAGGTATGGATGTTGTTTGTGGAATAGTGCTAGTGACATTGACACTTGGTATAGGAGCTGATATTCTAGATGTTTTGTTCCTAGTAATAAGATCGAAGGGATTGGACAATGATGCCCCTATGGTAAAATTTAGCCCCTATGTCAAAGTAGGTGTTCCAAATTGAGTGGTGTGTATTGTTGATCTAGTTTGTGTAGGTCCTCCAGATGGTATAGTAGTAGTCACTTGAGGTATAGTAGCACTAGTGGTAGTGGTGTTTTTTCTCTGGGTAGATTCATTTTGTAGTGTAGGAATATCAAAACTAGGAGGTAGTTTATCACCTTCTACTAGCAATTTGGCTAAGTGTCGTTGAGGATCATTTGCTAGATAATCATCTACAAAGGAAGCAAACTCAGGGTCTTGTGCAACAACATCAAGTTCTTCCACTATAACATGTCCTTGTGTGTCTCTAGTGATAAATTTGTCTAACCAAGTCTTGTGAGGTCTAGATGTAGTTGCCCCTGCAAAGGGGTTTGAGAACGGATTGATGAATTCATTTAGATCAGCCATTTTTTCTCATTCTTTCCTTTACGATCTTGTTTCAACCATGTAATGTAAGCTCAAATTGCAAGTGATGCAAAAGCTAAGTCTATGAATGATTATGAGTCTAATCTATGTTTTTGGGATTTTCTGAATATAAAGGATGAATGTATGTAGCTTATTTTTTGGTATTTTTTATGCAAATAAGGTATGTCTAAGATGACGCTAGTCTAGGATGACAATATCTAAATATGCAAAGGTCTAAGTGATCGATTTGGAAGATTCTAAAAGAGGTTATCTATCAGCTAAAGTGTACCACTAGTTTCAAATTAGTTTTTACAAGGAACCTTTGTAGGACTAGGACCAAAGATAAGGTGAACTCCCTAGCTAGACTGGTGAGCTAAAAGGATTCACATGTAGTCTGACAAAAAGATATAATGACTAGGTTCAATGGAAACGTTGGTTGAATCAAAGGTTTATCGAAAGCATGAAAGGTTCCTATCCTAAAATTTTTTGAAGACGATCTCTCTAAAGGAAATAAAGACCCCTAAGATGACAGTAAAATGTATGACTAAGGTACATATCACTAAGACTGAATGATTCCTAAAGTATGTAATCGTGAATGTTTGGAGTGAATGTTACAATTTTTGTCCAAGAATCAATGAAAAAGGATAAGTTAGATACTAGTTTGACTATTTGATCTCACTTTTCTAACAATAAATTTTGGTTTTCTGATACTCAAGCAGATGCATTGCAAAATTTAACAATTGCGGTTTTCTTTCTTAGTTGAATTTTTCTAGTAAATTCAGACTCAGGTATCAGACAGATGAAGTTTTGTTTACAACAGATGTGACTCAGGGTATCAATTATGGCTTTGTACTGATTAGATGTGGTTTTCTAAACTCTGACTGTGTACTGGTCAAAGAAGGTTGTTTCTATGACAGGGCCATATGCCTCATTCCAGACTACAGATGTGGCTCACCTAGTCAGATGTGTCACAGAAGGTATCCATTGCAGTTTTCTAGTTACAGAGGTTGTGACAGATGCAGCCAAGTTATCAAATGTGGTGTAAGACTAAACAAATGCGAGTTTTTCTGACAGATGCGGCTCACATTTCAACAGATGTGACTCTAAGCAAAGTAGACTTAGTTTCTGACATATGCGACTCTAATTTAAATAGATGTGAGCTATACTGAAAGATGCGACTAAAATTTAAATAGATGTGATTCTAAAGAACAATTGTGAGAATCTGGTGAACAGTTGCGACTCTATTGACAGTTGTGGTTTTCCAGTGAATTGTGATATAAAATTGACTCTATTTTGTGATCAAGTTTTGGCAAAGAAAACAATCATAAGACTATATTTTTAGTTTGATTTTGACTCAAATAATATTTAATTTGACAACAGACAAGCACATCCTAGGTTGTGTAGGATAGTATTTACTAAGTTCTAACTTGGTTTCCTAGCCACACTTATTCAAGGTGTATGATTAGTAGCTTGACCCCACTAGCTTCCCTCCACGGCTCAACACTTCATTCAAGGTAGCCAAGCTACAATACCCATGAACATCCCATGGCATACTTTCATCTCTACACATGAACTATAAGAATGTGAGATAGCTTCATAGGTCTAACCTGTTGCATCAGTAAATAGAAGGATTTTGGACACTACAATCAAGGGTGTTTAATTTGGGCATTCTGTTCATGGGGCATGATCCATACGATGAGAGTACCTTTTGATCTATCTTGTCAGAACCATACTCGTGATTACTTGGGATTTCCCCAAGAACCCACTTTTATATACCAGCTAGAAATCCCTCGTGTTCAGGGTGCTATCGGTTTGAGTCATCTTGGGGTGAGTACATTTTCCCACTAGGACAAGCCAAAATTTTAGAGTCAGTAATTGGTTCTCTTACCTAGGATTGCACGAATGCGCAAGGGGAGAGGATACTTTGACATATCGAATCGTAAAGGGTAATAACAGAGCATGATTTCACACCAAACACAATAGATAGTAATTAATTTTTAAACCCAAATGACAATTTGGTAATCTACCAAAAAATTTGTTTCAAAAAAAAGATCTTCGATACACGTCCTGCAAAAAAATTATTAGTATTTTTACAACATTTCTTTGATGATCATCCTACAAGAGGGGTTTCAAAAACTATCTTTAATGATACATCTTGCAGACACTAGTTAATTCCAAAATACATGATGTAAACCAAACATTAGCTAAAAAACATAAAAACACAAAAGAAAGCCATAAATCAGAAATTATATTTAAAAATTCACCATCCAGATACGTCATTTTCTTCATCAGATGCATTGTTGTTAGTCGTGGCTCGATAAATCACAAATGCATCAGAATTTTTTAGATGTGTCATTTCTTTTGGAAGATGCATTTTAGAATGTCAGTTGCATCATTTCTTCTGTCAGATGCATCGTTTCGTATGAAACCTACAAAAATTGAATAAAAGTCTACACATTTGTGAAGATTGTGTCTTCACATCGAGTTCACCAAATGTAACATCAACAAATACAATGAAAGGTTAAATAGCACACAACAATGTAATTCAAGCTCTAATGCAATCTAAGCTAAACAATAAAGAACTAAGGAAAGTTAAAACATAAATAAATTAAACAATCTCACCCAATATCTGTGTAGTTCCATGTATGACCTCAATTTTCCTTCTCCATTTCACTGTGTTGGTATAATTGCCCTCAAATTTCTCTTCTACAAGTATAGCCTATGATAGTGATTTAGCAAAACATCAAAGATTCAGATAATAGATATGCTTCCAAAAGTCATAAGATTTTGGGAGAGGAGTAAAATGATGAAAGATAGATAAATTTGTAGAAAATTGATGATTTGAATGACAGGTCAAGATTGAAAGATAGACAGATGATTCAGATTGAAAGATTGGCATGCATTGAGATAACTGTTAGTACTGGCACGACTGATAAAAACTAAGAATAGAGATAAAGATTAAATAATGATTTAATCTTCGAGTTTGGCATTCGAAAATAGAAGAATTATCTTTGCATGACAAAGATAAAGATAGATTAAAATAAATGTTTTGTTCGAACACACGCACAAGATTTAATTAATTAAATAAATATTTTTAATTAATAAGCATGTGCATACATATGAGTTAGAACTAGATAATTGATTGGTTTTGACAGAGACTTCATTTGAGAAGGACACTCAAACATTAAACCAAGAGATAACTGATTGATTTAAATAGATCTTGAGTTGAGTAGAAATGAATAATTATATAACTTAAACAATTATCTAAATCTAGAATAATATGTTTGAAATAGATTTTTATGAATTAAATGATTATTTAATTCAAGATTCGACATTTAGAAATTAATTAAATAAATAAGATTTATTTAATTATAGTCACAAATGTGATAAAGGTGAATTAAATAAGAATTTATTTAATTTAACAAGAAGGATAAAGTTAATTAATGACAATTAAATAAAGAACGTTTATTTAATTAATCAGGATAGAATAAAGATAAAGTGAATTAATTAAATAATTAAGATTATTTAATTAATAGTTGAATAAATGTTAAAATGAATTAACTAAATAATTAAGTTTATTTAATTAATAGAAGAATTAAGGACTTTAGAGAATAATTAAATAATTAACATTATTTAATCATGACCATGAAGATACGAATTATGAAGAAATTGAAGTCGCTGGCTTAGACCAAATTTTAGGGTTATTCCCTTGCATCCCCTCCACATACAAAGCTAGCTTGCCCCATTCCAAAATGGCCCAAACCTCCTTGTCTTGCTTCTCTCCATCATAATTGGTATGTTCATCTTGAACCAAATCCATTCCCATCACAAAACACACAAGTTTAAGAGTGAGGAAACTCCAGTAGTTGAAATGGCTATACAAAAACTAGAGCCGCAAGTAAAAGTAAGTATGCATAAATAGATTAGCAAGCTTAAGTTGCCATAATTAACAAGTGTGGCAACAGTCAATACAAGTTAACATATCCTGCTTGATCTCATTTGGATAGTACTTTAACATCTTTTTGAATTAATTTTACCAGCTAACTTGGGATATGGAGGATATTATCCCATTTTACTAAATTTGGAGTAAAAGCTCCAAGATTTTCTAAGGCATTGACAACTTTATTGTTGCTCCTATACATGTGATTCACACTGTGATTCCCAAGGGAAATAATGAGATTACGAGTTGAGGCCATGGGGTCATGGAGAGTCGAGCAAGGAGAGGTTCGCCCAATCAGCGTAAGAATCATGTTCCATGAGTCCCCTTCGATAACCAAGTTAGAGAACCCAACTTACATGGCAATTTTAATGTCAGGGAAGGCCACTGCCACCTCAACAAAGCCAGAAGATTGAACCCCCAAGTTGACCACATAAGCCAAAAATAACTTCCCCTTGTGGTCACGAATGACCCCACCCCCACTAGCCCAACCTGGGTTGGGTTTGGCCGAGCCATCAAAATTGAGCTTCAGTCAACCAAGCTTAGGGGGGGGAGGACCAAGGCGTACTTTGTCTATCCGGAGGGATAAGAGAGCTGAAGGAATTAAGGGTCTCAGAAAGGTTCCAAGCAGAAGCAATTGAAACCTCCAGATCATTAGGATTTCTTTCGGGCTTGCAAGGAGTAGTATAAATCAACTAAGTGCTGCAAAATTTAGTTGCAAGTGATTGGATTAAACAATTAATAATAAGTTAAATAATGGAATGAAATAAAGTTAGACAAATCTGCATTTTTTCCACTAAAACAAATCTAAATTTTTTCCTTAAAGAAATTAGGTATTATTGGATTTTGAAATATTTGCGTGCAAATGGAAAAGGGAAGTTGTCATTGAATTGGCAAAAAACATTGCAAATGGAAACAAAATGTTCCCATCCAGTTGGCAAATCAGTATTTATTTGATTTTGGCATGATAAGTGATATTTTGGAGGTTTTCACCTGATATTTTGGAGGCTTCACCTGATATTTTGGAGACTTTTACCATTAAACGAAAGTTGATTTACCATCCCATGACTCAATACATGTGAGACATGTTTCAAACTCAAACACTATATGTAACCTATCAACTAATAATTTTTCTCTTTAAATTATTTACCATAAATAATATATTGAAAAAAAAACAAACACAAACAGCCAACCCACAAATTTGTCCCACTTTTCATGAACAACTTTAATAATAAAAACAAAAACAAAGGACCACAACTTTGTTGACTGTTGAACCTTTCATGAACGAGTTTAATAATAAAAAGTAAAAATAAATCCACACGATAAAGTTGCCTTAAAATTCGGTGGGAAGGGGGGGACCAAATTGAAGAATTCGGTGGGAGGGGGGCGGAACCAAATTGAAGAACCTCCAAGTTCTGTGTGAACTCAAATAGCAATGACGTCTTGAATGGAAGAATTACTGAGGTTCTACTTGCATTCTCAATCTTTAGGTACTCATTCATCAATACAGCCGGACACTACGTCACGTATTCTGACATTGTCTAACACCCAAATGAGCACGCGCTGCATTTTTGTCTCAACAATTTCATGCTTTACAATATCTGCTTGGAAACAAGGAGACCCATTGAATATTGCTTTCGCTATTGGTAATTTACTAGTTTAGCAAAGCAGATATGCCCTAACTGCACTGAGATCATTTGATTTTGGGGCTCTTTCATTTCAACTTCATTTAGTCACAATTATTGTTAATGAATGCGGTGGACACATTATGTAGCTTGAGGTAGATAAGATCCTTAAAATGATTTAATTGGTATTATTGTGTTTGGATTTTTTATTTTTATTTTTATCTTTTATATTTGGGTTTTGTAGGTGTGAGCGTTTTGTTCATGTTTAGTTACATTTATATTATTATGTCGTAAAGGGTTTAAAGACCTCTTCAAAATCTATTTTAATTCTTAATAAAAATTAATAAGAACAAAGAACATAACTATTATATTGTTATATGATTAATGCAATCTCTTTGAGGTTAGATCAATTGATTGATGTTGAGTATTGTTAGCATACAATTTTTTATGACGTATGTATGTCGATATGGTAAGTATGGTTCATTTGATCATCCAATTAAACCAATGGATGAAGGTTATAAGCAAGATCACTTGGTTCTTCAAATGTTGGGATTTTAATCCGCCTTCATATAAAAGAGTGAAAGTCACATATCTAGACCCTTTCACCTTGTACTTGTGGGTTCATGCTAACCAAGTTATCATTTATGCATCAAATAGTGTGTAAGATGGCATATTTCAACTGATTTTGTGAATTACATTATCTTACCCTATCCCATCATAAAAAAATCCCTATAGATCATTTCTAATCCCCGAATCTATTTTTCACTACCTAGGTTTAGTTCCATGAGTATGAAATATATAAAAAAACTCTTGTGCTCATAGATCTAAGCCATAAATTTGAAATTCTAGACATTGTTGTCTTCTTCTACTAGTTTTTTATGAGTTTTAGTAAGGTGTGAATTATTCTAAATTGCATGTTAAGTTTGTTAAGTTGGTGCATTTAAAGAGTAAGCCTAATATAAATTAATCATCTAACATTTAATAATTAGCTTGGAGAATCAAAAGAGCATAAAAGAACAAATTGAATATAACAAAAGTATTGTAACTCTAAAATTGCATCATCATCCTAAGAGAATAATGCACACTTGCTTAATTTTCTTGATCTTCCTTTGTCATTGTTAAATCAGTGCATCTAGAGGGTTGAATCAAGAGAACATGACCCATAAAATTCAATATGCTCATCAAAAGTATCACAAAGTTGGGGGTGGACAAGTTTAATAGTTTTGAATTCATCCAAAATAGATTTATGAAATATAAGTTAAATTTAGTGCATGTGTTCAAGTGTATTCTCATGGAGATTAGGTCTTCATTTGTGTAAGTGACCTAGAGAAATAAACAAAAGTTAAACCCAAGGCTAGTGACACATTTTGAAATAATGCATTAGGATAAATGGATTTCCAACATCTACTTCATTTTGAAAGCTAAGTTCCCCTCCATTTAATTTTAGCAATAACAATTATCAATCCTATCTTATTTACTTGAGTTAATTATTCATTATTGTTTATTTATGTCTTATATGGTTTGTCGATTTATCCTGTATTGATGATTTTGAAATCACATAATTTTTATCATATGGTAGTCCCTTTTTATGAAATAAATTTATCCCTTATGAAGTTATTCTTACATTTGTTCACCTGATTTCACATTATTTGGAATTAGAACTAGTGATTTTGTGTAGAGAGGGGAAACATGATATTAAGTGTTGATTTTTTATTTTTTATTTTGTAAAATGGAAGCTTTTTCATTGTGTCATTTTGTATATTTGAGGAAAAGATTGTATATCATGGATTTTACTTCCTATATGTATATTGAGAAAATCAATAGTATTAGTTATGAGATGTGGAAGTTCAATATGGAAGATCTACTTGAAGAGATATATGAATGGTTGTTTGTTTCGAAAAAAAAAGAAACCATTTGATGTTTCTCATGAAGATCAATTTAAACTAGACAAGAAGGCATGCAAAAATGTATGATTTTCTTGTAGAATTCATCCTCTCAAATATTTTTGAGGAGACTACAAAAAAATTTTATATAATAGGATAGGTGATATCTATCAAAAAAAAAATCTTACTAACAAATATTATCTTAAAAGAAGATTATATTTATTAAAAAGTTAAATATGGTAATTTTTTTATAGACCATTCAAATGTTTTAATCTTTTTAGTTCAAAATTTCTTCTGTATATTGGTTAAGTTGCATGAGGAAGATAATTTCATCTTATTACTCTACTTTTTTTCCTAATATTAAAAAAATATAATCATTTTCATTAGTGGTAGTGGTGTACAAAAAAGAGTGGATAATATTATTTTTGCTCCCCTTTTAGTGAAAACAAGAATAAAATCCATGAATAAAAGATCATTTAATTATGCTTTACATGTACAAGGAAGGTATAAAGAGAAAGTACGGTGTAAATGGGATGATAAGAAGAATAAGTTTATGTCTAAAGCATGTTTTAAAACCATAGGAAAGAGTAGAGTGAATTGTTGAAACTATGGTAAAGAAGAAACATGTGAAGAATGAATGAGAAATAAGAAAAATAGTTTAGATTCCTCCCAAAAAATTCAGCTTATGATGGCAACAATGATGCTTTATTTATTTATTTATTTCCATTAATACAATAAGTAATTATGTTTAGCTTATTGGATCAACTTTTTCCTATTATATGACACCTCACAAGGAGTGGTTGTCTATGTATATAACTTATGATGGAAGAGAGATTTTACATAGTAATACCATGTTTATTCTTGGTAAGAAAAAGGTACAATTATGTTTTAATTATGGAAGGGTTAAAAATCATGATCATGTTTTACATAATTGTAGACATTGAAAAATATCTTGGTCTGCTAGCATCATTTTTCCATCATCTTGGTCTTCTTCCCTATGTAATTAAATATTTTTAATTATTATATTTATAGAAAAGGGGTAAAAAAATTATTGAAATTAAGAATAGAGCATTACATAAAATCAAAGGGCCATGTCCCCAGGAACCCAAAAGAAGCCACCCAAAAAAAGCATGAAACAAAATCTTCCTTCACCAGTACCAGCCTTGTCCTTTGCAAGAATCCTCTCCAAGTCCTAAACAATCTCATGTGAAACCTGATCCCACTCATCAATCGTCTATCTTTCTAAATGTTTAGAAGCCCATTTGGCCAAACAATTAGTTTCCATATTCCATTCCCTTGGAATATGGACAAAAGACACAATCTTCATCAAAGAACTAATCTGCGAAATTTGTTGCACCATCACAACTAACTGCCAACTAACATCAGACACCTTTTGTTCATTACAATAATTAATTAGAACCTAAGAATCTAACTCAAAAATAACCTTGTGCCACCCAAAGCATAAGCTCGCTCAAAAGCGTAGAGGATCACCAAACCTTCCATAAGGTTGATAGTCTACAGTCCTTCATGAACATAAAAGAGGAAAACCAACAAACCAAAATAATCCTTGCAAACCCCATGAATCCTAGTAGGTCCAGGATTTCCCCTAGAAGAACCATCAATATTAAGATTCAAAGTGCTAGCTAGAGGAGGTAGGCATCACCCCACCCCTTGAACTCTCTGCTTCATGCACCTTCCTCTCCAAAAACAAGCTGAAGCTGAAGACAAACCCTGAGTACCTAGCCTATTGACCATTTTAGCATCCCCTTTCTCTAATGGCAACAACACATCACACTTAGCTTCAACTATCTCTTGGATCATACCCAAAATTCTATGCCAAACCTATTGAATCTGCAAATTTTCCCCTCAAAATATTCTCTAATTCCTTTCCAACTAAACCTACAATAGTATAAAAATAGGCCCAACGTACCAAACATCCTACCAAAAAGGGGCTATATAGGGGGGTTTCCCTAGGCTACTCCAAAAATCCACCAAGGAGGAAGCATGAATATAGGGGTTGTTCCAAACTCCCCACTAAAAATGCCAAAGCTACAAAGTAAAGGGACATTGAAAAAACAAGTGAGAAGTCTCCTCTCCACACCCATAAAGAATGCACATAGAGGGGCCTTGAAAATCCTACTTCAAAATATTATCCCATGTCAAGCACTTATTCTAGGCCAAAGTACAAATAAAGTAGTTACACTTCAACCAAGAAAACTTATTCCACACTTTCTTCCACCAATGAACCTCCTCCTCGAGCTGATGAGAAAGCAACACCTGATATCTAGAAGCAACAACATTGACACCCTTAGGGTTAGGAGACCAAGAAAGCACATACTCATCCATGAGCGGCGACATTGTCTCCAAGAAAGAATATTATGAAGCTCAATACACTCCTCCTCCATACCAACAATAGGCCACTCATTGTGATTCTTCCATCTCACTACCACCAGTTGCCCTTGAGAAGACAGGGACTTAAAATCTCTCACCCTCGACCGTCTAGCTTCATAGAACCTCTGGAAAAAAATTCAACAAACTAAGAAACTAGGAGACAATGGGGGGATAGCCATCCAAAGAATCATACTAGAAATGAGCATATGCCCCTCTTGACAAATCCAAAATAAGCTATCCTTGATGAGCATAGCCCCTTTCTTGAGCATACTCCAAATCACCAATCCCTTCCCCATCAGGGAATAATGAAGGATATCACTCTGAGGGATCCCTTGGAAGTACTTAGAAAAAATCTTGGCCTAGATATGATCCTATTCCACACACAACCACCAATACAATTTGGTTTCCAAAGCCACACCAAACAACAATGACTACCTTAACCCAAGACCACCCAACTACTTCGGGCTACCAAAAATGTCCCATTTGAAAAGGCTCCATTTAGAAGACAACAAGCTGCCAACCCATAAGAATTTTCTTGCTAGGGAGTCCAATTCCCTAACAAAACCCATCAGGGCCACCTGAATCATACATCGATAAATGGGGAGAGCCTATACCATAGATTTGAGCAACTGAACATGGCCTACAAAAGACAACTAGTGGTGGGTCCAATGAGTAACTTTCCCACAAAATTTATCGAGAATAGTCTGCCAAGAATCCTTGGGTAGCCTACCAACCAAAATAGGAATCCCAAGATAGGTCAAAGGGAGAGCTCCAATTTTAAATATGAGAATATAAGCAATCCTCCTCTGAATGGAGTCTAGAGTATTGAAGAAAAAGATGGAAGACTTTTCTTCATTAATTAATTGGCCCGAGGAAACAAGATAAACATCCAGAACCTTGTGCAAGTTATAAGCTTCCCTAATAGTGGACATAACCATCAATGTAGTGTCATCCACAAACTACAAGTGAGATTGTGGGGGTAAAACACATCCTCACCGCCACCCCTGAATGAGTCCCATCTCCACATTCCTTCTTATCAATCATCCCAAACATTCAACAAGAAGAAGAAACAAGTAAGAAGAGAGGGAGTCATCCTGCCGCAAACCCCAAGAAGCACCATAAAGTTCAGAGTTCTCCCCATTAATTAAAATAGAGAAGGAAACCGAAGTAACAAAACTCATAACCCAGTGAATCCACTCATCCCAAAAACCAAAAGGACCTAGAACCTTACGGAGGAAGGACCACTAAACTCTATCATAAGCCTTAGCCATATCAAGCTTGATGAACATTACTTTATCTTTCGAGTTGACCATAGAGTGAATGGACTCTATTGCAATAACCACTCCATCCAAAATCTGCCGACCTACCACAAAACCACTCTATTCCTCAGATATTAGCTCCTTAAGCCACTTTTTCAACCTATCAACAATCAGCTTAGAGATAATTTTATAAATAACATTACAAAGAGAGATATGAAGAAATTGGCTTAACCTATGTACCCCATCACATTTGGGGATGAGAGAAAGGAGGGTAGAATTTAAAGCCCATAACATCTTATTATTCTTTTGAGACTCCTAAACAACTTCCAATAAGTCCAACTTGATAATCTCCCAGAACTCTTGAAATAGCTCAATCAAGAAACCATCAGGGCCAGGAGCTTTCCCTTTCCTCATCTGAAACACAGTCCTCTCTAGCTCCTCTAGTGAAATATCACTCATAGGATGTTCCCTCATCTCCCTAGAGACCAAAGAAGGGATACATGAAAGGACCTGAGCTTCCTCAATTGAACCACCTTGCGAGTCCTCCCTAAATAAGGAAGAAAAATACTACACAACTTTGTTCATGATATCATGAGATGAAGAAAGAATCTCTCCCCTGTCATTTACCAAAGCAGAGATAGAATTACCATGTCACCTGGCCTTCACAGAATTGAAGAAAAAAGCAGTATTTTTATCTCCCTCTTGAAGCCACTCAAGCTAAGCTTTTTGTTTCCAGTAGACTTCCTCACGCAACTCCCACTCTTCCAGAGCTTTCAAAGCCCTAAAATCTTCCTGCAATAGATCCTCAGTCACCCCATCCTCCCTGATCAACCTCATAATACCATCCAACTTAGCCTGTGCAACAAACTTCACATGGAAAATGTTTCCAAAGCATTGCCAGTTCAAATGTTTAAGCTGATACTTGATAAATTGAAGCAGCTTAGCAAAAATATACATTGTAGTACCATAAGCAGGTCTACCATACCTCCACCAATTAGAAACATAGTCATGGCGATAGGGGTCATGCAACCACATAAACTGAAACTTGAAAGAAGGAGACCGAGGCACACGAGTAGAAGAGATTGCAAGATTTATAGGCCAATGATCTGAGCCCCTTCAGTCTAATATCTTTGAGCTAGAAGACCACATACCACTAACCCAGTAGTAGGAAACCATGAATTGGTCTAGACATTCTACAATACAGTTGTCTCCCACCCTCCTATTGTTCCAAGTAAACTGGTCATTGTTGGGCTTGATGTCAACAAGATTTAAAGTTGAGATATTGTCTTGAAGTAGCAACGTAGAAGGCCCAAGCCCCACAATACCACCCCATTTCTCAGCCAACTCAGTAATAGAATTAAAGTCTTTGGCTATAATCCATGGATGGTAAGGAACCATGTTTCAGAAAAATTAGATATTGGACCACAAAAGTTGCTTACTTTGGAACTCAACAGGTGCATAAACATTGGAGAAGAGAATAAACTGCCCCATCTCAAAACAAGAAGCCACCATGGAGATAGAGGACTTAAAGAACATCCACCATAGTGGGTGAATCTTCTGAGGGTCCCAAAAACAAGCCACACCCCCAGAAGACCCCTGAGCACCAATGCACTGGTGCTCACAATTCCTCCAGAACTTAGTCACTAAAGTAACTATACACTCAATAGATAAATTGGTCTCCTACAGAGAAAGTACATCATGAGAATGACTTCTAACCAACTCATGAACAATTTTTTGTCGAGGAGCATTGTTCAAGCCCCTTACATTCCACGAAAGAACAATCATTTCAAGGGGCTTGAAAAATGAGAATCCAAATTTTTGATAGACCCTAACTCTACCAAATTCTCCCCTATCATTTTAATCTTTTCCAAATCTTTCTTCCTACAAAGTTTTGAGGCTTTCTCCACCCCCCCTTTCTTGCTATCTTTTTACATAAGGCCCAAGTGGGGAGAAGGCTTGTTGTTCTTAGCTACATCCAAGCTTGCATTCCACCACTGATACACTTTGAACCATTTTTTGATGACAGCTCGTCAGAATTTTGACGGCTGTTTGTCGCTATTTTTGCATTAGAATTTCAACAACATTTGAAACGTTGAAATTATGGCCCGACATCTTCAAAATTCTGACAGGCTATCATCAAAAAGTGGTTCAAAATGTATTAGTGCAAACAAGATAAGAATAATCTTCATTCCCCTTCAAAACCTCAACATTAGGACCCGACACCTCCTAAACCCCCATTTGCAAATTAGTGTCCATGTGTAAAGCAACATCATCCTGTGGAGCTAGAGGAACACCAGAAGTATGACCCTCCAACCTTGAACCCATCACACCCTGATCCAAGCACATTAACCCTAGATTCACTTACTATTGACTAAGATCATCCAATACCTCAAACTTGTTAAATATATCATAATTATCCTGTCTTTCTTTCAAGGTCCTCTTTTGACCCCTATTCCTATTGCGAGCCTTAACTAGAACGAAGCCCTTAGCACCAAACACCTCATTAGAAGTAGGATTCTTCCCCTTATTGACCCTAGAGGGGTTACAAGGATGAATTGGAGGCTGAGGCTCCATAGGCTTAGCCCTTAGGCATCTACACTTCAAATGACCATATTCATAATAGACGTGACATTTGAAAGGAAGGGTCTCATAATCCAATTGTTGCACCCAAGAATAAGAACCCACACACATATCCACAACATATGGAAAGGGTCTACTCAAATCAATTTCAACACAAATTCGGGCAAAATTCATTACCTTTTTACCTAGAGTTTGTGTTGAAGACCCCACCAGTTTCCTGAGCAATGGGGCAAGCAATTGTAAAACATCCTGTCGACAACATTTAATCAGAAATCGAGGAAATTGAACCCACATCAGAACATGATTTGGAAGCTCATTAGAAGGGTTAAAACTTGCATGACATCGCTTGATGAACAACCCAACCTGGTTATAAAAATAGAGGCCCCCCTCAAAGACCCTATTTCGATTAGCCATGCAATTAAATGTGACCATGAAATAATTATTTGCTAGCAACATGATCTCCATTTCCCCCTCTGGTGCCCAAGTCCTTTAGGCCCAAGACTCCAAAAATTGTAGGGAAGCCCTCATTCCCAAGAAATTTGTAGTATAGAGAATGCTTCTAATAATATTCAATATCTTTGACAATCATCTCTGGAAGAATCACCAATTTTGGTCTCTCCATGTAGCACTCAATACATTCATTAATCTTTGAGATTCAAGAACAACTAGACAAGTTTGCTTCGACAAACCTCGTATTCTGAGAAAAAAATGGTGTTATCAAAATGTTTTGTTCCCTAGCTTAGCAACTTTGAACCGACAGCAACATGAAAGTCCATATCAGGAGAGGCTTGAGACATCTCCCCTCAAGACATGGTAGCCAAAAAATACAACGAATGTGGGAGCCCCACACCCGCTCCACCCTACCACTGAACACCCACACTACCACAACCCATGCTCCACCACACACCACCATGGAGGATAGAGGCACCATCGGAAAGAGAAATCCCATCCACTAAATCTCACTGATCCCCAACTCATAGGCCCACAACAACATACACCCACGCCGAAGCAAGGACCCTTACCATGAAGGAACCGAATGGGCCAAGCAAGTAACCTATCTAGCAGGAAGAAGAGAAGCCCAATACACCAGACCGCATGCACTAGTTACACAGTGGCAGCAAAAAAAATATAACTCCACCCTAGATCAAACTAGATGCCAACCCACTCAATGCACAGACAGAAAATTCCAATCACGAGCTAGGACTCGGATGCCCTAGCTCGAAAACCCACAGTTACAAACGTATTTTCCTCCATTTGAAGAGAAAGAAATCCCCAAATAATTTTAATTATTTAATCCTTTATCATCTCCCTCTATTATTTAAATAATTTTAATTATTTAATTAATACATTTATTTATTCTCCTTTGGTCAATTAAATAAATTATCTTTTTACTTGCGTCACTAAGATTTTCTTTCCCTCCATGATTAAATGAATTATTATTCATTCTATGTCATTCATCTATAGTTAAACAATTATTTACAATTATTTATCTATTCATTGGTTTTCTTCATTTATTCTATAGTTAAATAATTATTTAAATTAATTAACTAGCGTTTGTCATTCTTTCTCTATTAAATGATTAATCTTGGATTAATTATTTAATACCCCCTTTTCTATTTCCTCTTATTTAATTAAATTGGTTACATAATCATTTTAATTAAATACCCCATTTTCCTCTTCTTCCACAAATAAATAATTTAAATAAATTATTTATTCTCCCTCTTGGTCAAAGATTCCCTTCTCATGAATTAAATAAATTTATTATTTAATTCTTCCATTATCTCCCTCCACTATCATTTTCGAATCTCAACCATTGATTTTCTCTGGTCTCTTTTTGATCTTTGACTGTTCATTTCATGGCTGTCCCTAGACCACTACTCTATGGTGAATGAATCCTCAACCGTCGATCTAAGAATATTTCTAGAGGATCGATCTCATCCATCCATTCGAATGGCTTTCTATAAAAGAAGGCTTTCTCCTCCATTTTTGATTTAACAACCACATATCTCCAATATTCATGCTTATTATTTGTATTTATTTGCATACAACTAACTGAGGGCAACTTGCAAAGGTTGTTTGGGGAGAGACAAGGGAGATGATTCAACTTCAACATGGGGAGTTCTTTGTTTGAATGATTTCATTTTGTTCCTCTTGTTTGATTGTACTCTCTTGTTTATATTTGAATTTTAGCATAGATTTAGTGTAGTGATTTTAACTTTGTATTTACTATTTGAATTTCCTATCTTAAATTAGTGAACCCAACATGAAATGGACAAAATTTTTAGAAAAACCAATGTCTTTTTTTTTGTTTTTTCTATGTAATAGGTTCGTTAGCCGCAACTACAAAGAGCAAGGATGAAATTGTGAAGGGAAACAACACAACTAAAGGCAGGATTTCAAATTTTAAAAAATGATGCAATCACAAGCTCTTGAGCTACATTTGATATGACACAACTAATCTAGATTGAGTTGCATTTATTGTACGTCATGTTAGCTCTCAAAAATGCAGGTTTGAACCATGAGAGGTTGCCAAGCTCTCACAACGTTTCAGGGTAACAGACAAGGAAAAATGATTTGGACCTTCTACTCTTCAAGTGCTGCTAGACCTAGGTGGGTATACCTATTTGAATAAAGCAGACTTAACCTCTATTCATTTCCTAAAGCAATTTACCCACACTGGAAAATGGGAGTAGATAAATGAGTTTTATTTGGGTATAAATTGTATAAGCAATATCAAGGCTAAAATATAATGTGTTCATATGTAAAAATGAATGAAATTAAACAATGAAATAGTAGAGACTAGTGCCTTATTGGGTGTATGGAGTCAAATGAAAATCTAAAATGAGTAACTTCTTTCTAGCAAAACTCAAATTGTTTGGCATATAAGTTTAAGTTTATAACTAGTATAAACATGCAAGAATGCGATTACCAAGTTCTTCTTAATAATCCAAATGAGATTCCCTAATTACTATGATTGACTCAAATGATTTAATCTTTCCTTGAAAGAACCAATTAATCCAATCATATAGATACAACAAGTGTGCACTGATAAACTAAAAAATATCATTGATATATCGGTTTAAACAATTAGAAAACATCAACCTTGGAGACAACTTCAACAATACTTTTAATTAACACATCAAACAACCTAAACCAGAAAAAATGTCATCACATCAAAAATTCAATTGAAATCTCCATTATTTTTTAAACATGCATCATAGTCTCAAAATTATATACATTTTGTATCCTACTGTATTTTTATTCAATATCTCCTTCTCCCCTCTCTACTATCAAAATGGGTTTTATATATTAGCATCACGAAGGGTCACGTCCATTCGTATTCAAATCTCGGGCAATTATTTAATTCGGGCCTTTTCGAACATTCACTAAACACTTGCTGAGATGTCATGCAGTCATACCGACACTCTAAGTCTCTCCAACTACCACAGATTATATGTCGCTATGGTGTCATGCAGTCTCATCGATGTGTTGAGTCTCACCGATAGCTTATAGATCATATGTCGCTATGGTGTCATACAGTCTCATCGATGTAATGAGTCTCACAAATAGCCTATAGATCATATGTTGCTATGGTGTCATGTAGTCACACCGACATCTTGAGTCTCCCCAAGAATTATTCCTTTGATCCTGAATATGTCACTGTAACTCTCATCGATGAAGCATATCGCTATGACTTTGTGAGTTAGGAAAACACTCCATAGATTACTTCATGTTTTGCTGAGATTTCTTTCAGTCTATCTTCTGATCGCCGAGACATAGTGTTTTTCCTACTGATGGAACTTTATTCGACATGACTCTCTTAGCTCTCACTAATGAAGTAAGTCTCACCAATGATTATTTCTTCCACATATTGCTAAGTCTTAATGTAATCCTGTCGCTGTGACATAGGGGGTCAGTAGGACTCCATAAGCTCATCCCGATGACAACAATGGAATCTCCCTCCATTTTATTTGTGAGGCTAGATGAATACTATGGGACATTACTCTGATAGCTCTTGTCTCGGTGATAGTCAATTTATGCCTAGATCAGAAAGACACAAATGAGCTCAATATGACTCACCCTGATGCATATTGTCTTGCCAATAGGATCTTTCTTTTGTTGAGACTATGAATTGTGTCTACCCGACATATATTACCAAATGAAATTTTATCAGTAAGACAATCCTAATCTCTGGCCAAAAGACTACAAAAAGACATACATTAGTACAAAATGCTTTATGGGCCGGGGAGACCCATATCATCTCTTGCCGATATGATTTATACATTGAAATACTTAGGGTTAGATGAATTCTATGGGACCAAATGATGAAAAAAAACTAAAGCATGGGAAAACATAATATGTAAAGCAGATTCTTGTACTCATGGTATGGACTTCTTTGGAAACTCATGAGTATAAATAGGCATAAAATTTTCAAAATTTTGTAGTTCTAACATGTCGAACTACAATCATGACCCCTTACAGAGCCGCAACTACCTGTTAAGGTTTATCTTTTCAATTTTCATTAAGTTTTTCCTTTTTGTTTTTCTATAGGGTAGGATTTTTGGTTTTCTACTCCTCTATTTCCATCTTGTCATGTTGTTCTTGAGGATTTTAAAAATTGTTTCTTTATAAACAATTGAGCTCATCTTGTTTTTCCTTAAGCTATCAATTTTGCTTTCTTTGCTTATAACAACAAATTGCATTATATTCATAAGGGTTAAAATAAACAACATGCATAATTTCATTCATGATATTTAAAATTAACTTTCTTCATACATCATTGCTTTAAAAAAAACTCAAGTGCTTGTCTGACACCATAAGCGAGATTAAAATTAACTTGTGCTTACATTGTCTTGTGGTTTGCATTTTTCCTTTGGATGTGCATGCTATTCTCTCACACCATTTGGAATCCTTGAGAATCAAAAGCGTCCTTTGGAATTTGTATAACCACCACACATTTGGTTTTGGGATTTTTCTTTTTAAAATGAACCCCATGCAAGTGTGAGAAAAAGGTGTTGTGTATGCTCTCTCCTTGCACTTAGTGCAATTTGGGAGATCAAAAATAACATACTTATCTCACTTTTTTTTACCTTTAGAGGGATTTCCTCCCAACATGTGAGAGGGAACAACCCAAGTTGCACTTTGTTTCATTTTGCTATATAAATTATTATGATCATTGAGAAAGTCTTCGATCGCCTATTGAGTATGTCCTATGCTAACAAGTGCCACCCTAGTATCCGTGAGACACATAAAAATACTTTCTTAGGAATGTACTAGGAGGCCTCTTAATTGAGCTAATATTGTCACATGTCTAGGCACCAGTATTATCCTGCAATACAAATTAAGAACCATTTGTCATAGAGGCAAAAAACCCTTTTACTTGCTAGTGTAGGAGGTTGGACCTTACAAGCCACCCTACATTCCACTATTCATTGTAGAGATAGGAAATCCCTTGGTTCACAAGGTCTTAGGATCTTTAAGGGTAAGAGATTTTGGTGTGATTGTGTGGTGTAAGGGGGAGCCAGTGTCACCAAGATCTCTAGCTGTCTGCTTTGTCTAAGTGATTGGAGCAATCGAAGTAGGGATTCAACAGGTAGTATCTTTTCCAACCTATGTTGTGCATTGTCTATGAGTGTATTTATACACATACACATTATAAACACTCAAATTAGACCAAACAAGAGTTTCTCAACTATTTTCTATTTTTTCCAAAGTCCATTTCACAAAATCACACCAAGGTTAGTCAAGAATCAATCAAAAAACCAATTAAAACCATCAATTTGCAAAACAAACTCTCCGTTAACTACAACTACTTGAAATAGGCTTGTAACTACCTTCTGAGTCACATATATTCACCAAAAACATGAAATTGATACATTACACCAATTTTTTTGTAAACAGGCCCACAACTATTGTAGTTCACTACAACTACTCACTAGAAACCCACATATGAAAATGACACAATTGCTAGAAATAGAGCAACAACTGCCCGATCACCAAAATTTAAAAAAAAATCTTTTCTGAACCTAATCCAATTTATCTTGAGAGTGAACTTGTCATCTAAACCTCAGACTTGCAGATTTTTACCAATCCATTTCATCATTTTCATTTAGGATTTCATTACATTTTAGGTTATGTTATTCATCTTTTCCTTGCATAGTTAATCCTAGGTTTTAGGTTGTACACAGCTTCTCAATTTTAGACATAGGATTTTTATCAAGCCTTTGGATAGTCAATGGTTACTTATCTAACTTGTCATTGACCTTCATCTCTTAATTTATGAACCTTTGTCATTTTCATCCTTCTCAAAACTTGATTCTCAAACTTGTTTCCTAGTTTAGAATCACTTTTTCAAATTCATCATTTTCTCAATTTTGGTCATCACAAAGTTCAACAACAGTTGGGTTAGTTATCTTGGACCTACAATAGCTTGGTTATCATCCTTTTTCTTAAATCCTAAGGTCCATATCCTTAGTGTCATTTTTCTAGTATCCTTTAGTTTCATACCATATCCTTTGATCATAACATCATTATCATCCTCCCAATCCTTGGTTTTGTACTTAGATTGCATCCCTATATCAAAAAAATAACAAAAACATAGCTTAACCTCATTTCATACTTAGTTACATCATTACCTTTGGTCATTGATTTAGCTTTACCTACCCTCAATATCATTACCTTTTGTGGTCACTAAAAGGTAACCCTTCTACATTTTTTGACTCATTTGGGCACTCCTTGTGACTTTGGCTTAAATATTGCCTTCATTTGGTGTTGCAATGTGGATGACACATTCACATTAGGATTTGGGCCCTTGTGAACTGATGGAATTTTAATGATTCCTTGCAAAAGTGTTGTGAGTGTTGTAACACACTTTCACATTTCTCTAGGCTTATCATTAATAATTGGGATTTCTTATGCTTTAATTGGCCCCATTTTATATCCACGGGCCTTATTTATTTATTTTTTATAGAATAATCTTGACAAAAGACATTTAAAACATCAAACTACTGAAAACCCACCTCAAATTCCTAAGGTGGGACCCATTCGCTGAGGGTGGCGAATGAGTCCCCTTTAACTCAAAATTCAAATTTTATTTAAATTTCTAGTGGTTTTTTTTTCTCCAAGATCTAAGGTCAGTCTGTAGCATCATAATTTTGGGAATTATTGCATAATTGAGTATAAATACAAGGTTATTTCTCTCATTTTCATACCTAGCATTGAAGAGATCACTTAGCAAGTTCACAAGAGCATTCAAGGAATTTCAAGAGCAGATTATCAAGCATTTGAGAGCATTTTTCAAGTGTCTTTGATCATGTCAAAGATTATTTGAATCATGTTGTTTTAGAGCTAACAATTGTGGTGTAGGGTTTTGTGCTTCAAGCGAGCACTTCATTCAAGATCTATCAATATCAAGCAAGATTCCAAGTCTACATCCATTGGAGCCATTACTTACATGATTGCAACATCTTATTGCAAGGGTTTGGTGAGTTGCAACATTGTATTTTTCTCATTTATCATTCTCTTTCCATATTTCATTCTATTTCAAGGTTTAATTACCAACAAGGGGTTTGACCAAGGAAAACCCTTATTCACTAACCCCATTATATTTTCCCCTCTTCTTGTGTGTGATTTGTAGGGATAGGTTGCAAATTTTCCAAGAATCAAAGGTGGAGAAAGGTTGTCAAGTTGTTCAAGTTGTTAAAGTTTCAATCACACCTAGGAGAAGCTTGGAGAAGGTCTACAGGTGGAACTTTATAGATTTAGACCCAAAAATCAGTCAAATAGAGCAAAGTAGACCATGAGACACAAGATCTAGTCTAAAATTTTCTAAGAAGTAGAAGTGGATTGATTCACCACTATTGGTGAATGAGTCCCACTGTATAGTCCTGAAGAATATTTTTGTAGATCTGGATACTCTTTTGGAAAAAACATGTTCCAACACATTTTCCCCGAAACAAGACTGATTCAGCCAGATTGGTGTATGAGTCCCAGTCAGCATTAATAGTAGATTTTTCAAGAATTCATACCTATATTCTTCCTGCTTTAGTTTCCCTGGTGCATATTTTTAGTTTCATAGTTTTCTATTGCATTTTGTTTATCTTTCTAGGTCATTTAACATTTGTTTGCATATCACATTATGTTTTCCAACATTTTCTTTTCCAAGTTTATACTTGGAGTAAACCCCCTTTCCTAATTTCAAATCATATCCTAGGATATCTTATTGTTAGATTTTCTCCATCCTTTATTAGGTGAAGATCTGTAAGGTGTCCTTGAGTGTGGAGAGTGTAAAATTGGAGCTCTCTCTCTTTGTACCTCTTTTGGTCAAAGTGTAGATGCATCCACATTTCCATTGTCCACATTTTGGTAAACCCAACATTATATCTCATCTTAATTTTGATTTGGAGTGCATTTATGCCCTAGATTTAGCTTTCATTAACATTGCATTGGTTATATTGCATTCTAGGGTCTCAAAATTTGCATTAGTGAAAAGCTCATTTAACTTGTATTATTGCATCTTAATTTCATTGAAAATTAGTAAATTTCTACATTGGCACCTCAAATTTGCATCATAAAACATAAAAATCATAAAATCCAATTCAAAATTTATGAAAATTTCCAAAAAAATTAGCACCTGGACTGCATATTTTTCATTGCATTTTTTGGCATTTACACTTCATTTTCTGAGTTTTTGTTTGCTACTATTACATTTTTGTTTTACTTTGCAGACTCTCTAGTTCATTCAAATCATTGCATTTAGCTTAATTTCATTCATCTTGTACATTTGTTAAAATCAAAATTGTATTTACAACATTGTTGCATAGTTTAGAATCTAAAATTTGCATCATTGATATGTGCTTTAACAAGCTATGGATTTCATTGAAGTACTTAGTGGATGTGCCAAGTTGTGCATTTGGAAATGACCCTAATTAAATTGAACTCACTCATGCTCACTCAACTCCTAATGCATGTCCTCATGATGTTGACATCATTGGAGAAGATGATGACAACATGAATAATTTCCTAAACGATTGTCTTGATAACCTTGAAGCTAATGCATCCTTTTATCCATCCATGAACCAACCAAATCCTCCTACAATACCACCTCTTGAGATGTTTGGTTACTTACATCCTAAAAAAAAATTTGAACCTAAGTTCCCTATAACAAGTGAACCTGGTTCCTCTAGACAAGCAAACACTCAACCATTTTATGCTAACAAAGTAATAAACACTCCCATCAATCTTGAAGAAACATATGGAAAAGGCTTCATAATCTTAAGAAAACAAGTATGTGACACAAAAAGTGAACATGAAATTCATCAACTCTTAGAGAAAACACCAATGGATGAAAACACAAAGAGGTTAGGTTATCAAGATCCCTCTCATAAAAGAAGGCCTCCTAGAGAATATCTAAGGCTCTGAGATGATGGTACGGTAATCTTTGATTCCCCTCCTGATATGAATTTCCTTCTTCCTAGAGAGAAACCCTTGACTAATAACAATGAAAAGGATGAAAAGATCCCCTTGGGTCCTCCACCTTCATATTCAACCAAAGAAAAGGGTGAATCTAGAAAACACAAGAGGCCTTACAAGTTAGAGAAACTAAAGTCTCCTCGCCCACCACCCAAAAGTGAAAGGAAACTACAATTTCTTTTGAACAAAGAATTGATAACATTACCACTTATGAATCAATTAGTTCTATATCCTAAAGATGCAAAAGTCCCACATTTTATATAACATCAAGTTCTCAAAGATATTACTAATGAATGTTGTGCATTTCCGTTAGTATTGAAAAACTTTCACTTTGATGGCATGATTGACATCGTGTGATTGCGTAGCTTTCTATCGTTTCATCCAATGTCATGCAATAGTCATAGAATATTCTATTCTCACTATTACATGACCTTTCCCATCACCTACCTTGGCTCATTCTTGTCTCACACTCATTGGGGGCAAGTAATTGTTAGTTGTTTCCTAGTAATGCATTTGATGTTGTCCCTTAGGTTTTTCATTCACCTTCCTCTTATATAGATTGAGATTGGGAGGTGGATGACTTTCTCATAAGTTGACTCACATTTTCCTTACTAGTCTTTTTCATTTTCTTTTTCTTTTGTGTGATTGTATGTGCATAATGTGATCCCCTGTAACATTTTGTTTGATACTTTCTCTCTATTTGTGACATTCCTCTATTTTTACCTTCATTTTTCTCTACAGTCGTGCACCACTTTCACTTTTCATCTTTATCTTTTTCTTGTGTTTTCCTTTTGGGGATGACACAAGGCATCAAGACATTCACATCTCCATGTTGATCTAAAAGGATTTTCTTTTCTTTTCCTTTTCTTTTCATCTTTATCATTTTCTTGTGTTTTCCTTTTGGGGATGATGCAAGGCATTGAGACATTCATGTCTCCTTCATGTTGACCCAAAAGATTTTCCCATTTTCTTTCACCTTTTCTTTTTCATTTGTCTTGTGTTTTCCTTTTGGGGATGACACAAGGCATCAAGAAACCCCATGTCTCTTCCCTGTTGACCCAAAAGGTTTTTCTTTGATTTCACTCTCTTTGTGTCATTCTTCTAGTTCTATGTGTATTTGGGGGATGATGATAATTCCAAGATCTCTAAAAACATTATAGCAAAGAACATATTGACCCCAAATCCATAGACCCCTTATGTGTTTGGTAATTTCATTTTGGGGGCAACCGGGCTCTCTTTTCTTTTTCTTTTACATGGTACAACCTCACTTGAAAACATATGACTTGGCATAGGGATTTCCATGTTGGCTCTCATGTCTTCTTTCCTGTTTGCAATTTTCATTTTTCTACTTTAAAGTAATTGTTGATAGTACGATGTTCAACAATTTCTTTAAAGTGGGTGCATACATTGGTATTACTCTTTTTCATTTTCCTTTTTCGTCATTCTTAGTGCAACCTTCTTACTTCATACAATGAGTTTGTCACTTTGTTGATGAAATTGGGTGTGATTTCCTTCATGAGTGTGATCTCTCTTAGCATATTGCATTCTTCTTAGTGGCTTGATGCGACACACTACATCCCCTAAGTTACAAATTTTCTATTATTTGATTGGTCCTCTCTTGGATAAATTAGGCATAATGTTCCCTAAGTTAAAGACCTTGCATGAACTAAGAAAGACTCCTTTGAAAATTCTTTTCATTTTTTATTTTACATTTGTTGTTATATGGCCACATTGCATAATACAACTTGTATGCCTATGGAGCTATTGTGTTTGTTCATGAGTTTGAGGCATACAAAGTTTTTCTTCTCTCATGAAGCTTGAAAAGTCATTTTTGTGGCTCCTTATTAAAGTTATCAGGAGGTATAAATTTGGTATGGTTGAGTGAGAATCCCAATCTTAGGCATGACTTTCCCCATAGCCACCTATGTGTGTGTGAGTGCATACCAACCATGAGTGTATGTTTCTCACCTTTTTAGGACTTCTCACTTGGTAGACAGCCAGGAGTTCTATCACCTCAGAGTGAGTATGCATTTTTTAAACAAACAACCTAGATCTGATCCACATCAGGATGGAAAAATAGTCAAATATTGATCTAATTCTTTTACTTCTCTTTTTCTTTTCTTTTTTTCATCTTTGGCAACGTATGATTGGGTTTTTCATTTTTCTTTATATCATTTTCATGTGTGTTCTTTTGTGCTTATGTTGGTTTGCCATGGGATCTTGATCCTGGGGGATTGATCACCCCTCTTGATTGTTGTTGTCTCATCTTGCTAGCACTGGTTCATTTCAACCCCTCTTGATGCGTGTTGGTCTATTTTAGTGTGATTTTGAAGCAGACTCGTCCTCTCACTAAAGTGGGGGCCAAATGTGGTCACTAAAAAGTAACCCTTCTATCTTTCCTAACTCGTTTGGTCCCTCCTTGTGACCTTGGCTTAAATATTTCCTTGATTTAGTGTTAAAATGTGGATAACACATTCACATTAGGTCTTGGGCCCTTGTGAACTAGTGGAATTTTAATGGTGCCTTGTAAAAGTGTTGTTAAGTGTTGTAACACACTTTCACATTTCTTTAGGCTTATCATTAATAATTGGGGTTTCTTATGCTTTAATTGGCCCCATTTTGCATCCACGGGCCTTATTTATGTATATTTTTTAGAATAATCCCAGCAAAATACATTTAAAACATCAAAATCCCAAAAACCCACCTCAAATTCCTAAGGCGAGACTCATTTTCCATTATAGGAAAATTAGTCCCGATAGGTGGGACCCATTCGCCCAAGGTGGCGAATGAGTTCCCTTTAACTCAAAATTCAAATTTTATTTAAATTTCTAGCCATTTTTTATTCTCTAAGATCTAAGGTCGGCCTATAGTGTTGTACTTTTGGGAATTATTGCATAATTGAGTTTAAATACAAGGTTCTTTCTCTCATTCTCATACCTAGCATTCAAGAGATCACTTAGCAAGTTCACAAGAGAATTCAAGGAATTTCAAGAGTAGATTATCAAGCATTTGAGAGAATTATTCAAGTGTCTTTCATCATGTCAAAGGTTATTTGCATCATGTTGTTTTAGCTCCTAACAATTGTGGTGTAGGGTTTTGTGCTTCAAGTAAGCACTTCATTCAAGATCTAACCATATCAAGCAAGATTCCAAGTCTACATCCATTGGAGCCATTACTTACATGATTACAACATCTTATTGCAATGGTTTGGTGAGTTGCAATATTTTCTTTTGTTCATTTATCATTATCTTTCCATATTTAATTCTATTTCAAGGTTTAATTACCAACAAGGGGTTTGACCAAAGAAAACCCCTATTCACTAACTCCACAAAAATTTTACCTCTTCTTGTGTGCGATTTGTAGGGCTAGGTTCCAAATTTTCCAAGAAGGAAAGGTAGAGAAAGGTTCTCAAGTTGTTAAAGTTAGCATCACACCAAGGAGAAGCTTGGAGAAGGTCTAAAGATGGAACTTTATAGATTCATACTTGAAAATCAGTCAAACAGAATAGAGCAGACCGAGAGGCACAAGATCCAGTCCAAAATTTCTTAAAAAGTAGAAGTGGAATGATTTTACAATATTGGTGAATGCGTCCCACTATATAGGCCTAAAGAAGATTTTTGTAGATCTAGATACCATTTTGGCAGAACCTGTTCCAACACATTTTCCCTAAAACTGGATTGATTCACCCAGATTGGCGTATGAGACCCAATCAACATTAATAGCATATTTTTTAGAATTTCAGGCCTCCATTCTACCTTCTTTAGTTTCCTAGGTACACATTTCGAGTTTCATAGTTTTCTATTTCATTTTGTTTATCTTTCTAGGTCATTTATTATTTTTTTGCATATCACATTGTGTTTTCCATCATTTTCTTTTCCAAGTTTATACTTGATGGTGAACCTTATTTCCTAATTTCAAATCATATCCTAGGATATCTTATTTTCATATATTTTTTATCCTTTATTGGGTGAAGATCTCTAAGGTGTTCTTGAGTGTGGAGAGTTTGAAATTGGATCTCTCTCTCTTTGTACCTCTTTTGGTCAAAGTGTAGACGCATCCACATTTCCATTGTCCACACCTTTCATCATTGATTATTCACCCTTTGGTATCAATTGGAATCCATTGGTCTCATTTAGCTTCATATTTACTCCTAAGGTCATCATTACCCTTGCATGGTCATCTTGCACCCTTATATCCAAAAAATCACAAAAACATAATTTAGTTTCATATCATCTTGCATTATCATCCCTTCCAACTTGCAAGTCTTACATGGTTCAAGCAAGTCGTCCAAGGATTTTACGCATTTTTGATGAGCTCATTAGTACTAATTGTAATAGATACTTTTATGCACTAGCCCAAGAGGGTGCTAAACTTCCTCAAGGCTTTGATGTCTCCACAATTTTGGAATGAGAAACACAAGCACTAAACCTAGGGCTTAATCAAAAACCCATTTGCATTAGGAATTCCATATTCACAAAAAATGTCTACCACATTTCCACTTAGGACAACAACACATAGGGAAACATCTACCACACACATTTCTAATATCTCCCCATTTGAAGAAAGAGAACTCATGCAACAACACAAGGACAAAATTTTACATTTCTTAACTCATTGGCTTCATCAAGTTCCATGGGTTGGACTTTTACAAATCCTTTATTTCAAAATATTAAACAAGGTCCTATGCCTCAAGGTCATACACCTACATTTCAAAACACAAACCAAGGTCCTACATCTCAAGGTCCCACACCTATATTTCAAGACACAAATCAAGGTCACACATTTCAATTTCAAAACACTACCCCATTAAATCAAAATTAACCAAATAAATCAAGGAGGATTCACATTGTCCCATGAAGACTGCCTAATTAAAACACTAATCAAGGACCTACATTTTCAAATGCCAATCAAGGGCCTACATTTTGAAATTCCAATCAAGGACCTATATTTTCAAACACCAATCAAGGACTTACATTTTCAAATACTAATCAAGGACCAACATTTCCAAACACTAATCGAGGACCTACACCATATTTCTAAAACAAAAATCAAGGTCCTACACCTCATACTAGCTGAGGTTAAACATTTCAATTCTAAAATACAAATCAAGGGCCCACACCACAATTTCAAAAAGCCATACCAAATACAAACATAAATTTTGGGAAAATTTTAAATATCAATTTCACTCCAATCTAAACCAACTCCAATGCCACATTTACACATCAATATCACCAAAGTAATAGGTTCGATGTCACAAAATTTCAATCCCAATCCATACCTAATATGTGACCTCAACACCAATACCATGACACAAAATAAAACCAACACAACACCATCTCTTGCAAAAACCTTGATGCAACAAATACAAGCCATACAACAATAGATGACAAACATACAATTCAGGAACAACAAGAAAACTTATTCCATGGAGGAATTGTGCTTCTATCCATTCGATAGAAGTCTATACATGCCTCCATTTCCCCCTCACTTCATTGCACCAAGTTTACCCAAGTACAAAGGGAAAGGGGATCCAGTAGAACACATACAAGAATTTAATATAGCATGTATGGGAATCACTTATGATCCTACTTATTTGATAATGATATTCCCACAAAGTCTCGTAGGGCCAACTCTAGACTGGTTCACACAACTTCCTATAGGGATTACGACACAGGGTGACTTTGTTGATAGGCTCATTAATCTCTTTTCCTTCAACATAGAAAGTGACGTAACCATTGCAAAATTATGCACAACTAAACAAGAAGGGGAGTCACTTACCTCATTTTACCAAAGATGGTGAGGTATGGATAGCAAGTGTCCTTGCCCCATCCCTAAGAAACAAATAGTCACCATGTTTGTGGAAAACCTTAATGTAGAATTAATGACTAGACTTCAAATACAATGTTGCACAACCTTTGAGGATATCATTGAGAAAGGTATCTTTATTGAAAAGGCTCTTGTGACAAAGGGACTAGTTAAAGTGCATGAAGAAACCCTAGAGCCAAATAATGGCAAAGGTAAATTTTGGTCCTGAAACAAGAATGTCACTAATGATGGAGTCGTTGATGCTAAAGTGATAAAAAAGTTCCTACCATTCACCGCAAAGGTGTTTCAAGAATGAAAAGAGTGAAGGTGTTGTCATTGATGTCAACTGGTCAATTGGTTATTAACTCGTTGCAAGTTATTAGCTGTTCATGTCGAGGATATTGAGAAAACTGTACTGAAGAAAGGTTGTAGGTGTTCAGTGGTTGCTCCATGTTTTTCTCCAAGATTGATCCTATGTTTGTGTGTTTCAAATATGTTGTTTGTGGTTGTTGGAAGCTACTATATCTAGATTTTTGGCTGCTAATTCGTTGTACAGTGTGAGCTATGTTCAGTAGTTGTGAACTATGATTTTTTATGGTTTTGGCTGAGGGTTGGGAGAAATGTTGTTGGTTCAGATTTCTCTTTGTAAAAGTCTTATGACTTGCAATTATATATTTAAGTTATTATGATTGTATTGAAGCTAATTTCCGTATCTAGAAGGTTCATGCTTATTTGCTTTATGTGTTTTATACTGGTTTGGCCAAGATTTTGTTAAACACTATCCTCGAAGTTGATGAAGCATGTTGGATCTATTTGGGTCCTTATCAAGTGTGTGTTTGGGTTTCCCTCATTCTAATTCGAACCTAGGATGTTTTGGCACTGACCTGATTTTAATTTAATGTTGGATGGATGACTTTGGAATGTTTCAAAGTTGAAGATGGTATAAATACAAGATGAGTTAGTGGTGAAAGATGCACAAAGAGATAAGTGCAAAGAAATAAAGTAGATAGATGTGAGATTGATGTGAATTATTGAGTGTCTATGATGTGAGTGAGGAAGATTAGTGCGAATCCTAAATGCTGAGTTTTTGAATGCAATGAGTTAAAGGTGCACTCTATCATTTATGCATGGTTGCAAGTGGTTGAGAAAATTTTTGTGGATTTATTTGTTGCAATGATATTTTTTCTCTTTGTAACACATCTCTTCTATCTTCTTTTTATCTGTTGTAGTGAGTCCTCTGAGTTGTTAGCCTTATTGGATAGTGATTCTTGATCCATAGAGTGGGTCTTTATTTTGGCAGTGAGCCTTGTTTCTCAGGTAGTGAGACTTTGTAATAAGTTTTGATATTCTCTATAGTTAATCCTCACCATGGTTTTTCCCTCATTTGTTTTTCCACATAAATCTGGTGTTTTGTTTTTGTGATGGTTTTCAGTTTCTACACTTGCACTTAAATGTTTAATCATTTAAGCAGTGTTAAGGATTAGTTCCCCTGAATGAATTAAGATTTAAATTTGTGATGATTGATCCATCCCCTCTCTTAGTTGTCTTGTTCAACAATTGGTATTAGAGCTTGGTTCCTTGGTGAACATATTAACTTATTAAGGATAGTCTCAAATGGATAGCAAAGTTACTTATGATTATCTAAGGTTCGATGGAACTAATTATACTATCTAGAAAATACAGACATAAGAATATATGGACTATTATGGATATGATGAGGAGAAAGCTTACAAGAATATTTACACTCCTCATGCTAATGGTCCTAGTACGGATGATGAGATCAAAGCACATGAAGCGAACAATAAGGCGAAGTACATTTATAAGAATATTCTTCTACATTCCGAGTTGATTAAGGTTCAAAATTTGAAGACTACTAAGGAATTCTGGAATGCTTTGGAAAGGGTGCATGAAGATGATGAAAGAGTCAAAGGAAAATTTGTAGAATTTGGAAACATAGTTTGAGCTCCTGCATACGTTTGAATATGAAAATGTTAAAGTTTATGTACAAAGATTGGATGAGATAGTAGCTAGAATGCGAGGACTTGGTGCTATTGTAGATGAAACCAGGATTGTAAAGAATATTCTAAAAAATCTCCCTGATGATTACAATTAAGATGTATGTGATATTGAATAGAGTATAGATTATAATACCTACACTAAAGATCTATTGTTGGAATCTCCGACATCTTATGAGATGAGGAAGTTGAATTTGAGAAATGAATTCAAATGAGAGACTACTTTTAAGGGTACAAAAATTGAAGATCCAGATGGTGAGAATCCTCATGAAGTAGAAGCTAACTTTGTGAGAAGGATGAGGAAAGGAACCAAAAATTATGAAGGTAAGTTACCCTTCCATTTCTTTACTTGTGGAGAAATAGGTCATTATGCTACAATGTTTCCAGAAAGAGCTAAGAGGAATACATAAAGATATGAGAAAGAAAAGAAAGATAAGAATATTATATGACTGAGAATGCTAGTATATCTGATGAGGATTTTGATTATGAAGATCCTAATGAAAATGAATGCTTGTTCTTGGCTATAAAGGATGAACCTACTTCTACTAATTCTAAAAAATAGGTGAACGAATGCCCTCCAAAGAAAGAGAAAAATGAAGGTACTGTAATCTCTGCACTACATGCTAAACATGAAAACAACTATTGGGTTGTTGATAGTGGTTGTTCACATCACATGATTGGTGATAGGAGTAATTTTGTTAAACTTGAAAAGTATGATGGAGGCTTGGTTATGTTTGGAGATGATACTGGTTCTAAAATTTGTGGGATAGGTTCAGTAAGTTTTGATGGCAAGCATAATACTAATGATGTCTACTATGTTAAGGGATTAAGGAATAATCTTTTGAGTGTTGGATAGATGTGTAGTAAAGCATATCATATTGTATTTGAGCATGAGAGATGTGAGATCTAGAAAGGATCCATAATAGTGATTGTTGCAGGAAAGAAATATGAAGGAAATATCTATCAACTTAAGGGTGTTGATGGATGATGCTTTATGACTCAAATTAATGACAATTGGTTGTGGCATCATAGAATTTATCATACGAATTTTGATAACTTGGTGAGCATTAGTGTATTTTGTGCCATGATATATTTACCAAGGATTACAAATCCTATTAATTCTATTTGCAGGAATTGTTAGTTTGGAAAACAAGTAAGAAGCCATTACAAATCAAAGGAACAATCTACTACCAGACTACTAGATTTAATTCATACAGATATTTGTGGTCCTACAAGAGTGAGAAGTTTATAATGTGAAAGGTACTTTATGATTTTGATTGATGATTATTTTAGATATACATGGGTTACATTTCTTAGAGAAAAATTAGATACATTAGATAGATTCATGACAGTCAAAGGTATGGTTGAAAATGAAGTAAACTTGAGGATAAAATGCTTAGGGTTTGAAAAAGGTGGAGAATTCACCTCCCATGAGTTTAATATTTTTTGTGAAGTACATGGAATATAAAGATAGTTATCTGTTCTGAGAACTCCACAATAGAATGGATTTGTTGAAAGAAAGAATAAAAAAATTCAAGAGGGCAATAAATCAATGATTACTATGGCTGGTTTACCAGAACTATAATGGAGAGAAGCTATTCACATTGCTATTTATGTATTCGATTGAGTTCAAGCAAGATAAAATAGTACAAAGACCCCTATGAGATCTATGGTGTGGAAGAATTCCTACTGTTAAGTATTTCAAGGTATTTGGAAGCAAATGCTATATCAAAAGAGATAGGAAAATTTAGGAATGTTTGATGCAAGAAATGATGAAGGAATTTTTCTTGGATATTCTACTAAAATTAAAGCTTACAAATGTTTCAATAAAAGACCAAGAAATATTGTAGAAAGTGTAAATGTCAAGGTTGATGAAACAATGAAAAATGAAATTGATATTGATGGTTATGTATCTGATGAACCCAATTGCATAAGATTTGAAGAAATTGTGGAAGAACGGGGAAAGGATGAGCAAGAGAAGTAGAATGAAGAAAATAAAAGAGAAAAAGAAGCTTTGGTGGTGTCCCCTAATACACCTAGATATGTGTAGAAGAATCATTCAGAAATTCAAATTGTTGGAGATAACAAAAAAGGTGTGTTGACAAGACGTAGAGCTGCTGTTGAAGTAAATTTTTGTTTACTTTCTAAGATTGAACCGAAAACTATAAGTCAAGCATGTAAAGATGAAAATTGGATGGAAGTTGTAAAAGAAAAACTTTTGTAGATTGAGAAGAATAAAACTTGGGAATTGGTTCCAAGACCGGTAGATAATATCATTATTGGATCAAGGTGGGTATTCAAAAATAAGTTGAATGAGAATGGTGAAGTGGTTAGAAACAAAGCAAGGCTTATGTGTAAAAGTTACTCGCAAGTAGAAGGAATAGATTTTAACGAGACTTTTGCTCTGGTGGAAAGAATGGAAGATATAAGGATGTTCTTAGCATTTTCTACTCATAAAGATTTCAAGGTCTATCTGATGGATGTGAAGTCTACATTTTTTAATAGTGAGCTAGAAGAAGAGGTCTACATGGAACAACTAGAAGGATTTTAGTTGTCAGATCAACCAAATATGGTGTGAAGATTTAAGAAAGATTTATATGGACTGAAACAAGCTTCGAGAGCTTGGTATGTAAGGTTAGACAGGTATTTGATTCAACAAGATTTCAATAAAGGTACGATAGATAGTGATTTGTATTTTAAAATTGAAAATGAAAAAATATTGATTGTGGTTGTATATGTTGATGATATTATTTTTGGAGGAAATGGAACTATGTGCAAGTTGTTTGTGAAAGAGATGCAAAAATAAATTGAAATGTATATGATTGGTGAGATGAATTTCTTTCTTAGGATGCAAATTAATCAAATAGAGAAAGGAATTTTTATTTCACAGTCCAAGTATGTGAAAGAGCTATTGAAGAAGTTTGGGATGGAAGGTTCCAAACCGGTATGTAATCCTATGATGACTGGTTGTAAATTGTGTAAAGATGATGATTCACCTAAGGTTGATTAGAGCAACTATAGATCTATGATTGGTGGACTATTGTATTTTACTACTACTAGATTAGATATTATGCGTGTTGTCTAACTTGTGGCTAGATTTCAAGAAGATCCTAAGGAAGCACATGTTGCTACTAATAAAATAATATTTAGATATATGAATGGCACTCCAAATTATGGGTTATGGTATCCTAGGGATACAAAATTTTCACTAAGTGGGGTGCTGCCACAAAAGTGGTGTACACTTTCTAGGAGATCCTGATTTTTGTTGAAATCACATATTTTTAGAAAATATAATGATTTAAGCCTTGAAAATTTTCATTTAAAGGATTCCAATTGAATAGGGTTTGATCAAACCACCTTAGACCAAGCCCCCTTGAATAGGACCCTACTAGTTTTAAATCATACCTATAACAAAGTCTCCTTTACACCTATCAAAATGTTGATAAAAAACCACTTTTGATTTACCTTTTGGGGGATAAAATGAATTCATTTAAAAAAAATAAAATTTTTAAGTATGTATTCCTTATTATAAGCTTTCAAAAAAGTATAATTTTAATTAAATTAAATTTGATTATTATATTTATTTTTTATTTCTTTGTGAATGTAGGTTTTTCATTGAAAATAAAACTCTTTGTTCTACACGTGGAAAAATAGAAGATTATCAAAAAAAAATTGAAAAATATGAGTGCACTATATATTGAAGTCCTTGATCCAACAAAAAAAGAAAATTTGAATTTCAATACATACAAAAAAAGTTACGCATTATACAGTCGCACTATGTCTAAATTGTAATTGGTTTGACTTCAAAACTTGATTAAAGAAAAAATATTCAATAAAAAAATATCTAACCAAGTGGAAGCACTAGATATCAGAGTTGCAAATCCAAATTCAAAAGAATTAGAATTTTATCCTTCATGGAAAAAAAGTTATGCATTATACGGTGAGCATCACTTTTTAAAAATGTTGTTTTCTAAAAAAACTAGTTTTCGAGGGAGATGGAAAAATAAATGCAATCTGATTCCAATTTTTTTGAAAGAAATATATTTAGAATCTAGAGACAAAATTTCATGAAACTCTAGTTTGCATTATCTTCAAATTCCTCATGGTTTACCCGTTATAGGTGCAAGAAAGTGAAGATTTAGTTAAAAAAATTATTTCAGTGTCCAGTTTGGCCAAAAATTATAAACCACTATTGTGGGATCACCCACTTCTTGCTTATACAGATGCAAATTGGGTTGTATGTGTAGATGATAGAAAGAGTACAAGTGGTGGTGCATTCTTTCTTGGTTGCAGATTGGTGGCATGGTTGAGAAAATAGGAAGATTTAGTTTCCTTGTCTACTATTGAAGTTGAGTATATTGTTGTTGCATCCTACTATACACAAGTTCTATGGATGGAACATTAATTGAAAGATATCATAATGGTGTATGATGAACCTATTTCTATCTTTTGTGATAATACAAGTGCAATTAAAATTTCAAAGAATCCAGTAATGCACTCAAGGACAAAGAATATATATATCAAGTATCATTTCTTGAGAGAGAAGGTTGTGGAGGATGAAGTAAATATTGAGTATGTTCCGACGAAGGATCAGATTGTTGATATATTTATGAAGGTTCTTCCTAAAGATATTTTTTAGTATCTCTGGGAGAAGTTAGGGGTCATTGCTCCTCCTTTCTTAAACTAGATGAATATGGATATGCATCAGTCTGATAGATCTATGGATCTATATTTCTTCTAAACTAATGTTTGGTGGCTACCTCTCAAGAGGAGCAGGTAGTATCATGTGTTCCCATTGTGAGTATTTTGTTTTTAATGTCAAAGGGGAAATTAATGTAAAATATCTTTTTCCTTTATCATTTATGTCAAAGGGGGAGAGAAAGAATGTGAATAAAGATTATCTACTAAGGGGTAGAAACATAAAAATCTTGAGAAGTTTATTAAGAGCTTGTATGTTGTCTTTGATGGTTTTTCACATCATTTGTTGCCATTAATGAAAAAGGGGGAGATTATTCCAAGAATGAAAAGAATGAAGGTGTTGTCATCCATGTCAATTGGTCAATTGGTTATCAAATTTTGTTGTTTCCATTGATGTCATGGTTGTAGTTTAATGGTTGTTCATGTCAAGGATATTGATAAAATTGTATTGAAGAAATGTTGCAGGGGTTTAGTGGTTGCTCTCAGTTTCGCTCCAATATTTTCTCCTATGTTTGTGTGGTTCAAATATGTTGATCATGGTTGTTGGAAGCTTCTATATCCAAATTTTTGGTTTGTTGATTCATTGTACAGTTTGAGTTATCTTCACCAATTGTGAACTGTGATTTTCTATGTTTCTGGCTAAGGTCCGGGATAAATGTTGTTGGTCCATATTTCTCTTTGGTAAAGTCTTATGAATTGAGGTTCTAGAGTTAAGTTATTAAGATTTCATTAAAGCTAATTTCAATACTTGGAATGTTTGTGCTTAATTTTTTTATGTGTTTTACATTAGTTTGGTTGACCTTGTGTTGAACACTATCTTTGGATTTGATGAAGCATGTTGGATCTATCTGGGTCCTTATCAAGCATGTGTTTGGGTCACCCTCATTCTAATTCCACCCTAGGATGTTTTGGTGCCAATTTAATTTGATTTTAATGTTGGATGGCTGACTTTGGATATGTTTCAAAGTTGAAGATGGTTTAAGTACAGGATGAGTTAATGGTGAAAGATGTAAAAAGAGATAAGTGCAAAGAATTAGAGTAGATAGATGTGAGAAAGATGCAAATCAGTGAGTGTGTGTGATACAATTGTGGCAGATTAGTGTGAAGCCTAAATTATGAGTTTCCAAATGTAGTGAGTTGAAGGTGTACTCTATCATTCATGCATGTCTCCAAGTTGTTGAAAAAATTGTGTTGGATTTCTCCGTTGCATTGGCATTGTCTTCTTTTTGTAACATATCTCTTTTATATTGTTTTTATCTCTATGGAAATAATCCTTTCAAGTTGTTAGCCCTATTAGATAGTGATTCCTAATCTAGACAATGAGTCATTGTTTTGGAAACGAGCCTTGTTTCTCAGGTAGTGAACCTTTGTAATCATATTTTATATTCTCTATAGTATGAGTTAATCTTCACCATGGTTTTTCGATCATTGGATTTTCCATGTAAATTTGGTGTTGTTGTGTTTGTGTGATGGTTTTTTAGTTTCTGCACTTGCACTTAATGTTAAATCATTTAAGTAGTGCTAAGGATTTGTTTTCGGTGAATGAATTAAGGTTTAAATTTGTGACAACTAATTTTCCCCCCTCACAATTGTCTTATTTAACAAAATTTCCTTCCACATCAAACACATCGAACATATCAAATTCCCAAACACAAGGTCAAGATCAAACATTGAATGCAATCCAAAACAACCAACAACATAGAGGACCTCCACACACTAGAGAACATATACCCCATTGGGGGAACCCATTGAATCAGTCCTAAAGACAATTTGTACGATCGAATTTCATTCAACTGTCATACATCAAAAGCTATGAAGCCTCATTAATCAAACCTGATTGTTCGAAGGAAAATGAATATTATGAATATCATTATAGAAAAGGACATAAGACATCTTCATGTTGGACACTCAAAAATATGATTCAAGATCTCATTGAACAAGGAATCATTTTAGTACACAATTCAAAAGGAAAAAAAAAATGCTAATCATACCATATTTAAAACTCCCTCGCAAGATCATGACAAAGGAAAATCCTCCAGTTCATGGAATAACAATAATGAGAATTATACTTGGGTATGTGCAGGTTCATGATGGGCCAAAAAGTGGCAATATGATGGGTATGTGGCTGACGAATTTCTTTTACCCAAAATTGATGAAACAAAAAGAGTTTTTAAAGGAGATTCTCAGCTTTCCACCAATATAAATTATGCTTTAATTTGAATTTAATAAGTAATTATTATTCATTTTCTATTCAAATTACAACTAAAGTCCTGATTGATAGACTGATTGAAAAACATCTATAGCTTTCAAAAGGTATCACATTTTTTGAATCCAAAACATGTGTTGCATTCTATTCTTCACATACTATAGGATTAAAAAAAAAGAAAAATGAATTTCATGAAGTTTTGACCAAGTTAAGGTGGTCGACATACGAGTTTTTATATTTTTAAAAGTTATAATAGAAAAAATCATAATTAATTATTTAATTGGAAAAAATTACAAAAAAATATGCATCACATTAGGACATGAGTCCTCTACTTATATCTAAAATCTTATAAAAAAAATTTAATATTTTATTGTGGTTAGGGTGGTTAGACAAACACCTACTTATTTTTCCTTGAAATTTAAGTACTACTACATTGAAATTTCAAATTTGCACCAAATAGATATCTTTTTTTTAAAACAAACCTAGTAGTTTAGAAACTACATTAAATTTGCTATAGATTCTATTCATAAATAATTTTGAAATAATATAGATAGCTTATTCAAATTTTTACGTCAATTTTCCTAACTCTGATTTTTCTATTTTTTTTTCCACTTAAGGGCCTATTTTTTCCATGATGATCCTGCACATACCCACTTGTGTTGCACATGATTAAAATACTATCTTCCACCACATAAAATAATTTGATGATCATGTTGCCACCATTACTAGATAAATAAGAAAAGTTCAAAATCTATTATCACCACTTGCAGAGCCAAGGTAACTTTACAAGGGGTTCCTTCTAATCCACAACCAAAAATATAATACAATCTCCTAGAGCAACTAGGGAAGACTCCCTAACAAATTTATATTCTAGAACTCCTCTGTATATCCCCTCAACACAGAGCCATCCTTGATAAATCCTTGTAGGAAGCATTTGTACTAGTTGACCTAGATGTTAATGAATTTCAAGCCATGGTTAGATACCTAGCTATGCCACATCATGTCACCTTCTCAGAACAAGACTTTTCTATACAAAATTTTGATCATAATGATCACCTAAACCTAGAAGTCTATGTAAATAAACATAATATTAGATGAGTCTTGGTAGATGAGCGAGGAGGTTTGAACATTTTTTCTCTAAAATTGGTAAAAGCATTGGAATAATCTAAGAATTGTATAGATCAAACTAAGAAAATTGTTATCAAGACTATGAAGATGTTGAATGCTCATCTGAAGGATTAATTTTGATTCCCATAACAGTTGGTCCTGCTATGCAAAGCATGGAATTTCATGTCTTGGATTTGGATTTACACTATACCCTTCTCCTTGATCACCCATGGATTCACACCATGAAGGCCATACCATCCACATACCACCAATGCCTCAAGTTTCCACATTATGGAATTGAAATTACTATTGTTAGTGATCTTGACCCCTTTCAGGATTGCACAAACTTAAAAGGAATTGTTGAGCACCAAGTTGCCATAAATCAAGAGGCCTCATCTTCCACCTCATTCCACTACATTGATCGATTTGATTTTGTCAAATCATGCACTCCATTCATCATGCCTTCCAAACCTTAAGTCTAGATTCAAGACAAAAAATGCAAAGAATACAATATGAAGGGCCTCTTTTGCATTGAAAAATTACCTAAATCACCAAAGTTAAGGTTATCATCCACAATCCTCCTACCACTTTCAGTAAAAGGGGGAGTTGGCCAAAAAATATTTGGATGACCGCATTTATACATGGCTATATAAAGAAGAGGAGGACATAGAACCTAAGTGGTTTCCAGTTGAACAATATCCAAAAGGGTTCCTCTTAATGAAGAAACAAGGATATGATGGACACAATGGCCTTGGTTTAAACAAACATGGGATAGTGGAACCCTTACTGCCTCCTAAATTACCAAATTATAGTAGGTTAGGGTTTGTACCAATAAAACTAATATCCTAGGTATTGGGTTTCCTTTGAGTGAGACTATTAATGCTTCAAATGAAATCAAGACATCTGAGGACTATTATACTGACTTTGATTCCAATCTATGGGAATGGGGTTCCGATAAATCATTTAGTGACTATGACCTTGAGGAAAAATTTAGAGAACCTGGTGAGCCTACCTTTGATGAAATATTTAATCAAATGTTTAAAATTGGTCCCCCGCAGAACTTATCAAATCCCAATCAAAAGATTCCCCTGTGAAGAGAAGATTGGATTGAAACCTTCTAGGAACTCGATGAATCCTCCTCTATCCTTACCTTATCTACCTACACCATGACCCTTGAAAAAAATGATGATTGATTGTCCCTCATTTACCTGCAATTAATAGATTGGGACCAGTAAGGACCACTAAGTTTAGACACATTCGAGAACAACAAAGCAATTGCTAAGTTCATGAGACTTTGCTAAGGAATAATAAGTGGGGATCATAAGGTTAAGATTTGTAATAGAACTTGATAGTGTAGCAATAATTTGGTGAGGCTGTCCTTTCCTCTAGTCACAAAAGTGAAAATGAAAAAAATAAAAATAAAAAGAATAGGCCTTCAGGTGAAAACTGAAAGGTGCCTGTTGATAATGAAAAAGTAAAAATAAAGGACATATCCAAAGTTGAAAACCTCTCTAAGGCACCTGAGGATGGAGGATTGGATATTCTCCCTATAGATTGAGAGAGATTGTCATTTCTTGTAGAAGAGACAAAATAAGTGAACATTGAGATGCAATATAACTCTAGAATCATATAGCTTGCAACATCTTTGAACACTGAGGAAAATACTGAGTTCGCAACTTTCTTTTTAGAGATACAAATTAATTTCATGTGGTCATATACTAATATACCTAGGTTGGACCTCGAGCTTGTCTTACATCACTTTCCATTAATACCAAATGCCAAACTATACAAACATATACTAAGGAAAATGCACCCATAGATTACACTCTTGGTTAAGGTTGAACTAAAGAAACTATTGGATGTTGGATTCATACACTCTATTGATTATGTAGATTGGATATCTAATCTTGTACCTATCACAAAATTGAATGGTGAAATCAAAGTATGCACAAATTTTAGGGATCTTAATAAGGCTTGTCCAAAAGACAATTTCCCCTTACCAAATATTGACATCTTAGTGGACCTCACTGTTGGATATGAGATGTTATCACTTATGGATAGATTCTCGAGCTATAACTAGATAAGGATTGCTCTTGACGATCAACCAAAAAAAAACTTTACATGTGCTTGGGGAACCTTTTGCTGGAACATTATGCCATTTGGACTTAAGAATGCTAGATCTATGTATCAAAGGGGCATGACTAACATTTTTCATGATTATATGCACGTACTTATGGAGGATTATGTTGATGATCTTCTCTCAAAATCTATAGAAAGAAGTGATCACCCCAAAATTTTGGATAAAATTTTCACAAGACTTGAAAAATACAAACTCAGGTTAAATCCAAAGAAATGTGTTTTCATAGTCCAATCAGGAAAATTTTTAGTGTACATTATCTCCTGTAGAGGGATAGAGGTTGATCCTGCAAAAGTAAAAGCTATCTTGGACATGTCACCACCGATCAACATCAGTCAACTAGGCACTTTACAAGGAAGACTATAGTCAATCTGTAGATTCATTGCCTAGGTAGTAGATAAGATTCACCCATTTCAACACTTGTTACGAAAAGGAATTCCCTTCATTTGGATAGAGAAATGTCAAGAAGCATTTGATAAAATTAAGCATTATCTATTGAATCCACCTGTTCTTATGGTTCCAATTGATGGTAGACATTTGATATTGTATGTGGCAACAACTACATCAGCATTGGGGGCATTATTGGCACAAAATGATAATGATGGAAAAAGTGAGTGATCTACTACATATTTCATGCATTGGTTGGATATGAGTTAAAATATGGAGCTATTGAATAAGCATTCTTAGTAGTTTTATTCGTAGCCCAGAAATTGAGACATTACATGCTAAACCACAAGACAAAGTTGATAGCCAAAATTGATCCTCTAAAGTACCTTCTTATTAAGGCAACTATGATAGGATGATTAGCTATGTGGGTTATGATCTTAAGTGAGTAGTATATTGAATATGTTGATCAAAAAAAATGGACAAGTGATAGTTGATCAACTTGTAGATGCACCAATGAAACTAAACCATCCTCTAATATTCGACTTTCTAGATGAATCAATCTTTTTCATAGAAACTAACAACATGGAAATTTTACTTTGATGGGTCCTACGCAAGTCATGGATTAAGAGTTCAAATTTTATTCATCATTCCTCAGGGGGATTCCATTCCTAAGTGTTGGAAACAAGCAACACTAAGAGGGGGGTGAATCAGTGTTATGCAAAAATTAACTTTATTATTCTGATCATTAACCCACTTTAAGAATTCAACCAAAATAATTATGCAAAAACAAAAATAAAATAACCATAACACCATAACACAAGGATTTTTACATGGAAACCTTGTTAGGGAAAAACCATGGTGGATGGCCAATCCACAATATAGTCTAAGTATACTCAAAAAGAAGTTTAGAATATGGGAATGCACTTGCATTCAGGCTCACTACTCAAAATAGGAAGGAACACTGCATTAGAGAGATTTGGATTAGATCAAAGAGAATGAACTAAAAGAATAACATCTACAAATGCTTGATTATAGTTCCAATTAGGCTTAGTTGTTGATCTTTTGTTCTTCTGATTGATACTGAACTTCTACTCTGACTCACACAACAAACTCTTTATGCACAAGTGAAACTATGCATAAAATTGCTCTAACACTCATCTGATATTCGTAATACACATTGACACACCACACATACATACCAAAATGATATAATAGATCATACATATATATCTGCGACTAACAATTTAATCGCAAGAAGTTGGCTTCAATAAAACTTAAAAATATTAGCAATTATCAGCTTCAAACCTTAAGAATTATCTAATGCGCATCCACAATGGTCAGCTACAACTTAGCTTGGACCCAAATCAAGATGAGAAAACACAAACATATTTGAATAAACATTCCTTTAATATCCACACCACATTTTATCAACTGAATCAACCCCAAAATACTAATAAACAGAAAAGTATCAACCACATCTCCAAATTCACACATGAATTGGTACAAGGCACTAAAATTTCTAGATAACACAAGAAATACACTGATGAACCTTTCATGAGATGCACAACTCAAAATAGCAACTAGAGATCTGCACGTGAATTGTTGAACACCAAAGTGTCAGATGCTCTGTTCTTCCTAACTATTCTTGATTTTCCTACCGGTGTGAGAAAATGGTGTCATGCAGATCCAATTACCGACGAGGGTTGCCATGAATGACAACACCAAAGCATAATTGTAGTGTCTCTTTCCAACAATCTCCCCCTTTGGCATTGATGGCAACACAGTGAAAAATGACTAAGTGTCAGATCAAAACCAACATGAATTACACTGCCACTTCAAAAATTCCAAAAGAAATGTCAATCTTAGCTTAGAAAAGAAACTCCCCCTATGATAAATGCACATTTTTCACTGTACACTTCTCCCCCTTTGACATCAATGGAAAAAACTAGGGAAACTGAAACAAAATTCCAAAACTGTACAAGCATGAACTTGTAAATTACAAAAGCTTGAAAACATCAACAAAGTCTTGCTTCAACACTCTTAAATTTTCATTGCAAACCTTTTTGAGACTCTCCAAAGCTATGATGTGAACACACATTAAATAAGATTGAGCTTCTATAGATTCAAGATTCTCTAGGTCACTAACTACCACAACAACTTTCACTTCAAAGCACTCACCATTATCTCAATCTTTAGACAAATTAGTCCTTTGAATTCACTTACTCTCCCAACAATCCTATCATTTTCATTCTTCAAGCATATTATTTTTTCAAGTAGAGATGTTACTTAACCTTCTTACTGAGCAACATCACTAGCTAATGGATAAAAAGTATCAGAAATGATAACCAATTGATTTTCAAGATCCTTCACCTTTTTCTCATTACCTTTTGTAAACTTGGACAAAACCAAGCAAGACTTATAGGCCTTTCCAACTTTAGATATAGAACCTTGAATGTTCTTCATGCAGGTGGCTAACAGATTCTTATCCTTTGCAATCACTTCCTTCAACCAACTAAGCCTTTTATAATTAAACTCTTGTTTCACTTTATCCTCAATAGATTTCTCAAGAGACTCGAATTGAGTACTTACAACATTTATGAGCTTCTTTAGCCCATCGGAAGAGGAACTAGATGGATCCATGAAATGAGTAGGCATTAATTTCTACAAAAATCTAGATGCAAGGCTTAGTAATTCACTATCCTCTATGTGAGACTTCAGAATCTTCTCACTGGCCTTAGCTTGAGCAATTGATGTGACCTTCATCATCTGAACTAGGGACAAAGTGGATAGATTGATTGATATTTCAACCAATTCAAGATCAAAATATTCTTGGTGCTCCATCATAGATCTCTTCACTACCTTGGCAGTGTCTCTTGCCTCCACTCTAATTTCCTTAACTTGAGATTTTTCTTCTTCAACCTTGGGTTCTTCAGAGATTGTTTTTGGATTTCCTTTGGGAACTTCAACCCATTCATTTTACACCTCCTCCTCAGCTAATACCACCTTAGGAACTTCAATTTCTATAGGTGTCTCTGTATTTTCCACATTAAGAGGAATCTAAAAATCCTCAGGGTCTACATTCACTTCCTCATTTTTTGGAACATTTTCAATATTCATTTCCTTAACATTAATCTTATTCTTTGATAGAAACTATTCTAGAATCTCCTTGGTTTCACCAACAATAGCATTAGGTTCACCAATAATGAGTTTATTCAGCCTTACCTTGCTCTTAAATTCCCTTTTAGCCTTTTCAAGGAGTGAATTCATCTCCTCAGTTGACATTTCTGGACATAAATCTGCAAGAATTCTCTTCCTCAAATTCTCTTCTTCTGTTCTAGAACTTAATCTTCTCGACTCCAAAATATCATTCAGAATCTTTGGTAAGCTAGACATAATCTCAACAAGAACTTTATTGAAAATGTTCATATGTTTTATTGTGGCTTCTTGAAGAATTCTTTGACCTAATTTATCAAAAGTTTCATACAATTCACAAAGGGGCTTAAGATTACTGTCCTTAATAACTGCATTCTCAACTTCCTCAACTGACATACTAGGTTTATCAACTTTTTCCTTCTTTTCTTTTTATTCTTTGTCAGAATATTTTCTCTTGTTTAGCTTGATAGCCTGAGTTCTGGTAGCTTTCATTTCTCTCAAGACTTCTTCTGATTTTGTTTTCTCATCTTCTGAAATTGGTTCATATGTACTTATGCTTTTATTCTTCTTCCTTTTATCGGGAGGCTTGTCTTGAGATGGCTTCACTATGGGAGTGGATAAGGATGGGGAACTCCTGGTAGATCTAGTGTAGGAAGAAGATGCTCCCAAACTAGCACACTTTGTTTTTTCTTTCTCTGCTTCAACCTCTTCTCTCTTTCCTCTCACTTATTTCAATTTCTCTATAGGTATGCCCATACTTTGTGCAAAAAATTCTACCTTTTTCCTTACTCTCCTGGCTATCACTGGTTTTTCTTGTTCCACATGAACCTGCATACTTTTCTCTACATAATTTCCAAACCTCTCTTCTCCCTGATCCAAAGGTGAACTTAGCAAGTGTTATGCATACATCTTCAAGATGTTCTCCTCTACTTCATATCCCATAGGCATGATCCATATTTTTTTGGGATCATTAGATTCCAAATGACATTGATTAATATCCACCATGAAGCAGATAGTATCTTTGTACTATTCCACAATTGAAGTGGGAATTATTTCCCTAGCATGCATCATATCCTAGAAATTTTTGAAGTACCCCTAGAGGGTAGTATTTCTGACCTGATGATCACCAATTCCAAACAACATGTTCCTTATCTAAACAACTACAGGTTCATCATTTTCCCAATGTACTTTTCCAACACCCATAACCTCATCCATGAAATAGAAAAATAAACACAATAGCAGATTACCATATTTGAAAGTATTCTTCTTATCTTTCTTGATTTTACTCATATTCTCCATCAACTAACTTTTGAGCAGCTCACACAAGTCATATTTTGTATTTTTCTTTACCATTTTATAAGCTGCATAGATGGTCGTATCGGATATAGAATTATCCTAGCTAGAATGGTATATCTTGTAGCCAATAACCATTGATGCAAATTTTACATCCACTTCAACAATATATTCTATTGTCATTGCCCTTCTATCCCATTGTGCACCTGTTGCCTCTGTAACCTTCTCATCTTCATAGATTTCAAGATTGGAAGTCTACTGGTGAATTCAGACCTATGATGAAACATATAGCCTCTTTTGTGATCTTGAAGGGTATATTAAACCACATGAACTCTACATGAACATGGCTCAAAATGTATCTAACCCATTCATTTTCCTCAAATATGGGAAATTTCATAAATTGCGTGAACTTCTTCTCCTCTAGGGTTTGGTATTCTGGTTTGACAGTGAAGTCTCCTTCAAGTATATGGCTTGAATACAAATTCATTATTTAAGAGGTGCTTAACTCTTCAATGTTAGCATGAATATAAGCCCTAATATCCTCAGTGTACAAAACTTCGTACGACACAGATGAAAACAAACTGAGGGGCTCAGTCTCAATAGACTTATAGGGATGCCATTTGAATTTAGGATGGGGTATTTTCTTGACCTCTACTACCAATAGAGTGGCCATTCTTGTAAATTCACAAATTTACTGGTTTTTTGATGAGTATCTTTTTGTAGAATCAAAATTTGATCACAAATTTTTCTTTACACTTGAAACTCTCCACAATTCAAAAAATTTCACTATAGGGCTCTCCAAAATTATTCTCTTCAAAATGCAAAGTGAAAAATGAAGGATAAAAGTGTCTTTTTATCATTCGCACAACTAACCCTTTTGTCACAATAAATTCTTTTACCCTAGTTCATCCAGTTACTTTATTTTCATGCATCGAGACAAATAATTCTTCTGTGGATTTTCTATACTACATAATACCTTCTCAAATCAGCTGAACAACATCCAAAAAGCATTGATCCACCTACTGGACTTGTCCGCATTCCAGTATAATTTTCCTGGAGGGGGTTAAGAGATTTTTCTGATAGCTCCCCCTAGGCCAAAGGCCTAAGACTAATTCCTGAAGGAATTACCAGAAGCAGATTCTGGTGTTGGCACACTTCCTTGAACAAAGGGATTATTTTTCACCCATTTCTTTTGGATTTTTGTCCTGATCACATCTGTAGTAACTTTCCCTTTTCCTTTGACATCCTATTGTGTATTTTGTTTTTCTAGACCTCTCTTGTTCCAACAAAATCTTGCAATATGGCTGAATTTGTTACAGTTGTAACACACAACATTTCTATGTTCAGACCAACTTTTCCATTGATTTTTCCTTGATCTGCATTGGTTAGCAATATGACCAAGTCTATTTCATGCATAACATATGATACCTCTATGAAATTTATTCATCACAACTCTACATTCACTTGACTTATGACCATACTTATAGCAATTAAATCACTAACCTGAGAATGATGGTCAACTTGTGTTCATCCTACTTCTACACTGAGAAGCCATATGGCCAAATTTATTGCAAGAAAAATAATAACCATTAAATCTCTAAGCATTTGGTTGTCTTACCAGATTCCTTCTAGCTCCATCCACCTGATTTCCTTGCCTAAATCTCCCTTGTCCGGATTTCTTTTATCGAGATCCGAAACTTTCTCCTTCTTCATATCCAATACCTCGCCTGTCACCATCAGTCCTCTGACTTTTAATTAGTTCATCAATTTTGGTTGAACTAGCTTTGAATTTCTCCTTGTACTCATTTGTAGTAGTAAGTTCATCTATGAGATCATCAAGTTGTTTTTCAAGCATTTCCTCATTGTTTTTAGATTGTTCCAATTCATTGTCTAGTCAGCTGCATAGTTTAGATTTTTCTTTCAAGGATTGAGAAATATTTTCTTCATTCTTCTTTCTATCTTCAATTTCCTTGGTCATTTTTATCATGATGGATTCCATCTCACGCTTCATGGCAGCATTTTCTCTAGAAAAATTTTCACACTCTTCTTTTTCTCCTTCAAGGCACGATTGAGTTCATCTTCCATGCTTGTTCTTTTGCTTGAGCTGTTCACATAATTCCTTTCTTTTCTCCCTTGGTTCATTGATTTTGTCTTTCAATGACTAGATGAATTTTTCTGCATTCTCAAGACTTTCCTACACTTCCTGGTTCTCAGACTTTGACTAGTCAAGATCATCCAGGGCCATCATAAGTTGTTCTTGAAGACTGCTTGTATCCATTAAAAACACTTTGCAAGATCTCCCCAAGCTATTAGACTTCTTTTGAGGAACTAGCTCTGATACCAATTGTTGGAAACAAGCAATACTGAGAGGGCTAGGGGTGAATCAGTGTTCTACAAAAATTAACTTTATTATTCTAATCATTAACCCACTATAAGCATTCAACCAAAAGAAATATGTGAAAAATAGAAAGAAAATAAACATAGCACCATAACAAAGGGATTTTTATGTGGAAACCCTATTAGGGGAAAAACCATGATGGATGGCCAATCCATAATATAATTTGAGTATACTCAAAAAGAATTTTACAAGATGGGAATGCACTTGCATTTAGGTTCACTGCCTAGAACTCACTGCTCAAAATAGGAAGGCACACTGCCTTACAAAGATTTGTATTAGATCAAAGAGAATGAGCCGAAAGAATAACATCTATAACTACTTGATTACAGTTCTAGTTAGGCTCAATTGTTGATCTTCTATCTTTTTGACTAATACTGAACTTTTACTTTTCTCTACTCTGACTCACGCAACAAAATCTTTATGTGCAAGTGAAATTGTGCATAAAATCACTCTAACACTCTTATGATATTTTCAATACGCATTAACACACCACACATACATACCAATATAATATAATAGATCATACATATATATCTATGACTAACAATTTAATCGTAACAAATCAGCTTCAATAAAACTTAAAAATATTAGCAACTGTCAACTTCAAATCTTAAGAATTATCTAATGTGCATCCACATCAGTTGGCTACAACTTAGCTTTGACCTAAATCAATATGAGCAAACACAAACATATTCAAAGAAACATTCCTTGAATATCCACACCACATTTTATCAACTGAGTCAACCCCAAAATACTGATAAGCAAAAAAGTATCAACCAAATCTCCAAATTTACACATAACTTGGTACGAGGCACTAAAATTTATGGATAACACGAGAAATACACTGATGAACCTTTCATGAGATCCACAACTCAAAATAACAACTAGAAATCTACACATGAATTATTGAACACCAAACTACTAGATGCTTTGTTCTCCCTGACTGTCCTCAATGTACCTGCCGGTGTGAGCAAATGGTGTCATGCGGATCCAATTACTGACTAGGGTTGCCATCAATGACAACACCAAAGCATAATTGCAGTGTCTCTTGCCAACACTAAGTTGTTTTGAATATCATTTCCATGCACCAATAATAAAGCTGATTTTGAAGAACTACTAACGACTCTAGGTGGAAATTAAATGGAAAATCAAGGATCTTTAAGTTTATGGTGATTCCCAGTTTATGATCAAATAAGTCAATTATTATTATGATACCAAGGATGAGAATTTAATTCCCTACAAGTACATGGTTGATAGATTTAGACTATACTTCAAAGTTATTACCTTTGAGAAAATATCAAGAATCTAGAACAAAACAACTAACACAATGACAACAATTGGATCTCTCTTGGAAATTCCTAACAATGCTTCATAATATGAGTTCTTGGTGGAAAAACTATTATTCCCTATGGGGTGAAGCCACAATAGTGGTTTACAATTGAAGTGAGGAAGGAAAACTCACAAAAAATGAATGTATGGCAAAAAAAATTGATTTTAGGTGTTCGTACAAACTTATTGGTTTGATCGAACCAATTAGGGGTTCAGTAGAACCTAGGTTCGGCTAAACCCTCTTAATACTTTCCAGCCAAAAAATCAATCAAAACCCCTTATAGAAGGGGGGTTTGAATGAACCAGGGTTCATTTTTGGTTCGAACAAACCCCTAGGGGTTCGCTTGAACCCCTAGGGGTTCATTCAAACCCCCTTTATTCCTCATCCCCCCTGAGACAAAAACAAAACTTGAATTTTGGCAGCTCAGAGCTCGGTTTGAGGATGAAAATGGAGGAATATTCACAAACCGAACTGGGATTAGGTAGTCCTCAGAACGAGCTATCCAATGAATATAATTTTAATATGTTTTGGTTTTATTATACATGTATTTGTTTTTTTAGTTTAATTAAACATAGGTTTTTCATCGAAAATGAAGGTCTTTCTTATGCACATGTGGAAAAATAGCAGATTATCAAAAAAATAAAATGAGTGCACTAGATATTGAAGTCCTTGATCCAATAGAAAAAAAAAGTTGAATTTCGATATATACAAAAATAGTTATCCATTATACGGTCATGCTATGTATGAATTGTAATTGGTTTGACTTTGAAACTTGATTAAAGAAAAAATATTCAATAAAAAACTATCTAACCAAGTGGAAGCACTATATATCAGAGTTACAAATATAAATTTGAAATAATTAGAATTTTATCCTTCATGGAAAAAAATTGATGCGTTATACGGTGCGTGTCACTTTTTAAAAATGTTCTTTTTTGAAAAAAACCAGTTTTCATGGGAGATGAAAACAGAAGTGGAATCTAATTCCGAAATTTTTGAAATAAATATTTTTAGAATCTATAGACAAAATGTGACGAGACTTTATTTTACATCATGTTCAAATTCTTCACATTTTAGCCACTATAGGTGCCTGAATGTGAAGATTTAGTTTAAAAAAATAATTTCAATGTCCAGTTTGGCCAAAAATTGTAAACCACTATTGTGGGATCATCCTACGTTTGATGTCTCTAAAATTGAACTTGTGTGTGAACTTGTTGGTCTTGAATCTCCCTAGTACAAGGATATTTATAACTATCTACATGACTATATTATCCTTCTCGATTTGTCCCCTGATCAATGCAAAACCTTTATCCAACAAGCCTCAAAAAATGCCATCATTAGAGACACTCTTTACTGTCATATCCTATACAACACACTCCTCTAATGTCTCAACCCAAATGAAGGACAAACAACCTTACAAGAGGTTCACCATGGTATATGTGGAGCTCACTCTACTAGTCCTACCTTAGCTGAAAATTTTATGAGGATGGGATATTATTGGTTTACAATGGAACATGATGCCTATCACTTTGTGAAGAAATGTCATCAATGTCAAATTCATGGAGATCTCATACATGAACCAACTCAAGAATTGTAGCTACTTACATCACCATGGTCATTCTCTTAATGGAGAATCAACCTTGTAGGAAAGATCCATCCCACTTCCACAAATGAGCATAAGTTTATCCTTGTTGCTACAGAATGCTTTACTGAATTAATCGAAGCTATCTCGATGACCTATATTACTAGCAAGAAAATATCCAAATTTATTCTAAATTACATTATTTGCTACTATGGTATCCCTCAATCCATCATTATGGAAACTTGTCACCCTTTCAAGAATCGGGATGTCCATGAATTTTGTGAGAATTTTCATATCCAACACCATTTCACCACCCCATATTACCCCAAAGGTAATGGTGAAGTTGAGGCATCTAATAAGACTATCAATGACACTAGCTGTGATTGGCATCTCCAACTCAATCCTACTTTATGGGCCTATTGTACCAGTGTTCACACTCCTACATGAGCCACTCCATATTCCCTCATCTTTGGATTTGAGGTCGTACTTCCTATTAAGTTTGAGTTACCATCCCTTAGGGCATCTATCAAGGATTGATTGATCAAGAAGAATACCATGTAGACCGTCTACATGAGCTAGAGTTATTGGATAAAAAAGATAGAATGCCTTAACACATGTATTTACAGGCATATCAGAACTACCTTCGATGTAGCTACAATAAAAAGGTCTAGCCTAGAAGCTCTGATATTGGTGACTTAGTCTTGAAAGAGAATTTGAGGAATCAGGTAGATCAAGAAAATCATAGAAAGTTTGAACCTAATTGGTTGGTCGCTTATATCATCACAACAACATATGGATCTGGTGCTTATCAGCTCTCCACTCCTAAAGGTGAACCTCTTCCTAAACCCATTAACAACATACTCCTTCACATATATTACACCTAATTCTTAGAGTATTCCATTCAAAAGTCAAAAAATGCAAAAAAATATAAAAAATATATAAAAAATAGTCACCTTGATGAAAACTTGGCAAATAGGCATCTTGGTGACAACAAAAAAATTAAAAAAAATTAAAAATTAAAATAGTCAAGAGAAATAATTTGTCCAAAAGTGAAAACCACTTCAGTGGTGCTTTAGATAAGTGTCATGGTGAAAACCTAGCAAATAGGAACCATGTGTAGTTAGTCTATGCTCCTCCATCTACTATCACTCTACACAATTTTCTACCCTTTTCTCATCCATTCACACATATCATCCGTCAATAATAAAGCTTTTTCATCCTTCCCATGGTCTAAAAACCATTGGCATTTCACGTCCTTCACTTTCATGACCATCCACTGCATCCATCAATCCCCTCGCATGTAATAAGTTGGTCCTATACCTAATTGGGGGAAATTCCTTCACTTATGTCTTCATAGAATCCGATATGTATCAACCTTTTCAAAGATCAATATCTAAAAAAATCATAAAACACTAAAAATCCAAAAAAATCAGAAAACATCAAAATCCAAAAAAAATAGAAAGCATCAAAATCCAAAAAATATTAGAAAGCATCAAAATCCAAAAAAATTAGAAAACTTCAAACCTCTAAAAATAGATTCAAAGTCAAAGTTAGTCTATGTCAGTTTGGTTGAACTACGTTGTCTCTATGCATCACTATGTAGGCAAGGCCATCACTCGATGATCCTCTAATACATTAGGTCAGTCCTTAGGGTTTTGTCAAGTCATATCAATTTTGGTTTGTATCAGTCGAACTACGAGGTTTTTGCATGTATAATGTAGGAAATTCCATCAATTAATGAGCCCCAGAGGCCCTAGGTCAGTCCTTTAGGGTTTATCAAGTCTAGTCATGTTCTTTGTCCTCGAGTGATCACTATTCAAATTGAATCATGAATCAATAGAAAAACATATCCAACAAGTCTTTACTCTTCAATTGATCAATTGCCTAATTATCATCACTACCAGGTCATTGGTCTTATTTTGGAATGGGGCATTATGTCATTTGTCTCATTCAGTCTTATTTCTTTTCTTCTATCAGGATGCATCCTTTTTGATATTAGACATTTTCATTGGTCAACCTTGTCATTTTCCTTAAACATGATATGTATTTCTTGAAACTAGGCATTCATCAAATTGGTCAATCGATCATCTTTATCAGATGTGTTATTTACCTTAAATAGGATATTTCTTTCCTAAAATGAGGCATCATCACATTGTTCAATCATTTCAATCAAACCTTATCAAATCAACTCAAGTTAGTCACTTGATCAATCAATCTTGTTATCCTGGTTAGTTACTCTTGCCTTAAATAGGATGTGTCTTTCTTGAAATCGGGTGGAATTAATCAAATCAATTAATCAACCTTCTCAACCTATCAATTAACTTTGGTCAAACAAGCAATCAATTAGTCAAATCGGTCATCTTGCCTAAATAGGATATGTCTTTCCTACAATCAGGCCTAACCAATGGGTCACTCGGTCCCTTTAATCAATCACATGAATCTATCAACCTCGTTAATCCTATTAGTAAACATTATCTTTTTGGAAAACACTTTGTTGGTTTGAATTTGTCTTTTATTTTGGCTTGTATTTAATCATGTTACTAGCCTCCTCGAGGATGTCTTGTCAAGGATTTAGAGGGGTGATGATGGATCATGATCTCTTTTCTTTTCTTATTGTTTGTGGTTTGTCATGGAAAAAAGAATAGGGAAATTGGGTCCTGGGGCATTCCTTGTCTTTTGGCATTGTCTTTTGACTATTTGTCTCTCACAAATGGTGTTTTTCATTGGTCAACCTTGTCATTTTCCTTAAAAGGGATATGTCTTTCCTGAAACTACACATTCATCAATTGGTCATCTTTATCAGATGTGTTATTTCCCTTAAATAGGATATGTCTTTCTTGAAACCAAGTTTCATCACATCAGTCAATCATGTTCATCAAACCTTATCAAATCAACTCAATTTAGTCACTTGGTCAATCAATATTTTCATCTTGGTTAGTTACTCTTTCCTTAAATAGGATGTGTCTTTCCTAAAAGTAGGTGCAATCAATCAAATGAATTAATCAACCTTGAAAACCTATCAATCAACTTTGATCAAACAAGCAATCAATCAGTCAACTTGGTCATCTTCCCTAAGTAGGATATGTCTTTCATACAATTGGGCCTATTCAATGTGTCATTCGGTCCCTTTAATCAATTGCATCAATCCATCAACCTCGTCAATCTTATTAGTAAACATTATCTCTTTGGAAAACACTTTTTTGGTATGAATTTTTCTTTTATTTTGACTTGTCTTTGATCATGTTACTAGCCTCCTCGAGGATGTCCTATCAAGGATTTAGAGGGGCGATGATGGATCGTGATCTCTTTTCTTTGCTTATTTTCTGTGGTTTTTCTTGGGAAAAATACTAGGGAAATTGAGTCCTTAGTATGAGTCAGGGCATTCCTTGTCTTTTGGAATTGTCTTTTGACTACTTGTCTCTCACAAATGGTAACCTATCACACCTTGGTCTATGTCATACCATGGTGTTTGTGCTCCATTTGCAATTTTTTTATGCTCGATGATGATAAATATAAAATAATTAATGTCTATCCTTTGTCATTTCCTATCTAACTTCACACCTTATTTTTCATTCTTCATGCTAAAATTTCTTCTATCTACATCTTGACAATGTCCTGTGACACAAAAATACCCTGCATACATGATCATGTTAGGAAACATTATAGAAATAATTATCATCATAAACTTCACCATAACAAGCCACATATATTTGCATGAGAAAATTAAAAAAACATAGAGTGCATCCATACAACATTATCATTTCATAGCATCATAACATATTAAGCACATCATTTCATTTTACATAGTTGGTGCAGGAGCACCTACACCCTATTGTCAAAAAAAATTGATTTATTAAGGGCTTGATAAGTGGATAGTGAGTTAGTAAGAGCGTTTTATGTTTAATTATGTTAAATTAGGTCCAAAGGACCATTTTCTATGTAATGGGTGGTTTTTGTATCAATTATGTCTTAGGTGTCAACTAGAAATTTCAAACAGATGTAAAGTTGTTAAACAAGTTTGTCAAAAGCAGTTTAGGGGATATTAAGAGTCTTATAAGTTTCAAAAATAGTTGGGAACATTTAAAAGGTAGTTTTTGAATTGAAAATTTATAAAAAGGCCTCATAAGGCTCGAATTGAGGTTGTTGAACACATTTTTGAAAGAATTCCAAGTGATTTCCAAACGTTCACAAGCAAATTTCTTGAGTTTTTTAATCTTTTCTTTTTGTGTATGGGTTCGTACTGGTCCTCATTGATCTAAAACTTGTGGTATAATGTGTTGATATATATTAGCTTGTAAATCAAATTATTTTGAGGGACCTTAATCAATTTTAGTGAAAAAAATATTCATTTTTCTTGGCACTTCCTGTGTAACCAACAAGGGTCTAATTTGAGGTTATAAATGATGAATTATTCATTCCTCCTATTGTGGGATATATTACTCAAAGGAATTCCATGAATCATGTTAAGTAAGGTGACTAAATAGGTTAGGATTCAAAATAAGACAGTTTGGTGGTTGGGAAATGGTGCCCTAGGGTTGGGTAGAGTAGTTTTTATGTGAAAATGGAGTTGTAAGGTGATGGCTATGATGAAATGTTATGAGATAAGTCCAAGTAAGGTTTATTGAGTATGTGCAAGGTATATTAAAGGTGTTTGATGCTTTGCTTTGGTCTGAGAAGCTTGGGTATATGAGTTTCATTAAAACCCTAGTGGATTGCTTGTAAATGGAGGTTTGTGAGATCAACGTTCTAAAACCCTCGAATGAGGAAACACATGTTGAAATTTGAAGTTTTCACCTAACTTATGATTGTTTGATAAGTTTTTGTGAAATGAAATTTTTTGAGAGGTAGTTCCTTTATTAAATTGTGCTAATCTAGTAGCCTTTTGAGTAGGGTAGTCTATTGAAACTTGGTGATGGGTTTAAGAAACCTTGTGTGATCTATTGGTATACTATGTTTGGGTTTGTAAGGATGCTAAATTGATATTTTATTGGCCTTTGTATGAGCTTCTCTAAAAGATATCTCCATTTGATGATTTTTGAAGGCTAAGAGTATATTAGTGAGGGTTTGAGTCAAATTGTGTGTCTTATGTTCAAGGGTAGATTCCTTTGTTTGGGACCTATCAAATTGTGTTGGATTGAGAGTTATACCACCCTGTATTGTATCAATATTTCACTTTCCTTTATCATATTTCATATACATTGCATCAACATTTTTATACACATTGCATGGTTATTAATCATGTTATACATAATAGTAATTGCATTCACACATCACATCACATTATAAAATTAGGTCATCTATATTACATTAATATACAAAATCATTGCATAATCATATCAGATGCATAAACAACATTATAAATGCATAATCATCCATCATATCAAATCATCAAATGATCATATAGAATGCATAAATAAACATCATGAAAGCATCAAAACATAATATAATCATAACCATATAACATAATCACATAAGATTCCATATCATGAATTGCCACCAAAAATCATATCATATATCATTTAAAATGTGTCATAGTAGAATGTCAAGATGTATCATATATAACAATATGGAGGTTGCAAGCTTGATCATTAAAATATAGTGTCATAATACATAATGTCAAAATGAGTCCTAGCTAGAATTTCCTTGCTCTCCTAGCCCTGATGCCTTCCTATCCTCTCACTATGGTGAGCCTGAGGACCTATGATTTAATGTCAATTGCCTCTCATATGGGGTGGACCATCTCAGGTTTGATGCCTTGCCACTATGTGACCTGCTATGTGAGTGTCGGTTGTGGGATCTACTATGTGACCTACCATGGGATCAACTCTAAACCTTTGTGAAGCTCGGCTCTCTCCTCTTCGATGTCACTTCTCTCTCATATAGATCCATGTAATGCTATAATCCCATGCTAGATCTATCCAAATCTTGTGCCACATCCACAACTAACCCACTACATGTAGTCACAAAATCTAGAATCCACTGATCTGTCTATTACTAACTAATCACTACTAAGTCCCTCTTGACCTTTAGGCCATCCTTCTCTACTCTTAGTGGATGTAATTGAGTCTGTAAGGTGGCTATCCATTGATAAATTGACTCATCCTCAGATCTGACCACTACCTCTTCTAGTCCCTCCTCTATATCCACTCCCACCACAATCCTCTCTCAGAGGACTCTCTCAACCTTTCCCATCTCTGGATCTTGTACGCACCCCTCCTCCTATCTCTCCTCCACATGTTCCTCCTCCACATCTACTTCCATCATCACCACATCCTAGCGTCCTACCTCTAGGGTCGATATCTTTGCATGATGCTCTCCCTTCTCCACCACCATCTCCTTGGCCACCCTCTCTTCTACCTTCTCCTCCCCATAGATTGATGGTAAAGGCCTCACTACATTTTGTCTCATGTCTCTCCCAATCCTACCTTAATCTCCCCCTCAACCTTCCATACCATCCCCTTCATCATATCCCTTTCTAACATCCCACCATCCTCTATCTCCTTTCCCTATGCTCCTCTATCTCCTATCACCCCTTCAACCTCAAGAGGCCTTGCTTGTACACTCTACAAGTGTTGGCTGATCCAAATCAATATATGGATCTAGCCTATGAATCAACCACCATGCATCTTACTCTAGAGTAATCCTAGGATCTGCTACACCACCTCTTCAGGCCCATTGCATTGGTTGCAGTGCATCAATCTCCTACTCATCCATGATAATTGGTATCACCTGTCCCCACAGATGCACCTCCCATGAGGAATGTGCAAGCTCCATTGTCCCCATAGGTACACCCATTCTCCCAAAACTATCATCTAACCCACTCTGGCAGATACATATCAATAATGTGTTGGGATTGCATTGTTTGACCAATCAAGTATCTATGCTATCGGCACCATACCAAATTTTCATCCTCATCTACCCACTATTGGAAATCCCATCTCAAAACAAAGATGGCCATTACATCGATGTCATGTCCCTAATATCCTATATCACCTACATGTTTTTATGACACTACACCACCATACAAATATGCATACAATGTCTCGACTCCCAACTGTCATTCCACTATTGGTCGTAACATTGCTAGGTGCTCCCATTCTCATACCATCAATAGTATCACCCCATAACTCATGATCTATCTGCCTTGGTATGCAATATAATGTAATTGGAAGTAAACAATACCTAATAAACATGGTCCCCATGCATAGACTATCTCCTCCTACATCATCCCAATGAATACCTCTCCCCAACCTACTAGAAATCCATGGCCTTTGTAGTTTAGAATTAGAACATCAGTGATCAATGTACACAAAACACATTCAAATCTATTATCTCTCTATGCTAGGGTCTACCATTTGATCTCATACCCCTGCACACCAAGCTCTAACATGTCCTTGTAGTCATAATGGTCATAGATTTCCTACAACCTTTGATCTGGATCATATCTCACCTACTCCTAATGTATCAGTAACCACAGTATCATGTACACATCCTCCAAGGTCACAGTAGCCTCCTTGCCTGGCAGATGAAATGTGCAAGTCTCAGAGTGTGATCACTCTGCTAGTATAGTTAGCATCATTTTTTTTTCTCTGACAATGGGCATATATGTGACATAGAACAATCCTAGGTATAGTAGTGCACACCTCTCACCATCAGATAGTTGATCTTGAAGTTGAAATGTCACTGGTCATGACTCTTGAGTATAGATAGGGGGAAGTACAACCTGAGGTCACCGTAACAATCCATATGTCAATTCACAATCTTCATGTGACCTATTGCACTTAAATTGGATAAGTTATTTTATCTTAAATAGGGGAAAAAAATTCACCAGTCTATTGCATCATTCTGCTTTTCACTTGCATTACAAACGGTATTCATGTCATTGTTCTTGCACATGCATCACACAATATTAATTGCATCATATGCCTCAGAAAATGTGTTGGTGGGGTCAATTACAGTCACCCCCTACCAGTTGTGTCATTTCTTATAACATGCATCATTACCCCTCATGCTTGTGATGCTTTCTGTCAATTGTGTCATTCTTGGTCACATTTGTGACACAGGAAGAAAATGCTACTCATCTTTTCTGATGTGTTGCAATGAAAATGACACCCCTATGACCTAAGAAATTATGTCATGATGAGGCAATTGTGGTGAACTATATTCATCTATGTCATTCATGCAAGAAATTGAATTGAATGGCTTTCAACACAATTGTATGCTAGTTTTTTCCTACCACTAGATGCATGAAAATCAAAAAAATCACAAAGCAGGTTTGAAGTACTTACTGGGTTTGATGCTCCCTTAGGTTGGCAGAAGGTGTGAATGTGGTAGCGTCAGTGTGTAGATAGTGGAACTAATGACATCTCTCTAGCTTCTCTCTCCTAGAGCTCCTAAACTTTCTAAATTTGGAATGCACAAATGAGCAAATTTTTTAATCGACATATTTATAGGCAAAAATTAGGGTTTACTCTAGGGATGTGTTTTGGATGCACTATTTGGCCACTTTGAACCTAAATTTGACACCCTAAATGACCTTGAAAATCATTTATATCACCATCGTTGAACTCCTGGCTATCAAATTGACTTATTAGAACAATTTTCCATATATATATATATATATATTTTAAAATTTGTAAAATTTTCCCAAGGGGAAATATTTCCACCCTGCTTTCACCAAGCGATGTTTTGACTAAATTTCTTTGACACAATGCAATGAACTTCATTATGTCAATGAGGGGAAAAATGTAGACACTAAAAAATGTTTTGGTCGATGAGCATCATTTTTCTATCGTCCTTGTCTTCTTCCCTATGTAATTAAATAATTTTAATTACTTAATTAATTCATTTCTTTATTCTCCTTTGATATATTAAATAAATTATCTTTTTAACTGTGTTGCTAACATTTTCTTTTGTCCATGAATAAATGAATTGTTAATCATTCTACGTCATTAATCTATAGTTAAATAATTATTGAAATGATTTAACCATCCTTTGTCATTCTTTCACTATTAAATGATTAATATTCAATAATTATTTAATACCCCCTTTTCTATTTCCTCTCATTTAATTAAATTGGTTACATAATCATTTTAATGAAATACCCCATTTTTCTCTTCTTCCACAAATAAATAATTTAAATAAATAATTTATTCTCCCACTTGGTCAAAGATTCCCTTCTCATGAGTTAAATAAATTTATTATTTAATTCTTCTATTATCTCCCTCCACTCTCATTTTTGAATCTCAACCATTGATTGTCTCTGGTCTCTTTTCAATCTTGACCATCCATTTCATGGCCATCCCTAGCCCACTACTCTATGGTGCATGAATCCTCATCCGTCGATCTAAGAATCTTTCTGGAGGATTGATCTCATCCATCCATTCAAATGGATTTCTATAGAATAAGGTTTTCTCCTCCATTTTCGATTTAACAACCACATATCTCCAGTATTCATGCTTATTTTTTGTAGGTATTTGCATACAATGAACTGAGGGTAGCTCGTAAAGGCTATTTGGGAAGAGACAAGGGAGGTAATGAAACTTCAACATGGGGAGTTCTTTGTTTGAATGATTTCATTTTGTTCCTCTTGTTTGATTGTACTCTCTTGTTTAGATTTGGATTTTATCATAGATTTAGTATAGTGGTTGTCACTTTGTCTTTGCTATTTTAATTTCCTATCTTACAATAAACAATCTATTATGAGAAATTTACTTTCTATATCCAACTTATGTTGGGATTAAGGTGTCTCAACCTTTGCAAGTCCTAGCATTAATGTTTGTAATTGATTATTTATTTTATCATACGTATTTATTTGATGTCTTTCTTATGATGGAACTTTGTGGGACCCATCTCGATGAGTTGGCATCTTACATGGAAGGTGACTAGGATGATATACATCCTAATTTGGTAGAAATAGGCATTCCACTTTGTCGACCCCTCTATAAGCTATTTCAGTGGAATTTGTCACAAGATGTAAGAACTAAAGTATGATAGCTGCTATGATAGATTATGACAACTATAATAGCTCGTATGACAATGTAAGAGTCATGACTAGTGAAATTTTGGCAGGTGTTAGTCTTGCATGTTATAGACTTATTGCATGTTGAGAGGACTAAAATTTGTCATATAAATTTATTGTAGATGACTTGCATGTGAAGAATTTATAAAATTCGCATTACCAGGTGAAGATAGGTACCTTGCATCTTATCCTTTGTCTTTGCATGCATGCAATGAAGAGGATGTTGACATGCAAAAATTCTAGGCATTCATCTTGGTGCTCTATAAATATGAGTATTTTTTAAAAGATTTTTGTGTGAGGATAATTTTTCATTGTAGGATTATGCTATCAGATTTCCTCTACAAGAGCAAGATGTAATCTCCATGCTAAAGATGTGAGCCTATAAGTTTATTATATTGTGGGGATTTTTACCCTTTGAAAGGGTTTTCCCCCCATATATCACTATTCATTCTCTTATGTCTATCTTTCTTCTATTATTCTTCTTTCTCATTCTTAAAATGTTAATTTGCATTCTGTTATGTTGTCAAAATTTTCCTAGATCTACAAACTACATTATCTTTCCTCTAAGGGTTAATGTGATGGAAATTAAACTATGTTTTTTCTTTATGGCATAGTAGTATGTACTTGTATTAGGTTTTTGAAATCTTCTTTTTTGAAAGAAACATAAGATAATAAAAAGTGCATATTGATTTCAGAAGGATTTCTATGTTCATCATTCCCCTTTACTTGGTATCAAAACTAAGATCCATAATTTTTTATGTGATTTCATGTGCATGTGTGTGAGTTTTATATACTTTCATGTGAGTTTCGTGTAATTTAATTAGGTTGCATGTTTTTTGCATGTTCTTGCATGATTTACAAGTGAAGGATTCACGGTGTTTAATGTCCCGAGTATTTCTTCAATTGTGCTTTCTCAGCTTGGAAAGCTTGAGGGAATATATTTTGAAGTAATTGGTTGATTATTAATCCTTTTTTTAGTGGAAGTTTTTCATCTAGTTTTTCTTCAAGAGACAAAAATAATTTGGAAGGATGGAGAAGATGGAGTTTCTTGGAGTTGATCATGTGATTTCATTTAATATGATATTAATCTAGAGCTTCTATTTGTTAGTGTATTATAACCCTCATACATAGTGGTCTTCTTTCATTTTTTGGTTGTGTGTAGTAGAGTCTTCATATTGAGTGTTTGTGTTTGGCTCCTTGGTCATATGGAGAAACTTGTGTTGTCATGACTATGGTTTGATGTGCTTATATTGGGTGTTTGGTTTTAATACCTAACATTAGAAGATAGTGTTTAATTAGCTTCCAATGCATGTAGGCTATATATTTGATCATTAAAAGATCTAAAATATTATGGAACAACCTAGCTCCTTTGTATGCTTGTACATGATGGTGGTTGTCGAGTTACTTTACAAATAGGCCTAGAGATCCTATATCCCATCTTCCTTTGGTTTGTTTTACTCGCTTTTCTTAGTTTCATGTTTGTTGGATCTAAGGGTTTTGTGGATTTTTTGTTAAAAATATATGGTTATGCATATTCATGATATTCCATTATTTTTGCTCAACTTGTTCTATTGTTTTAGACCTATGAGTCTTCTAGATGATAATTGGATATGGATTTACATGTGTGTCCATAAACACAGTGGTTTTGCACTTTTTACATGTTTAATGAAAACCTGATGTTTTGTAGATCTATAGATAAACTATTTTTTATGTTATGTTTCTCTTAGGGTATTTCTAGAAGTGAGATAGTTGTAGGTTTACATGTATGCTTCATGCATGGTATGAACTAGTTTGTAGCTTTCTGATTGAGGAAATGTTGCTATATGTTTTACCACTAGTTATTTATGGGTTGTGAAGTTGGTATATTTTATATTTAATAAGCTTTTGGGAAACATATTTCCTATAAACATTTTACATTTTTCTCATGTTCTAAAAGATGTGGGTTTGTGTAGATTTAGAGTATTCACTTTTTTAAATGAAATATGTGATGATGCATTATTTTTCTTGTATAAGTGGTTTTAGATTTACACAAAGATGATTTTGTAGATTTTACATGTTAACAAAAGTCTGTGGTTTATCTCTATGGAAAAGATTATGTTCAAACTCTTAGAGTTTTTTGGATGAAAACAATTCTAGATTTATAGAAATGCTTGATTAGTTCCTTGACTATGGTACTCAGTTGTGGATCTGTTTGGAAAATTGAGTCTATTACTGATATGGTGTTTGAGTCCTAAAATCTACATTTTATCTTCTTTGATATCCTAGTTTTTCATGTTACTAATGTGATGATGGGTTTGCATGTTTCAATGTTTGAGATCTATGGGTTATGTAGTTATATGGGTTGATCACCCATTTGGTTACATTGGAATGACTCATATGTGAATTGTCTATATCCACAAGATTGATTTAGTGTTGATGCATACTTTAGTAGTTGACCTTATCTATTGTCATTTGTATATTGGTATGGATACTAAGTGCCCATATGGTTAGTATAGTGGACTTGTAGCATGCAGTTGTATCTTGTTGGCTTGGAGATATTGGTTATACTTGTTCTTTAGAGCTATCAATATTTTAGTTGTTTTTGTGTGGACCATGGGTGATCTTCATTTACATGATAGTTCTCATGATGTAATGTGTAGATCGATACTGCAATTTAGTGGGAGTTTTTGGTAGTGACATGGATTCATCATTAGTGAATGATGATATTCTTTAGTGTTTGTGTCATGGAGGAGCTCTTAGATCTTTTTGGTGCAAAATATTTCTTTCAGATTTGCATGTTCATTTCTAGGAGATGGTTATATTCATGTGAATGGAGATATTGACATCTTGGTCAGCCATTGATGACTATTGTATTTTTTGGTTAAGGTGTTGATTTTATGACTTGTCTTTCAATAGGTGATCCTTTATGAGAGGAATTTTTTGGTGTTTTTCTATGATGGAATCTTGATCATACATAATTTTTCTGGCATGTGATACTATTAAATCATAATGTAATGTTTGGGTTCCTAATTCCATGGTTGGAGCTTCTACAATGTTTTGGTTAGTAATATTGGTATTGAGTACCTTGGTCATGTGGTTGCGATTGGATTAACCTCATTGATGAGAACTTCTCCTTTACCATTTTATAAAGCATCACATATCGTAATTAAATCTTTAGTGAATTTTGGAGTTACAAGAACTGAAGTTGTAGACATAGCCTCCTTCAATATCTCCAATGTTTAATTTTCAAACTCATTCAAATGAAAAGATAAGTTTTGAGGGGTGCTGCTATATGGCCATAATTCTTCACAAATATTCTATAGTATCTATCAAATCCCAAGAGACCCCTCAATTTCTTAATGGTTTTGGGAATAGGCCATTGCATGATAGCCTTAATTTTGTTAGGATCCTCCTTTACTACATGTGAAACTATGTATTCCAAGTACTTCATCTTGTTGAGACCAAAAACACACTTAGCATAGATTTTATGATCTTCAAGAACCTATACTGCTTGATCTATTTACTGCAGGTTTTCATCCAATGTCTTACTAAAAATCAATATATTATCAAAGAACACTAAGAGAAACTTGCTCAAGAATTTCATAAATATGGAGTTCATTTAAATTTGAAATGTAGATGGTGTATTGTAAGACCAAATGGAATCACCAAAAACTCATAATAACCCTCACGAGTCCTGAATGATGTCATAGAAATATCTTCTTCCTTAATTAAAATTAGGTGATAACCTGATCTAAGATATAACTTTGTAAAATACAGATCTCCATTCAATTCATATAACAAATCATCAATGAGGGTATGTGCAAGATCATGATGGGCCAAAAAGTGGTAATATGTAAGTGATATGATCTCCCATGTGGTTGATGACTTTTTTTTATCCAAAATTGATGAAACGAAAAGGGTTTTTAAAGGAGATTCTCAGCTTTCCACCAATATAAATTATGATTTACTTTGAATTTAATAAATAATTATTATTCATTTTTTATTTGAGTTACGACTAAAGTCCTGATTGATAGGCTAATTGAAAAAAATCTATAGCTTTCAAATGGTATCACATTTTTTGAATCCAAAACATGCGTCACAATCTATGCTTTGTATACTATAGGATTAAAAAAATAAAATTTTAATTTCATGAATTTTTTACCAAGTTAAAGTGGTCAGACATAGGAGTTTTTATATTTTTTAAAAGTTGTAATAAAAAAATCATAATTAATTATTTACTTGGAAAAAAATTACAAAAAAATATGTGTCACATATGGACATGAATCCTCTACTTATATCTAAAATATTATAAAAAAATATTATCATTTTACTGTGGTTAGGGTGGTCAGACGGACACCTACTTCTTATTTTTCCCCTAAAATTTAAGTACTACTACATTGAAATTTCAAATTTTCCACCAAATAGATTTTTTTTTAATAAACCTAATAGTTTAGAAAATACATTCAATTTGCTACAGATTCTATTCTTACATATTTTTCAAATAATATAGATAACTTATTCAAATTTTTACATCAAGTTGCCTAACTCTTATTTTTCTAAATTTTTTGCCACTTAAGGGCCTGTTTTTTCCATGATGACCCTGTACATACCCATGACTGGAACTAGAAACTTATCTTTAATGGTCTACATATTTAGAACTTTATAGTTTGGGCACATGTACCAAGTTTCATCCTTCTTATGCACCATCACTAGTGTAGTCGTGGATGGAGGGTTCAAAAAGAACATTCCAAACCATGCAACTTAGAGTCAACACAACAAAAATAACACAAGAAAGAATTCTACAGACATGAATATTTATCGAATTAGAAATATTACATGCAACGTATGCCTCATGGGTGAATAACCAAGGCTCATAGGCCTACCGCAAGGGCATTCAACAATACAACTAGGAAAAGGCCTTATTACAAACCCTTAATAGGATAGATAGAAAAATATATAAACTCTGATCATGAGAATCCTAACTAACAACTAATGAATGATTACAATGAATTACAAATTCTATTAAATATGATTCTCCGACTCCAAAAAAGGTCTACATCAACTACAAGGGTTTACAAACCAAATGAATGATCACACATGAAGGTCGGCCTTAAAACATGAAAGATATTTCTTTGGGAAATGAAGTGAATTGTGAATCTCCAAGATAGATCCCATTGGACCCAAAATGCTTGTATGATACTCCATTAGGCTCCACACATTTTGGAATAGGTTTGCACTAATAAATTTTGACCAGGTCAACCCCAAATGCTCTAACTATGTATTAGAGTGAAATTATGAGAGTGATAACTTTCGATAGAAAAATGAAAATGATCTGAAATCTAGATATGTTGTAGATATTACTTTGTGTATATGCTATATCCTACTTTGGGAGCTAAGAAATGATAATGCGGTGAAATGTAGAATGTAATGCTAAAATTGCTATTGAATAAAATGCAAGAAAATAAATGTTTTTGATTAATACATGATTGCTTTACAACTAGGGATGCTCCTGCATTATTCACCCAGGATTTGAAGAAAAGTGAGTCCCTCACTTTCTATGGGCTAGAGGAAAACCAAGATGGTACACCTCAGCCTAAGAAATCCATGATGAATCCTTCACTGGTCTTCCTTTCTACTTCACAAGATATTCTTTATACTTCTTGTTCCTAGTACTCCTTCTGGTTTAGGTATCCAAAATCAAGTCTCAATTTTTTTTTGATGCTCGATGTGGTAATTTCTCCCTCAAATCCACTTTTCACTTCCAATTGACTATCCTTCATGATACTCATAGATGTCTATAGTATTGAAAATAGGTGATATACCCAATGTCTTTGGTAACTCTATTTTAGAAATCAAACTTCTTATGAATCTTACATGGTCCGAAATTCCTCATCTTCAAATTATTGTATGCTCCAACTAGAAATTTTTCCCTCCTCAAATATACCATTACTTCATCTCCAATAATAAATTCCTTATTTATCCTTTTCTCGGCTACCTTTTCCTTATTCTTATTATTCATGTCCTCCAAATGCTTCCAGACATGTTTTTTCAATGTTTCCATTAAATCTCAAAACTCTTTTGCCTCCACACTCCTCTTATTCTCTATAGTAATTTCTCTTAGCTCCACAACTCCTATGGGATGTACTCTTGTCACAATCTCAAATCCATTGTCTTCTTTGTACTCTGATTTACTGAATTATTGTATGCAATTTTTTCTTGTGGTAGAAAATTATCCCAATTTCTTGACTTATCTCTAACCAAACATCTGAACAGGTTACCCAAGCTTCTATTTACCACTTCTATCTATCCATCTATTTGTGGGTAATATGCAGAACTAAATTTTAGGCCTATCTTCATCTTCTTCCACAGTGTCCCCCAAAATTATCCAATGAAATTAGTGTCTCTGTCTAAAACTATACTCTTAGGTAATCAATTAAATCTCACAATCTCCTTGAAAAATGGATCAACAACATGCACAACATCATTAGTCTTCTTGCAAGGAATGAAATGTGCCATTTTGGGAAATCTACCTGCTACTAGCATTATAGAATTATATCCTCTCTCTTTTCTTGGTACTTTTAATATGAAATCCATGCTAATATCCTCCCATGGTCTCTTTGGTACTATCAAAGGTTTATACAATCTAGTATTATGACTGCACCCTTTTCCAACTTGATGAATTATGTAATTTTGAACATACTTCTTGACATCCTTATATATCTATGGCCAAAAATAATTTCACTCACCAAAGCTACTATCATTTCCACTCCAAAATAACCTACTAATCTTCCGCTATGCTTCTCTTTAATTAGGTTCCCCCTCATTGAAATCCTTGGAATACACAACTAATTTCCTTTGAACAATATTCCTTCTTGAATAAAATAATTCAACAATTGGCTTTATTATGTCATTACTAGTTCCTTACATGCTTTCCAAGCTTCAAAAAACTTAGGATCATTCTCATACATATACTTTAGTTCTTCAAAACTCAATACTTTTATTCTCATCTCTGTTATAAAATTCCTCCTACTCAATGGATTAAAACTTTGTTTGACTTGCCACTCCTATGCTTCAACATGAATGTATAAATCTGTAAGAACTCAACCCATCTCATATGTCTCTGGTTCAACTTTCCTTGACTATTCAAATACTACAAAGCTTGATGATCTAGATACAACACAAAATCCTTAGGAAAAAAGAAATGTCTCTAGTTATTAAAGTCTTGAATTATGGCATAGAACTCCTAATCATAAACTGAATATCTTCTTATGGAATCATTCAACCTCTCATTGAAATATGCTATAGGTATTCCTTCTTGACTCAAGACTCCTCCTATTGCATTGCCACTTTCATCACAATCAAGTTGAAATCATTTTTCAAAATTAGGTAATGCTAACACTAGTTGCTCTATCACCTTTTTCTTCAATAATTAAAAAATTATTTGTGCTCTAGATGCACACTTAAAGTACTTCTTATATCCTCTCATTTTCTCTATCATAGGTGTACAAATACTACTAAATCTTATGATAAAATTGCAATAGAAACTTTCTAATCCATGACATGATGTAACCTCTCCAATGTACACTGATGTAGGGCAATCAAAAATTGCTCTAAACTTCTCAAGGTCCAAGTTCAATACTTCAACATAAATAACAAAACCCAAATATACCAACTATGTCTTCATAAAGATACACTTCTTGACATTAATCAACAACTTCTCTTCTCTCAACCTCTGCAATACTTGTCTAATGTGCCACAAATGTTCTTCTCTAGCCTTATTGAAAATCATAATTGTAGACATTGAAAATATATAGATTGATATCGCACACTCGATCCTAATCTACTAACAGTGTTTCATCCTAAATCATCCCTCTATCTAACCATTTAATCAAATATCCTTATTTGATTAAATTCATCATAATTCCCCTTTTAATTAAATAAATCCCTCAATTTAATTAAATCATTGTCTCTGTGTAATTAGCTAGGTCACTTCATCTTCCTATCTTTGATTTAATTAAGTAATCCATATTATTTGATTGAATCGCAAAGTTCATCTAATTAAATTAAATAAATCAAACATTTATATAATTTAATCTAACATCACCCCTTTTGGTTAAATAAATCAAAATATTTATTTAACTAAGTCTAAATCATTCTTTTATCATTTTGAGTTATTTAAATCCTAAAATCTAAGTCAAAATGGTCAAATCAACTAACATTATTTAAATTAATCAAATCATGATCAATGCTAATCCTAATCACTCCAATCCTCTAGATTTTCCAATTTGCACATGAAAATCAATTTAATTGTTTTATAAATCACCTATTTTCATTCAAAAAAGGCACCCAAGTGGGAATATTCCTCAAATTTGAAATCTCCCCCCAAAAGGACTTGTCCCTTCCAAAATGGCATTTAACATCTCTTACAACTCCTTTTCTTGAGCCATGTGACATTAACTTCACCTTTCACCTCATCCTTCAAGCCATATTTTGAATTTGAATCTCTCCCCTCTTTGCACATTCTTCAAAACTTGCACATCCTCCATCCATTCACAAATTCACAAATGGAATTTTGTCATTGGCTCATTCTTAGTCCCACATTGCTCTATTTTGGGCATGCTTTCAACTTATCAATCTGTAAATAAGAGGTTAATCTCCTCATCTCATCATCCACAATTCGACTAAACTTACTATACTCAGATTTAGAGCAATCTTCATTCATCAATCTTGAGTTCTTAGCTAGGTTATTGCAGATTTTGGCATGGAGCTCTCATCCTTCATCATCAAAGTGGATCAAATATCTTCATCAAATCAATATTGCTTCATTGGAGTTGGGAAAGGGCCAATTTTCACATCAAATTGGTACCAATTCCCTCAAGAGATTAGGAGTTTATATTGCAATAGAATAGGATTTGATTTATTTTGAGTTTCTTGGTGTTCTTCATCTCATTTCCTTTCTCTCTTGCAATTTAAATGAATTTCTTGAGGAATCATGTTTCTAACTATGCATTTGATCTAATTTATTAATTTTCTCTTGTGTTTTTGTAGGTTGGGAATCATGGTTCACAATAATATCATCCAAATGTACAATGACAAACTTACCCAAAAATTTCTTCAATGCCTCATTGATCAATCTCATGAAGGTGCTATGTGCATTGTTCAATCCAAAAGGAATTAATAACCATTCATACAACCCTTCATTTTTCTTTAATGTGGTCTTGGACATTCATCTCCTTCTCTTATGTTGATTTGATGGTATCCACTCTTCAAGTCAATCTTGTGTCTCACTTTTGGGACATGCTATTTTTTTCCTAAAATCACTTTTTTTAGAAAAACTAATGATTTTAGCCTTGAGAGGTTCCATATAAAGGGTTTTAATTGAAGAGAGAAAGATAAGACCCCCTTATATCAAACCCCCTTGTATAGAATCCCTCTAGTATTAAATCATACCCACAATGGAGTCTACATTGTACCTATCAAAATGCTAGGAAAAAAACACGTTTTCTTTACCTTTTGAGGGATTAAATAACATCATTTAGAAATGATATTTAACAAGATTGTAGCCCTTGAAATGAGCTTTCCAACAATTATAGTTTTGATATTTTTTCATTTTATCTTGTATTTAATTTTCAGTTTTTACTTAACATAGGTTTTTCTTTGAACATCAAGCTCTTCATTCTACAGAGGTGAAAAAATAGTAAACCATTGTAAAAAGAAATAAAAAAATACCCTTTCCCTAGGTATTGATTATTCTGTAGTCTCATAACACACCCCATTTTTCCCCTTGGAAAAATGTGCAGCCCTTCTTGCTTTACTTTCCTCTCACTTTGGCTTGCTTTGGCATTGTTCTAGGGGTTGGTAAAATGCAAGTTTCATTTTCAATTTGGTTGGTATTTGCTTTCGTCCCTTGTTCTTTCCTGGATTCAGTGTTTTAGTCTTTTCATGAGGTTTTATTAGTTTACTAGAAATCATAATCTCGGATTTGTTGCAATTACATCAAAGAAGTTGTATCTTTGATTGGTCCTAGTCTCACTCGATAAGTCATCACCCAGAAGTTGTTAATCCTGGTGGTCTCCCTTTCTTGTATCAGAGTCTGATAGTTGCTTTTCATTTTCTTTAGTCAAAATTTGGAAACCGAAGGTTCTATTATGAAAAGTTTGAATCACTTTTGATCTCTATTGAACTCGATTCTTGATCCCTCTTTTGTTTTGATTTTCTTTAAAGCTTGGAGGTAAGTGGCCCTATCCTCAGTTATGTTACCAAGGTTCATTACTGGAAGTTGTCAACCCTGGTGGTCATAATTGATCACGTATCTTAAAGGATTTTGATTCACAAAAATCAAAGTGACACAAGAGTGCCACATAAGATCTCTATGTCATCTTTCTCCTCTAGTAGTGAGCCCAGACAAAAACCTAGGTGTTCATAATTTGAACCCTAATTCATCATGACTACACCTTTATTCAAGAAATTAATGCATTGTAATAGGTAATTAATGAAGGTGATGAACTACTCATGTACTTTGCATCACCTTGAACATCCAATTGCTTTTATAACACTCTACTTCATGTCATGCTACAAATTTTCAAAGGAGATTGAATGAACAAAAATAATACTATGGTTTGCAAGGAAAGGTAAACTTCAAGAAACTAAGAACATAGCTACCAAGGGTTTCAAGGTTGCATTCTAAAAGATTGTCATCATCAGCTAGAACTAGGTTTCCCTCGAATAACCAAAAACTATTTTAATCATTTTTACACATGAAAATCTTGAAAGGATGGTATTTCCCTTTTAAAAACTAAAATGTTGATTATTTTGATTTGATTTAATTGAAAAGGTGAATTGAAATTTTTATAAATTTGTTAGAAAAATTGGTAAAATTTAACCCTAACTCACACACAAGACACATATTTGAAAATGGAAAACACACCAACAAAAATGTGTAATTTTGAAGTAAAATCAGAAGATGAATTCAAATACCATAGTTCATAAGCTATATCGATTGGCACAATAGCTATTGACACACACATGGTGTGCTCTTCTGATATTGAAATTCACACATGGGAATGACAAGAAAATGCTTCTCAGTGTACTAGGAATGTTATAGCAAGTGGATTACTTTTATTAAGAGGGTTTTGACCAGAAATGAAGGCCCCTAAATTGGTCATGGAATGTCTAAACCACTTCAATCCAGACAAAAGAATCATTGAGAAGGAGGGAAGGACTTATGCAGTTCTCTCTAAGAAGGGAATTATATACATATTTGGGCTTCCTACATTTACTCAGATGTACCATATTGATATGAAGGTGAAATTTAGAACCTATCAGAGTGTTGAAGAATGCAATAGAGAAATTATGAATACACAATGGTGCCAAGAGCAGATTACAAAATAGACAAAACCAATTCTAAGGTCTATGTTCAACCTAGATGTTCAAGATACTATAACTATGCTAAGCAAGATAGCTAGGTTGTGAGATGCCATTAAATTTGAACCATGGATGTTTTTTATCATATCCAAAATGATGGATAGTCCCATGCAAATGCATTGGGGAAAACTTATTAGTGAAAGATTGCACAAATAGATAAAGGCCATTCCAAAAAATGGATGTTTTTATATGTCATCATATGTGATTTATTCATACACGTTAAGGTCAAGTAAGCAAGGGCTGAAAAGGATTAGTACTCTAGGTAGAGAAGTAGGAAACAATTTAATATATTCTCATTTACCCAAAATTACTATCCATGGATACAAGGACGATTACAAAAGAGTTAATGATGTGTTTTCCATGAATCTAGTCAAAAAAATGGAAGGAAACAAAGCTAAAATATTATATTTGGAAGGACAAGGTGTCATTAGACCAATTGGAGCCTGGTACATTCAATTTCCCACTTTCACTTACATTAGAGTGGAAGGGTTTGATGGAAATCCTTTCATGCTGCCCAAGTACCCTATAGATAAAATGGTGTTATTAGAATTAGTAAGACAATTAAAGCCATCCCAAGATCTTTATAGCATGGCTCATAAAAAGGCTTCTTTCAAATTTCCTATTGTGATAGGGAATTATAAATGCACTGTAATTAGAATAGTTGACTTGTGTGAAGAGGATTTGAAAACATATAATTTCAAATACTTTCCACTCCAAAGGAAGTATTATGGCCAAGAAGGGAATATTTCCAAGAACATAGTTGGTTATCATGCTCATGTCCAACACCTAGAAGATTATTGGCTAAATTGTGAAGATGAGCACAAAGTAAGAAAAAGAAAGTATAAAAGATTGTCATTAGAGTCTGCAAAAATTCTCATGATTCATGATATTCTAGATTATTGGAGAAAGATGATGGTGAAGTGTTGAGTAAGGCTTATAATGAAGATAGACTGTATGATGAGCCTATTCCAAACCTGAATTACAAAGGTGAAGAAATGACATCAATTAAGGAATTCTCTACACTGATTCTATTAAATATTCAACATTGGATAAATGATTTTTGTAAAGTTTTAAGAGAAAAAGTAATTGAACCCACATACTCACAAGATAAAAGAAGGAAACAAAGAAATGAAAGTGAGTTTGAGTGTGGGGAACCTGCAAAGAAGAAGAGAAAATCTCCTAAGGTATCTACTGGTATATGAATTGAGGAGAGAACCCCCGAGGTTTCAAGCTAAGGAGTTTCACTAAAGCTAGTTGGTAAGAAAAAGATGCTAAGTCAGGAAAAGTTAAATCAAAAGTAAGAAAAAAAGTGGCATCTTCTTCCATAGCAAAACCAAGGACTAAACCTACTACTAATGAAGAGGCAGGGGTAACAAAAAATATTGGTAGATAGACAAGGTCTGCATCTCAAAGAGTTGTAGCATTATTCACTTCTCCCTCCTAAGTTAATATTGCTAGTGTAAAATAGGAACTAGGAAAGACTCTTATGCTTTTGGATGAAGTTTTTGAGGCTGATGATGCTAAGATTAAGGAACAAATGGATAATTGGGGTACCATGTGGGAAAGAGTAAAAGAAAAGAAGTCTAAAGATAAATTCATGGTACAACCAATGGTAGAAGAAATTCTAGACACAGGATCTATTCCTATAAATGTTGAAGAAGAAGAATTCATACAAGGAACACTTGCTTCAGAAATGGGAAAACCTAATGTTCTTGAAATGGAAATAGGGGAGACTGCAAGGTAGAATCCTACTAATGAAATGGTTATTGAAGAGACCTTTGATTCCCAACCTTTGCTTGGGAATGATCAAAATGAAAATAAACAACCCTAGGTCTTTGAAAAATCAAAGGAAGACTAGGTTGAAATTTAGAATGAAGAACCTTCATGAGTTTTAGGTGATAAGGTTGTAAATGAAGAAAATATTGACATGACAGGATACAAAGAAAGTGGTGTCCAAGAGGCTGATATTGAACACCTGGCTAGACAGGAAAATGCAGGTGTTGAAACTAAAGAGACAGTGTCAAATCTTGGTAATCTAGAATCTATGCCAAATATTATTGAAGAGATTCCTATTCTAGAGGTGAATTTTAGATTTTTGGGTAGGGCTTATAGGCTACTCTTACACTTTGAGGATGTTTCACCTAATAGGAGAGATAAACCCTACTTAAAAGATCTAACTAGGTTCACTCAAATTATGTAATGTATGATGTTATTTAGATTAAATGAGATGATATAAATGCAATTGGATGACCTATGTGACTGATTATGAATGCAAGACCTAAGAATTATGCAATGTTGGAAAACACAATGTGATATGAAAACATGAACTAAGTATGAACAAATGCAAAACATAAAAGAAAAAGGATGATTCAGAGTGTACCTAGGTAGAGAATGGAGAATTTGGAATATTCTAAATGCTTTATGAGATCACTGAAAATCATTAGTGGGACTCATTCACCACTAATAGCGAATTAGTCCCGCTTCACATGAAAACTATCAGAAACTGGTTTCTAAGTGTCAGGATCTGGAATCTAACAAAATCTGTATTTCTAGTCTTTAGATGGGACTCATTCGCCACTGACGAAAAATCAGTCCTCTCCCAAAATTTTGAGAAATCAGGGGACAATTTTGTAGCACCAGATCTAAGGTTGTTTGCTTGTTGGGTTGACAAAGTTAAGTCTCTAGAAAATAGACAAAATGTATTCTCCAAGCTTGAAATGAGGTTGATTTAACTTAAAACACCTTGTTGACTTGGTAATAAGGGTTTTCCTTGGTCAAACCCCACTTTGGTAATCAAACCATTAATGAAATAATGAAATGTAAGAGAAAGATAAATAAATAACATGCAAATGCTATCAACTTACCAAACCCTTGTTGAAGCAAATTTGAAGTTATGTTAATGGATGCTCCAAGATACTTGAATGATGCTTGATTAGATGATGAAAAGTGCTTGAATGCTTGATTGAGTGAGTGAATTAGTGATCTTGATGAATGCTTGAATGAATGGGGGTTAAAATGGATGTAAAAACACTTATTTATGCATTATTGTGCCTTAGTAACCCAATGATACCTCATCACAGGCCAAAATCAAGTGATTTTGAATAAAAAATCGAAAGGAAATTTGAATTTTTTTGAATTTGGAGCCAAGAGACACTCATTCGCCACCCATGGTGAATGGGTCCCACCTTGGACTTGAAAGTGGGTGTCAAGAATTAAGTCACATTTAATGTTGTTTGTCAATATTACATTAAAAAATACACTTAATTAAGTATTATGAGTAAATAAAGGGGTCAAATAAGGCATAAGAAAGGTGTAAATAGTGAAATTATGCCTAGAAAAGAGTGAAATATTGTTACAATACTTTACAACACTTCAAAATAGGACTTGATTAGTGATGAAAAGGTGATTTTTAGGTGAATTGTAATGAAGAGTCTAGAAAAGTCTAGAAATGTTTTACAACACTTCACAACACCTTCACAAGATGTCATAATTTGAATTTTAAGGACCTAATGTGCATGTTCAAGCCATATTACAACATTAAATCAAAGCAAAATGGACCAAGCATCATGAAGAAAGGCCTAAAAGACCATGAAAATGCCAAGGGGCCATTTTTCTATGGTGCAAGAGGACATAATAAATAAAGTCGAAGAAGTAAGAGATGAAGTTCTTGAACTTACTAGAAACCAAGAACAAAGGAATGTTACAGAGCTAGAGCATGATGAAGGTGCACCTGATTGGTTAATTAGAGAATTGACTTCCCCAATGGAAGTAGAATTAGTACCTGTGAATCTTAAAAGTTTTATACAAGAAGTGGAGACTCCTAAGAATAGGAGAAGAGCTAAAATGAAACATGTCATACAAAAGAATGCAAATGGAGAAAAAACAATCCATATACCTACCCCAGTAGCTGATTAAAACAAACATGAGATAATTCCTAAGGAGTATAAGATAACAAGTACAATGTTGGACACTCATCCTGGACATAAAAGTTAAAAGAAACTAAGATGAATTTAGATGCAACTATTTCCCAAGTACAAAAGAATAAACAAAAGAAAAGAGAGTTGAAAGAATGGGTTGGTATCCTAGAAAATTTTATAAAGTCATTAACCCTATCTGGTCAAGTATAGACTGAATTGCCTCAAAATCCAATACTTATGTCACAAGAATAGGTGGATGCAATTGCAGCAGATCTCCATAAAATGAATGTATTTAAAGAATGGATTGAGTATTGGGTAAGGAAAGGGGAATAATTTATTGCAGATGCAATTGGGAAATACAAGGAAGCATATCGTTAGTCTAAGAAATCTAGAAGATTTGAAGGAGAATGTAGGTTTCGCCAGGAACAAGTTGATGCTGAAAGGTGAAATGTAGAAACTCTAATGCAAGTGGATGTCCAATAATTGATAAGAGAAAATTTAATTTTAGAACAATAAATTCCATTGCCTGAAAAAATGGAAGAAATAGTTGAAATGGGAAGGAGACATATTAATACAATGTATAGAAGGATTTGAAAAGGTCACCAAGAAATGTAGTAAGTTACTTGACAAAGATCAAGATTTTTTTGAAGTGTTAGCATGTCAATATTGTGATCCCTAGACACTTGGATAGGAGGGTAAAGAAGCAAAATATTTCAAGGAATGAATTGTGAGAATAAATAATGACCCTGTTCAGTTATTAACCTAAGAAGTCATTGATGAAATCATACATTACAAAAACACTATAGTCAGATACGAAACAAATAAAGTGCAAAGGAATGCCAGTATACTATAGATATCAAAAGAATACACCAGGCTCAAGTTTAGTTGGAAGGAAATACAAGGAATTTGAAAAAAGCATATGCACCAAATAATAAATTCTTTCCAAGAATATCAATTGAAGAAAAATGAAGAAAGGATCCTAGAACTTGATCCCTAAGTGATAAAAGGAAGTATTGCATATCAGATACCAGAGGTGTCACAAAAATGTTTTGTTGAAATTGACTTTTGTAGGTTGTTTTCGATCCCAGTGGATGTTCCCTTTTTGGTATTTTAAAGGATATTGATAGCCTTGTTTTATGCGAAGTATTGTGCACTGGAATTTGAAAGTGAAGAGTGTTGTTGTTGAAGATGTCAAAGATTTGACTTCATCTAGAAGATTCTAATAATAGTTGGCGTATGCCATGTGCTACATTTTGATTTTCTATTTATGATTCTCTTGATAAACTTTAAGTTTGAACTCTTGAGGCATTGTTCCTATAAAAGGTTGTTTTTTGTTTTACTTATATTTTAAGTTTAAAATATGTGGATGTCAAAAGAGCCAAAAAATTTCTATTCTTTTTTCTTTTTTCCTATTTTCTGAATAATTTTGGACTAAAAACTTGTATGCACATAGAATTTAATCAATATTAAAGCCAATTTGATATCTACCTATCTCATGTATTTTTGTAGTTGGTTTTGTTAGTTCATTCGAACAAGACTGTGTGCTACATTGTTTAAGGGTGCATGTAGAACCTACTCGATGTCCAAACTAAAACACCCTTCTTTAAAAGCTCGCACAATTTTATATCCAACTATGAAGCAATCTAGTGAAGTATAAAGTGGTTTTATTTGATTTGATTAACTCTTGGGGCATGCATGGAGAATAACTGGGAGAAATTTTAATTTTTAGTATTTTATGCTTTATTTTAGATTAGATGTTTAAATTCTTGAAAATATTTCAAAAAATAGATGAATGGATGGAAATTTATTGAAAATATTTCATTTTCTATGAAATTGTTGAATGCTTAAAGCTAAATCTACATAAATGATTGCAAAATTGTTGATGTTCATGGAATATTATTGAAAATATTTCAATTTCATGATATTATTTTATAATTGAACTCGAAATCTTGAATCAAATGCTTATGATTCCAAATGAAATTGAAATTAACCATTAACCCCTTGAGATTAATAATAATATCACATCATACCTCGAAGTGAATCTAGTATTTTCAAGACCTAACTACCAGAGCCTTGGAATTAAGCTAAGTCAGTCTTTTCCTATAACACAGACACCTTAGGTTGCCTTGGTTCAGTATTTCAAGTAAAGATAGGTTCCTCACAGTTTTCCTATGAGGATTTTATCTACACCATTGTTGTGAGTGACATCATCCTTGACATGGATGTCCTTGTTTCACTAAAAAATAAAAATAAGATTTGAATATATACACAACAAGTTAGGTTGTATGACACACATGCATATCCAAATTATAGTTACAGTGACTTCAAAAAAAACTTTAAAAAAATATATGTACCAAAAAATTATGGAAAAATATCCTTTCCCTATATATTTATGTTTAGAATCTATATTCCAAAAATTAGAATTTTATCCTTTATAAAAAAAAATTATGTTGTACGACACAAATGTTACTTTCTAAAAATATTGTTTTTTTGTTTAAAACTAGTTATTAAAGGAGATGTTGAAATATGCATGACTTATTTCAAAAAAGATAAAAATATAGGTTCACATCATCTTCAAATTCTTAATGGTTTAGATTTTATAGGTCTTGGAAGATGAAGATTCAGTTAAAAATATTGATGTAAATGTCCATTTTGGGAAAAAAGTGAGAAATAGTATTGTGATTTCACCCCTCAAATAGTCCATGATGTTATCCATCCTTGGAAATTTAAATCTATACTTGAAAATGATCCTATTGATTTTTCTTGAGTGTGTACACATTGTCCACTCTCTATCTTTCATTGGTGGAAGTAAATTAGGTACCTCGCATGGCTTAAAATTTCTCTAATCAATCCTTTCTTCAAAAACTCTTGTATATGCCACCAGTTCAATTATGCATTCTCGACTGATGTCATTCTATGTGTTTCCTTATTTGGAAAACTTTATTCTGATATTAGATCTGTATGATGACTGATGCTCCAAACTAGTTTTAATCCATTTGGTACATTATGTGACATGATGTCTTCATATTCTGTCAACAATAGGGTTCTCTACCTCCGAATTACCCCCTTTCTTTGGAATGAATGAAAAATTCATATTCACATACCTCAATCTATCCATAATTTTTCTTCCATCTACCAAAGATAGTCTGGAACTACTACAAACTTCAATCTTCTCCTCTTCCTCCAAATGTATTAACTTAATTCTCTGTCCATTTGAAGTCAAGGTGTATATTTTTCTTCTTCCATCATCAATTGTTTTCTTATCATATTTTCATGGTCTTCCTAATATATAAATGACATGCATCCATAGGAATAATATCACACAATACTTCATCCCTAAATGATCCTATATGGAATTTCACCAAACATTGCTCATTCACCAATATCTTACGCTCATCTTGAATCCATACTATCCTATAGGGGTTTGGACATTTCAATCTCTTCAGATTAAACTTGGTTACCATCTCTTCTAAAACTAGATTATCAGTGCTACCAATATCAGTGATAAATTTACATACCTTTCCTCTAAACATACATCTAGTTTTGAACAAACTCTTTCTTTTTGGTGGTTGCTTAGTCACTTCTTCATGCATTAAATTTCTCCTCATCACCAATGATTTTCCTTACTATGGTTTTACAATTGAATTAGGGGATTCAACATGTTCTTCTTCATATTTTTTTCTTTTGGTATGCTTAGGTTTCTTTCCAGTGCCTCCTTGATGGCATTCAAATGCTCTATGTCCTTCACCTCCACACTTGAAAAAGGTTCCTATGAATGGTCTTCTCTTAGGTATCCCTTCATATCTCAAGTTTCCTTCATTATGGTAAGAATTATGACCTCCTCTTCATTGTGGTAGAAATTTCTATCTTCTCTTCCTCTATGGTATGAATTGTAGTTCTTATCTTCACTCTAGTAGGGTTTCCCATCTTGTTTTCTTCTATTCATAGGGTCTTATTTCTCCATATTGTGATCTGCTCCTCTAGAATCTTCCTCTCGCACTTCTCTAGTTTTTTTTTTCAAACTATTCATTCAACTTCTCTTCTGCTTTTAGTGCAAACTGATATCATCTTTACTAGGCACAATTATTCTTGGATGTTTGTTCTTATTCCACTAATATACCTTGCCACCTTTTCTTTGCTTGCTTCACTATGATCGGTTTTTATTATCATCTTGTAGAATTATTTAGTATGCTCCTTCATATATTTATCCTTTTGCCTCAAGTTTTGTAATCTTTTCAACAATTCAAGTTCACAATTAGCAGGTATAAATTGATTCTTTAACTTTGTCATGATTTTTTCCCATTTTATGATTTTATCCTTTCCTATTCTATTCCTATCCAATTGAACTTCTTTCCACCATATAGAAGCATGACCTTTCAACTTTGTTTTCACAAATATATGACTCTATCTAGATCTTCAATTTCTTCAGATTCAAAGTAATCTTCCATTTCAATGATTCAATCAATCAACTCTTCAGAGTTTAAATTTACCACATAATTTTGAATTTCAACTCTAGGTCACTTACCAATTTTGGAAATGGCTTTCAATATCTTCATCTAATATGATTCTTCTTCTTCTTTTTCTAGAGTTTCTACAATTTGATTCACAACATGATCTGCTTCAGCATCACTTTCATCCTCATGCATAGGGTTTAGGCCTCACCTTCAGTCTTCTTCTACAACATCTAATTGGACTTGTATTTTGTGCATCACTTCCAACATTTCATCCATTCTTCTAGAAACATTCACCATAGCAGGAAATCTCCTTGGTGGCATCTCTCCCCTTAAATCTAGTACAACTACCTCAATTTGATGATTTTTTGGCAAGGGTTTTAACTTCCTCATAGTTGGTGATCATTGAAAACACATTCAATATGCCTCAAGGTGGTCATATGTTCACCATAATGAGTGCCTTCAAGACTCAAAAACTTTCTCTGATACCACTTGGTGTAGACATATATTTAGATATTAGAAAGAATAGTCCAAAATATGTAGCTCAAAATCAACACAACAAAAATAGCAAAAGAAAGTATTTTGCAAACATGAATCTTTATTGAATTAGAAATATTACATGCAACATATGCCTCATGGGTGAATAACCAAGGCTCACATTCCTACCGTAAGGGCATTCAATAATACAATTTTCCAAAGGCCTTATTACAATCCCTCAACATGATAGATCAAAAAATATCTAAACTCTAATCATGAGAATCCTAACTAACTACTGATGAATGATTAAAATGAATTACAAATGCTCTTAAATATGATTATCCATCTCCAACAAAGGTCTGCATTAGCCACAAGGGTTTAAAAACCTGATGAATGATAACACATGAAGGTCAACCTTAAAACATGAAAGATAATTATTCACAAAATGAAATGAATTATGAATCTCCAAAAAAAGATCACATTGGACCCAAAATAATTGTATTGTACTCCATTAAGCTCCACACATTTTGGAATAGGTCTGCATTGTTGCACAAGCGGTTATCCCTACACCAAAAGATTGACCTATTAATGCTCAATACAACTGCTAGAGTTAATGAGTTCATGGGAGGTGGTTAAGCCATGTCATGAACCCATGCATTGCACTGCACAACATAAGGAGACCAAGGGTACACACCTTGCAATAATCTCTCCCAGCACAAGTAAGTGGTCTGAACCCATGACCTAGGCTTGGATACCAATTGTTGCATAGACTGCTACTATTGCACCAAAATATTGACCTAATAATGGCTAATAAGACTTCAAGAGTTAATGAATCCATAAGAGATGGTTAAGCCATGTCACAAACTCTAGTGTTATGTTGCACAACACAATGAGACCAAAGGCACACATGGTGCAACATGTACTAATAAATTTGGACTAAGTCAGCCCCAAATGCTTTGATTGTGAATTATAGTGAGATTCTAAGAGAAATAACGTTCGGTAGACAAATCAAAATGATCTTAAATATGGATATGTTGTAGATGAATTTGTGTAGATGCTATATTCTACTCTGTGAGCTAAGAAATGATAATGTAGTGAAATGTAGAATGCAATGTTGAAACTGCTATTGAATGAAATGCAAGAAAATAAATGTTTTTGGTTGATATAAATTTTATTTAAATTTAGGGATACTCCCACATCAATCACCATGGGTGAGGAGTAATCACATCGACTATGCCTAATAATTCATTTCCCTATCATCTCCTCCATAATATTTTAAGTCTTTCTTTTTTGTATTTATGGGTACTTGTAGGGCTAAACATGTTGGGTGTTTGGCTCTCTTAAACTAGTTATCTAGCATGATCATGATCCATCTTAGGAGGAAATACTTTAAGAGTATCTCTAAAAACCATTAGTTGATGATCAATTATTGCTAGGAGCATTAGACTAATAGACTTCTAATGAACATAAATGGTCCACAAATCCATCAACTTATTTCTTAAGAAACTTCTAGATTTCATGAGTGTTGTGCATGTTTTGCACGCATGCCCTGCTGAAAGCAGGGACCCCCCCTTTATTACTTTCACTTTTTCCTTGCTCCTGCTAGCTTGGTCCCTTCTTGCTTTCTTTGCTTTTTCCTTCATTTTTTGACTTTGGGGACAAGTTGCCTATAAATTTGGGATGTTTTTGTGATGCTTATATGAACTACAAAGATTTTTTTGAGTTTGAAGAAGTTGTAGAATTTCACTGTGGGTTTCCATCCATGGGTTTCTGTGAGCAAGTTTCCATCCACGAGTTTCTATGTGTGGAATTCCATTTTGTTTATGACATCGAACCTTACGACTTCCACATTCCAAATCTTCGCATTTCAAAATGGGTTGGAAAATTCAAGTTTTCAACATTTAGGGCTAATAAAATGCATTTCTCCATAATCCTAAAGGGGTTTGAGCCAAATTTGCTAAGTGTTTAGACATTACAAAAACTTCACCTATATGTGGGTTTCCATCCACAGAAGTCCATTTGTGAAATGTTGTTGCTAATGGATCTAAATGCTCCAGCTTCCACATTCCAAATTTCCACATTTTCCAAAATGAGTCAAATCTTAAGGAAATATTTCTAAACACTCTTTCTACCCCTTTTTTGACTTGCTAAAATTGAAAAATCTCAAATTTACTAAGTTTTGTGACTTTGCAAAAATATGACTACTAGTTGTTGTCTGCGGATTTTTGTCTATAGGTTTCCATTTGTGGAAGTCCATCTATGAGTTTCCATGTGCAGGTTTTCATCTACAAGTTTCTGTCACCAGGTCTTTGGGTGTGAAATTTTGTCTATGGGTTTTCGTGTGCGGAAGTTCATCCGCGGGTTTCCATCCGCAAGTTTTCATGTGCGGGTTTCCATGTGTGGAATGCCATTTTTTTATGGTGCGAGACCCTACGACTTTCACATTCCAAATTTTTGCATTTTTCTTTAGGGGTCAAATCATTGAGGAATAGGTCTAGGCACCCTCCTAATGCCTCTTTCATGTGCTTAATTTGAAAAAAACTCCAAATTGCTAAGAGTTGTGGCTTTGCGAAACATTTCATGCGGGATGAGGCCTTGCAAATGTCATGGTCCCCAATGTTCACTAGTACAAAAACAACAATAAAATACTGAAAAAACTATGAAAAACTACTTATAAATGACTATAGTTGGTCACATGACCACTAGTAGTTTATTTCCAGTTATATATAATGTAACCAGATTGATGGCTAAACCATTTTTAGTCATTTATTGGTTGTTTTGATTGATCGATTTGGTAGTATATTTAGTGATTGAATTAGTCATGTTCATTGCTATGATCTGGTCACTTATTTAGTCACTTTTTTTTACTATTATATTTAGTCATTGATTTAGGCATTGATTGTTGTAATCTAGTCATTTATTTAGTGATTTTTTATTCACTAATATATTTAACTAGTCACTTAAATTTAGTTGTTGATTTAGTCATTGATTGTTGTAATCTGGTCACTTATTTAGTCTTTTATTCATTGATATATTTATTCATTGATTGTTGTTAACTAGTCACTTATTTAGTCATTTGTATTCACTGTTCATTGATTTCTATCAATTGGTAGTATATTTAGTCAATTTAACTATTAATTGATATCAATTAGTAGTATAGTTAGTAATTTTAATTGACTAATATTTGAGGATTTAAACATAAAACATAGAAATACACATCAATCACTAAATGCACACAATAAGACAACCATTGAGAAGGAAAAATCAGTGAACTTTATTAATAAAAGAAATGTGTTCTAATTACAGCTTAGAAATAGAGTATTACAATTGTTATTTTCAGTCACAAGACTAAAAATCTGAGTTACAAAATTGCACAAAAATGACTGCATGAAAGAAACTTTTGCAAAAAACTTCTACAATGATGGAAACACATGCTTGAAGCTCTTCGATGCGAGAACATGCCCCTTTCATCTCTTTAAGCTTCTATAACCATGTGGGAAATCTTCATGGAGCAAGTTGTAATGTGTAGAATCCAAGAAGGAGAGTATTGATTATGTCCCATATATGAATCTCTCTCCTTCAAAACAGTCAACAATAACCCAACTATAATATTTCTTCCTTTATATGCAACGTGCCATCTGATATGAGCAATAGGGTGCTACCTTTTTTGCCATGAATGAAGTTGTGTGTCAATACAAAAAAAAAAATACTATTAGTATCAATTTAGAAAGAATAAAAGAGTATTGTATATTGCAAGATTACAAAAGTCCAAACACAACAAAAATATAAATCAATTAAAAATTGTAGCCTTTTAAACAAATTCTTTAAATAGAGTGTTCAACATGGGTATGTGTAGGATCATTGATGGGCCAAAAAGTGGCGATATGTAAGTGATATGATGACCCATGTGGCTGATGACATTTTTTACCCAAAATTAATAAAACGAAAAGGTTTTTTAAAGGAGATTCTCAACTTTCCACCAATATAAATTATGCTTTACTTTGAATTTAATAAATAATTATTATTTATTTTCTATTTGAATTACGACTAAGTCTTGATTAATAGACTGATTGAAAAACACATATATCTTTCAAACGGTATCACATTTTTTGAATATGAAACATGCGTCACATTCTATGCTTCACATAATATAGGATTAAAATAAATAAAAAATTAATTTCATGAATTTTTGACCAAGTTAAGGTGGTCAAACATACGAGTTTTTTATATTTTTTAAAAGTTGAAATAAAAATTTCATAATTAATTATTTACTTGGAAAAAAATTACAAAAATATATGCATCACATCAAGACATAATTCCTCTACTTAGATCTATAATCTTATAAAAAAAAAATCATTTTATTGTGGTTAGGGTGGTTAGACAGACACCTACATATTTTTTCCTTGAAATTTAAGTACTACTGCATTGAAATTTCAAATTTTCACCAAATAGATTTTTTTTTTAAATAAACCTAGTAGGTTAGAAACTATATTCAATTTGCTATAGATTATATTCTTACATATTTTTGAAATAATATAGATAACGTATTCAAATTTTTACGTCAAGTTGTCTAACTCTAATTTTTCTGACTTTTTTGCCACTTAAGGGCCTGGCTTTTCCATGATTATCCTACACATACCCACATAGGCCTAAAATATGCATATTGAACCCTTGATTTTAGAACCTTTTTCAAAGTCTAAGCAAGATGATATGATCAGATTATAGAATGAAATTGACATTATAGAATGAAGGCTATCAACACTAGATAGACTGGAAGAACATTATCAATAGAAATTTCCTAGAAATCAAGCCCAAAAATTCTATCAGACTTAATTAGACAACAATAATGTCAACCTTGGTTCATGTGTTGTCTGAGTAAAGACCTGCACCATGGAAGAATCCATTTATACATAAATTCCAAATTAAGTTGATGAGAAAAGATCTTTGATATCCAACTAGGAAACCTTTATATCTAAAAATTACTAACCTGATGTTTCACAGGTTTCCCAAGTGTGACATCATCTTTACTTTAGAAACTGGATATTGATCCACTGCCATATTGAATCTCATAAGATTCTCCTTCACAAACAAAAAATCCTATATATTAATTTTTCACCAACTTCCTTAATATCCCCATGTAAGTAGACTAAAGTAAGTGAGGTTGAGGGTTTGAAGTAGAGTACCATCTTCTTTGTATGTGCTTGACTTTGATGACTTGTATCTTGAATGAAAATAGCAAGCTAGATGCACTATAAAATCATTGTTACAAAAACAACCACAAAATCCTCTTTAATTAAAATAGTCCTAGATATTTCAGTTAATTTCTAAGAGAGATAATTTCACTATCCAAACATCCATCAATCTATTTACTGTATATAATTTCCTAGAATTCATAATTTGAATGTAATGAAACTAACCATAATTACAAAAGCTTTGACACCAAAATGTAGTACACAATGAATTGTTTGAAAAAATGCATCAAAGAGTTGTCATCTCATGGAATGAAATGATATGATTTTAGAATCTAAACAAAATGGATTTTACAAGGAAGCTCTCAAAACTTTTGAACTAATGAAGCACTATGGAACACTGACATTGTAAGCTTTACTTATGTTCTAGATGCATGCAGTCATGCAAATTTAGTAGATGAGGGCTGCACATACTTCACACATTAGTAACCCTTATTGTATTACATATATAGTTGATCATTAGGTGTGCATGGTTGACCTTTGTGCCCTTGCTAGCTATCTTGAGGATACCCTAAAAATTATTACTAAGATGCTAGTTAAAATTTTGGTTCTTGTGGATCAATATGAATATAGGTTGATTATTCTAGAAACATTGATTTTAAAGTTGGATCTTAAAAATGTTGCAACTTACGTTCTTCTCTAAAACATTTGTGCAGAAGTAGGTAGGTGTGGTGAGGTTCAAATAGCAAGGAGATTGATCAAAGATAAATGAATTAAAAAGATACCAGCATGTAGTTGGATTGAAGGGCATAAAATGGTACATGATTTTCTGTGTAGGAGACAGATCACATCCACAAACATGGGAGATCTATGCAAAATTAGAGAATTTGGCTTGGAAAATGAAGGGAGCAGGGTATTTCCATATTCAAAACATTTATTCAGTGTTGTGGAATAGAAGAAAAAAGAATCATTTATCTACCACCATAGTGAAAAGTTAGCAATTGCATTTGGTTTGTTAAACATGTCCCTAGTAAAAATATTAGAGTTGTTAAGAACTTGAATCAACTATGTTTTTATTTTCACACTGCTTCTAAATTCATCTCCAAGATTGTTGCAAGAGAAATTGTTCTAAGAGATGTGAACCATTTCCATCATTTTAAATAGGTGCAATGTTCTTGTGGAGAATATTGGTGGCACTAAATGAAACTATATGAAAAATAGGCTTACACTATAATAATGTGCACTACATCAGATATCCAATAATAATGAAGGGAAATCCATCAAAGCATAACAACAGGGATTTTTTTGTTATGTGTTGTAGTTACTAGTTCCTTACTAGACATACATGAAAATATGGAAGCAATATACACAAGGCAAGCAAACTGTTTCAAAAAATTCCTCAAAGAAATATGATATTTCTTTCTATAGTTTAACTACAATATCACACCGTTTTGACATGAGCCTTGTGGTGATGCAGGATGTTACTCCTACACTGCCCAGTTATTGCTCAACCTTCGTGGTAATGTGGGGTGTTACCGCTACACCACACCATTATTGCTTGGCCTTCACGATAGTGCGAGATGTTACCACTATACTGCACCGTTACTGATCGACCTTCGTGGTAATTTGAGATGTTACTACTACATCACACCTTGTCTTCTTAGCTCTTGCAAGGATGCTAGAGAATTATTTGAGTTACCACCATACTGCACATTTATTTTTCAACCTTCATGGTAATGTAGGATGTTACCGCTACACTACACCATGTCTTCTTGGCTCTTGCGATATGGTGGTATTATGAAACTTGTCACAACCATCTGCTACCTTGACACAACAATCTTATGAAAATTGTCTTGATATTTATGAGAACCTTTTAAATTACATTCATATCTATATGGAAACTATCGTATAGTGATGACAATCCCAAGAAACATGGAAATGGTTACATCAATAAATAGTTAGCTAGAAACCATGAATTTTCAATACATAATGGAGAATATATAGAGAGTTAAGTTAGTGAGAAAACATCCTTGGAGAATTGTCATCAAAATTATGACAATCTAAGAGTTCGTAGTAGAAAATCATATACCCTCAAAGACCTAACAGTCATAATAGACCTAGTAATAGCTTTCAGATTCATAAGAATAAATTAATAAGAGAATAGATGTGAGAGCATGAAAATACATTGAGATGGAAGGGAAATTGGTAGAGTTGAAGAATCAGACATGTAGTGAGAAGGTAGGGAGAACAAAGTAATTTATAGTCAAGAGCATCATGGCAGTTTCTTAGGTGACTATATTTAGGAAAGGAGAGAACTTAGTGACAACATTGGCATCAAAACAATAAGGATACTCAAAACCATACCAAACCCTAGGGCCTTTTTCATCACCTTGTAGAGATCTCAAACATGCATGAAAATATTTCACAGAGACTAAAATCATCTCTATTTTCTATAATAAAAAAAGTAACTAATAATAACAAAATTTAAATTTACAAGTGATGAAAAGAAGTACATGGAAAGTATATTATGCTGATTTTTTATTTATTTTTAAAGTTAACCATTAACTATCCAATACAATCTAACAAAATAAAAATATATAATGAAATGTTATGATTAACAAAATGATAATTTTAATAGTTATCTTAAGGTAGAAAAAAAAATTGTGCAAGTGACAAATACTACTCTTAGATTATTTTGAACAAATGACATTTTCATTTACGTCATTTTGAAGCAACGGTTTTTTAGATATATCTAGCTGTATAAAAATCAAATCAAATCTACAACTATCTCAAAGATTTGAAGGTTTAAAATTTTGATATTTTTAGATCTATTCTTGGGTGTATCCTGCAAAATTCATTATAGAATGATGGGTCATCACCTCATTTAGACCTAGATGTGGAACTGCCTTTGATGTTTCCATAGAATCCAAAATAGGCCTAACAAATGCTAGAAGAAATAACCATGTAAACACGCAAAAGGAAAAGCTAAATTAGTAGTAATTTACTAATTTTCATTCAACTTCTCTGTAATCATTTTAATTACCCGATTCTATTGTCATTTAAAGATTTATAATATGAAGTTTAGCTATTCAAATAGCTTAAATAATTTTAAATTATAAAACAAATAAATAGGCTTTAGCAATTAAAAAAAAAATCCACTTCTAAAATTTTAAATATCTTTACTATATCTATTTATCATTGTTAGAGAGTTGCAAACTGTGAATTGTCCTCTGTCCTATAGGACTAAGAAAGGAAGAACACTATCAAAAGTGATTGAATCATAATAAATAGTCCAAAAAAAAAGAAAGTTACTGTCAAATGGTGAAAAATATTTGTCCTCTAAGTCATTTGCACATGGTGATTGAGAACATAGTGTGTAAGAAGTAAAAGATCATTGGATCATAGCACTACAAAATGGTCATGAGTTATACAATGAACTTCACTATTTTTTTGATCACAAAACATAGTGAGTAAGAAGTAAAATAGTATTGGATCATAACACTCTAAAATGGTCATGAGTTATGCAATGAACTTCACTATTCTTTTGATCATGTAAAGGAGATCGAGATAATAAATGGCATACTGATGTGCAAAGAGAATGTTCATGGAGTGAAAAGTTCCTTACAAAGCAATTACCAAAACATCTAGTTTGAAGTGAATTTCACTTGCTATTTTATGTTGATATGGATATGTTCTAACTTGTAGTTAATTGTTGTAGCATAACAGATAGGCTAAATAGTTGTTCATATACCATTGTTTCAAATTCTAAATTGCTATGCCTTATTCTAGGAGCAAATCACAGGGGGATTCTATACATAAGACACCATTGTTTCAAATTCAAAATTGTTAGCTCTTTCACAATTGTTTGCTTCATTTATTTGATCTAAGCTAGCCTGATATATAGAAGATGCTCTCAAAATAACAGTAAAATCCTTTATTATAGGATGACTGTTCAAAATCTTTCCCATCATAATAATGAACAAAAGCATTAGTCATTAACTCTTGCAAAGTTTAGGTTAATGATTGATGCTTTTATTCATTGCTATGTTGGGAAAGATTCTGAATAGTCATCACAAAATAAACGATTTTACTATGATTTTGAGAGCATCTTCTATACAACGGTTGTCTTAGATCAAATAAATGAAGCAAACAATTGTGAAAGAGCAAGAAATTTTTGAATTTGAAACAATGGTGTCTTATGTATAGACCCCCCCATGATTTTCTCCTAGAATAAGGTATAGCAATTTAGAATTTGAAGCTATGGTATATGCAAAACTATTTATCCTATCTTTTATGCTACAATAATTAACTATAGGCTAGAACATATCCATTTCAAAATAAAATACTATGTTCAATTCACCTCAAACTCTACTATAACTGAGTTTGACAGTACTTGAGCTTCTAATGTTTCTAGATGGAACCAATAGTGGAAAATTGTAGTCTCCATCTGAAGGAACCGTATTTGAAGCTCTTCCTTGAAATGAGGGTTGTAATCATTAGAAGAAGAATAATACCATAATTATAAAGTAACAATTTGTATCAAGCCAAATATCAGAAAGTATAATTAAAAATAAAAATCCTTACAATTGGACCTCAAATTAGACCAAACAAATTTATGATTTTATATTTAGAATTTAGGAACTTTCTATCTTAGAGCTTCACGACCTCAAATTGGATCTCAAATTGGATCAATAAAATTTATGATTTTATCTTTAAAATGTAGGAACTTCCTTTGTCATATCTTCACTAACTCAAATCAGATCTGAATTTGATTCAACAGATTTATGATTTTATCTGTAGGGTATGTGCAGGATCATGATGGGCCAAAAAGTGGCAATATCATGGGTATGTGGCTGACAATTATTTTTTTACCCAAAATTGATGAAATGAAAACAATTTTTAAAGGAGATTCTCATATTTCCATCGATATAAATTATGCTTTACTTTGAATTTAATAAGTAATTATTATTCATTTTCTATTTAAATTACGACTAAAGTCCTGATTGATAGGCTGATTGAAAAACATCTATAGCTTTCAAACAATATCACATTTTTTGAATCCAAAACATGCATCACATTTTGTGCTTTGTATACTATAGGATTAAAAAAAGAAAATTGAATTTCATGAAGTTTTGATCAAGTTAAGGTGGTCAGACATACGAGTTTTTATATTTTTTAAAAAGTTGTAATAAAAAAATCATAATTAATTATTTACCTGGAAAAAAATTACAAAAAAATATGCATCACATCGAGACATGACTCCTCTAGTTATATCTAAAATCTTATAAAAAATAATTATAATTTTATTGTGGTTAGGGTGGTCAGACAGACACCTACTTCTTATTTTTTCCCTGAAATTTAAGTACCACTGCATTAAAATTTCAAATTTTTACCAAATAGATTTTTTTTTTAAAACAAACCTAGTAGTTTAGAATCTAAATTCAATCTGCAACAGATTTTATTCTTACATATTTTTGAAATAATATAGATAACTTATTCAAATTTTTACGTCAAGTTGCCTAATTTTGATTTTTCTGAATTTTTTGCCACTTAAGGGCCTATTTTTTCTATCATGATCCTGCACATACCCTTTACAATGTATAAACTTTCTCTATTAGATATTAAAGATATCAAGTTGGATGTTCAATTGGAAAAGAAAATTTATGATTTTATCTTTAAAATAAAGGAACTTCCTTTGTCGAATATTTGAAAATTCCTACAATTAGGTTTTGCTTCCAACTGAAAACACCCGAAAGTGTTTCACACCAGATCAAGGTACTCTCCAACTTGGTTATGACACTGATAGCAATCCAATTTTTCCTAAACCATCCATACTCGAATGTTGCATCACAATCTATTCTTCCTGCACATTTAAAAATGCCACATATTAACCCCTTCTAAATAAAACTAAAAATAATCATAAAACAATAATTAATAAATCATTCTAGCTTTAGAAATAATCTTATGTCATTTACTATCAAAACAAAAGTTGTATAAGTCACAAAAAATCCATGAAGCAATCCATCTAAAGAGAAAATAACAAATGTAAGCATTCGAGAAATATAAGTCCAAAGGGTTATGCTATAATGGTAATGGAATCACTATAAGAGCACAATCAAGGAAAACATTCTTGTGATTGTAATTATGTGATCCATAACTCTATTGGTCATGTGGCACAGTTGTGCTATAATAAATATAGTTGCATTCATATGTGACCCAAGTTTAATGTTGTTGTGTTGTGATAGAAATGGAGGCACTCATATGAGTACAATTAATGTACAAATCATTGCCATCATAATTAGGTGTCAATCATCATTGGGTGCATTTAGGTTGACTCAATTTTAACATGTTACGATGTAATGATACCATGATCCAAGGTTGATTACCTTTTGCTACAATAAAGAGCCTATAAATCTAGTTGATATGTAGAGTGGTTGTGTTATATCAATTATGTAGTGCATTCAAGAACAACCCATGTTTAATGGGCTATTATAGAGAGTGATCAAGATTTTCTAAACCGTATGAATGTTACTTAAAAGTGTACAGCTTCAACTACAAACCAAGTTTGTTACATACTTGAATGCAATATTGGGTTACCACAAACTATAATAATGTGATATGCTAATAACCATTATGGAAAGTATTAAAGCAAGACCCATGTTATATAGGATACATTTCCCTGATCAGGTTTACATACCTTAATGATAAAACACAAGCTTCCCACACACTCTAGGATACAATCCAAGATCATACCACAACCCTGTCAAGATAGCTAATTTTTTGACCCAAGATTTAAGGTTGTTTTCTAATACCAACAAAAGCATTGGTAAGAGTATGAATAGAGTACAAACCATAGGCCTTTGTAGAAACATAAACAATAACTCTAGAAGATTAGTGAGGATGCAATACCTAAAATATTGAGACATTGTATCCAATAACAAAATTTAACAATCTAAATATTGTAGCCAATAACAAGCACACTATGTAGCTCACTAACATTTTTAAATGCAATCTATGGTAAGAAGAATGACAGTCACTTGAGGTGTGATAGGAAAAAGGAGGCTGAGCAATGACAAGATAATAAAGCTCAAACTTTGCATAGTAAAGTGGAGATTTTAACAGTGAGTTTCCTTACCCACTTGTTGACCTTAAGGGTTTTTCAAATGCTTTTGGTACTTTTAGACAAGGAAAATGCAATTAGGGAATGACTGTCCAAATGAAGTAATAGTGGTAATCACAGATTCAATGTTTCTTCTTAGCCATTTTATAATGGAGGTAGTGGATTGAATGTTTGAGTAGTATTTTGAGACTCATCAAAGATGGGAGAATAGTGAAGAATACCTTGTCGACTGTGAAGTAGTGACAATAAGGTTGAAGGATCTTAAGACCCACAATTTCATGAAATAATGAGTTTCCTATAGTAAGTAAGTAGGCAGTCTATAGGGTATAGTTTTATTTTATAGAAGGATGCTCATGAAAGGAATCTTCAAGTGACAACATGAGTGAGTTTCTTGAGATTGCAACTGAGGGTGCAATATCCTATTTGAAAGGAAGTTAGCAAAGTAGTAAATGTGCAAGAAAATCAATTCACAGACAACAAAAAATTCACAATATTATCTTGCATAATGCCTTGAGTTTGAACACAAAATTCTCATTGCATCTTGATGAAAGTAGTGACCTTAGTGGAAAATCACTAGAAACCATGATTTAAAACATGTTATTGTGCTTATGGAGGCAACATTTTAATCAAGGCAGTGAGTGGTGGTTTGGAACAATGGCAGGTATGAAGGAGTTGCTTTATATGCATACTATGCAGTGTACCTTAAGACAACGTTCTTAGAAGAGATTAAAGGTGGATTATGGAACTCAAGGGTTATGATGATAAGGATTAAAGCAAAGACTGAGATCTATTTAAAAGCCACACTCATGATGATATTAAAGATGTCACATGCAAAACCCTAGCACCTGGGGTAATGAATATAGTGTCAAAGAGAATAGTGTGTTGGGGTAGTTATAGGAGATCTCCACATTATCTAATCATAGGAAAATACATCATTTATTTATTTTTTAAGTTAAAAGAAATAATTCTAAACCCTATATGGGATACACTGATACTTCAAAAGCATCTAATTTATTTTTTAAAATTAAAAGAAATCATTCTAAACCCTATATGGGATATATTGATACTTCAAAAGCATCTAAAGGAATTTGAGATTATGCAAATTATATATGTCAATTAAATACTTGGATTACAAACAATAGTGCAAGCAATGTAACCCTTATTGAGTAGAGTAGGGATGAGATAAGCAACAATTAATCATATGCCTCTTGTCATGCACATCTCCTTACCATTCTCTGTTATTCTTTACTAAAAACACTTCTCCATTTTGGCGGGCTACGCCTAAAAATAATGTTTTGACGAAGGTTTTAGAGTATGTTTATTAAAATGAAAACTCCATTCTGGCATGCTACGCTTGAAAATAATATTTTGATGAAAGTTTTAGGGTATATTTATTAAATTTTTAGAGTATTTTGGTGGGATATATTCTTGATTCCTTAAATGATTTATTCAAATGGATTGTGACTAAATAAATGACTAACTATTTAGTCATTTTTATTTGTGTGACTAAACAATTTTTAGTCAACAACCAAATTAGTCATTTATTTACTCATTTATAGTTGAGTTGCAAAAACTGAGTAGAATTAAGTCATTTTTAGTTTTTTGTGACTAAAATTTTTAATCAGCTAGTCATTTATTTTCCAAATTCTACTAGTGGTTGTTTTTACAACACAAACTTGTCCAACTTCCCACCTAGCGATATTTGCATCTCATGCTTTCATGAGTCAAACACTTTAGTCCCAAATATAAAAATCCTTAAGTCAAATGGACCACTATGTGTCCGCCCTGGTGGGCTACCTCATGTGGAAGTCCATTCACCAAATGTCATTCCCAATGGAAAAACAAGCACAACCCCTGCATTTTCGGATTTTACTTCCATTTTTTCCACAAGGGGGTACAAAGTATTTACCCAACAAAATGTTTGAGTCTTCAGGTCAGTGCAGATCCACCCATGTGGGTCTCTGCACGTGGGCCTTTGTGTTGTCTTTTCCTTTTCCTTATGATGATACTATCACTTCTTTCCACTACATGGGTCATGCATGACTTATTTCCCAAAACAAAGCTTTGAGCCAAGTAACAAAAATTCCAAGTCCAAACATCTTTTGTGGGTCATCCCTAGTGGACTGCTGTCCTCAAGAGGTTATTACTCCTCATATATTCTTAGCGGCTAAACCTTACCCTCTTCTCGCCTAACAACATCCTACCTCGTGGACCCCACATATCCCATTTCCTTACTTCCCAAGTGATCAAGTCTCCAAACTGAAATTGAGTAAATTGGAAAGTTTCCAAAAATGGAAAGTTTCTTTGAAACATGAAATTTTCTTGATGGACTATAAATTGATACATTTTAATATTTTAAATGAGGGAAATTTATCATTTTTGGAGATTTAAATCATGATAATTTATGACACAGGTGCTTTTAATGATGCTTAGAGGAATAATGAATCAATTCATTAAAAGAACCAACATATGAAGACATGTTAAGAGGGGAGATTTTAATTCAAATTGCTAAGGTGGAGATGGGTTTACCTATGGATGCATGCCAAGAGGATGCTACTTGAACATCTAATTGCCAAAGCTTGCTTAAGATTTTTTTTTGAGCAATACAACAACTGGAGAAGTACTTTCAAACAAGACAATATGCGGGGTTGTTTTATTTTCTTCGAATGAAGAGCAATCATCCAAGGCCAAGGAGAATGTTTATGATTCCCATGGATTTAAATCTGCAAGAAGATTCAACTAATTAAATGTAGAGATGCTAGAAGTGTATCAATGAAAGGAAAACTTTACTAGTTTCCAGCTACAACATAAAGCATCTAGAAGAAAAAAATAGCTACAGGATGAAATAGACTATAGGAAAAAACAGATAAAAGACAAAAGAATCTATTTTATATTGTGAAATATTGGGGGTAGGTGAAACCCTAAGTTGTATTGAATCTAGGTCATTCATTGCAAATGAATCCTGGCCATTCATTTCACTTTTGGAAAACTATAAATAGGGGAATGATCCTCATTTGTAAGTGGTGGTGAATTGTTGCAAGAGGCATTTTACAACAATAAAAGGGAGCATTGCATTGAATTTGGGTGTTTCTTTGAGTTTTCAATTTTTGCATGTATGATTTAGCCTCCATATTATTTTTGTTTGTTAGCTTCTTGAATGTCTTTAATGGTGGTTGCTATTGCAATATTGGATGCACTTCTAGCTCATGCTTTTTTTGGTTTATTGATGATAGATCACTTTAAAGCTAGTATGAACTCCCCTCTTTATGTTGCACTTAGTTCAACTGTTTGTTCATGCTAAATGGGTGAATGACAGTCTAAAAATCTACAATGGGCCTTTGAATATTGTATTGATTTTGTGTAGCTATAGGTTTCTCTTTGTCGAGCAAAGCTTAGTCATGGGAGTCTGTCTACTATAGCACTTTCCATTGTTACTATTCATTCTAGTTTAGATTTAGAATAACTCTCTTAACCCTTTCCCCTTTTGATGTTTCTTTTAAATATTTGTTAGTTTAGTATCCCAAGCACCATAACAATGTCAAATTTGGTGATTGAAGTGATTTTCAGCTTGTTGTTTACAGTGTGCATCCATTGTTCATTCATTTCTAGAACTTTGAAACTCAATTTGCAAAACCAAAAAATTCCATGCTTTGTGAACCATAAAGGCCCCTTGTGATTATTAGCAAATCAAATCAACCAATTGAACTATTCCATGTAGTCATGACCTAACACTAGAGAGACTTTTAGTTGATTGTAGTAAATTGAGTTGCATATTTTCACCTTTCAAGAGAGACATTGTACTTGTTCTTTGTCTGTGTTGAGAAGTGTAAAAACACCCATCAGAAATGAGAGCTTACCATTTGTGGGATTTTTCCTTCAATATTATTTGCTCTAGTATCTTTCCTTCTAATCAAGAAATCTCATTTATAGTTATATGTTGTTCATCTAATTTTTTCCTAAAGTAGGAAGTCATTGTACTCCCAAAATAATATGTTACAACCATGTAGATAGCATACATAAGGCTATCAAGGTTATAATCTCTAGACTCTTGTGGATAATTTAATCCTATGGCATTTTCTAGAATAACTAACACTACTACCATCTACAATCAAGACCTAAAACTTTGGAGCTAGATATATAAAATATTGTAGATGAGTAGCTAAATTTTTGTTGATTAAATGTCAATCAACAATAGTATTTTTTTCTAATTTAGGAAACTCGCTACCTTGAGGGTTTGTGGGGTGCTAAAAGTTGAGAGTGCATGAAAACAAATGACTTGTTAATAATCATGTCAATTTTCATTCTACTCCTTACCTCACTCTAATATTACTTCCTCATCCTTTTCCTTACTCAGAGGGTATGTGTAGGATCATGATGGGACAAAATGTGGTGATATGATGGGTATGTGTAGGGTATGTGGCTGATGACTTTTTTTTACCCAAAATTGATGAAACGAAAAGGTTTTTTAAAGGAGTTTCTCAGCTTTCCACCAATATAAATTATGCTTTACTTTGAATTTAATAAATTATTATTATTCATTTTCTATTTGAATTATGACTAAAGTCCTAATTAATAGGCTGATTGAAAAACATCTATAGCTTTCAAACGGTATCACATTTTTTGAATCCGAAACATGCATCACATTCTATACTTCACATACTTTATGATTAAAAAAATAAAAATTGAATTTCATGAAGTTTTGACCAAGTTAAGGTGGTCAAACATACGATTTTATATTTTTAAAATTTCTAATAAAAATTCATAATTAATTATTCACTTGGAAAAAATTACAAAAAAATATCCATCACATCAGGACATGAGTCCTCTACTTATATCTAAAATCTTATAAAATATATTATCATTTTATTTTGGTTAGGGTGGTCAAACAGACACCTACTTCTTATTTTTTCCTTAAAATTTAAGTGTTGCTGCATTGAAATTTTAAATTTTCATCAAATAGACTTTTTTTTAAATAAGCCTCGTAGTTTAGAAACTACATTCAATTTGCTATAGATTCTATTCTTACATATTTTTGAAATAATATAGATAACTTGTTCAATTTTTTACATCAAGTTGTCTAACTCTTATTTTTTTGAATTTTTTCACCACTTAAGGGCCTATTTTTTCCATGATGATCCTACACATACCCCAGACCTTAAATATAGAGAAATTTCATTTCATTGCATTTATTTCCTTGACTGTATTTCCTTGAAATAATATAGATAACTTGTTCAAATTTTTACGTCAAGTTGCCTAACTCTAATTTTTTTGAATTTTATCACCACTTAAGGGCCTATTTTTTCCATGATGATTCTGCACATACCCCAAACCTTAAATATAGAGAAATTTCATTTCATTGCATTTATTTCCTTGGCTGTATTTGTTATCATAATTCAAACACAACCATTTTCTCACTTCTTGTAGGGTTTGAAAATTAATTTCCAAAATAATTTAATAGAATTAAGTAATTATAGAATGGTGTAGAAAAAGATGAATAATTAAATAGCTTTCATTACTTTATTCAAATGGAATAGCATACATCAATTAATCGAAGTAAACCAAGACAAGGTCGTTCCTTCACTACATTTAGCCATATAGGCATACATAAGAATTATCATCTCAACAATACATGTAAATTAAAATATTGTAATACAAATTAAGGAAATAATAAGGTCATAAATGCATCCACAAAGAGCCATAACACAAGAATTTTATGAGTGGAAAACCCTCATAGGGATGAAAAACCACTCATAAAAATGCCCCACTGGCTTAATGAAATGTCTCACTGGTGACATGATGCCTCTCTGGCAATGATCAAGTTGTCTCATTGACATGACCATTTACAACTTCATTAAACATTTTTGACTAATAAAGTCTTCAACTACAGAGGATCACTCTATTTCTCTACATAAAATTTATGCATCAAGATTAACCTAGATATCATCCTCCAACAATGTAGAAAAAGAAAATGCATATACAACTTCTAAAACGTACTTCATCCCAAGTACATCCAATTTGGAAACAATAGGAAAGTCTATATAAAACCAATTATTCAAGTTCATATTTTACTCAAGAGATGGTGATAGGAATCTGAGGTCTATCTATCTCACAACTTCAATTATTGACCTGTATTATTTCCCATAAGACAAATTCAAATGTTGACAAAACATTCTTTCTATTTAACTTAATTGGATGACTATTTTCTTCCTAATTTCTAGAAATTGAAAATATAATAAATATGAATATACCATTCCCTAGAAACACATATGATGTGACCAAATTTTTTATCTCAATTCAAGCTAACAAGGTTATACAAGCTACCTAAATGAAATAAACTTTGAAGTTAAAATGACTTAGTTCAAAGTATCACTATTAAAATATTAAAACATTGAACGTTCTCTTCAAGTGTTTCTCTAAGTCAACATATATTATTTTGCATAACTATGAAACTTTAAAAGAAAACAGAAGTATCATTAATAAAATTATTCATTTAAGTTTTAAAGATTCTTCTTTACCTTCACTTCTACTAATATCAAGTACAATACCATAACCTAAAAATAGATTATTTATTAACATCAAGCCTTCATATCTTTCTAGTTATTCTCAATTAAAGTGTCATTCTATTTTATAGTCTCTTGGAATAATTTGATTAATAAAATTAGAAGATAATCGATTTTACTAAAATTCAATAAAAGACTTAATGATTTCCATACCAGGGGTAAGACTTCTAAATTAAGAAATTTTCTTATGATAGCAAGGTTTAAATACCTCAGTAAAAATGCTTCAAGGATAACTTCATTAGAGACTTGATAATATAAGAATAATTTAATAATGATGTCCAAGATTTCATAAAAATCTTAAATAATTATCTTGAAATATATTCTCCATGAATTATATATTTTATTTCATAATCTTAAAAGTGTTGTGAGATGAGGCAGTCGGCCAACAAGATATTTCTCTACAGGAATGAATGTTGCAAGTGCTAGAGAAGCACAAGATCTAGAAAAATCTAAAGCTATTGAGAAAGAAGAATGAGTTTCCAAGCTTAGTCATGCTCTAGCTGTTCTAGCTTTAACTTCTTCAGTCAGTGGGGAGTGTGCAAAACTTTTGGCTCTTTTCAACAAGGAGATAGAACTTTATAAAAGCATGGTTGGTATGGAAGGGGTGAAGGGGAAGAAGCCGCCAAAAGAAATATCATGTAGCAAGGGCATAGAGTGATACAACCAAAATATCTGTAGGAAGCAAAGTATCATCCACACTCATAAATAGGGTAAGCATATTGTAAGGTTCCTCAAGGATCATTTTGTAATTTACTATTCAGTTTATTAGTTTGAAAGTCTGGTGTGATGACTTCAACATAATTGTATGTTTCATGTCATGGTATACACCCTCTTTTCTCATTCAAATTTTGAAGAAAATATATTGTCAAAATAATTATGGTTATTTTTGTGGTTGTTCATGCCACCTAAATGTGTTCATCAATAATGACATCAAGCTTATTGGGCTTTAGTGAATAGTATCTTTTGCAAGGTAGAAAAATTTGAGTTGATATTGCATTAATGTCTAACAGAGTAAAATTAGAAATATGCATATAAAACCTAAAACTTAAAGCATTACAAATACATTCCAAACATTTCACAAAGAAATATTATTTACAATCATGGGATGGATGGGGGAGGAGATGGACTTCCCCATAGGGGATGTTTCTTGTGGAAGGTAGTGCCTCCTCCCTAGGCTATGACTTATGGAGGGGTGATTGCCTCCATTGGTAGCCTTCCCTTGTGGGAGGCATTGGCTAGGAGGCTTAATCCTCAAGATTATAACATGCTTCCCTTTCTATTACACAGTACTCCAATGAAATCCAATTGAAATTTAATACTTCTCAATCTGTCCAACAATAATTACAATAATAATATTATATATTTACATATATATATATACAGTTCAGTATATATGTAAATATGTAATATTATTAAATTCTAGAATTGTAAATTTAATTTAAAAAAAGAAATTTGCAATCTTGACATAGTATGTTTGAAATTCACTCCTAAAATTAACAGTAGCAAGGTATAAATGCATATATATATATATGTATATATATATGTGTATTTATTTTAGTATACATATAGTTTTATGTAAAAAGAATAGGAAAAATAACAGCTTTGTACAACCAAAATGTTGAATCACATACAATAAATAGAACATTAAAACACTAATCTAAATTTGCAACTAACATTCCAAAAAGGGTTCAAGACAGAAGTAAATATTTCTACAAACAATCATCTTTTACACATTTTGTAATTGAAAAGCATCGGAAAAGAATTGAAAATCTAGAAACTACTTTTAGTTTGAGTTGCCTCTTCTTGTTTCTCTTTTCCTATTCTTGATCTACTAGAAATCACTTTTTGAAGATTCTCTTCTTCTCTTGATTTTCTTGTATTCTTTTCTCTCCTTCTTGTCACCATTATAATTTACTATCCTTTAGAAACCTTCTACCCGACACCCATTTTTCAGTTATGGTTCTTGCAGAGAAAATAATGATCAAGAAAACTATTGTGTTTCCATTATTGATTTTCTCTCTTTTAAATATTTCTCCCAAATTTCCATAACCTAATCTTGAAATTAAAAAATAATATTTATTTTCATGCATAATGTGTATCCTTGGTAAATAATAAAGAAATTCCATTTAATTGCAAATAAAACCAATATTAAATAAAAAATATGATTTATTAACTTTGCATCACAATTATTTTTAAAACAATAAATATTAATTCTAATTTCAAATTGTGAATGGTGATCCTAGACCTGCAAAAACATGAAGAACAAACACACAGTTAGTCCCAAATGCAAGTTAGAAACATCATTCCCCATGAAATTCATTTGAAACATAAAACAAGAAATAATATGAAGAACATAATGAAAAAACTATTAAATCCTATTTAAATGATGAAACTCTCAATCCCATGGGGGAATTGGTACCATTTTGATGTGGAAAATGGCCCTTTCTCAATTCCTTGCAAACTTGAATGATGATTTGATGCTCTTTGGTGGAATTCCTGCATAACCTAGCTATGAAACTTGAAGAAAACTATGAAAATGGATGAATGATGGATGAGCCAATTGAAAATCTCAAGATAATGACTTTGCATAAAGTTGTGGTTCCAAAATCCAAATGAGAGCCTCTTATTTATAGATGAGAATGATGGAGGATGAGGAAAAATGGATGAATGTGGGATAAAAGACAAACCAATAGCATGAAGCCACTTGTCTTGACATGTGAGTGGACAAAGGTGGAGAACATTTTGGTGATTGTGCAATTAAATGCAATTAGGCGGAATTTCAAAATGGATGAAATGAGAAGTTGGAGGGAGAAGAAAATGAAGTTAATGCCACTTGGCTCAAGGCAAAGGACATGTAAGAAACTTAAATACCTTGTTGGATGCACAAACCCTTTTGGAGGGATTTTTCAAACTTGGAGAATATTCCCTTTTTGATGCCTGTTTGAAAGTAATTAGAGATTTAATAAATCAATTAAAATGATTTTCATGAGAAAGTTGCAAAATCTAGAGGATTTGATGGATTAAGATTAAGATTAATTAGGATTTGATTAATTAAGAGGGAGATTAGCCAATTTGACAATTTTGACTTAGACTTTTGGATTAATTTAAATCAAAATGAGAGGAAAATGATTAATAGACCTAATTAAATAAGGTTTGATTTATTTAATTAAAAGGGATGATGTTAGATTAAATCAAATAAAGCTTAATTTATTTAATTTAATAGAAAGACTTTAGAGCTTAATTAAATAAAGTGAATTATTTAATTAAAAGAGAGACCATAAGATTAATTAAATAAAATGATTTATTTAATTAACAAGAGATGATGACTTAATTAGATAAAATTGATTTATTTACTTAAGAGATGAAATGTGATGAATTTAATCAAATAAAGACTATTTGATTAAATGGTTAGCAAAGGAGATGATTCAGGACAAACTGGCATTAGTAAAATTAGGATTAGGTGTATAGGATCAATCGGTACATTTTTCATGTCTACATTTTGCCCCTCTTTGAACCAATGTACCTGTTGTGTTGGCTCAAAGAATAACCTTGTCATGATCAACATTCAAAATTTTCTTGATTTTTTCAAATGCCCCACTACTACCCCAACAAGCGAATTAAGCTGGTATACTACCCCCTCGAGAGATTGGACAAAAAATTCAATTTTTGGGTGATCTCACAAAAAAGAGAGGACAAGGTGCCTGATGGGTCTAGAAAGGGGCCAAGATGCCAAAAACTTGTAAAAACATGAAAAAATGATGCAAAATGACCTCTGGTTAGGCAAAAATGAGATCAGGTATCCAAAACCCTAGTTGGACAGCTAAATAGGCCTTGAGGGGCCACTTCGAATTCATTTGCACATTCAACCTTTAGAGATTCTTCACTTTTGAACTCTGACCACTGTTCAAGATGGCGCAACACGTGCTTCCATGACACATTTTTGAGCATGTGTGAGTGTACCAATGGCTTCCAGGCATATGACCACCGATATGTGACCCTTACCTAACTTTTTTTTCATCTTTCGTGTGCATTAATTAGGGTCCAAAGGTCAAACAAGTCAAGCAACTTTGTTTGGCATAGCTGAAAGTGCTATATCAGTACCGCATAACCTTAAAGTGTGTCACTTTTGTGTCTTGTACCATAGCGGTCTAGTTTAGGGATTAGGGTTTAGCTTCAAAGTCCACTGCACATACAAATAGCACTGCAGTAGTGCAATTAGGAATTTAGGTTTAGGGGCCAAACTAATGTGTGGTTAAATTGTGATGCCACAGCGTAGTTTGGAACTTTTAGGTCTCAAGCAGTGTAGTTAGAATTTTCAAACAGTGATGCATATGCAAATAGCGACAAATTTTCTATTTCGGTCATGAAATCTCTAAATAAAATCTCATTTTTTTATGAAACTTGATGCAGTGACTTTTTTCATGCACAGATCCTCGATTCTAAGCAAATTGTCTTAGAATCCTGGTTTACATGAGTTGTTACAAGAGCACTTGGGAGTGATTGGGCTCTAGTATTTTGTGTATGCCCCAGCCATTCAGACACACTTAGGGATGATGATAGCATTAGTAGAGTGATGGCACAGTGAGATGTCCTTGTTTCTCTTCCCTATAGGCAAGGCGACAGTGACTTTGGAGGACGTGTGGCGTATCCTTCATTTGTCGATCCATGGAGAGTAGGTCATATATGATGTGGATGCTGGGACAAAGGCTTGTTATGAGATCATGGGTCTAGATGAGATCATTTTTGTTGAGGGGCAGATAGAGCTAGAGTGGTATAGGACCACAGTGCTGACATTTAGATTGATTGTAGCAGCCATCATCTCAGGGCTTGTGGCACTAGATTGGCCCTAGCCGATACTTTATTCTAGGATGGGGTCTTTCCTAGGAGTGAATGCTCCGACGGGGAGAGTGTTTTGCATGGGGGCTAGTGATGTTGGCCTCCCTCTACCATGACTTGCACGAGATTGCATATTGCGATAGCAGGGCTATCAAAGCAGGGGTCACATTACTACACATATGGGCTTGGGAGCATATTGTAGTGCTCTACCCATGAGTCACACTATTCGATATGGAGCGAGATGATCTAGTCATTTCGAGATATAGGGGTGGACTAACTTTTAAACATACAGGGCCAACTAACGTCTGTTACTAGTAGAGGGTTATCGAAGAGATGACCATTTTAACTTGGAGGCCTTGGCTTGGCATGCCTACCTGGTACAATGACATTCAATAGCTCTTCTTTTCCAGACATGATAGACTAATGTAGGGTAGAGAGCATACAATGATAAAGAATTATCTACCAGACTGGGTTTCCAAATAGTTCAGAGATGCATAGGACTAACTCGATGACTAGTACATGGCGATATTTGCATGTACTATGAGGGAGACTGCATAGGGTTGCATGATCCATCCAGATGAGGAAATTGACTCTTTCAGATAGCTAGTGGCTAGGACATGGCCATATGATCAGGGGCTAGCAGACCTAGGGATGACATAGGCCTACCGAGATTGGTTTTGTCTACTAGTCAGATTGAAAGTGTCAAGTGCATTATTGCCATGACCAAGACCTCGAGGCCAATCAGCAGGGTGGGGGTGAGGAGGCAGAAGAAACAATGATGAAGATGGTGATGGTGATAGAGGCAGAGGAGGAGGTGGACTATCTCCAGATCAGAGGGGACAGAGAGACCCGGTGCATGGAGATCAACAAAGAGATGGGCACAGGCAGAGAGATGGGGACATGCAACCACTAAGAGACTAGTAGTAGCAACCACCACCATCATCACCACCACCCCATCCAAATTAGAGATATGCATTGATCCAGTAGTTATAGGCATAGGTTTCAACCATGACAACTAAGAGGGATCAGGTGAGAGTTGAACGGTATCATTCCATCCAATAGAGACATTCCACTGAGCTATAGTTGGCATAGGAGATTGGTCATTGTCAGCAGCTAGAGGCCACATAGGGTAGGATTGTCCCCATGAGCATGTATAGTGAGGAGGTCATCGAGGCATAATACTATAGGGTACATTACCATTAGGTAGTGCCTTGAGCAACCTGGGCACCATAGTTCTCCCAACAGATGGGGCAGAGGCAGGATCAACCTGAGAAACAATTGGGCAAGGGGAGCAGCCATCAGGGCTAGCCTCATATTTTTGATCATAGACAACATTCTTTTTGAGATCCATGGGCTCCATTTTTTATAGCCCTATGGGTGATTATATTATATTGATTAATATATACATATTTTATCTTGATTTATGTACCATGACAATTGTATTATTATTTTGATGATAAATGAGATGATATGGTTCGATCTGATGTGTGATGTGTTCTATCTTATTTATGCATGATGGATGGATGTATCTTATTTTCTATATGTGGTGTTCTAAATGTGATTCAATGAATCTATCCTATGTGATGCATGTATTTTTTTATTCTATATGATGTAATGCGATGTATGTTTCTATATGATGTTATGATGTGATGTAGTGATTATGTAGATGTTTATGGATGGATGCATTTTTTTTTGGTATCTTTTCTATGCAATTTTTTATGATGATGTATGGATGAAAATGTTATGATATGCAAATTCTTAGACTAACAGATCTATATGGATGATGATTTTAAAATGTATGAGATGCAATGACATATTCCTTTTCTTTTTCAATATCTTTCACATGTATGATATGGTGGTGCATTTATGGATGGCATGATGATACACCTGATATGATGTGATGATGATTTTATAATGATTCCTATGTGATGATGTATATGTGATGTTATATGATTATGTAATGGATGAAAATGTATGGTTTGTGAGATTCTTAGAATAACCAATATATATTTTGTAATGATGAAATGAAATGCATGTGATACGATTAGTGTTTCCTATATGTCATGATATGATATGCATTATGCTAATGGTTTATGGATGTAGGATGGATGCATTAGCGATGATTTTGATTAACTATCATGGTACCATGTTAGCACAGAGGGAAGCAAGAAGAAATAAGAGAATCCAACAAGTCAACTTCATTAAAGATGATGATGATGATGATTTTCTTACTAGGAATTGGGACTTTAAAAGGGCTATTTACCTTATGTTTAATAACACATGTAGGCATGATGCATCAAGGTATAAAGAACAAAAATGGCATTGCACCTAGTGTGATGGACTTTGAATTGACAATTAGATAGGAGTAATCTTGTTCACACCTGACATACAAAACCTCATTCAAAATGTATTTCAGCTATTCAAAATATCTCAGACCAAAACATAGAAAGGAAAGCCTTCCTATGTGGTCAACAAGACACTTAAAACACCCTCCCTACACCCAAACAAAGCACACATGACCAAGGTTATATTACAAGAATATCCATCAAGCACAACATATAAAAGGATAATAATCATTGCCCCATTCCTTTCTCTCTAAATCCTTTTGTTTGGACATCATCGATAGGTCATTAGAATGAGCACAATAAGATAAGCCAAAAGACAAAGATAAAGTAAACAAACAAGCTAGTGTTCTTCAATACCAGTAGCCAAGACTAAACTACGATGATTCCTGATGTTGATGTCCATTGTAGGAAGGATGCATCCTAGGACATGAAGTTATCAGATGATGATGAGATTGAATAGATGATGGGCTATTAGCATGAAGAGTTGACCAATTTGTTTACTTACTGACCTAGACTTGAGACCATGATGTTTTTAGTTTTCACTTTAAAATTGCTAGACTCACCAAAGGTGGAGGGTGACAATGATTTATTATAAGTGAATGTTTATTTCGGGTGAAATCGAGATGGGTACAAATGGATTTTTTTTATTTGTATGTTTTTGATGTTTTCAAAATGTTTTGAGGCTGTTTTTTGGTATTTTCAAGATTTTACAAATGTTTTAGATTTTTTGATTTTCCAAATTTTTTGGGGTTTTCTGAGATTTTGACCAAGATTCTGACCTAAAGACCTATCCTAGGGGCCTCAAGGGCAAATCAATAGATTATCCTTGCTTACATTATACACACAAAGACCTTGTATTTCGATTGACACCGACTTGATTATTGATGAGATATGAACAAATGGATTGCCAGTTTATTGTGACAGACTCATAAAGCACTGACCTAAGTGTCTCAAGGGATGATCAATTATCAAAATTGCCTACATTCAGAGCTCAGAGACCCGTAGTTTGACAAAATGACTATTTTTTAACCTTTTTTGGTTTTTGACTTGTTTTTTGGATTTTGATATGTTTTGAATGTTTTTGATTTTTTTGATTTTCTAGATTTTTTTGGATTTTCTGATTTTAGGAAGACTTCAAGAATATACACGAATCTGATCTAATGAGAACATGCTACCAACATGATGCAATAGACTACTCTGATAAAGGCAAGACAAGCTGACCTTGAGAATGGGTCGAGTAGTACTAGGAGGGATCATGACACGAACACAGGACCAAGCTATGGTACGAACGAGAGTGGAAAATGGATGGAGATAGATGGAATGCATGATGGATGATGGAAGCATAATGGATGGATGATGTCAAATGAGTCATGGATATCTTGGTGGATGGAGAGTGCTTATTTACACAAGGCACTTTTTTTCTAGGTTTTCACCAAGGTACTTGCCCAAAGCATCACCGAAGTGGTTTTCACTACAGGACATTTTTTCTCTTTACTGTTTTTAATCCTTTTTTTGATTTGTTTTGGATTTTTTATTTTTTTGATTTTTTTTGTTGTCCCCAAGATGCCTGTTTGCCAAGTTTTTATCAAGGTGACCATTTTTTCTGGACATTTTCTCATTTTTTTGTATTTTATGGTTTTATACCCTAAAAGATTAGGCATAAAACTTTTTGAGATGGGATCTATTCATGGGCTCCTGCAAAGATTATCCTTCGGGTGTTAACAACTAATATTCCCCTGACTTATAGCTCACTATGATGATGAAGGGTCCCAACCAATTAGGTTCAAACTTTCCCTTGCTATCTCGATTTCTAACATTCTTCTGATTCTCCTTGAGCACAAGTTCCCCAACTTGGAAGGTTCAACTCATGATCTTCTAGTTATAACTCTGCTTGAGTGAGTTTTGATACACCTGCAAATGGTTTAAGGCATCCATATGTTGCTCATCCAGTAGCTCCAACTCATTTAGTCATGATACTAGGTACTCTTCATTTGTGATGAGATTCTTCAATAATATTCTTAGGGACGAGAGCTCGATCTCAGTAGGGAGTATGGCTTTTGATCTATAGACTAGGGAGAATGGGGTGGCACTTGTTGGTGTGTGGATACTTGTTCAATAGGCCCACAGGGTGGGATTCAGCTACAAATTCCAGTCATGACCAACATCATTGACCATCTTTTTGAGGATTCTTAGGATGGTATTATTTGGAACCTCAGCTCAGTCATTTCCTTGGGGGTATTATGGAGTGGAAAAGTGATGTTGGATATTAAACTTTTGGTATAGGTCATGAACATCCTAATTTTTAAAAGGTTTCCTATTATCTGAGATAATGGCTTGAGGCACACCATAGTGGAAAATTAAGTAGTTCAGGATGAACTTTGATATCTGCTTTCCTATGATATATGTCATGGGAATGGCTTCCACCCACTTGGTGAAGTACTTAGTGGCAATGATGATGAAATTATGTCCACTAGATGAGGTGGGGGTGATTTTTCCAATGAGATTGAGCCCCCACTATGAGAAGGGCCAAGGTGTGACAATCGAGTGGAGCTCTTGAGCTGGTGCATTGATGAGTTCTCCATGTTGCTGACATTGTAGACACCTTCAGACATAGTTATGTGCTTCCCTTTCCATTATAGGCCAATAGTACCCCGTCCTCAATAGTTTCTTGGCCAAGGTCTTACTGCTTGAATGTGAACCACAAATGCCATTATATACCTTGGTTAAGGTGGTCAATGCCTCCTTAGCATTTAACTAATGTAACAAGGTTCCTTCAATGCTTCTATAGTATAGGGTATCCCCTAGGATGACAAAACGGGATGATTTTTTGACAAAGAATCTTTTGAGGTTCAGGGTTCTGTCAATAGGGAGGACTCCTATTCTCAGGTAAGCATATATATCATGGTACCAAGGATCACTGAGACTAATTATTTTACACTGGTACCTTGAATGCAGGCATGATAAGTTTCTCTATGAGGAATTCTTGCTTTGGGATGTTGTACGAGATTTCTAGGAGTGATCCAATCATAGCCATTGCATCAGTCGCTCTGCTGTTTGCTCTTGGTAGCTTCTCAAATGTGATATCAATGAAGAACTCCTTGAGACTTTCCACCAATTTCTTGTATGGAGTCAACTTGTCATCCTTTTTTTGATACTCATTGTTGACCTAGTTGATTATGAGTTGTGAGTCTCCATAGACCTTAAGTGCCATTATTTTCCATTGTACCCCAATTCTCAACCCTATGACAAGAGCTTCATACTCTACGATGTTATTTGTGCATGAGAATGACAGCTTGTATGACTTTTGGTATATAATCCCCTTGTGGAGTGATGAAGAAGATACCTTCCCCTGACCCATGTTGTGTGTAGGATCCATCAAAGTACATTTTCCAGTGATCTACTACACTTAGGTTGAAGATTGATTCATCGAGTAATTCTGATATAAGTGGATTCTCTAAGTATATTGGTGCCTTTGCTAGTTGGTCTGCAATTGCTTGCCCTTGGATAGCCTTGGATTCCACGTACTCAATGTCATTCTTTGTCAAGATCATAATCCACTTAGTTGTTCACCCTGTGAGTGTTACTTTAGAAAGCAGGTACTTGAGCGGGTTTATCTTTGCAATGAGATTTATTTGATGTGCTAGCATGTAATGTCTAAATTTTTGTGCCATAAATACAACTACTAGATAGGCTTTCTCAATGGATGTATAGTTCAATTCATGGCCCACTATAGTTTTTTTCATATAATAGATAGCTCTCTTTTCCATTTTCATCATGTTGTACCAAGAGAGCGTCAAGAGTTGTCGTTGTTGATATGTATAAGATCAAGGGTTTTCCTAGAATCGATGGCATGAGGATTAGCGGTGTAAGTACTCCTTGATCTTGTTGAAGGCCTGATCACATTTCTCATCCCACTTGTACGCTACCCCCTTATGGAGTAGGTGAGAATAGGGAACAACTTTGTCTGCTAGTTGCGCTTTGAATTAGCGAATGGGTTGGAGTCTTCCTTGTACGCCTCTTAGTTGTTTCAATTTTTTTTGTGCCTCCATTTCAAGGATGGCCTTGACCTTAGTAGGATCTATTTCAATCCCTCTCATAGACATGATATACCTAAGGAGATTTCATGACTGTACTCTAAAGAAACACTTCTTTGGATTGAGTCTGACTTTGTACTCTTCTAACCTATCAAAGATGGAGTCCAATGCAGCTATGTGATCTCATCTTTTCTTGGATTTAGCCAATATATCATCCATACAATTTTCCATAGTTTTTTTAATCATATCGTGAAATATTAGTGTCATGGCCCTCTGATAGGTGGCTTTTGCATGCTTTAACCCGAAAGACATCATATTCCAACAATATGTCCCCCATGGGCAAGTGAAGGCTATCTTGTGTTGGTCATTCTTTTCTATCATGATTTGGTTGTAACCTGAGAATTCATCCATTAATGATAGCATCTCATGTTCTGTTGTCATATCCACAATCATACAAATTTTTGGAAGTGGAAATTCATCCTTGGGACATGCTTTATTTAGATCTCTAAAGTTTGTACAAATATGGATGCCCTAAATGGGCTTTGAAATAGGTACAAGGTTTGAGACCCACTCTGGATAATCAATCCAACATATGAACTCTACATCTAGGAGCTTCTATAATTCCATTTTGACCAACAATGCTATCTAGGGATGCATCTTTCTGAGCTTTTGTCTCACTGGATTTTCTTTGGGGTACACAGCTAGGTGATGAACGACCACGTTTGGATCAAGTCTAGGCATGTCGGCATAGGTCCATGCAATTTTTTTCTTTCTTTCTTTGAGGAATGCAACTAGAATTTCTTGTTCTTCTATTAGAAGTGACTGCATAAAATATTTTGTGGTAGTTCCTCTGTTCCCAGATTGACTGAATTGCACTTCTCTGCTAAGAACACTGACTTCTCCTAATGAATTGCACTAAGAGGAAGATTGAATCCTTCATCCTCTGGCACCTTAGAGAGGTTTTCACCATTGGATGTGTCCTTTATTTTTACTATTTTTAGGTCAAAGAGTGCCACATTGTGGTTTTCACTCAAAGACCTATAAATTATTCTCAGATTTTCACTTTTGTGACTAAATGATTAAATCGTTTCCCTATAATAGGCATGTTTGTCCAATGTGATGTTGAACCTGACCTTATGATATATGTATGGAATAGTATCCTACAATCCCATGAATTCTGAGAATGCCTCATCATTTTCAAATGTGTCCAATATTGGTGGTCCTCATTGGTTGTAATCAATGAGAAGAGGGTAGACTAGGTTTATTTCATGGGTTTGATGGTCATGAGAGGTACTAGAAGCCCATTTTCATTATGTCCAAGTTTCTTGTTTATGTTATAGCCCATAGAAAGCATCATTTGGAATCCCTTGTTGTTCTCATCCATGGGAAAATCAGGCACGAGCCTTTTGTCTTGGTATAAGAGACTGGATATGTCTCTTTTATCTACTATTTCCTGACTTAGACCCCCCAACTTCAGATTCTAGAAGGGTCTGCTTTGAAGATTTGGGATGATGTTTTAGTTGGTTGGGGTTGACCATGAGTCCTAGGAGAATGAGGTAACTCTCCTATGATGAAAACACTTTTCTTCATTCTATAATCACCACACCCATTGTCTTGGATAATGACCTTGATTTTGAATATATCAGGGATGGTGGGTGTCTCTGTCTCAAAAGTGGAGGCTAATGTAGCTAGGTCCACATACTGAGTGGCAGGGCCTTCATCATTCTTTGGGACTTGGGGGATTTTATAGTATTTTGCTTCTAGAATTTTGCAGTAGGCAAATGGTTCGAGATCACCATGAATCGTGACCTCTTAATATTGATATGTGAATTTGACGCACTGATGGAAGATTTAAGTGACTGCTTGCATCCCATAGATCCACGGATTCCCTAGGAGAATGTTTAAGGAAAATCAAGGTCAAGGACCTGACATGTTGTTTCCATAATGGTTGGCCCTACTTGAATAGGGAGTTGGATAGTGCCCTGAGAAAATCTTTATTGATCATCATATGCTCTGATTATGATGCCCTTACCCTTTTCAATGGATTCTTCTGAGAATCCCAAATTCTTTATTAGTTTGAGGGAACAGATGGTTAGACCTACACCCCCATCCACCAAGACCCTTTTGAATTTGTTTTTATGAACTAGGACTTCAAGGTGGAGTGCGCGATTGTGAGATGGTTAGGAAGGGAAGTCTTGATCAGAGAAATTTAGGAGACTTGGAGTGGTGATATTTCTTCCCATAGCTTGGAACTGGTCACCTTCTAGATCCACAGAGATCGTGGATGAAGCTAATGCTTCCTCTAGTATTTTTCTATGTGCTTGAAATATCTTCAGCAACTCCATGATGGAGATCTAAGTGGGGGTTCTTTTCATCTAGTCTAGGACATTGTATCCATTAGGAACAAATTTCAGATTTGAGGTGGATGCTCTAGGTAGTTGTGATGGTCTAACAATGGTGACCTTTCCACTGCATGTGGAAAATCCACAATCAGCTTTGACTCCTTTTATATTAACAATAGTGACCATTTCATCAATGGATGCAACAACATGATCATACACATGTTTCACATTAGCATATTTCATCTTTCCATAGTTGTTCCCTTGGTTATGATTCGGCATCGGATTCATGTATATCTTTAGGTCCTAATTTCTAACTGGTTGCTCAACATTTATGATTTGGTCATCAATGAGGTCTTGGATCATATTTTTCAACCTCATATAGCTGGTGGTGGTGTGCCCCTTGATTTTGTGAAAATCAAAAAGGTGGTTTTCATTGTACCATGTTGGTTTCACTTGGGGTTCCTAACAGTTATCATAAGTAGGAATTTTGATGAGATTTTCATTTATTAGTTTCTTCATGACCGATTCAATTAGTTCCCCAAGGGTTGTGTAATTTTTCTTGGGGGGATTTTTGTTTAATGGGGGTGGTCCCCCTTGATTATTCAAGTTGTTGACTTGATTATTGGGTGGTTATTGTGATACCGCATTGGCTTTTGTATTGTTGCAATTGTTGTTTTGCTGTTGTTGGTATGTTTGGGTGTTTTGTTTTGGAGCATTGATTATGACCTTGGCATCTGCCACACCATCATTAGTGACAATTTTGTTCTTTGACCACATGTGAGGTTTCTCATTATAGTTGGTGGGAGGGTGGCTGTCTTGATGTTCTGGATATGTGGGTGTCCCCTGTGCAATAAGGGCTCATTCAATGTTGAGCACCTTGGGGATCAAATGGTCGTAGATGGTGATACTTTGCACCTTAAGATGAAAATTCAAGTTTTTCTAGAATGGTCCATTTGCTCATGTTGGCCTTGGATCACCATCGTTGTAAGAAGGAAGTGAAAGATTCCCCCTTAGCTTGTTTAAGAGATGATAGTTCCTCTAGACTGAAATCCATACCAATATTGAATGCATAGTTTTTTACTAATGTGTCTATAATCTCTTGGAACTTTTTGATGCCAAGAGGAAGGTGAGAGAACCACTCCATGGCGGGACTAGCCAAACTTCAAGGGAATAGCTGCATCATATGCGACCTCAATGCAATATACTTGGAATTCCCTAATGTGATCTTCAGGGTTTCCTATCCCATGATATTTGTTGAATTTAGGGGTTTCAAACCCCTTTGGGAATGACACCATTGCATGGCTCCTATCGAATGGATAGGAACACAAGTTGCTTGGTGTCTTTGTTGTTTTCCCTAATTGTAGATCAAGCAATTGCTATTAGAGTAATTTGATTTGTGTTGTCACGTCATCTTGAGATCGAGAGGTGGAGTGAATGTGTTTTGAAGTGGTCAAGGTGTTTGAGTGATGGATGGAGTGTTAGGTATGTTGGCGGGAGTTTTTTGCAAGCCCTGCTATGTGATCAAGGCTTGCTAATATGCCTATATTTGTTGTTGTGGGCCAACAAAACTTGTTGTTGGTTGTGTTGTTATGCCAACAATTCTTTTTGTTGGTCTTGTTGTTGTTGTGCCAACAACGCTTGTTGTTGGTCTTGTTATTGGGCTAGTAATTGGATTGCTTCTTGTTGTAATTGGTATTTTTGCAAGGCTTTCTGATATAATTGTTGCTGGTCTACTTGTAGTTGTGCTTGGTATGGAGCTTGCACTTGCACTTGTTAAGCTTGGTATTGGGCTTATACCTGAGCTTGAGCTTGCACTTGAGCTTGTGCCTGTTGGGCAACTTGTGCAGCATGTGTAGCTTGTGTGGCTTGTGCAGCCTGTGTGGCTTGAGTGGTTTGACCTGTTTGTGCAACCTGTGTAGCTTGTTGTTGTTGCAGCAAGGCTTGAGCTTAAGCAACCTATTGTGCTTGTTGTGCTTATTGCACTTGTTGTGTGGCTTGAGCTACTTGAGTGGCTTGCGCTTGCTGTGCAAATTGCATGTTTTGTGCTTGTTGTGCTTGAAATTGTTGAAGTGCCTTTTGATAAGCCTGTTGTGTTGCTTGCAACATGATGCTATATTGTTTGACCACATTTGGTCTTGGCGGTGGTAGATTCGAAATGGTGTTCATTGTTGTGATGAGAGGTGTCGTTGTATTGATGGTGGGGATTTGTGTGGTGGATGGTGTGATTGATATGCTTAGTCCTTGAGAGACCACATTTTATGGATGGTGCAATGATTGTTTGGGTTGCTTGGATGGTTTCCATCTATTATTGTGATACCAATGGCAAGACCGAAGGATTTGGTACGATGTTTTGATTTATGATTGGGGGGTGCTTTGACTTTGTTGATGAAGTGGTGGTAAAGGAGGTAACCCTAAACCAAGTGGTGGTGTGGATGTTAATGGAAAAGGTGGAAGTGGTGGAAAAATGGGTGGTGTGTTCCCTTGGGGAAATGATGATGATAAGGGGTCAAAGATGCCCCTTGGTCCAAATATCCCACCTTCTCCTTGCGAAGTCATAGGGAGAGAGGCTTGTATGTTTTGAGAGGATATGCCAGTATTGTGTGAAAAGATGATGATGGGTCATTGGGGTCTTGAAAGGTAAGTGAAACATATGGGTGTAGCATATTTTCAGCAATGGATTGACCCAAGATGGTGTTTGTGTCCAAATCTTGGTTGTTCACAAGGGGGTGTGTTTGTAGTGCCTAAAGCAATGAGCTCCCCTTGTTGACAATTGGTTGAGTTGGAGCAATGGATGTTGTGATTTGTGGGATGGTTTGAATGATGCTTTGAAATGGAGGTGTTAGCTCTCAAAAACATAGGTAAGAATACCTCAAAAGGTTGCCAATCTCTTGATACGTTTCAGGGTAACAGATAAGGCCAAATGGTTTAGACCTTCTTCTCTTCAGGTGATGCTAGACCTAGGTGGGTGTACCTATATGAATGAAGAAGAATTAAAGTTGTATGACTTGATTGATTTGATGGATCTATTACAATGGCACAAATGTAATAGATAAAAGCTTATAGACTACTCCTACTTCTAATATTAAACTTGAAACATGAATGTTTTTCAAACAAAGATTTTATAGAATTCTAAGATGTGCATGGTGTGACCAGTGCCTACTTCTATTGGGCTAATGGATTCAAGAGGTAAATGATATTTGTCTCCCCCTTTTGGCTTAACTCTAGTTGCTAGGCACTTTGAGAATGAGGTTCTATGACTGGCATAAAACTTCACTAAATTTATGACTTGCATAAATTGTGCTGGAATATTTTATTACTAGGCTCTTATTTAATTATCCAAAAGAAATCTTTAAATCACTATGATTCATCCAAAAGAATTTAAATCTGACTAGCAGACACCAATTGATTAATTCACACAAAATGGGAATACATTTCGATAAATCAAAGATATACTTGATATACTGATTTAAATGATTAAAAGACCACAAGTTGGAGAGACAAACAGATAAAAATGTAAATAATTTCATCACAACAACTGAAAACCAAGAAAGGATTTCACCAAATTTATGCATTCTTCTCCATTAAATAATTTGAAAGGTTTTTACAATATACAACATGATGTTTTATTTCAGCAACAGTTCACCCTATCCAATTACCTAAACTACTTATTTCTCCTAAATCCTCCTTTAATGACATGATTTTACTGTACATATATACATTGTTTCTTTAGCGTTGTGACTCTTCACAACATCCGTCTAGTGCAACTCTTCAGTTATCATCGGCAAATAAAATATTTAATTAATTGCCCCTTTTGGAAAATTAAAATATTTTAATCTTCGTTATCTTTGTCCCTTGTGAAAATTAATTCAATAATCTTCCTTTGCTGGAAATCTTCAATTTACTCTTTTACCGGTATGTATCTCCAATATGTCCTTCAGGTAAAAATAATTATCCCATTTTGTCCTCTTGATGCAAATTGATTTATTTACACTTTCACATGAAAATATTTTATAGGTAAAATAATTACCTAATTGGTTAATTCTTCCATAAAAATAGTTTTCCTCCCAAAGCACTCTTACACCTTTGGTAAAAAATATTTTTCCTTTTAGTGCAAATATTTCATAATCTTGTACCCTTTATGCTTCTCGTGAATAAAATAATTCTCCACTTTTAAATCCCCTCAATAAACTAAATAAAATTTATTTTTCCTCAAAGTATTATCAATTTCCACCATAAGCATATATCGTTCAATTTTTCGTTTGCATTATGACCATACATATTCACATCTGGGTGACATAAAGCATCAAAAAGCATTATTTTATCTTACATCGATATCAGAAATTCTTTCCGATTCAAATTGTTGTAGGAAGATTGTATCGCCAAGACATCATTCATGTCTTGCAGATATTGCCAAGACATCAAACCACTCTTGTAGATATCACCAAGACATTTGAGAAAATCATTCATGTCTTGTAGATATTTCCAAGACATCAAACAACTCTTACAGATATCGGTGAGACATATGAAGTCGCCAAGACATTTGAAAAAATTATTCATGTCTTGCAGATATCGGTGAGACATATGAAGTCGCCAAGACATTTGAAAACTCATTCATGTCTTGCTGATTTGGCAAAACCTCAAATATGTCTTGTAGATTCGGCAAGACCTCAAACCTGTCTTGCCGATGAACTTTTTCTTTGTTGCACAGTGACGAAAATGAGCCAGGTAGCCTCCAAAATGGCTTTTGAAAACAGATCAAATGATGTTGAAAAGCCATGAAAATGCACCAGTATGTTGAGCCATGATAGGGGAACATGTTTACCTGATGATTTGACACAAAATTATCTAGAATAAAAACTATTAACGCTCAAAGTTTCCCATTCAACATTTTTTGAAAAATTGCACTTATCAAATTGTGTAAAACTCATTTGATTTTGATTTTGAAAAAATACCAAATGACGTCCAAACACCCTAAAAATTGGCATGGAGGTAAAATTTGTTGTAGAGAATTGAAAGCACTAATCTATTTGTGATTATCATTATCCATTTTTTTAATATTCACCCTCAAAGTTGACCATTTTAACAGATTCCACTATGCTGACAGTAGATTTTCTAGAAAATCCATCAACTTGTTGCTTTGAAACTTTCTCAAATCAAATTGTATGAGGCTAAAAATTTGCAGAGACACTCACATATGATAAATGAACATTTTTGCAAAGTGATTTTGCTTGAAATTGAATAGATCCAAAATTATAATTTTTCAAAATGTGCTCCTGATTGCTTTTACACTTGAATTTCTGAGTGTTAAAATCCTCTTTTTCAATATGGGGACCTAAAATTTACATGAAATTTTAAGTCCCAACATGAGCTGTGGATGATATTTGGGATGTGGATGAAATTGGGGGCATAATCCCAAGAGGCTTCTCCACAAGAGTGCTCACATCATAGTTAGAAGGGATTTTAGCCCCTTCTTTAGCCAATTCTAGCATGTATTGTGAAGGGTTGAGTTTCATCATGGTATTGAAAATTCTGTGAGTTTTAGGATTTTGGACCATTTCAATAATTTCATCTTATTTCATTCCTAAGACATTGTTGGTGATGTCTCCTACTTAACCTTCCTCTTGAAAATCTTGTGGAAGTGAAGGAAGATTGAGTGTGGGATTGCTAGATCCAATAGGACTGATTTTAGAAGTGGTTTGACTTAAGTCACTTGAAGTGGACATTTCTTTGTTCATTTCCATGTTCTTCTTGCATTGAGATCTAGTTTGAACCATGAAATGAGGATCAATTATCAAGAATGTAAGAGATGAATCTCTAATTCTTTGGATTGATCTAATCTTTAGGTACAAAAAAGAAAGTCTAAGATATTGAGGATCAAAGGATGGTGATGAGATAGTGACATATGGATGATTGGTGGATGATTGAACTCTTAGTAAACCTTGAAGAGGATGCTTAAACTTGGGTTTCAATGTTTTATTTTATTTTGGATTGATTTGATTTGATTTTGATTTTGATTGGATTTGGTTTGGATAATGAACTCATAAAATCTAAGAGGTTGGATGTTGTCCTAGAGTAAACTTGTCCTCGAGATGATATTTTGACTAAGTGTGTAAAGAAGGATTCATCTACACACACCTAGTCAAACAAGATGATTTGGATTTTGATTCAAGGATTTGCCCAAATTTTAGCATAAAGGATTTTTTTTTCAAGATTTCCAAGAGTTGTTTATGAGGTGATTTTGATTTGATGTTTGAAGATGGATGAGAGTGTTTTGATGTTGATCCTAAGAGACTTAGAGAGACTTTGTTTACTAGACCAAGGTTTTGAAGAACATGCTAATACTTCCTATGTGATATACTCAAATCTTTGAAAGAGACTTGGATTTTGACAATAGTAAAATGAATACAAATTTGGATTGTTCCTAGATGCATGTTTGTAAAAGTTGAAGGTCAGTCTTTCTCTAAATTCATAAAGCATAGACAAATGTTTCTTGTGAGCTTTTTGACTAAGACCTTTGGAATTTGGTTTTCAGATTTTGATCTTTCAGGAAATCATTTGAAAGATCACGTGTGGGGTCCAATTGTTTCTTATCTTTGCTTAGTGAATTCTATTAACCACAAAAAATTCTTGATTAGTTTTTCAAACCAAATTTCCAATGTCCCGATTTCCTCTCATCCCAAAAAGTCCATTATGTGGAAATCAAGGAAATTAAGGAAAAAGTTCCCTATTGTTGACTTCAGTGAGAGAAAATGGAAATATAAATTTAAATTATTAGAAACCTCCAAGGATAGAATCCCTAGGGAAAGCAATAACACTTGAATTTTGTCACAGGTATTTGCTTCCTAAAGGGTTTGAAATTTGATAATCACATTTGAATGTTTGTTTCCCAATGTTTAAGATCCAAGAAAAGTGTTTTGATCCCAAGAACATGCACAACCCTATGGATAAGAGGCAATATTTGTTGAATCCCCACTTGGATAAATCTAGCTGTGCTTATTCTTGGCGGATGATTAAAAGCTTGACCACACTGGCTCCCCTTCATGACACTCACTTTTACAGGTCAACCAAGCTTTAATACCCATGAAAATACTATGGAATACTTCTCATCTCTACCAAGAACCACAAAAATGTGGGGTGGCTTCAAAGGTCCAACCTCTTACACCAATAAATACATAAGGATTTTGGGCCTCTAAACAAAAGGTTCTAGTATAGGCATTCTGTTCATGGAGGATCATCCATACGACAAGAGACCATTGTTTCCCTTCTTGTCAGAATAATCCTCATCATACTTGAACTTTCCTCAAGTACCCACACTAATATACCAGGTGGAAGTCGCTTGGCTTTAGCATGTTCTTGGTTGGGTAATTCCCTAGGTGATTAATTTTTCCCACCAGATAGGCCCTCTAAGGATCAAAAAAAGTGAGCAAGCACATCCATAGTTCAATCAATCTTTGTTGAGAAACAAAGAGAGAACACATGCGATATACTCCACTCACACTCACAAGATTTTGTTCAATTTTAAGAATCCAAATTGAAGTGTGGAGGCAATCACTTATACAACTTAATATCACAAAAAACCTTTTGATTCTCAAGATCACCCCGAGGAGCGAGAGAAGCACATATGTCTTTTAGATAATATTACTTTGGATAAGATATTACAAAAAATAAAGGAACATGTTCATTTTAATCCTTCAAAGAAAGATTTGGATTCTTTTTAAGCACCAAAAGGAAACGTGAGATTTGCTTGTTCAATTGTTAAGTCCAAAACAAAATCTAGTAAGTTGCTTAATGTTCTTTTTAATCATTTTTTCTTGTTCTTTTTAATCCCAAATGAAAATTAGTGTCCTAAAAAGAATAAAGATGAAAAATTCCTTCGAAAAGGGATTATAGTTTCTCCCCAAAGTGTTTAAAAACACTTGATACAATGAGATGATGATGTCAAAGAGAAGCCTTCATCTTTGTTTCCTCCCTTCACTTTTGATCAATCCACCCTACAAAAACTAGTTAAAACTACAAAAATAGAGGCTAAAAACTAGTTAGTAGTCAAAAGCAATCAAAATGAAATAGTACATGTTGAAATTAATTTGAAACCTTCCTTTTACCCAACTCCAACGGTGCAGTCTGTAGAGGCGTCATAGTTTAGAGAAGTCAGCGATGCTGTATGGTGTCGTTGAGGCTAATAGTGGCAATCTATGAAAAATCTAGTGAGCACAATTGTGGTGCTATTTTGACCAGTGGTGGAGTTTGCAGTTTGGATGACTGGAGTCACTGTTTGGAATTCAAATTTTCTAGTGGGAAGAACACAATGTCACATTTTGGAGTTTGTCAACATTGCTAAATGGCGCCACTAGACTAATAGTGGTGCAGTTCTTCTATCAACGGTGCACTTTTCTTGTAGACACAAAAACTTTAAAAAACCACAAAATTTCTTAAAAAAATGTGTTAGATTCTTCAAGTTCACCCTCCTTCTAGTGCCAAAATGTGAATGGTGATCCTAGACCTACACAAATATGAAGAAAAAACACACAATTAGTCCCAAATGCAAGTTACAAACATCATTCCCCATGAAATTCATTTGAAACATAAAAACAAGAAATAATATGAAGAACACAATGAAAAAGAGGTATTAAACCTATTTAAATGATCAAACTCTGAATTCCATGGGGGAATTGGTGCCATTTTGATATGGAAAATGGCCCTTTTCCAATTCCTTGCAAGCTTGAATGATAATTTGATGAAGATTTGATGCTCCTTGGTGGAATTCCCACATAACCTAGCTATGAAACTTGAAGAAAACTATGAAAATGGATGAATGATGGATGGGACAATTCAAAATCTCAAGATAATGACTTTGCATAAAGTTGTGGATCCAAAATCCAAATGAGAGCCTCTTATTTATAGATGAGAATGATGGAGGATAAGGGAAAATGAATGAATGATCAGGTGTATAGGACCAATCGTGTCTACACAAATAAAATCAATAAATGATTTAAAACTATTTTTATTTCTTTCAAGATAATTAACATTAACTAACATTTAATTAAATAAACAACTATAATGTTCCTTATTAAATAAAATAAGATGCAATCCTAACTAAATTATGCAACTATATGATTTCTATGAGTTTCTATAGTTTTCCTTTCACCATAAGTCGTCTGTAGTCCTATTATGCACATGAGTCAAAGTTTGGTCAATGATCATAAAAATGGTATTATTGAATTATAAATTACTTATTGAAAATAGGGGTCATGACACTTCTCCTTTTTTTGTGGATTCGACCTAATAGGTTGAGGTAATGAATGTGTAGGAGATCTCCTTTCTCTTAAATTTGTAATATCTTGTCTCCTATTTTCCATAACCATCTTTTTTTCCAAGTATAATGATTCCATAGCCACCTTTAGTTGATTAGGAACATGGCGAAGATCAAAGAATTGCTCCATTTGGAAAAGAAAATTAGTTGGGTCCTTGCCATCAAATTTTCCCATATCCAACTTGGGTATCAATTTTCAAGGAATATGATTATTGAAAGGATATCTCCTTGATATCTAAGTCAAGCCCAAAAAATTCATATCCAACAAAAGAAATATCTTCCATCTTACTAGGTGAATCTTTTCCCTTATATTTTTTACGATGAATAAGTGATTATAATCACTCATATCGTTTTGCATGTCCCTTTTTATTGATAGAATTTTTTCACTCATCTCCTAATTCCATTATGAAATTTCACCATTGACCTTGTTGATTTTATCATTAGTGTTAATATCCTAAGTTTGTACATAATATTTATCTAAATTTTTTCTCAATGTGGTAACATTCTTTTTGTCTCTTATTGCAAGACTCGTCATGATGGATTTTTTTTTTACAATAAATCACACAAATAAATTCAAAATGATATAAACAATCTATTGTAACTTACCATGGCCTAGGTTGCACTTTCCTAGAAATAATATCCCAAAAATTATGTGTTTTACATGCTTTATATTGAATTTTTTGGAAACCCTAATTCTATAAGAACTCACTTAATTATACTCTAATGTCATTACAATTTGGACTATGGGCTCCACTCTTACATATTCCTAAACCCACTAACAATATATAATAAATTCAATAGGATTTAGAGAATATGTTGTTTCCAAATAAATTGGGAATAAACCCTAATTCTATAATAAATAACTCAATTATGCTCCAATTCCTTTAAATTATAGATTGTAGCTAAAAGATTAAAAAAAAATTATGGAAGATGTGTTTCAGAAAATGACCTCCAAAATTGAAAAAATGCCTTATAGTAATGGTGTCAAGATCATGCTCTAATACCACTTGTAGTGAAATATCTTACACAATAGAAGCATATGATAGAAATTACACTACAAATACTTGATAATAACAGAGGATAGGGTGATCCCACAATACTGGTTTACAATTTCTGGGAGATCTTGATATTTTCTGAAATTGCATATTTTTTAGAAAATATAATGATTTAAGGCTTGAAAAGTTCTATTTAAAGGATTCCAATTGAAGAGGATTTGATCAAACCACCTTAGATCAAACCCCTTGGATAGAACCCTGCTAGTTTTAAACCATACCGATAACAGAGTCTCCTTTACACCTATGAAAATGCTGATAAAAAACCACTTTTAATTTACCTTTTGGGGATCAAATGAATTCATTTAAAATTTAATTTTTGTAAGTATTTAGTCCTTATTATAAGCTTCCCACAATGTATAATTTTAAATAAATTTAATTTTATTATTATATTTATTTTATATTTCTTGTGAATTTAGGCTTTTCACTGAAAATCAAGCTCTATGTTCTGCACATGTGGAAAAATATCAGATTATCAAAAAAAAAAAAAAAATTAGTGCATTAGATATTGATGTCTCTGAACCAACAAAAAAAATAAAATTGAATTTCGATACATACAAAAAAGTTATGTTTTAGCTAGTAAATTATGTCTAAATTGTAACAAATTTGACTTTGAAACTCAATTAAGAAAAAAATATTTAATACAGTGCTATGAAACTAATTCCATGCACTAGATATCATAGTTAAATTTGAATCTAAATTTGAAAAAAATAAAATTTTATCCTTCATAGAAAAAAAGTTGTGTTAGCCAATAATGTCACTCTTTAAAAATGGTGTTTATTATTAAAAACTTATTTTTGGAGGAGATGGAAAAAGAACTACAATATGATTCCAAAAAAAATATTTAGAATCTATATAAAAAATTTCACAAATCATTAGTCTGCATCATATTCAAATTCCTCATAGTTTAGCCGCTATAGGTGCCCGAAAGTAAGGATTTAGTTAAAAAATGTCAATTCAATGTCCAGTTTGGCCAAAAATTGTAAACCAGTAATGAGGGATCACCCAATAACAAGCCACTTCAAGGGGAAAACCTCCAAATATCTCCAATGAGAACATAATTAACAAAGATGAAACAAGACTCACTACCTCCTATATATACCTTATTTTTTCCAAGGACATCACCCAATCCAACTTAGATAGCCCTATATAAGCCTTAGGTTGATCTAATTGACTAAATAACAATATAATTATGATAATATCACTTAATTAAGATTTATTATAGCCACAATATAACTATATTTTTAACCTTATGTACACTAATATTAAGGATGTAGCATGATCATATTAAGAGTTGTCACTAGGATCACTACACTAATGACATGGTTCTTCAAATCAATGAATGAGAATGCTTCTACATTTTATAATTGGAAATGAGGAATTTCAAAATCTATTCACTAGAATGTGTCTTCTACATAATTTATATTACCCCTTTTTAAAGGATCTATGGTTTCTTTACTTGATGCTCCCTTGTGATTTTGTTTAATAGGTTTATAATTATCCTAGTTTATGTTATTGGGTTGGTCAAATAGTTTTGTAAATCTTTCCTACCTACCATGAATTTTTCTTTGATGCTATTAATTATTCATTTATATATACTTTGTATCTATCATGTTCCATTTTTAATTAATTTAATTTCATGAAAAAATGCTCATTTTTCATGGACTAAAGTGAAACTTTATAGAATAATTTATTTATTATTTACTTCTTGGGCCCATGGTAATTTAAAATTTCAAAGAATATTAATGGAGGATAGATTTAATATTTTTTATTATTTTATATAAACCCAAAATGGGGCATGAAATTTATTATGAAGAGGTTTTTAAACTATAGGTTCATGTGGAAGTCAATTATTGGTAGTGGTTTTTATGACAATTTGCATATGAGGCATTATTGTCTAATTTTTTTCAAGGTATCTAGTAATTGTCAAAATGGTGAGCTTCTTTGTAGGTAAAATGATTAAAATATTATTATTCTATTTATTTTTCTATCAGAGGTGCATTTGGATTTGGTTCTATATGCTTTTGAAATAAAATTCTTACTTCAAGATATTTTTCCATTTATTCTAAATAAATTTTCATTATATGGGCTCAGTGTTCTACAATATCCTTTTATAGATGAAAAACATAGATAATTGTCAATTATAGATAAGAGGACTTGAATTATAGGATTCAAAGGTTTAAAAACATTTGATTCAAGAAGGAATTCTCATCTATGGAGTGTAACAAAGCTTTATAGGTTATTACAAATCAACTAGTTTTAGTGTTGTATGCTTGTTCATAAGTGTGGGTTTGTAGTTTGGTTTTTATATTATCTATAGATGTTTATTTTTTACAGTGTTTTTTTTCTAGTATATCAATTCTCAGTACCAATAATTCAATTTGCAACATTCATATTGCAATATGGGCACAATTTGGTAATGATTCAAGTGAAATTCTAGTGAGATTGTTAGAATTTCCTATAGTGGTTTGGTTGTTTTGTTTTCAAAATTTTATGGTATTTTCATATATTTTAACTACTTTCATAATAGTTTCATTTATGGAAAAATCTAAAAAATATCATTATATGAAGTTTGTAAGCATTAAAATAGATTTGATGCTGACTAGTTTGCTAGTTTGTATTGATTGTATGTAGATTTTGTATTTTATCCTCTAAATTATATTTTTATATTGCTCATAGTGTTGGTAAGTTGTATCAAGTCTCTTTTGATGAATAAATTTTATCATTTCAATAAAATAACATTTGGAGGGTTTTTTAGTGCATTTTTTTTTGTTTTATATTGAAGACCAATTATCATTGTGTGTGGAGAAATTTTGTAAATGGTGTAATGTTGTTTTATCATTTTAATATCTTATTTGAATGGTTAAAAATATGATAGGGATATAAAAATGGTATCAAAGCATGATCTTTCCATCCTATAAGGTAAATTTCAATAATTATTCATGGGAGAAGATTCTTTTTAGATGTTGAAATAGAGAGAGGCCTAAGATAAATTGAACAAGGTCTGAGAACAATGGGATAGAGATGAAAGGTATAAATTAGAAGATCCAAAAAAATTATTAAATATCAAGACATGTTTAAGAAATTAAAAATTATAATATGATTTTATTATTATTTAAGTATCTTGAAATGAGGAATCCATATAGAAAGGAGCTTTACAACTAGATAAGAAGCATAAGAAAGAAAAAGGAAAATTAAAAAACTTGCTAAGAAGTAGAATAACAATGAAGAACCAAAATAGTCATTCCTAAAAGAGGAAGGAAATATAAAAGTAAAGCTACAAGATAGTGAAAAAATCAATGAGGAAGAACATAAAGGTTCTACCATGCAAGTTAAAGGTAAAAATCCTTTTATAATATATTTGACTTCTAAATTCTAAATGTGTTAACAAAAAACTTGTTATTTAAAGGAGAAAAAAGGATAACTTGATGGATGTGAAGAGTCAAAGATAAAGAAATATGTTCCAATTTGTAAAATTTCTATTATTTAAACTTCCAGATGGAGAGACATTGATTGATGAGCATGTATTTGAGGAGAGTATTTTGGTTAGTTATAAGTTGGGCGTTTTGAGCCACAAAAATGAAGTTGTTGAGGATATTTCAACAAATTATCTCTTGTAAAAATAGGTTGAACATTTTGTTTTCAGCCTAATGTATGAAAATATTTCATATTTTTTATTTCTTATGTCATACAAAATTCTTGTCATCATGGAAAAAATGAAAAAAAATGATGATAGAGTAAGGGATACAACTTGTAGCATAGGGCATATGGACTCTCTATTTCAAGTTATAAATTATTTATGCATATGGGATCTAAGTAATGTCTTGAAGGTAAAAAAAGATAGAGTAATTGATGTTATTTGTTTGAAAAAGGGATGTAGGGTCTAAATCACACTTCTTCCAATATGACATTAGGAAAAGACTAAAATTTATCTCAAACACCCACTTGGCTACTAAGCTTAATTGAAGAGCTAAAATGGTGGATCAAGGTTTTAGTTCTTTGTGTGGTGGGAAAAGTGTGTGGGTGTGATTTAATTAATTATTAATTTTTTAAATTTGATGATGCAATAATATTCCTAGGTTAACTATGAAAATGTAACAAACTAAGATGATTTCTAAAAAAAAATAACTACTAAATAGAAAAAGTATCCAGAACAACAAATGAAAGACACAAAAGAACTTGGCATTTGAATTTGGGCTTAAAAAAAATAGAAAAGGGTGTTGGGAACCCTAGAATAGGTGAATATTACTCATGTTCTGATTTCGTAATCATGTTGTTCTTAGTCTCTATGTTCTTCTCTTTTGGACTCACTATTGGAACTTTGTCACTCATAAAATCCACTTTCCATGATATGTTGACTTGTAGAACTTGAATAGGGGGAAGGGTTGTGTTGTATAGGGGCTTCTTAAAGTCAACCAATGTTTTGGTATTTCTACCTCCACAAAGGGTATGATGATGTAAAAAGAGAGATTACCCTAGATCAAGAAGAGGCTAAATTATAAACAAGTGACAAATTGGCAATTATTGCAACTCATCACGTAGATTTTCTTTTTTTTGATGGATTGAATTCAGTGTACTCATCACCTTCAAGAACATATTAATGGTTAATTTTAAGACCTAAAAATGTTAGTACTCACAAAACAAATAAACATGAAGCATAAACAAACTCACATTAAACAATGACACATTGCTAACATGATGCTTGAGTTGAATAATGCTACTATAATTCAGAAAAAATTTCTCTTGACCTCATCTTAGGATGCTCAATTATTCTCATAGAATTTATAGGATTTTAAATGATGAAAAAGACTTGTATTTATATACAATTCTTCTAGTTTCCCAAATTTTTAATATCCATAACCAACAAATAATTTTATATTTTTAAATATTGAAATGTTGACATCAACATATTTCAAATTTAAACAAAATAATTTGGACAAGGGTGTTGGACATCCTAGTCTAGATCAATCATTTTCAGGGTCTTAAACATTGATATAAAGTATAAAATATTTATTTTTAATCCCATATTTTAATTTTAAGATGTTTATAAAAAAAGAAGATTAAATACATAGTTAGGTCCAAACACATAGGGGGGATCTAAATCTAGTGTGACACTATCAAGGGTGACAATTTTTTATGCTACCGTTGCTATTATTGGTTTCTCCATATCTTCCATTTATAATGAAAAGAAGTTTGTAGTAAATCATATGACATTTTTTGTACATTCTAACCATATTGTGAAAGGTCAATGTTCATGATTTAAATATTACTCATGGGAGCCAAGTATGACATTTGAAGATAATATTGTGGGTGATGTCCAATAGTCACCTTTGGGTGTTTGGCACTTGATTATGGTGTTAGTGAACATATTTGTCTTTATGGTGATCAACTAATTATAAAATCCATTTTTTAAACACTTTTGGAGATTGACAGGGGGTGAATAAGTATTATCAAGAACTCAATCCCTTCTAGAAATTAAAATTTTCAGCACAACACAAACTTCTTTAATAGACATAAACTTTAAGCAACATAGAAATAGAGTACAATATAGAAATTTGAATCTTCAACAACTTTAGAAAACTTTACCAATGAAATATTTAATAATAACCAGGTTAGTAGGAAAGAGAAAGAGATAGAGAATACACACATGTACAAGGAGACACCATATTTACGTGGAAAACCAAATGAGGGAAAAAACCATGGTGAGAGTTAACTCAGAATATAAGGCTCATTGGTAAAAATGAGTTGACAAGAAGGCTCATTGCCAAGTTAGATAAAGATATAGAGGACTTGCTAAATTGAAGACAACATGAATTCATGAGAAAGATACATGGACCTGATGAGATTCACAATCTAGAATTAGGGTAAAATATGATTTAGAGAGAATTACAATGATCACCAAGATAATACTCTATTGACTGAGGCATTATGGCACAATTGGTCTTTCATTTCACACACTCTAGCACTATATTTGTTGTATATTCAATATAATTTGCATGCACACTTCTTTTCACTTGCACACTTCTCCACCTTGTTACATCTAAAATGATCATGCATTTATATCCATCACAACACTTCAATTAGGCCAGCCAGGAAAAGGATAAACAATGAAATTAACTAGTCAACCACCAAAAAATAATGTGGCCCTATGCCAAAGATAGAGAGGACCAAAAAAAATCCTATTACTTCTTTCAATGTGATCCAAAACAATTTAAATGTAGGTTCACATTTACATAAGCTATCATCAAGGAAACAAGTGGATAAAAAGTTGAATCACATAACCAGTTGGACCATAAACATAGTTCTTAGTGAATTAACATGATGCAATCCAAAGAAGGATAGGACAAGACCCAAATATATCACAACACATCTTTCATTACTCGTGCAACCCCCCAAGAATGTGACACAAGCAAAGGAACAAGCAATATCAACTAGATATCCACAAATATCCTATAAAACCAACTCAAGACACAATTCAAAACAAAAGAGACCAATTAAAAGCATGCACATCACATGGGGATATTCCCTGAACATGCAAGAACACTTTCATACACTTCTTCCATACAATCATGCAATCAACAACCACTAATAATCAAACAAGTGTAGAATTCATGATTCAGGAAGCACAAAATACATAGCTAGATGATGTAGCATTAATAGAAAAACTTGTACAGCAAGTCAACACTTGGTATTGGAATGAATACACTGCATCAAGTTGAGAGAAAATTTTACTAAGCCACAGGAGTAGATATATCAATGTAGATAAATGTAGACCATTTCTTAGACCAATCTGGATAACCAACATTTCCAGCCTTATGCAATTCACAAATATCTCCTTGAAAACATAAGTGACCTAGAAAGATATGAGTGCAACATAAATAGAAAGTTGACATTAATATCCAAACAAAAATACTAAAGCATCAATAGAAAAGGAATGTAGAGAATTCTCCCAAATAGACTTCAATGCAGCTTCCTGGACACTTAAGAAACTTGTGAAAGCTAAAACATCATTTCAATAATACATACTTGATCAAGAAAACCAGGAGAGAGTATAAGGCATACTATAGACCTTAAGAAACATCTCTCCACAATCACTCATACTTGTAATTCTCATCTAAATATATAATTTTGAAATCAACTATGTTGATAGTAATAATGCAAACTTTAGTAACTCTTCTTTGATAAGGCATGACATCAACCATGAACTTCAACAATTTTTCTTTGATAAGGCATGAAATAAACCATGAATTTAAACAATTCTTGTTTGATAAGGCATGACATCCAACCATGAACTTCAACAACTCTTTTCTCACTGACATCAATGATAACAAATAATGAGTGTTGGCATCAATAAAAAAAATGCAAACCATCTCCCCCTTTGGAATTGATGGCAACACACACTACTCACTCTCCCTCTTTTAGATCAAGGACAAAGGGCCATATATGTCTGTATAAATCAACAATATTTGTTCAAACTCCCCCTTTGATTAGCAACACAAATTTTTCAACTAATAACAATTGCACAACATCTTCAGGACTCCCCCTTTCTTCCATCTCCCCCTAATAAGTAGTGCTCATCAATCCAGGAGTAAAGGATATGATATGAATTTTTTCCCTTGGATAGATGCACCATTTTTGTAGCTAGTTAGAACAAGGAGGGGCAATCTGGTCCTTGGTAGGAACATAGACCATTTTGACTTCATGTTTTGCAATCTTCTCTCTCAAAATTTGATACCAGATTGAGATGTGTTTAGTTCTTCAGTGCATTACCAAATTCTTGGAAATTTTTATTGCACTTGTATTGTCACATACTATATGAATAGGTTCATCACAATCCACCTTCACATCCTTCAAAGTCTGCTTCAAATAAATCACCTAAATACAACAAGATGGTATAGTAATATATTCTTCTTTTGTTATGGACAACGCTATTGAATCTTGACTTTTACTAGAAACCATGAGACCATTATTTCTCCCAAAAATAATGCACTTCCACTTGTACTCCTATGATCATCAACACAACCTACCCAATTAGCATTAGTATAGGCACTTAGAGAGAAATTTTAATCCTTTTTGTACCATAGGCCATAATCTAGAGTAATCTTCAAGTATTTGATGATTATTTTCACAAATTTCTAATGAGATTGCTTAAGATTTGCTAGAAATCTGGAAACCAAACATACCACATGAAGAGAAAACTTGACAACACATGAACTCATTTAATTAATCTGATCAAGCACCAGTTGGAACACGTACCATATGTTTTGAATCATATATAGGAATTATAACACATTGTTATATGAAAATCGAGCTTTGTGACACACCAAATCATCTCATACATGAAGATTGCAATCACTTAAAATTTCCATAGATCTATATAGACAAGACTTTACTTTTGAAAGAATACAAATAATTCCAACAATCCTTCAAAATTTCTTCACTCTGCTAGTTCGAAACTCTGTCACTAATATCTTTCATTGTAGAAGGTATAAAGACTTAAAGGCTTGGGTATAATACCTTCACACCTTGATTAAATTAAATTTTGGACCACAAGACATAACCCTTTCCTAAAGAGAGGAGCGGACCAAAATACCTTGACTTCACCAAAGAGAATGCATCATGAATGCCTTATTCTTCTAAGACTTCATCTTTATGTGTGGTACACCAAACTAGAATGGCATCAATTAGAACAAGTGTACCAACCTTCACACACCATCTACCCTCACCAAGATCTTCAATGGAGATCCATTTATGCACAACAAATCTATACACTAACTTATTTGTTCCAAACCTTCTTTCATGCTAAACTCTTTAGAACCTTTTTCTTTTCAGGGGGAAAAAAGATTCATCAACTGGAATCTCCCCCTAAGACAATGCTCTATCTTTTTTTTTCTTAGAATCTTGTGTAGATTTCACAATCATAGTATAATCCTTCTTCTCATGGTCTTCTTTCTAGACCTTTTCATTTCCCTTCTTTTGTTTATTATGGGATTCAACCTTTTTTTTGAAATGGTGGCTCAATAAAGCCACTTTTGCAGTACTTTTCTGTATGTCCCATATAATTGCATTTTTATCACACAATATTGTCTTCTGGATTAAGTTTGTTTCTCTTCACCTTGGATCTACACTCATTAGCCTTGTGGCCACAATTGTTACAAGCATAGAAATATCCATGAAATAAAATAGTACTATTTCTTTGAGGCATAAATGATCTTCTACCCATGTTATCATTCCTTTTTCTAAATCTACTTGTATCAATAGGCTTATTTTCAAAAATATTGAAAGAAAAAAAGTAACCTTGAGAGGATTGATTGAAACTAGGAGCATGCTATTTTGCAGATGGACTTATAAATCCTTTTTCTTTTAGTCAAAATTGGATCCACTTTCTTTTTTTCCATTCTAAATAGTGTTTTGAATCTCCAGAGCCATTCTTTTTAGAGTCTTCAATGTAATATTTTTCTTCCTTTGTTTCAGGCCTTTCAAATGTTTTGAGCTATCCTTAGGACCAAACTTCTCTCCTTTGTCACTATGTTATTTTTCTCTTTTCAAGGCATTCCTTAGAGTGATAATTTCCTCCTCAATCTTTAAAAATTTAGTAATTTTGTCATTAATCTTGAAATTCAAGCAATCTTCAATCCTCTTTCCTTTTTCAACCTTTATTTTCAAATCAGAGACCATACATTCTTCCTCTTTTACTTTGATTTCACATTCTTTGGCTTTTTCAACTTGTATTTTTAATTTTTAATTTTCTTCCATTGATTTTGTAAGCAAGCTTTCATATTTTTTATTTATTACCCTTGCTTCATTTAGGTCTACTAATGTAGACTAGAGTTTTCCTTCAAATTTTATTACCTAATCATCTAAATTAAAGTCCCATACTTTAGGTTCCATAGATTTTATATCTAGATCAGAGGAAAACATATCTTCATCACTTAAGGAGCTAGACTCCTTACATTTCTCAATATTACTCTTTTTATTAGCAATATTGAAAACCATAAAGATAATTTCATCATTTGAATCATTCTCCTCATCTTCAGAGGATTCACTACTTTCTTTGGAATAAAGACCTTTTTTAGCCTCATCTATTTTATTGCTATCATCTAATTCTTTATAAGGGAATTTAGATACAAATGACCTATTCTTCTAAAATTTAAATACTTGAATGGTAACTTACCTTTGCACTGTCAAGTTCATTTCTTCAATATTCTCACAAAGTTTGCTTCAACCTCATCAAGGTCATCATTTTCATCAATTTAGTTTCATCTTCAATCTTGTTGTGGGATTTGAATGCAACTTACTTCTTTAGAACATATTTATCAAACTCTCTCATCTTAAAGTATTTAAGATTACCAAACATTTCATCAACTAAACACTAATCCAATTCCTTTGACTCTTCAATGGTAGACACATTATTACTATAGGATTTTGGGAGAGATCTCAAAACCTTCTTCACAATTTCACTTTCCTTTACTTCTCCACCAATACCAGAGATTCTAGAGAAAACTTCTTGTACCTAGAGCATATAGCTTGCAATTTCTTCATCTTCTATCATCCTTAGATTTTCAAATTTTCTCTTAAATATCTATATCTTGGCTTGCTCCACTTTAGTATCTCCTTCATATATTTTGCTAATATCTTCCCAAGCATTTTTGGTAGAACAATAGTTCATCACCTTCAAAAGTTTTGAATTAGCTAATCCACACAAAATAGCATTCTTAGCTTTGGAATTACATTCATATAGTTTGATTTTAGTTGCATCTATAAGAGGAGTGGTAGGAGTAGTATAAAAAAATTTGATCTACTGCCACACACCAAACCTAAGAGAGTTGAGATGTCCTTCTATTCTCATTTTATAGGATTAATTAGTCCTATCAAAACTAGGAACCTTGTATGAACCATCATGTGCCATCCCAGATCATTGCCTCAAGCTGTTAAGCTTCTATAGAGGAACTTGGATCTAATAGCAATTGTTGAAGACTCTCAAAGATTGAGAGGGAGGGTGAATTAATCCTCGTATTAAAAACTCAATCCCTTCTAGAACTTGAAACTTTCAGCACAACACAAACTTCTTTACTAGATATAAACTTTAAGTAGCATAGTAACATAGTAGAATATAGCAATTTGAATCTTCAACAACTTCAACAAACTTGACCAATGAAATATATAGCAATAACCAGGTCAACCACAAAGAGAAACAAATAGAGAACACACACATGCATAAGGAGACACCAAATTTATGTAGAAAATCGAAAGAGGGAAAAACCATAGTAAGTGTTAACTCACAATATAAGACTCGATACCAAAAAGAATTTCAAGTATCACTATTAAAAAATTTCAGAGACTGAGAGGGGGATGAGTCAGTCTACACAAAACCTAACCCCTTTCGAAACTTGGAAATTTTAGCACAACTCAAACTCCTTGAGATGATAAAGATAGAACTTTAAGCACAACAATAATAGAGAGGAATATAGAAATTTGAATCTTTAACACCTTCAAAAAAAATTACCAATAAAATATATAATACTAATCACATTAGTAGCAAAGGGAAGAGTGGTACAGGGGCACACTTGCAACATTATGTCTCCATTTTTCTTAATATGTCATCTTTTCTTTGTAATAGGATGGAAATGAGTCATTTGTATCTCTTTGGGCTATTATAAAGATCATTAAGTCTAAAAAGTGCAAAAATGTAAACAAGGTATAAAGTTGTCAACAATTGTTAACAAAGTTACATAATTATGTAAAGGTAGTTGAAGAGTCCTTTGAGTCAAAAAAGGAGTTACAAGTTGGTTAGAAATTGAATATTTATGATGTGATGCCTTTAAAAAGGTCATTGTATGAATTTGTGGTTTGAGGGTGATGGAAATAAGGAAGTACAAATAAACTTGTTTGAACCAGGTATCAAGGAAAGAAGTGATTGGGATTGATAGATTTAATAAGCATGAGTTGATGAGAGGCCTAATTAGGCCTAAACACAGCCTATAACAACAAGTTTTTCTTGGTATGTTGTAAGAAACCTCATTTCAATTTGAGGTATGTTCTACTCAAGCATAATAGATGTCCAAAGGTGTGCTTTTCTTTAAGTTTCAGTGCATATGTTGTGAATAAATCTTTGACAGTCCTATTGGCATACCTACAAGCTTCTAGGATAGGTTATGAAACATTGATAACTAGAATAAGGATTCTAAGTTCTTGGGTTGTAAAAAGAGTGTAGTCATGTTGATTCAAGCCCTGTGAAGGTGCCCTTGGTGGTGAAATAGTCTTGGGTACCTTGGAAAGAAAAAGTTAAGGTAGATGGATCATAAGTTTCATGATTGCATAAGTGAGGACAGTGATAATAGAATGATAATAATTTAAAAGGTAGATATTGTGAGGTCTCTGCTTGATTCAAATAATGGTGATATATGTTTTGATTGATTGATTATGCTTAGGAAGACAAAGTTTTTATTTGTAACCATCATGTGCCATTGAATAAGTTATAAAGGAAGTTGATCTTGGTTAATGGTTAAGAATGTTTTGGAGAACTTGAAGGAGATTGGAACTCTTATTTCAAAATTTTGAGTTGAATAATGTTACAAAGAGACATATAGTTGAATATGTGTGTTAAGGTTTTGGTTTCCTTCCTCTGACTCTGCATTAGTTTGGTATCAGAGCTCGAGAAATATTTGGGCTGATAAGTTGATTTGTGAGTTGTGGTTTTGTAGTTGTGTGGTTTGTTGGTTGTTTGTAGGTTAGAAGAACTTGGTTTATGCCATTGTAAAGGAAGAGAGAGTTGTGATATCATCTAAAAGAGATGAAGAATCTAAGAAGAAACTTGTAGGTAGAGTAAGAGAGAAAGAAGAAGAGACAAGCAAATTTTGATAAAAAAAATTGTTGAGATAAAACAAGAGATAGAAAGGATGGATAAAGAGTTCCTAGAATCTATGAAGAGGATAGAAAAAAGGTTGAAGCAGGAAACAAGTTGGCACCTGGAGATAATGAGAAGAGTCACATGGCCTCTAAGGGAGATAATCAAGAAGAGAAGAAGACAAAAGAGGGTAAAAGAGGTAGAATACTTTGAAGATGCTGAAGAGGAATTCATTGATGAAGAAAACAAAGTTGTTCCAGATGTTTCCAAGCATGAAGATGAAGAAAGGACAAAGATCAAATACCTTATTTCAGATGTTGAAGACCTTGGATTAGTAACAAGATTGGATAAAGAGCATGTTGTGAATGAATTGGCCTTGGAGATCTATTATAATTTTTTTAATGATGGAGGTATTATGGTAAAAGGTTTGTTCCATTTCATTATGTTACTAATGCTTTGGACGAGGAATAATTTACAGGTTAGAGGACAAAGGGAGAAGCATGACATGAAGGTGGATCAAAGCATAATGATTCTAATTTCAAAGGGAGAACAAGATAGGATGCTTATTTGCATGGAAAATTTTAAACCTAAGGTGAAGATGAATGAGATTAAGAGTAGTTTCAAGATGAATTAGAGGTAGGGCATACAGAGAATGGAAGACATGTTGACAACAATCCAAGTGGACTTGGATTCTTTTCTTGGTCGGGAGTTTGTTGCAAGGGAACTCTTGCAACATTATATCTCCATTTTTCTTAATATGGCATCTTTGATTTGTAATAGCATGGAAATGATTCATTTGTATCTCTTTAGGCTATTATAAAGATCACTAAGTCCAAAAAGTGCAAAAATGTAAACAAGGTATAAAGTTGTCAACAATTGTTAACAAAGTTACATAATTATGTAAAGGTAGTTGAAGAGTCCTTTGAGTAACAAAAGGATTTAAAATTTGGTTAGAAATTGAATAGACACGATGTGATGCCTTTAAAAAGGCCATTGTATGCATTTGTGGTTCGAGGGTGATGGAAATAAGGAAGTAATTTAATGAAAAAACATTATTTTCAAGTTTTTCTACAGAAAATATGTGTTTCTAGGCCATGTACGGCCTAGTACATGTTGGAAAGCTTGTTTAATTGATTGTAGATAAAAGAACCTTCAGTCAACTTCCATATTCTTCTTGTTTCATGTAGAGTGATCAAGTATTATGCAAGTTATTTGAATTTTTGTAAAGATAGACTAAAACCCTCACTAGGGTAACAACAAGGTTAATAAATTATGTTTCTCTTTATTATATTGGCCACATCATCTGATTTTTGGTGAAAATGTACTTCTACACATGTACTACCATATTCAACTAGTTTTGAGTCAATATCATAAGATTTAAGGCATTGAAGATTAATGCCTTAATTGGTTTTTCTGAGATTACATTCTGAAATAGAGTCTTTGAGGGAACACAGTCTAGGGTTTTACAAAATCCTCAAGAATTGGGAATATAATAGTTTATTTAGCTTTGGGAAGCCCAAATAAACTTGTTTGAACCAAGTATCAAGGAAAGAAGTGATTGGGATTTATAGATTTAATAAGCATTAGTTGATGGCATGACTAATTAAGCCTAAACACAGCCTGTAACATCATGTTTTGGTTGGTATGTTGCAAGAAACCTCATTTCAATTTGAGGTATGGTTTACTCAAGCATAATAGATTTCCAAAGGTGTGCTTTGATTTAAGTTTCAGTGCATATGTTGTGAATAAAGCTTTGACAGTCCCATTGGCAGACTTGTAAGCTTCTAGGATAGGTTATGAAACATTGATAACTAGAATAAGGAGTTTGAGTTCTTGGGTTGTAAGAAGAGTGTAGTCATGTTGATTCAAGCCCTGTGAAGGTTCCCTTGGTGGTGAAACAATCTTGGGTGCCTTGGAAAGAAAAATTTAAGGTAGATGGATCATAAGTGCCATGATTGCATAAGTAAGGACAATCATAATAGAATGATAAGAATTTAAAAGGAAAACATTGTGAGGTCTCTGTTTGACTCAAATAGTGGTGATATATGTTTTAATTGATTGATTGTGCTTAGGAAGATAAATTTTGTATTTGTAACCATCATGTGCCATTGAAGAAGTTATTTGATCTTGGTTAATGGTTAAGAATGTTTTGAAGAACTTGAAGGAGATTGGAACTCTTATTTCAAAAGTTTGAGTTGGATAATGTTACAAAGAGACATATAGTTGAATAAGTGTGTCAAGGTTTTGGTTTCCTTCCTCTAACTCTGCATCAAAGAGATAGAAAACTGACAAATTCACAAGAAGACACTAGATCTATGTGAAAATCCCAATGATGGAAAAACCACGGTGAGTGTTAACTCACAATATAAGGCTCACTACCAAAAGACTTTCAAGAAGGCTCATTAATTTATAAAAATACACAAAAATGACTTGCAAAACTAAAGTATCAACCAAATATGAGAGTAATATATAGAGAATTTGATGAGATTCACTATCTCAAAGCAGGATACAAGATATTTAGCACTATGTTGAGATACACAACTCTATGTTGACTAAGGTGTTCAAGCTTAGTTTATCTTTCCTTTCATAATATTTATCACTATTTATATAGAATATTGAATACAACTCATACAAACACTTTTTTGTACTTGTACACTTCTCCTTATTGTTGCATTCAAAATGATCTTACATTTATATCCACCACAACACTTTAATTCTTCACTTAAGTCAGAAAGGAAGAGAATAAAAATTAATTCAACTAGAAAACCACTAAAGAATAATGTTTTCCTATCCCAATGATAGAGAGGGAAAAAAATGATCTTAACACTTATTTCAATGTGATCCATAATTATTCACATTCAAGCACACATCAACCTAAGTCAACATCAAGGAAATGAGTGGGTGTGATATTAAAGCACATAACCAATTGAACCATAAAATATCTTTCAAATGAATTTACTTGATGCTATCCTAGACATGAAAGGTCAAGATCCAAATCTATCATGATACATCTTCCATTGCTAGCACAACCTCCGAAGCACATGACCCAAGCAAAGGAACAAGCTTTGTCAGCTAGATATCCATAAACAACCCAAAGAGCTAGCTCAAGACACAATGGAACACGAAAGTGGAAAATTAGCAACATGAAAATCACATAGGGATGTTCCTTGAACATTCAACATAACTTCCATACACTTCTTTCATACTGTCATGCCATCAACATCCACCATATACCAAATAGGTAGAGATAATTCTATCCAAGAAACATAAAATACATATTCAGATAATGTAACATTTGTAGAACAGCTTTTGCAACACTTCAATATATGATATTGGAACTGATACATTACATAGACATTGTGAGCACACTCACCAAGGTTTAGGAGAAGAGACCTTAATATGGAGAAATGTGGAGTATTTCCCAGACAAGTCTCAACAACTAGCAACACTTCCAACCTTCTACAATTCACATGAATCTCCTTGGAAACATAGGTGACCTAAAAAGATAGGAATGCAATGTACATAAAGAACTGACATTAAATACCAAACCTCGAGAATAGAAACACAATAGTGGAGGAATGAAGACAATTCACCTGAACAAAGTTCAATGCAACTTATTGAGCTAGAATAATTTGCAGAGACTAGAACTTCCTTTCAACAACACACATATTATCAAGAACAATAGGATAGAGCATGAGACATACAATATACCTTCAACAATATCTCTCAAAAATTATTAATGCTTCAAATCATCATCTTAATGCTTCTAATCCTCATCTAAATATATTATTATGAAAAAAACTCTCCTGACTATAATAATGCATTATATGAGTATAAAAACTAATACCTCTTTGATAAGGCATAACATCCAACCATGAACTTCTTCAATTATTATTTGATAAGGCATGACATCTAACCATGAGCTTCTTAAATTCTTCTTTGATAAGGCATGATATCCAACCATGACCTTCTTCAACTATTCTCTACTTTGATAAGGCATGACATCCAACTGTGAACTTCAATTCTTCTTTCATAAGGAATAACATCCAACCATGAACTTCTTCAACCCTTCTCTTCTTTGATAAGGCATGACATCCAAACAATGTTAGCCCAAGTTGAATACAAGAAAGATAACCAATACAAAGGAATAACAACAAATTTCTCAAGTGCTGACATTAATTACAACTAATAATCAATATTGATAACAAATTCATACCATATCCTAGTGTTAAAATCAATGAAAACCATTAGTGTTGACAAAAACACAACCATTAGTTTTGACATCAATGACAACAACTACCAACAATATTACCCTTTGGCATTGATGACAATGCATAGTGATCACTCTTCCCATTTGATATCAAGGAAAAAGGGCCAAACACTTGTGCACAAGGTAGCAGGACTTTTTCTAACTTTAGGAGCAAGGGGGGGAAATGATCCTTTGTTTAAGAAACATAACATGCTCCCATTTTGAACAACAAGACCTCTTATTTACACACACATACAACTATATAATTTCTTCAAGACTTCCCCTTACTACCATCTCCCCCTAAAAGGTAGCACCCATCAATCAAGGAGAAGGCATACGACATAAATTTCTTCCCTAGAAATATTTACTATCTATGCATCTAGTTAGAACAAGGAGAGGAAATAACCCCTAGCTTCTACCTCAAATATTCAAAATTATCCTTTGAGAGATCCTCTGTAAAGATATCTATAATATGATCCTTTGTAGACACTACTCCATTCTAATTTCATCTTTTGTAACTTTCTCAAACAATGGTACCAGATTGAGATGTGTTTAGTGTTGTGCAATTTTGCACACACGCCCCACTGAAAGTAGGGACCCTCTTTTGCTCTAGCTTTTGGTGTCCTTTGGCCCCTTAATTTTATTGATTTGGTTGCCTTTGGAGGTCCTTAGATGTTCATTTTTCTTGCCCAAGTGATTTCCCTAGGTTGTGCTTTGAAAAAATTAAGTTATGTAAAAAATCCGGGTTTTTACCCCAATCCAAGATTTTCTGGTCTATCTGGATTTTTCCGGAGTCTACTCAAAGTTCGGCTCTGTGCAAAAATTTGGGTTTTTACCCCAATCCGGGATTTTTGGATCCGTCCGGATTTTCTCGATTTCCATTAAAATCCCAGATTTCTTCAGTTTTCTAGGTTTTTGTCTGCGTTCGGGATTTTCCGCCCAAACTGGATTTTCCCGGATTTCTTCAGTTTTTTGGGTTTTTTGCCTGCATTCGGGATTTTCTGCCCAACCCGGATTTTCTTGGATTTCTTCAGTTTTCTGGGTACGTGCCAAAATCTAGAATTTTGTGCCATCCGTGGAAATCCGGTCCCCCCAAATTTTTCCATATTTTCTACCAGGCTTTGTGCAAATCGAAATATTGGACTAAATTAATGAATTTGATGATAAATGCTCAACACCCCATGCTTAATTTGATCTATTACGCAATGTTTCACGCGTTTTTGGTTCATTTTGATGATCCATTGTTGAAATTTTTGCCTTATTTAGTCCAATCCGGGATTTTCCTGTCCGCTTGGATTTTCCCAGATTCCTAATTCCGCCTGGCCTAGATTTTCCCAGATTTTCCCCTTGGTCTGTTTTCTCGAAATGAATTTTTTTATGAAAATAATTATTTTTCCAAAAATGGAAATTCTTTTTAAAAATGATCCTGAAAATGAAAATTTCTTGAGATAAAAAATTTGAAAATAAAAATTTCCAAAAATGGAAAAATTTATGAAAATGGAAAGTTTCCTTATAAAAATGTAAGTTTTTTAGAAAAGGTCAAAATTTTATTCAATTTTAATTTGAACATGTGGGCTATTGATGATGATATCTATTTTTCAGGACTGAGCAAATATTAAAAAGGGGGACTTGCATATGGATTAGTGCCAAAGAAAGGAATCTGGAAATGTTTAATTTAAAATTTCAAAGTGGGACCTGCCTAAGAATCCATGCCAAAACTGTCTACAGCTGGAGGACTTTCTGGAAGACACGTGAATTTGATCTTGCTGGAGATCATAGGCCGACATGGATAACATTCATGTATTTAATGCAAATCTTTTCCTATTTTGAAATCCTCCTAGCCGACCTATTTTGGGGCTCGTTATTATTGTAAAATCTGATTAGGCTGACCTGTTTTGAGGCTAGTTATTATTATAAAATCTAATTAGGCTGACATGTTTAGTGGTTCTCTATAAATGGCATTTGTGCCTCATTTGTAAGGGGAGATAGAGAGAAAAAGATTAGGAGAAGATTTGATAGAGAGAAAATTTAGCAGTAGAGTAGAGGTAGAAGTTAGTCAATTTATGAGCAAGTAATGTAACAGAACACATGAATTATTGCTGAAATTTGGTGATTCAATACAATTATAGACATTGTGATTCTCTGGTGATCTATTTTGTGTTCACTTATCTTGCATGGTTCTTATGATTCTATCTCTCAAATTGCTCGAGGTTGTTAGATTTAGATTTAGATCTGATCCAATGGTGTTTATGATTAAATGTTTGAAGTGTTTGCAGCAATCCCTGGTCCACACTTTTTGCAGCTAGCTGATTGTTAATTGCTTTGTAAAGTTAGCCTGGACCTTTATATTCACTGTGCTTGGTTCATTTATGGAGATTTATTCATTTCAACTGTAATGGGGTTGTCTTGGGTGAATGTTCATGATCTGAAAATCTTTAAAACCTTAGAAGACTGCACTATTTCTGTAAGATTGTAGATTAATCTTGGTCAAGCAAAGATTAGTTTCATTAGGATTGGTCCATTTCAAGTGTTTTATCGTTTGCATTGTTGATCTTAGGAGTTAGAATAGAGTAGAAGTTTCTCTAACCCCTTATCTCTTTTGCTGTTTATTTTGAATCTGGGTTAGTTTTAGGATTGAAAGCATCACCATATTGTTGCATCTGATGAAATTCACTTCCAACATTGTTCATTTGTAAGGCCCCTTGTGATTACCAACATTTTCACATATTATCTGAGTTGTTTATGCATTGTCATGACCTGACACCCGAGAGACCTTGGGGTGATTTTTAGTAATTTATTGTTGGAAATAACCTTTCAAGAGATGTAGAATATTGTATTCTATCTCAGTTGTTGCTGTGCAGAAAAAACCATCAACAGATTGGCGCTAGAAGGAGGGCGGAACAAGGTGACATTGCTGGAAGGTTGAATGAGCCTCTATGTTGAAAATCTGAGATATGGCAGATCTCAAAATCTGAAAATTCAAGTTCTGAGTCAAGATGGAAAAGCAGCGTTATATTTTTCATAATGGAAACAGTCTTCAGATTGACTTTTTTCAAATCTGTAAGTCCCTAAATAGGAGGATAAATCAATGGAATGGCAAGGGTTTACATCATTGTACATTTTTAGACAAGTGTAGGCTTCATAATACCTGTAGACACAATGAGTTTGAATGCTTGGACTTTCTAGACAACATTGAGATGGTATTGCAAAGGAACCTTTTCATGCAAAATCTGTCTGAACCATTAGCCACCTCAAATCTAGGGTTTATTGATGTTGCAGTTGAGACATTTACATAGACAGTTGAAGGTCAATTTGCTAGTGGTAAATGCTTGCGGGATTTCCTTTCATCGAAATGGTGTAGAGTCCATAATGCAGCCCATTCAGAGTTCATGTGTCATTCATGTGGGGACATTATCTTTAAAGTTGGAGAATACCTGGAGTGAAAAAGTGAGTTAAGCAAAGAATGCACTGCAGAAGGGCTGACTAGTTTTGAATCTAGGGATGGCATTGCAACTGATGTTGACATGATTTTGGAGGGAACTGAGTGTCATGAAGATGAATCTAAGGCATCAGAGATAACATAGGAATATTTTTGTGAAGAATCACCTATGGAGATCAAGGAGGATGCTCCTATGGAGGCTAGTCAAGTTCTGGAAAACATAGTGGAGGCTGAAAAAGAGTTTCCTTTTCAATACGGAGATGTGATACAGACCAGATACAAAGAGTTTGTTGCCAGAATTATAAGAGATTGGTCAAGCCTGGGTTTTGGAGTCTACCTAGAGGAGCTGTTGTTACCAGCTTGGTGCAGGATACATGAGGAAGAGCATTCAGAATTCACCTATTTTCAGTGTCAGACAGTCATAAAGGAGGTGAGGGAACAAGTACAGCTACTTTCACATGCAAATGACACACAGATAGTTGCATCAAATGAGTCTCTAACTGAGGAATGTCAACCAGTTGCTGATAAATGTCTTGAAGAAGATGAGGAAGCACTCGTTGAAGTGGTCAACGTTCCTAATGATTATGATCAAGAATCTGAGCTAGTGTAAACAGAAGATGAATTCGAGGAGTCTTCTCATTTATCAAATTCTATTTTTCCTCAGCTAATTGATGAACTGCACAATGAAAACTCATAGATTCTATGCATTATTGATGAGGTAGCTAATGTGGTTCATGCTAATGTGCAGAAAAATATGAATGATGTTGAAAACATAAATGTTGCAGTCAGTATTGGTGAACATGCCCCAGCTTCTCCAGGTGAGAATGTGCTGGAAGATCAATCTGTGATTCCTTTGGATGAACATCCTACTGAGGAAATTATTGTTCAAGATAATGCCTCTGCGTTTTCATTGTGGATCCCTCATGGAAATACTCAAACAGGGGAAAAGTTCCATGTTCATTGTTCTGAAAGTCTTCGATATGAATTTCACTCTACATCATGTAATGATTCCTCTAATTCTATCTTGCCTATTTCAAATTCAAGTGGAATATTGCACCATCAATGGAGACCCCCCTGATGACACTATGATCAATTCTTCACAAGTGCAAGATGATGAACACAACATTCAGTCTACAGAAATGCAAAATCAGGTTGTTTCTTTCTTTGCTAGAAATTTTGAATCTTGTCAATTTGATTATGGAGATTTAAGAAAGACAACTTGCATATGGGTTAATCATGGTCTTAATGAGTTACCTCAGTTACTGGTTATTCTTGACATGGAGTTTGAATACTACAATGCAAAGATTTATTTTTTTGAATATAAAGACAGGTTTGCATTTCTGAGGAATGTTACCTTCACCTTATTGCTTGTCCATACATTGATTAATCATATGGGGATGAGTCTCAGTTCATCCTATCTGATCATGAGCCACTTTGAGTCTCTTTGTACATAGTGTTGATTTGAATAAATGCAACTTGGTTTGCTTTTCTTTTTCTTTTGTCTATTTTGTTTTTCTTAGGATAGATTGTTTTAGTTTAGACTGCTTTTGTTTTGGCTAGTTTAGTTTGCTTTGGTTTCAGTTTGGTTGTTGTTTTGCTTCTCTGGCTTGGGTTTTTTATTTTCTGGTTGGGGAAGTGTCTTTACTGTGCAATAATTCTTTATTATCTGGGATTGTTCTAAGTGTTTCATTGATGGACTTTAATCATGTGTCTTGAATTAATGGTCAAAGATCTTTTGTTGGTGTCAAGCAGTCTGAATGTCTGATTTAAAGAGAATGGGTCATTGGTCTGACTTGAACCTAAAGTATTCTGAAATCTTATACTCTTCATTCATCTTAAGAATCTGAAGGTTGCAGTAGGGTCCTTGCAAGGTCTTGTTGGGTGAAAAATCATATTTCTGCTTTAGTGCCACTGTGGTTCTTAGCCCTGAGTGTGGGCTTCACTGTTCACAGGTTGAAATGAAAAGAGTGAAAAAGAATAGAAAAAAAAAGGAAAGAAGAAAAAAAAAAAGAGAAAATATTAAAAATCAAAAGAATGAATTCAACTTATCAGGAGTATCTGAATATCTCTACCGGGGCTATGGACGTCTAGCTGGCAGTAGAGCTATGTTCAGGAGAACTACATCGATAACCTCATCGGGGCTATGGATGCCTGACTGGCAGCGAGACTCTATCTAGGTTGCTTTTGGAGCTAGAATCTTTACGTAGCCTAACTTGACTGAGCTTGGTTTCTATAGTGGCTCAAGGAGGGAAATGAACTCACTTGCACACACTTGGATTTTTAGTTTATGGAAGTTTTAGTCGGCCTTTGGTCTTGATTTTCTTTAGTCTTGCATTTTGATTTGTTTGCCTGATAGGGAGATCGAAACCAGAGATTTTGGGTTCATGATTCTTCTTTCATCATCAAAATGCTCTGGAGCATTTTCCCAACAGAGTCATCGTTTGTTGTGTAGTTTTGCACACACGCCCCACTGAAAGTAGGGACCCTCTTTTGCTCTGGCTTTTGGTGTCCTTTGGCCCCTTAATTTTATTGATTTGGTTGCCTTTGGAGGTCCTTAGATGTTCATCTTGCTTGCCCAAGTGATTTCTCCAGGTTGTGCTTTGAAAAAATTAAGTTATGTGAAAAATCTAGGTTTTTACCCCAATCCGGGATTTTTCGGTCCATCTGAATTTTTTTGGAGTCTGCTCAAAGTCCAGCTCTATGCAAAAATTTGGATTTTTACCCCAATCCGAGATTTTCCAGTCCGTCCGGATTTTCCTGATTTCCATGAAAATCCTGGATTTCTTCAGTTTTCTGGATTTTCCTAATTTCCATGAAAATTCTAGAGTTCTGGGTTTTTTGCCTGCGTTCGGTATTTTTTGCCCGACCCAGATTTTTCCAGATTTCTTCAGTTTTCCAGGTACATGCCAAAATCTAGAATTTTGTGCCATCTGCAAAAATCTGGTCCCCCCAGATTTTTTTGGATTTTCTGCCAGGCTTTGTGCAAATCGAAATATTGGACTAAATTGATGAATTTGATGATAAATGCTCAACACCCCATGCTTAATTTGATATATTACACGATGTTTCATGCATTCTTGGTTCGTTTTGATGATCCATTGTTGAAATTTTTGCCTTATTTAGTCCAGTCCGGAATTTTCCTTTCTGCCTGGATTTTCCCAGATTCCTGATTCTGCTTGGCCCAGATTTTCCCGGATTTTCCCCTTGGTCTAGTTTCTCGAAATGGAAATTTTTCCGAAAATAATTATTTTTCCAAAAATGGAAATTTTTTAAAATGATCCCCGAAATGAAAATTTCTTTGAGATAAAAATTTGAAAATAAAAATTTCCAAAAATGGAAAAATTTATGAAAATGGAAAGTTTCCTTATAAAAATGTAAGTTTTTTAGAAAAGGTCAAAATTTTATTCAAATTTAATTTGAACATGTGGGCTATTAATGATTATATCTTTTTTTCAGGATTGAGCAAATATTAAAAAGGGGGACTTGCATATGGATTAGTGCCAAAGAAAGGAATCTAGAAATGTTCAATTTAAATTTTCAAAGTGGGACTTGCCTAAGAATCCGTGCCAAAACTGTCTACAGCTGGAGGACTTTCTGGAAGACACGTGAATTTGATCTTGCTAGAGATCGTAGTCCGACATGGATAACATTCATGCATTTAATGCAAATCTTGTCCCATTTTGAAATCCTCCTAGCTGACTTGTTTTGGGGCCCGTTATTATTATAAAATCTGATTAGACCGACCTGTTTTGAGGCCAGTTATTATTGTAAAATCTAATTAGGCCGACATGTTTAGGGGTTCTCTATAAATGATATTTGTGCCTCATTTGTAAGGGGAGATAGAGAAAAAAATATTAGGAGAAGATTTGATAGAGAGCAAATTTAGCAGTAGAGTAGAGGTAGAAGTTAGTCAATTTATGAGCAAGTGATGTAACAGAACACAGGAATTATTGCTGAAATTTGGTGATTCAATACAATTGCAGACATTGTGATTCTTTGGTGATCTGTTTTGTGTTCACTTATCTTGCATGGTTCTTATGATTCTATCTTTCAAATTGCTTGAGGTTGTTAGATTTAGATTTAGATCTGATCCAATGGTGTTTATGATTAAATGTTTGAAGTGTTTGCAGCAATCCCTGGTCCACACTTTTTGCAGCTAGCTGATTGTTAGTTGCTTTGTAAAGTTAGCCTCGACCTTTATATTCACTGTGCTTGGTTCAATTATGGAGATTTATTCATTTCAACTGCAATTGGGTTGTCTTGGGTGAATGTTCATGATCTAAAAATCTTTAAAACCTTAGAAGATTGCACTATTTCTGTAAGATTGCAGATTAATCTTGGTCAAGCAGAGATTGGTTTCGTTGGGATTGGTCCATTTCAAGTGTTTTATCGTTTGCATTGTTGATCTTAGGAGTTAGAATAGAGTAGAAGTTTCTCTAAACCCTTATTTCTTTTGCTGTTTATTTTGAATCTAGGTTAGTTTTAGGATTGAAAGCATCACCATATTGTTGCATCTGATGAAATTCACTTCCAGCATTGTTCATTTGTAAGGCCCTTTGTGATTACCAGTATTTTTACATATTATTTGAGTTGTTTATGCATTGTCATGACCTAACACCTGAGAGAACTTGGGGTGATTTTCAGTAATTTATTGTTGGAAATAACCTTTCAAGAGAGATAGAATATTGTATTCTGTCTGAGTTGTTGCTATCTAGAAAACACCATCAACATTTAGTCCTTGAATGCATTACTAGATTCTTAGAAATGTTCATAGAACTTGGATTGTCACACAGTATAGGAATAGGTTCATCATAAACCACCTTAACATTCTTGAAATTTTTCTTCATATAAAGCTCCTAAGTACAAAAAGATGTTGCAACAATATATTCTACTTTTTTTATACACAAATACACTAAATCCTGCATTACACTGAACAATGAGATCAATCTATCTCCCAAAAATAATGTACTTCAACTTGTACTTCTTTGATCATCAATGTAGGCACTCAAAGAGAAAATTTGATCTATTTTGTACCATAGCCCATAATACAAAGATTTTTTAGGAGATTTCTTAGGATTTGCTTGAAATTTGGCAATGAAATATAGTGCATGCAGAGCAAACCAACTCATATAATTGATATATTCAAGCACTAGTTGGCATACATACCCCAAAAAATGTTCTAAAAAATAGATAGGCATTGCTATAGATCTTTACAGTAAATTAAATCATCTTATACATCAAGATAGCACGTCCATAGATCTATATGGAAAAAACTTTTTCTTTCAAGGAAATGCAAAACATTTAAACAAGCCTTCAAAATCTTTTTACTAAGTTAGATTAGAACATAGAAACTAATATGTTCCACTACAAAAGGTGTAAAGACTTGAAATATTAGATATTATACTATCACATTATGGTCAACTTGACTTATGAACCATAGGGAGAAAACCTTTTCTATGGAGAGATGTGAAAAAAATGTATTGACCTTTGTTAGAGTAATCACGCATTAGCTAATAATTAATTAATGGTTAATTGATTATTAGTTTAATTTATTCTCATGCACTTAAGATAAACTTAGGAGTTATTTATTCAATTAACTAAGTTCTTTTCTATGTTAATTAAAGTGAGAAATTACTAGAGTTTCTCCTATATATTACTCAACCCTCATTGTGTTACCCCTCTGGAGATTTACTCTCGAACTCTCAACCTTTCCTTGAAGATTCTTGAGGTTCATTCTATATTTTTTTGATCTCTTGTGTGTAAGGTGTCTTTGTTAATTTTTTGATCTTGTGTCTCATGTTTTTCACAATTCTAACATAGTATCAAAGCCTCGATTTAACAAAACCCTTCTCGATTTATGAGGTTTTTTTCTTCAAAAAAGGTTATAAGCTTTATATTTGATTCCACTTTTCCATTTTTGCAAATTTAGGAGTTGGGAAAATTTTGGTACATTTTGGCATAAAAATAACTTCACTATTGGATTTAGAGTGTCGAGAAAGTCATATGTGACTTTTGTTTAGCTTGATTTGGACTCCTGTGGTCAAATCTGCAAGCATTTGAACTAACTGCTTCTTTTTTGGATCTGGAGGGTAGTTACATTTTTGGTGGATTTTGATGTAAAAAGGACCTCGCCATTGGATTCAGGAGGCCAATTCAATGAATTTTGACTTTAATTCACCCTATTTTGATGTTAGGAGCTTCTAAGGAAAAAAATTTGTAGGGGCTCATACGACCCCTATACGACCACCTGCATGCAATTCGAGAAACAAAAAAGCAATTTTTTTAAGGTCAAAATTTTAAAAAAAAATCTAAGAAATTTTTAAAAATAATTACTACAAAATAGTGAAAGTTAATAGTTGATTGGATGGATTTTATGTTTTATGGGGATTCCTACCCTATCAAGGCATTTATGCCACTTGGTAGCCCAAATCTGTCAGCGGTCCTTTTTTAAGTCACCCTCTTTACTTTTGATGACCCATTTTCCTGTATTTGCACCTAGCATTTTACCCACCAACCTTCTTTTTGGTTGACAACCACTACATGTTTTGGGGATGCTTTCTCCTTTTCTAGTAGTTGGAGACTAGACCAGTGGCGAGAATATTTTTTTGGTAGACTTCACAATTTCTTTTGGTAGTCGATTTATTGTAGGGAATATTTCATCATGGGGAGCATATTCTACTGTTGATTTTTTGCCACATGGGGCAAGATTTTTTTCCAATTCCAAGGAATATTCCCTAGCATATTTTGTTGACATCACCATGATGTCATGCTGACATTAGTAGTACGACTTGGGGTAGGGGCCCCTTTGACCCCTCTTTTTCCCTAAGAGAGCATTGTTTTTATTTTGGACTTAACTTGGGTTGATGATATCATTCTTTTGGAAAATGAGATATCATTAGAAAATATGTTCTAGAAAAATTCTACTGGTTTGGGTGGGTATGTGTAGGATCATCATGGAAAAAACAGACCCTTAAGTGGTAAAAAATTTAGAAAAATCAGAGTTAGGCAACTTGACGTAAAAATTTGAATAAGTTATCTATATTATTTCTAAAATATGTAAGAATAGAATCTGTAGAAAATTGAATGTAGTTTCTAAAATACTAGGTTTATTTTTAAAAAAAAAATCTATTTGGTGAAAATTTGAAATTTCAATGCAATAGTACTTAAATTTTAGGGAAAAAATAAGAAGTAGGTGTCTGTCTGACCACCCTAACCACAATAAAATGATAATATTTTTTATAAGATTTTAATCATAAGTAGAGGACTCATGTCCAGATGTGATGCATATTTTTTTGTAATTTTTTTCCAAGTAAATAATTAATTATGAATTTTTTATTACAACTTTTAAAACATATAAAACTCATATATGTCCAATTAACTTGGTCAAAATTCATGAAATTCATTTTTTCTTTTTTTAATCCTATAGTATACGAAGCATAGAATGTGATATTGTTTGAAAGCTATAGATGTTTTTCAATCAACCTATCAATCAGGACTTTAGTTGTAATTCAAATAGAAAATGAATAATAATTATTTATTAAATTATAAGTAAAGCATAATTTATATTGGTGGAAATATGAGAATCTCCTTTAAAAACCCTTTTCATTTTATTAATTTTGGGTTAAAAAAAAAGTCATCAGCCACATACCCTACAAATACCCATCATATCACCACTTTTTGGCCCATCATGATCCTGCACATACCTGGGTCTCATTGCCTATTTTTTCTCTAGGTACATTCTATAGCCTATTAAATTCAGAGGTGTTGTTTTCAGACCCAAGCTTATAAATTTTGAACCATCTTTTAGAGATGTTCACAACCATCCATGTTCTTTTTCTAGGTTTCTCTCTAGGTACATTTTATTTAGGTTTTTGTGTTTTTGCACTTGGGTGAATTATTTAAACATCTTAGCTCCTAGAAACTTTTCTTTTGCAAGGGATGACTCATTTTTTGTTTTTTTTCATGTATTTCTAGTATTTTTTCATATTTGGATATTGTAGACATCTTTTTCTTGTACATTCTCTTTTGTACATGTACTGAGATAAAGTTTCATTCTAGTGTATAACTTTTTTGGGTATTTTTCACATCTTGTTGTGCCTTTTGTATTTGCACTATGATATAAAGTTCCATGAAGGATTTATGTTTTCCTTTGGTTTCCCATCACACCTTTGTCAAGTGAGTGTCCCTTCCATGATAGCATTGAATCCCAATGATTCTTGCCTCATGCATGTGTGCCTTAGTTTGCACACCTTTTTATTTGTAGGTTGTTTCTCCTACATGAACTTCTTGGTTTCACATAGTTTGAGTGTACCTATCATGGCTTTCCCTTTTCAACATTATTGATGTTTTTCCACTATTGGCGCTAATGCTTCTTTCATTTGGCATTGGAATGATCTATGTATCTATTTCTTGTTCCTATGTACTTTTAGATGTAATGTACATTAATGACTAGTTAGATGTATTTCAGTGAGATGGATAATTTACCATATGGACACTCTTGCATTCCTATTTCTATAGGTTCTCTATTTCAACACTACATCAATCATCATTTGAAAACAATCTACAACTTCTATGTGCTTCAACAATGTTGTACATGTTCCTCATTTTTGGGACATTGTTTTTGTTAGAGGCTTCTCAGTCCTTCACACCTTGATTTAGAGGCTTTTTCATGCCTTTATTCATCTTTCTCTTTTGGAGAGGAGTTTTCTCCCACTATGGTTTTCTTCTTTTCTCCAATTTTGAGAGATCTTTTGTTTGTACATGGGTAGCTCATGAGGCCTTGTTTGCTGGGACCCATCATGCATTATCTTTTTAAGGTTTTTAGCTACTAATTATGCATTAGCTAATAATTAATTAATGATTAATTTATTATTATTAATACTTTTCTCATGCACTTAAGCTTAACTTAGGAGTTTTTTATTTAGTTAACTAAGTGATTTTCTATGTTAACTGAAGTGAGCAATTATTAGGGTTTCTCTTATATAGTACTCAAACCTCATTGTATTAACACTTTGGATATTTACTCTTGAACTCTCAACCTTTGAATACTTTTGTTTTCCTTGAAGATTCTTGAGGTTCATTCTATAGCTTTTTCTTGTTGATGAATATTAGACATATTTCTTGCAAATCTCTTGTGTAGAAGGTGTCTTTGTTCATTGTTTTATCCTATGGCTTGTGTTTTTCATAATTATAATAACCTCTCCATATTGGATTCATAGTAAATGTTTTTGAAAACCACTACAATTTTATTTTCTACAAATTTTAGTGTGGTACACCAAATTTGAATGATATCAATTATAAAAAGTGTATGATCCTTCACACATTATCAACTTCCACTGGGAACATCAAACAAGGTCCATTTCTACACATCATATTTGCACACTGACTAATCTGATTCAAATATTCCTACACACACCTTTTTTTCTTTTAAGGGGGGAAAAAAGGTTCTACAAGTAACATCTCACCATAATATAATAATCTATCTTAGTTTATTTTGGAATCTTGTGCAAAGTAAACAAGAGTATAATCATCCTTCTTCTCATGGTCTTCATTATAGATATTTTCATTTCCCTTATTTTGTTGATTAAGAGATTCATCCTTTCTTTTAAAAACTGAGTAGATGGCTTCACAAAACCATTTATACAATAGTTTTCCTTATGTCCCATATTATTGCACTTGTAACAAACAACATTTTTCTCTAGAGACAAGTTGTTCCTCTTAACCTTAGATCTGCACTTACCATCCTCGTGACCATAATTGTTGCAAGAAAAGCAATATCCATGAAATAGTGTTGTATTGTTTCTTTGAGGTAAGAAATACCTTCTTGATATGTTGGTATTCATACTCTATCTAACTCTACAATAAACAACCTTATGCCCAAAAATATTATAAGAAAAATAGTAACCTTGAAAGGATTGATTGAACCTATTGGGAGCATGTTGTCTTGATGATGGATAAATTTTTAAACCTTTATTCTTATAATAAAAAATGGATCCACCTTATTTCTTATTGTTATGAATATTATTTGTATCTCTGAATTCATTCTTCTTATATTCTTCTAGGTAGACTCTCTCCTCTTTGGTTTCAATATTTTCATTTGATTTTGAACTGTATAGACTAGACTTCTCTCCTTTGTCAATTTTTTCATTTTCTCTTTTCAGGGCAATCCTTAGAGTGGTACTTTCTTCTTCAAGCTTTAAACATTCAAAATTTTGTCTTTGAGTTTGATGTTCAAGAAATATCTAGTCCTCCTTCCTTCTTCAACCTTTATCTTTAATTAAAAGATCACACCTTCTACCTCTTTTAGTATGATTTCATATCTTTTTCATTCTTTTACTTGAATTCTTAGTTTTTAAAATTCTTCTTTTGATTTTGTAAGAAATAATTCATATTTTTTTATTTAGACCTCTTCTTCATTCATGTCTTCTAATGTAGAACAATTTTTTCCTTCAAATAATCCCACATTCATTTGAATTAAAGTCCCAACCTTGAGGTTCCATAGATTCTAGATCCGGATCAAAGGAAAATATGTCTTCATCACTAAAGGAGCTTGAATTCTTTCATATCTCAATAGTATACTTTATATCAATAGTATTGAAATCCATAAAGAGAGTTTCATCATTTGAATCATTCTCCTCATATTCATAGGAACAAATTCTTTCTTTGGAATAGAGACCCTTCTTGTCCTTATCTCTTTCATTGTTCTAATTTGATTCTTTATAAGGAAATTTGGATGTAAAATGACCTATTCTTTCATAATTGAAACATTTAAAAGGTAACTTACCTTTGTATTTTCTAATACCTTTCTTTATTCTTCTCAAAAAGTTAGATTCAACATCATCAAAATCTTCATTCTTATTAGGAGCCTCATCTTCAATCCTTTTGTTGACTTTGAAAGAAACTTTTTTCTTTTGAATATCTTGACCAAACTCTCTCATCTCAAAACCAGTAAGAGTGCAACAAACATTTCTTCTTCTAAGTACTAATTCACGTCTTTGGATTCTTCAATTATAAATACATTATGACTACAAGACTTTGGTAGATCTCAAAACCTTCTTTACAATTTCACTTTCCTTATCTTCTCCACCAAGACTAGTAATTCTAGTAATAACTTCTTTAACCTAGAGCATATATCTTGCAATTTCTTCATCATCTATCATCCATAGTCTCAAATATTCTCTTAAAGATCTACATCTTGGCTTGCTTCACTTTAGAATCTCCTTCATAGATACTATTAAGATTCTTCCAAGAATATTTGGAAAAATTACAATTCATCACCTTCAATAATTTTGAATCAACTAATCTACATAGAATAACATTCTCGGCTTTATCATTACATTCATATAATTTTATTTCAATAGACTTGTAATAGGAGTGGTAGGGGAAACATAACCACTTTTGGTTGATTTCCAAACACCAAAACCAAGTGAGTTTAGGTGGCCTTCCATTCTCCTTTTCCAGTAGGAGTAATTAGTCCAATCAAACCTAGGACCCTTGTATGAACTGTTATGTGCCATCTCAGATCTTTTCCTCAAGATGTTAGGCTTCTACAGAGGAACTTGGCTCTGATACCAATTTTTGAACACTTCTAGAGACTAAGAGGTGGGTGAATCAGTCTACACAAAACTTAACCCCTTTTGTAACTTGAAATGTTTAGCACAACTCAATCTCCTCTAGTTGATAAAGGTAGAACTTTAAGTAGAATCATAACAAAGAATAATATAGCAATTTAAATATTTAAAACCTTCAACAAACTTTACCAATGAAAGATATAAGAGTAACTAGATTAAAAGTAAAGATAAAGAGATAGAAAGAGTAACCGGATTAAAAGTAAAGATAAAGAGATAGAGAACACACACATGCATACGAAGACACCATATTTACATTGAAAACCCAATGAGGTAAAAACCACAATGAGAGTTAACTCATAATATAAGGTTCACTACCAAAAGACTTGTGATGAGGCCAACTATTAGTTAGTTTTTTGTTGTTTTAGTACATGCTTTGATACATCTCTAGATACATATTTCCTACATATTCTTGAAACTTTATTGTCTTCTATATCATCATGCAAACTTGAACTTAGTTTTAAGTCTATGGAAATATGATTATGATATGATAGTAATAACATGGTTAATATGTGAATATGCATGAAATGCAATGAATATATATGTTTAATATATGTATATTAGTATTGTGTGGATGTTCTGTGAACTAACTCTTTGAAGCCAAGGATCTAGAGCAAGTAGAATGTAGCTTGAAACAACTAGGAGGTGCAACTTGCAGCTAAATGGAGTTTCAGATACTGATGTAGGGGAAGTTAGAAGAATGCAACAACTACAAAATCAGAGGTGTCTATTTATCAGGATTATTGTGAATCATCACAACATTTAATAAGACTATTGGAGGGGAAGAATTCTACCATGATTGGGAATCCAATGTGACTATTTCTATAGACCACATTTTAGTTTTACCATTGCGATCAAGTTACAACCCTATTCAAATTCTTCTACCTTTTTAGTTGTGATTTTTAGTTACTCATACTTTATCAAACTCTATTATATGTAGGGAGTGGTGATTTATGATTATATTTTTGTTTTGATTCCTTGTTCTAATAAGACTCCCTAACACCTATATGAATAGTTTGGTGCTTGAGTTAGTTAGTTGGTTGAAGTAGGAAATATAGGAGATAGATATGTTTAGTTTGTTTATGTTTTTGCACAAATAATAGTTTGTTTACCAATCATTTTCTTATGAATAATATATTCCAAAATAATGTTATTGTATTGTGATATCTTGAGTTATGCAATGAAGATCATTTTAGATACTATTATGTTGAATTAGTTTGAGGAGCTAGATTTGAGTTTATCTTATGGAGAAAGTCACTTGAGCAAGGGCCACATAGGGTAATTGTTCCCCACTTTACTTTCTACATATTTATTTCTGTTATAGTAGTTATTTTCATGATTATGTTTATCTTAATTAGATTCTTCAAGTGGTGAATATGAACAAAATTGTGAATAATATATTGTCTTGTATTCATGCTTTAATTGTTTTCATGCATTATCCTCTAGAGTGATTCAAATTAGTCAAGTTAGTACTATTTTCTAATTACATAATTCATCTATTGATAGTGAACTAGTAAGTGTATTTAGTTGTAAGTACCCGTAGGATTAGCTTCAACATTACTTCTTTTCACTGTTATGCAATTTATGATTTCTAGTGTAAGTAAACACCTATGCTAGGATGATATAGGAGTGAAGAGTCTTTGAATGCACATATAGTTCCAATATCATCAAAATATTATGTTAGCCTTGGTTGATAATTAAATGAAGGTCTTTAAGGGTTTAATGGACTATTGAATTAGAAACCCCTCTAAATTGTGTGTTTGATACCAAGTTTACTAAACATTAGTGGACCTCTAAATTTTTGGTGTCATTTCTAAGGATGGTGCTAATTTCAAATATTTATCTCTATTATTTAAAGTTTTCATTTTTTAGTATTTTATTTCTAGCATTAAGACAATTAGGTTTTACTCCATCAATACTAGAACATTTCACTAACATTGTGAAGGATTTGTTGCTATACAATTTCACACCTATTGTATGCAGAGGAAGTGAGATGACTTGGGAAGATTTCTCCCCTAAAAAAATGAATCTAGAGAGGATATTGGTGATTACAATTATCAAAGTGAGGGTATCCTTGAAGAAGTGTGTTCCCTTTCACCAACATCCATTGAAAATATAGAGGAGACCTTCCAAACCATGGTTGATATAGTGGTAGATGACCCACTAGAACATGTAACTTTTGAGTTCCCCATTTCCAATGAGGAAAGAGTAAATATATTGAAGAATATACCTCCTTAAACATTGCATATCTTCTATGGCTTGGTTACTAAGGATCTAGATACCTTCATGTTCAAATTTGATATCATGTGTATAAAATATGATTGCACAATAGATACACATAGACTCAAACTATTTCCAACAACCACAAAGGATACTACCTTAAGATGCTTTATGGGTCAAGGAAGAGATTTTCTTCCAGATTGGGACACTATAAAGACCAAGTTCTTGGAGAAATATTAGGACTATTGTAGAGGAGTTGATAGAAGAAGAGATTACATTTTTAGAATGTATCAAAAATAAGATGGACCATTGGAGGACTTTGTAGAAAGGTTCTAGTTCTTCTTGAAGAAGAATCCACAAAATAGACTTTTAAAAGAATCCTTGAAGTTGTTGTTTTAAGAGGAGTCAATGATGATTATATGGATTCCCTTAACCTTATTAGGTCAAGAGATGTATCATAATTACCTTTTGAAGAAATCTACAAGGTTTGTAGAAAGTATTCAAGAACTTTTACCGAGATAACAAGGGGGAAAAGAACATCTTCCATTAGCAAAACATCTAATGGAGTCTCTAGAGTGGAATTGAGTAACCTGCCATCCAACATGAAAGAAGATATCATAAGACATTTGGTTACCCAGTTGGACACTCTATATGTAAAGAAAAAGAAAGAAGTGAAAGAAGAAATCCTTACTAAGTACTGCCCTAACTATAGATAGAGAAAAGATAATTGTAAGTGCAAAAGAATAGCAAGTATTATAGAGGATATACAAGAGAATATAGAATTTCAAGCACTGGAGGGTGAAGATGGACAACTATTCTACATTGTAAAAAGGAGGCCATGTCAACCAAGACAAGGTATGAATCAAGATCCTTTACATTTCAATACACCATTTCCAATTAGCAATCAAAACTTCCCTAGTTTGAACCCTTAGCCTTGTGAAAACACACAAAAATAATGTAAAAATCCTCAACCAAACTAGAACTAGTAACAATAAAACATGTGGACACTTTTTTTTTTTCAAGGGTCTAACTAAAAACCCCAATGGCCATAGAAAAATCAATGGCAACCTCAATGGAAAAGGGGATATCAACAAGAAAAGAAAAATATAAATTACGAGTAGCCACAAAATCCTTCACAATAAAAAGAGAAAACCATCATGCCCAATCTAAAAAATCCATCAACTCAACCACCAAGAGCACCTCAACTACTAGCCCAACCTACACCTAACCCAAATAACAAAATTGTTCAACATGCCTACACTAATGAGGCTATTCAATACCCTACTAATTGGGTAAAGATGAGTTATGCCCACCTTAGGTCATGGAAACCATTGGTTGGGTCTTCATCCCATCAAATCATTGAGTTGGTAGATGAGGAACCATTAGTAGAAGCCTTAGATAATCCAACTATGGAGCCTAAGTCAAATTAGGTGAACCAAACCACTTTAAGTCCACTACCTCCCTTCCCTAAGCAATTAGTTATTCAAAATCATCAAAACCAAGTTGAAACTGACCTATTAGGGTAACTTTAGGATGTGTGTATAAAGATACCTCTTATTCAAGTCATTAAGGACATTCCCATTTACACAAAATAAAGAAGAAAGAGAAAAGCCCTTAGTCTATACATGCCTTAGGGAATCTTGCTAACATTATGTTAGGGAATATCACTGTCCCTAAATATAAATACCCTAGAAGTCTAGTTCTGGATGTGAAGATAAATGAAACTCTTATCAAAAATACCTTGATTGATCTAGGGTAAGCCATTAATGTCATGACCAAGGAAACAATGTAGCTACTGTAATTAGTAAACCTTAGTCCTACACCCACTATTCTACAGTTGGTGAATAGGTCAACACTAAAACCTGAGGGAATCATTGAGGACTTGGTCATAACATGGGATTCATGGGAGTACCCTATAGATTTTATAGTAATGTAACCAAAGGTTAACCTTGTAGGGTATCCCTTTATTCTAGGATCACCATGGTTAGTAATAGTTGTTGAATTTATAGGTTGTATTTATAGAAGCATGATTATTTCAAATGGGATTGTGACCAAGAAATTGGTCCTTTATCTATAACCCAACCTCATGTAGATTTAGAGCATACAATTTGGCCTACCCTAGATGAAGACTAATATTCCCTACAGGCTCTCATGACCATTGAACATAGCCCTTTGTTGAACAACCAAGATGAGGATGATTTAATTACACACATTACATTTAATAACTGTAGTAGGAAACCACAACAATAGGACTATCTATCATTTTTGTAGGATAATCTATAGAATATTATACCTATCAATTCATTATACCTATCAAATCATTAGCATCAGTATCCAAGCTTTTACATTCTTTATTTCCACAACATTTTTTTCCCCAATATTATTGGAAATGACCTTTAATCCATACAATCAACATCCAAGACTGGAAGGAGAATTAGACAGGGAGACTCCCTATCCCTGTATTTATTCATTATGATGGTTGAAGTTCTTAGCAGGAATGTGGTGAGTATTCTATTAGAGGGCTCCATCAAGGGTGTCAACTTGGCCTCCACCCTTGATCCCATTACTATTCAACAATGTGTGGATGACACTATGGTTTTCAAGATATTTAGTAGTGGAAGCTAGAAAGTGGAAAGGTTGCCTCAATATTTATGTGACTTGTTTTGTTCAATGCATGAATTATAATAAAAGTATGATCTATTTCTTTCATTGCAATCCTAGAATCCAAGATTGAGTGACTGCAAAGTTAGGCTATGTGAGTGCCACTCTTCCTTCAATCTACCTTGTCCTTCCCCTTACTATTAAGGAAGTTATTCCCAACTTCTGGAATTATGTTCTTGAAAGAGTCTAGAGAAAGCTTGTTGGGTGGAAAGGTTCTCTCTCAAGTCATGCAAGCAAGCTACAACTCCTCATTTTTGCTCTCCAAGGAATACCTATTTATTTTCTATCCATGCTCAAAATGCCCATTAACATTGTTGAGAAGTTTGAGAAGATTTAGAGAGTCTTTCTATGGTTTGGTATAGAGGATAAAAAGAAGATTTCTCTTGTTAGCTAGGAGAAAGATTTCCTTCCCAAGCTCGAGGGGATGGGCATCAGGAAATTCCTTGCTTCCAACAAGAATTTTCTTGCTAAAGTGGGGTGGGACCAATTAAGAGATAAAAAGGGATGGTGTAGAATAATGAAAGCCAAATACTTGGCCAATCGTTCCCTAATCATATGTATTGAGAATGATCATCCCTGTGGGTCTCTAGCTTGGAATAATATTTGCAAAATCAAGAAGCTTCTAGTGACTGGCCGAGATGGAATCTTGGAAGAGGTAGTAAGATCCACTTCTGGGAAGATTCCTTTTTCTTAAACTACCCCTTGGCTCATTCAGAGTTCAAAAATTTGATGTAACCTGCTATTCAGTTCTTTGGTAGGAATGTGTGTGATTACATTCATGGATTATAGGGTGGTAGGTGTTGGAAAAATATTGGCTCCTGTGGCCCTCTTTCCCCTAACCTATAATGTCTAGAATCTTCCATATAGGTCTTACTCTCTCAATATAGAATACCTCTATTGGATGTTGAAGATGATTTATTTTGGGCCTTGGATAGTAAGGGTGATTTGACTGTCAGGACGACTTATAGTTTACTATCGAACAAGGACCTATAGAGTAAGTTATGGAAAAAGGTTTGGAATCATCACTTGATTCCTAAAATAATTTTTTTCTAGTGGATGGTCTACTACAATAGGATCCTAACTCAAGATAATCTAAGAAAGAGGGGATTCCAAATCCTGAATAGGTGCTTATTGTGCAAAAACAATGAAGAAAATATGGATCATATGCTTTTGCACTGTCCATTTGCTATTGGTGTCTAGGACCTTGTTTTTCAAAATTTAGAGACACATTAGATCATGAATAAAGATTTGGTTTCCTTTGTGGAGGGGTGGAATGGTCCTTTCCAACACCCCCTTCCCTTGGAAATTTGGAGGAAAATTCCCCGCATCATTTGCTAGTGCATCTAGAAGGAAAGGAACAAGGCGTTTCATGGCATAGAGAAGAGTATGAAGGAAGTGTTTGGTTGCGGTTTGAGACTTATGTCTAAAAGTCTCTCCTTGTTCAAGTGGAAACCACCAAACACTACCCCAGCTATTTGGAAGATCAAGATGGATAAATCCTAGAAAATTGTGCTTGGTATTGATTCCTTTGAAAATTCCAAATCTCTTGCTAGGAAAAACACCATTTGGAAACCCTCGATTGAGGGTTGGTTTAAATTTAATTTTGACAGTGTGACCAAGGGGAACCTTGGTTTGGCTAGTATAAATGGTGTTATAAGAGACTGTCAGGAAAACATGGTTGTTGGGTGTGCTAGTGGTATTGGTATTTACTCATCTATGGTGGCAAAGTCTCGAGCATTTCTCAAGGGTGTTGAGATTGTTGTCACTGTGGGCATTAAGAATCTGGAGATTGAAGGGGATTATAAAAATGTGATAGACTCTATTAATTTGGGTCATCTTTTTGGTTGGAACTTAAGGGATATTATTTTGGATATTAATATTTTAATCTCTAAATTTGAAAGGTATCACCTGTCTCATATCTTTCAGGAAGGTAACCAGGTGGTTAACGACTTCACCAACATGGGGTGTACCTAGCAGACTTGCAAATGTTGGAAAAATATATAATTTCTATCGGCGTCTATTCAAAGGTTAATCCTCTTGGAGAAAAGGATTTACTCTATTAATAATGACTAATATTTCATTATTTTTCAGGTACAGGTGGCATTCCTTAACGAATCATTGGAGGGTTTGGTCTTGGACAAGTAAGATGTTTGGGCTCAAGTGGATGGCCACATGGGTTTTTTATAATATAATAAATTTTGGTGGGCTTCTAACCTTTATAGGCTACCTTTCCAATGGTACAAAATATCCTATCAAATATCATGGACTTCATGTAAAAGGATCTACTCCGCCATCTTATTTAATAATTCCAAATTAAGGCATCTCTTGATTCACCTTAGATTTTATCTAATGTACTTGAAAATTTCAAATCTACCCCCGCATTCATATGGCTTTGGGGATTGTGTAACCTCTTTAAGTTGATTATCACTATGGATTTAAATCTAGATCCCATTATTATTCCTATTTTTTTTAATTTTGGGTTTCCTTGTAATGATTATGGTCTAGCAATGCAATTGTCATCGAAAATGACCATCAAAGCATGTAAATGTCACACTACCTTTATTACACCTTTTCATCTTGACTGGCAGTGTAAATTTTATTTATGAAATAGTAATATCTCTGGAAATCTATCTATTTTTCAGGCATTGTTATTTCAGATACTATGTGCTATGGGTCACAATGGGAAAAGATAGAGTTAGGAATGAGGAAAAAAGTTGCAAGGAATCTCGCTAAGACCCCTTGGCTTGGCTTATATGTTCGGAAAGTGGGCTTGCACTGCTTATGGAAAATCTTGTGGGCCATGACAGGGTGTTGTTGACTTGGTTTGCTAGTTCTTGGAAGGATAGGCAGGTCACCATGGGTGAAATAGCTTTTGAAATGGATGAAGAGGTGATTAGTAAGGCTACTATCCTTTCTTGTAAGGGTAAGAAGTATAAAAAACACACCAAAATGTAGGACTTGGTGAGTTTGAATGCATTCTTCAAGGGAATGAGAAGATAGTGAAAAAGTAGTTGGGTTTCGATCGTGAAGCACTTCCTAAACCCTGGGATAAGTTTTACCTTGCCATCATGGAATTTGTTACCCTTGAGGGTAGATTCAAGGTATTTTATTTTTACCACTTACTACTGTTAAGTCACTTAAGGCATAAGATGCTACTAAGCTTCCCTTTCTTTTTGCTTTCTTCTCTGGAAAGTTCAATCAAAGAGTCCCAATAAATTGACACTCTTAACCTTGATTCTCTACCTCCTTTGTCACTACACCAAGGCCTCATCCATAGGCTCTACCAATTCCATTCAGCTTTGGTCCCTCCCAAACCCATCTCAATCGTGCATGTGGAAGATTTAGAATCCCCAAAAATTAACCTTGAAAACCCATCCCCTACTTATTCAAAGGGATTGAAGAGGAAATCCACCATCCCTAAGAATGATCTTGGTACTGAGAATTTAGCCACTTCTCCCCTGAAGAAAAATAAAAATGTGGTGGGGTTGACCTAGTCGAGTGTTGCGGCTAGGCTATGTGAGCTGAAACACAAGAAGGCTAATAGACTAGATACTAAGAAGAAAGGGAAAAATGTGCCTCAAAAAAAAGTTCTAGGGGTGATACTATGGTGGGTGCTAGCTTTTAGATGGGGATGGAAAAAATGAGTGTGAGAAGATCCCAAAGGTTGGTGAAACACAAGAAGGGGGTGTCTGTCGATGATATCTCCAATGACTCAACTCATACTGGCATCATAATTGAAGGCATTAAAGCTACTAAGAAGTTGAAAGATAAAGGACCCATAGAAGGCCCTAGTCACTTCTCTAATTTGAAATAGATGCTTCGAGAGGACTCTACCAATTCCTTAGATACTAGGGCTGGTGGTGATGTGGAGATCCAGAGCAAGGAAGGCAAAGTGGACAAGCTCAGAGTGTTGCAGGAGCATGTTGCTAAGTTGAATCATAAATTTAACTTCCTAGCTTGATTCACTATCAAAATGATTCACAGGTCGTCTCTCAATCTCTTAGATGTTTTCAAGGAGGAAATGGGCAAGAAAACCATGGATGAAGGCCCCAACTAGATTGGGGATGATTTTTTAAACCTTCTACTCAAGAAATGGGAGAGTGTGGACAATTAGTGGTTTGGTCTGTGATTTGTTGTGTCTCTTCTATTACTAGGTTATGTCTGTGTCTCTTGTCTACTATTATTAAAATATTTTTTGATGTTTCATGGTTTGGATCCTTTTTGGCCCTTTTGGATCAATGTATAAAGGGCACAACACCCTATAAATGTTGCTTATATAATAAAAAAATCCAAGACTTTATAAATCATGCAAAGTAGAATGCTCAATGTTAGTAGTGGGTTAACTATTGAGCAGCAAACTTCCCTAACTAGTATACTACTAGAATACAAAATAGCCTTTACATGGGACTACCATGAAATCAAGGTGATTGATCCAGACTTGTGCATGCATAGGATCTACATTAATGATGGTTTCAAACTAATTAGACAACCATAAAGGAGAATGAACCCTATACTAAGAGATACAGTCAAAATTGAATTACAAAAAATATTTGATGTAGGTTATATTTATCCTATTTCCGAATTTCAATGGGTATCATCTCTAGCTATTGTTTCCAAGAATGGAGGGAAATGGAAAGTATGTGTGGAATATAGAGAATTAATCACAACCACTAGAAATGACCACTTTCCACTATCTTTCATTGATCAAGTGCTTGAATTCATAGCAAGTAAAAAGTACTCCTTTCTATATGGATTCAGTGGATACAACCATATTAGAATAGCTCTAGAGGACTAGGATAAAACCACCTTTACATTCCCTTAGAGCACATATTCCTATTATGTTCTTCCCTTTGGACTATGAAATTATCTAGCCACTTTCCAATTGGAAGTGCTAAGCATTTTTTTCAAATTTTTCACATGAATCCATAGAAATCTACATGGATGACTTCACAACATATGGAGAAACATATGATGATGCACTAAATAACCTAGAGAAGGTCTTGCAGAGATTTCAAGAACACAATCTATCCTTAAGTCATGAGAAATGTTTCATGATGATCAACCAAGGGATCATTCTAGGATATTTTGTATAAAGTGAAGGGATTTACGTGGATACAAATAAGATTGAGATAATCTCCACACTCCCTATGCCACAAAAGCAAAGAGATGTTAGGAATTTTCTAGGACATGCTAGCTACTATAGAAGATTTATTTAATACTTTAGAAAAATTGTAAGAAATTTATATATTTTACTCACAAAGGACATAGAATTTGAGTGGACCATAGAATGCCAACACTCTTTTGAAGTACTCAAGGTAACATTGACCAAAGCACCTCTCTTGAGATGACCAAATTGGACCTTTCCTATCCACATACACATAGATTCTTCTAAATTTTCTATAGGATCATTCCTTGGATAGAAGGAAGGTAATAAGAAGTATGCCATATACTACATTAGCAAGAACTTACAAGGGGCGGAACTCGGCTACACGATCACATAAAAATAAATGTTGGTAGTTGTCTATGAAATTAACAAGTTTAGGTACTATATCATAGGGTATCCATTATTTATCCACACTAATCACACTACAATACAATACCTATGGTTGATGGTATACTTATCATATGGTTGGTATTATTGTAGGAATTTGTTATCACCATAGTGGACAAGCTTGGTAAAGCAAATGTGGTGTAAATTTTTTTGTCACAGTTACCAACTCAATTAGTGGAAGGCGTTGCTGATGATTCTTTTCCAAATGAACATCTTTTTTCCCTAACACTATAGACACCTTGGTTTGCTAATATTTCAAATTACCTAGTGGTAGGGCAAATACCACCTCATTAGAGAAAAGAGGTAGTTGGTGCATAAAATTTTCCCCTACTCTTGGGAAGCTAGTGATTTATTCTATATATGTCTAAACAATGTATGAGGAGATGAATGAGGGAGGATGAGATCATTGACATCCTCAAATATTTTCATGATGAACCTTGTGGAGGAAATTTTGTAGCAAAGAGGATTGCACTTAAGATTCTCACCACTAGATATTATTGGCCAAACCTTCATAAGGATTCAATGAAATATACAAGGAGATATGATAGATGTTAGAGGATGGGTAGGCCAATGAGGATAGATGAGATGCCTTTCCAACCACATTTGGCACTAGCACCATTTGATAAATGGGGACTAGAATTCATTGGGCTAATATCATCAACATGCAATAAAAAGGAGTATATCCTAGTTTGCACAGATTATCTAACGAAGTGGCTTGAATTCAAAGCATTGTAGTTTGCTAGGGATGGAAATGTATTAAAATTCCTATATGAAGACATATTCAAAAGATATGGAGTGATAAGATAGATTATGACAAATCAAGGTCCATAGTTCATATTAGAGATAATTACCAAATTGGTTCAAGAGTATGAAATAAGGCATAGGAAATCAATGCCCTGTCACCCTAAAGCCAATGGGAAAGTGGAAGTAATAAATAGGGATATTAAAAAAATCCTAACCAAAATCATCTATATTCACATAAAAAATTTGGTAGCCAAGTTACCTAAGGCAGTATGGGCCTATAGGAGAACTTGGAAGACTACAACAAGATTTACACCGTATGAATTGTTGCATGGTAAAACAATAGTATTGACCATTGAATTTGAATACAAGAAACTAATGAAAACAATTGAACTAGATATAGACTTGATAGAAGCACTAAAATAAGGACTACATAATCTAAATGGATTATATGAGATAATAATGGAGGTCATGCACCACACCGAGATAATTCAAAAACATAGAGTCAAATGGAATGATTAGTATATCAAGAAAAAAGAGTTTAGTGTGGGAAATTGGGTTTTATTATATGACTCAAGATATAAAGATTATAAAGGGAAGCTTCAAATAAGGTGGTTAGGACCATATTAAATATAGCAAGTTTTCCCAAATGGAGCAATCAAGTTGCGAACCATTGATGTAATCAAATTTTCACTACTAGTCAATGACCATAGACTAAAAATTTACAAGAAACCAACGTTGAAAGATGATTTTATTCTTTCTTTAATAAAACAATATGGACCACATAGTTCTTCAAATAAAGACATTGAAGCAGATAGTGATCATGACAAAGGCACTAATCTTGATGAAGAAAATTTAACAGACATCAATGATACAATAGTATACACTACAAGTTCTTCAATTGACTCATCATATGAGCTACACAACTTACCTAGTGAGGTCAGCTAGGTATAATTTTCTATCACCTTCACATGCACACACTGCATAGGTTACACAACCAAAAATCCTTTTCAAATACACTCCATGATGTAGTAGGGATCTATAGCTTCATGAATAAAAGTTGAGACAATTCAGACATGGACCTATTGTTGAAGGTAGCTACAACATGTACCAGTCAAATAAATCAATTTTTTTTTCCAACTTAATTGTGTGTTATCCACATACATTACATTTTTCATATATGCAATCAAATACCTATCAAATTATTGTATGCAACTTCACTATCACATTCCACATTGCATCCCTTGATTTCCATGCATTTGGGAGATCATTTCATATCCCATAAGTCATGCATTCCAAAAACATTCATTACCATGTGCCAACCTATCATTTCATCTATCACCCATTGAAATTAAGAAAATGTTAAGTCATAATTGAGCTACTGAAACTCCTAATCAACTTCACAAGAGTTGAGCTCATTTCACTTCATGTTGACAGGTACGCATACCATTTTCCATAACTAACATAGGTTGTAATTATTTTTTGATATATTTGCATGCTTCATACTCATTATCTTATTTCCACTACATGCAATTAAACCTTCGACCTAGTAAAGTACAATTAAGTGAGGTCACCTAAAGGATTTAGTTGGCGAGAGAGTACATTTTCCAAGGTTTTCAAAAAAATTTCCACCAAATAACTTTATGCCTTTCTATAATCCTTTCTCATTGTTTTCTAATTCCAAGCCATAACCTAAGCTAATTTAAGTTGTAATTGACATGTATAGAAATTTAATTTCAAGACTCCCAATAGAATATCAAGAATTTAAGTATAGCAGACAAGAAAAAATGGTGAGGTTGAAGTGTAAAAAAAATTTTGTAGAATTTGAACAAAGCAAAGTGGTTTACCATCATGGGAGGATATATTATTTACATAGAACCTATTAGACCCCCAAAAATCCTTGATATTTTGAGGTCTTCTATCCTCAATATCAACCTTGTATGTTGATTGCACACACGGTTTAGGGTTTTATTTGAATAAACTTGCCATTTAAAATCCCCATATATCCTCAGATGTCTTATTTATGTATTGACTAGTTGGTCTGGTTACCTATGATATAAGTTACCTCTTGAGTCATTGTTTAACATTTCTTACCAGCCCCTTCATTTAGGATTGTTCGGTCATCCTCGATCGCATGGTGTCCTAAATATTCCCAAAGTGAACCTTTAATATTTCACATACAAATGACTTACACTTAAGTCTTAAATCCTGAGGGGTAAGTTCTTGTTGGCCTAGTCAAGGCACCTTTTTAAGACTAACTGTGTGTTCATGTAGGTTTGATGATCTCGAGATGATAGGATTTAATATGGGAAACTCCCCACTAGCCCATCAATTTGAAACAAATGTAGTTTAATCACTACAGGGTTAGCAAAACAATGCCACATGTATGTGGGCCCGGTCGATATATCTCATCTCAATGCCTAGAACTTTGAGATCGACAGTGCTAAGCAATCAATGAAGGATGATCATAGTTGTTCCATGCTAGCTCATAGAGAAAAGGCATAGGTTCTTTAAAAACAGCGAGACCCGCGAGATGTTCCCATGTGCGTTCTATGACTACTAGCGGGTGGGGCCCTCACATACATGAGCAGAGTCATGTCAACAAATTTCTATTGGATGTTCATCTAAGCTGGAACACTATTGCAAATTCAAATGAGTTTGACTCAATCTGAGTCATTCGAGATGCCTAGCTCAGCCATGGATAAATGACGTGTATTCAAAATTGCAAAGTATGCCCGTTACAATTGTTTTGCTTTGCGTGAATGGGCATTAATGGTTGAGGTGACCTACAAACCTATTCAATTCCCTTCAAAATTGTGTAAGCAGTCGATTCTTGCTTATTTGAGATTCAAAGATGTGTCCAAGGCAATATGAAGAGTTGATAAGTGAATTGCAAAGATTGTACTAGCTGGCATTAGGGTTTGACAAGGTTTAAAGTAGTAAGTTTATAAACACAATTTTGTGCCTTTTCTAGTTTTTTTAGTTAAGGATTACTTTTAAGTCTGTTTTAAAATGAATGTGTTTATTCATTCTACTTTCATTGCTTTAAAATTACTGTTAATCTTTGCTTTTAAAAGCCATAACCCTATAAATTCCCTAGATTTAGCCCTCCTCCTAAGTCATAAGTTGTAATTAGAAGTTGAGTATTTAAAATTGCTCTAAAAGAACTCTTGCATATCTGAGCCCATGGCTCCCAAAATTCAAGGTGCTTCTTCCTCTACCTAGTCTAGAACCCTTTCGTAGGATGTAATTGATTTGCTACCCCAGTCTACAAATAAGAGACCAGAAGGAAGAGTCTTATTTTATGTCCCAACTATGAAGGAGGGTTTGATAGATAAATCTTGCTTGATCAAGGATGTCAAGGTACCCTAAACAAGATGGCAGATGTTTCAACATTGATTTGGAAATAGAAACCTCGAGTCTCCTTTTAGTAACCCATGGAATTTGGATATGGGGAAACTATTTGTCCCTAATGTGTACATCGATCTGGACCTCTTCAAGGATATCACATCAAAATATGATCTTGTTTCTAGGGCAGTCAGAACATATGATGGGTTGGTTATGGTAAAAATAACCAAAGAAGAAATTGAAAAGGTTTTTGACCTGCATGAAAGGAATTCAAATATGCTTCCTTTGGATATAAATACTATCATAATAGAGTATAACAATACCAAGGTATTCATTAGGTAAAAAAGGTTGCCTCTACATACTGGAGTGGTTGGAACTAGGAAAAAAACGAGGAAGGTTAGGATTGATGACAGAGAGCTCCAACCTTCCCCAATGAGCTATTTTTCCAATTACTTAAAAAATACTATACACTCTTTTTACCAAATTATAGGCTCCAATCCACCTAACACATTACAAAAGGAGTATAGCTACCTAACCACACATATGCAACACCCAACATATAGTATTTTTTATGATTATGGAACTTATCTGGCTGATCACATCCATGAAGGCTTAGTTGAATTGGAAGGAGGAAAACAATGGGTGAAGTTATAGTGGTATTCATTATCAATGCATATGTTCCTACATAAGGGATAGAGAGCCTTTGAGAAGGAGATTATATTGGAAAGGAAAAGGGATGATGTTGATTTACATGTTCAGTGTTGGACTCGTATCTTGGATAAGGATGATAAGAGGTACAATTTTGTAATGTTTAGAAATGAGTTTGCATTCAAGATAAGTATGGCCTTGGTATTTGAACCACCTAGGATTCCTAAGGAAATCCATGAGTTCTTGAGACCTAGGTAGCTAAGGCAAGATCTGAATTTAAGCCATAATTGGGGAGATTTGATTTTGTATTGTGATAAGACAATTTTTAGGATATATGGAAGTGGCTTGGGTCTATATGCTTTGTGTGTAGATGTTCCTTTGAGAATAGGTTTCCTTGAGATCATGAGGCAATTGGGAGGTACACAAGAAACACATCTACCTAAATCAGCAAGGAAAGGGTCATTCTTCCCAAAGTCGACTATATTTGCAGATTACATTGTGACAAAAGGGATAGTGAATGACTTAGATCATCTACTAGCTCCTTATGAACTGATGACTATGAGCCTAAGGAATAATAATCCTGAAAGTTTCATTAGTAAACTCAAAGCGGATAAGAAAATGGGTACCTTTGTACATCCTTTTGATTACCCTGAGGATATCATTAGGAACCTCTTCAACTTTGAGGAACAAGATGAAAGAAAAACTAGATACTTGGCTTATAGAAAGATGGTGGAAGCTAAGAAGAAGAATAATCCTCAATATGATCCTCTACCAAATATACATGGTGATTTAGATAGGGCCATGTATGTCATGGAAAATTTTGAGAATATTGTTGGTATTATGAGAGAGTAGCGGGAGATTCCTAATAAAGGAAAGGCCATGGTGGTTGAAGAAAATGTTGAGGTAAAATTAGAAGAAAGACCTTCATATCAACCACCCAAATAGTTGAGGATTTATTCTAGGAGGAAGAAAGTAGCATGTGAGGAAAGGAGCTCAATAGCCCCTGTCATCTCTAAAGAACCAAAAGAAGACTCTCCCAAAATTGCAGTACCAACTCCTCCTACACAAGCCTCTTTACCTATAATTGATTTTGATCCACCTCCTAAAAGTTTTGCCCCTCCTAAACAACCACCTCCTAAAAGTTTTTCCCCTCCTAAAAAACCACCTCAAAAGAATCAAAGAACTAAGACAAAAGTAATGGTTGATTAGTCTGACATAGATGAAGATGATATTTTTTTTACCCCTACGAAAATGCAGATAGGAATGCCTCCTCATGAAGGATCAATTTCTTCAAGATTATGATAGAGCATCCTTAGACTTGGGAAGCTTGATATTTGCGGATTGAATACTTCAGATGATTTGAGGGTAGAGGCCAACAAATAATTTATGAAGGATGACTCATTCATTGAAACCTTTGCATTTCAGTATTTCTTGTGGAAATCCAAGGTTGCAGATTATGTAGAGAAGGTGGCCATTGAAAGGAGCTTGTAGCCTGAATCACCTGAAAGTGTCATTGAGTAGAATGTAAGAAGCATTATGAAACATGAGTTCAAAAAGATTAGTGCCTGGGAGGGAAGAAAACTTGTAAAGAAGACTGGTGTGTTGCTATTACCAAAGTGGAATATTTTTTATGCTATTGTTTTAGATGCTATAAAAAGGGTTGAAAGACCTCTTGTACAAAAAAAAGAACTAGAAATGGCCCTTTGAGGTTCATCCTTTAGCGAGAATCAGGATGCATTGGCAATATGGTCATTATCTTTGACATCTAGGAAACCAGTCCTACTAGAGCCATCAGAGCTTAGTGGACAACTGCTTGTAAAAAGAGTTGTTGATACTCCAACTTTTGAAGCTGTAGAAATGGTTGTTAATGTTTTCTAGGTTTACCTGGTCAACTGTAAAGGTCCTTTCCTTGGAAAGAGATAATCTCAAAGTTAAATATAGAGAACTCTTAGATGACTATGATAGCAACAAGTAGAAAGTGGCTACATTAGAAACTGAATTGGCTCTCTATAAACAAAGGGAGGAAGTACATAGAGAGTGGGGTCATTCAATATTAAGCCAACCATCTTCAATTTCTCCAATGACATATGTGTAACACTCATTCCATAGCTAGGCTCTAGCAATAGTACCATATAATTAGGGACAATAGTCAATTATAGAGGAAGAAATAAGTAGACCAAGCTCTATTTCATCTGACAGAGATCAATTGCTTCTACAAATTGAGGTATATAAGAAGTTTCCAGAGAAATCTCAAGATACAATGTATGAGAACATATCAAAGGTTGTCTACACTGCCTTAAAACATTTGAATGAGAAGATTTAGGATAAACTCAATAGTGTGCATGACAACTATGCTTTGATGGTGCATGCAATGAGGCTATCTCAAAAGGATAAAATGTTGCCCATACCAACCCCAAAGAAATGGGTCCCAAGATTTGAGAGATTGAAGTTGATTTTAGTGGGAGTTGGCCAATATGAAGATAAGTACCCTCTAGTGCTTCTAGTTTATGACTTTGTGTGTGAGTTGAGCGAGTAGAAGTTTCAAGGATACACAGCTCCATTGGACCAGAAGATAATAGATTTGATAGCTAAATATAACCACATTGATTTAGGACAACTATTGGATATTGAAGTGGCTAATTATGAAGTGAAACCATTGTAGACATGGAAGAAGAAACTAGATGAGGTTATTGATTCACAAGTAATAAAAATTTGCAAAGAAGTTAATATTGATGTCTTCAACAACACCCTAGGGAGGCTAACATTTCTTATTAGCTTTTTAGAGGATTTCGATAGGGAATCCAATGTAGTTATAACCAAATATTCCCCTTACAAGAAAGCCATGGACAAAATTATGGACTTGGATTGGTCATTTGAGGAAGACTATGAAGAATGGGGAAGGTTATATGTTGGAAATTTTGGTTTGTGAAATATATACTTGGTCATGTATTGTACAGGTCTGGCATTAGAGATTACAAAGTTAAAACATATGCTTCACAAAAAATATCGGTTGTTGATGATGTAGGATGTTGATTGAGATGCTTCCTCACCTATGGTCTACATCATTTTCTCATTTTTCTCGATGAATTGGGCGCACTCCTTTTGACGTGTTTTTTTGAAAAGGAAAAGTTGCTCTCTATTGCAAATGTAAATATTCTTTGTCTTATGTGTATTCCCTCCATTTTTTTATGATTCCAAATATAACTAAAATTGGAATATACCTTCTAGCAATCCAATTCGATATTGACATGTTTACACTTGGCCTGAGGCTTTTTTTTGCTCCCTTATTCTATAAAAGGGAATTTAGGGCCATTTGTGTGGATCTTTTGTTGAAATTTTGGAGCTACATTGAGAGAATTGAGAAACATAGAGCAAATATGTTGAGTCTTTATCGAATGTTTTGAGTCTATATAGTAAATTTAGTTAAATATATGGTTTTTGAGTATATTTGAATGATAATGGAGATTTTATGATTCTATAGTCTCTCTTTTTGGTTTTGCATCAGAATTATTAATGAAAATATTGATCAATGATCATTTCATTAATTATCATCATGTTATGATTTGATATGTTATCTAGTTTTGGGTCTTGTTCATTCCAAAATGAGTTGAAATGCATAGATTAGATCGTGAGTTCATATAAAATGTCATTTGGATTTGGTAAGAAGTCTTTAGGATTCAATCATTGACTTGTGAATTACAAGGTGATATCACTACATCATATTTGCTCAGAATTAAATATGCCTTATGTTTCAATTTACGCAGACTCCTAACCGATAGATAATGGCACTAATCTTTAACCCATTTAACCTTTCTTGGGATTTCAATCCTTTGACTTAAGAGTAATATTTTAAAATAATCATTGACCCACCTATTGTTGATTATTGTTTTTACATTCTCAGCTTAAGATGCATAATTAACTCAAAGAATTTCCACCTTTGTGATTGATTTCATCTTATTTTCTATTAATGAGAATCTCTCTACCTTGATTTACAATGTATGTGTAAATTGTTGAAATGAGTTATATATTTTCCAATGTGGGAACACCCTCTCGGGTCTAGTAGAACTTGAAGTGTAGGAGATAAAGAAATATCCACTTTATCTCATTTGTTGGTGACTTATCTGGAAAGTATTCAATAATTCAGTTTGGCAGCCTCATAGATATTTGCTAGGGCTTGCTTGGTTCGTTAAAATTAACCAAAAAAATGGTGACTCTATTGGGGAGCTTTCACAAATTTAGCATCTTGAGCATAGATCTGGTATAGTCAAAGTCAAGTCTTTATCATCATTTTTCAAATTAGGTTGCCATTCACTCTTAAGGAATCATATATGTCATTTCTTTTTCATGCATCAACTTTTGGTCAGTTCTATCACTTTATGTCGGGTTATGTTCAAAATTATCTCTGAAGTTGCAAATAACAGTCTAAATATAGTCAAATCTTATTTCCTAGTATCTTGGGTGGTGACTCTAAATTTTCTAACACTAGTGCAACAATGACATCTAGCAAATAACTTGATAAGAAGAAATTTGACAGCTCGGAAAACATCATGAGGAAAACTAGAAGTCAATTGAAGAAAACTCCTAAACAAAAAGAAGAATCTGAGCCTACAAAGGATAAACAACCTGTATGGAAGAAGAAACCTACATAATCTGGTAAGTCCCTCGATTCTCTTCTTGGAGCATCTCCTAATTTTAATAATGAAGTAATTAGTGCAAATACTGCTAGAGATTCAAGTAATAGTGGGGCAATTGAGGGAGGACAAGGTAGTTTCCCTACTAAACAAGTATTTGATAATCTTGGAATTTCTAGAGAAGAAGATAAATAGGAAATTTGGGGTAAGAGTAAAGTTCCTTCAAACCCACCAACGCCTGGGATGGGAACTGTATTTCATGGGGAAAATTTTAATCCTAGAGGAGAAAATACCAATCCACCAGCACTTACTTTCCTTAGGGAAGAAGTTGTCGATCAAGCATTCCATACTCCAGCTCAGAGTGAGTATGGGGATTTCCTTAAAAATGAGGAAGATGTCAACAATGATATTAAAGCCTTGGATGAAGAGGCTGAATGGTTGGCTAAACAAGTGGAGAAAAGAGTTAAAAGGAAAAAGGAGGATGGAATTAAGGCTAAGCAACTTGAAAGGAATGAGAAGAGAGAAAGAGTGGAGAAAATGAGAGAAGAACATTGTAACCAAAGAGCCTTTGAAAAGGTCACTTAAGAAAAGATATCCTTAGAAAAGGCTGCTTGAGAAAACATTTTTAAGGAGAAAGTTGCTAAAGTAGCAGCCCGAATTGTCCCTAAAGCCCCAAAAATTACAATCCCAATGGTAACTTTTGCTGCTATTACTTATACATCAACCATTTTTTCCACTAAGTCTTCTGACCCTCCTAAGAAAACATCATTTATAGATCATAGGAAAAGGATTGTCACCAAAATGTCTCCAATGCTCTTGATACCAATACCAACACAAACACCCTTACCTCAGCCGCCAAGACACCTATTATCAGCCCTGCAGTCAATCTTGATCCATTTGCTACACCTTTAGACCCTAAAACTTTGAATTTGCAATTGAAGAGTGAGAAATTGCAAGAAGAATTGAGGAAGGTAGAGATAGAAGCCAATAATGGAGAAATGTCTAGAAAATTGTTTTCCTCAAAATGTCAATCCCAACCCCGGAGCCTTCAAGTTCTAGGAAAAGTCATAGTGCATCTCATGAAAGTAAGCCCAGGGGACATATTCCTAGTGGAGGGGATGGTGGTGACAAAGGAGGTGGAGGAGGTGGCAACAAAAGCAGTAATTCTTATTTTGATGATGAGGAAGAAATCAAGAATAAGAATGATGATAACAAAGGAAATGGGAAAGGTAAAGAACATGGTCAAATGGATAGTAAGAAAAATGATGCAAAAAAGGATACTAATAAGGATAGGTGTCTCGGGGGGGCACCTCATAATGACCGATATAGGAAATTGTGTTTTGACAACATCTGTAGTTACCCAAAATCCTGTCCCGAACAATGCCAAAAAGCATCTCCCTAAATTCACTAGAAATAATGCTCTTAGTGGAGAAGATCATCTGAAAGACTTCCAGAGTTTTGTTGAGGACTTTGAATTATGGGAATATGATGTAGCAATGACCTATTTTATGCAATACTTGGTTGAGGATGCAAGGGATTGGTATAGAGGATTACCTGATGGAAGTATTGATTCAAAGGAATCATTCTACCGAGCCTTTAGGGAACAATATGGGGATCAAACTAATCCTAGATTTAGATTGAATGATTTCAATAATATCACCAAAGGACATAATGAATCTATTGTTGAATTCATCACAAGGTTTCAAAAGTATATGAATAGAGTACCTGCTTATTTGAGACCTAACCCTGATACATGTTTGGTAACATACTGCAATGCTTATGATTCTAAGATGTGTTACTTAGGGATAAGAATCCATGAACTTTTCCTGAAGCATTTAAAATGGTTGTTAATATTGAGAATAATAGAATGGATTCTGGTAAGGTAGGAAGGAGAGATGACCCTAAGCTCCTAAAGAATTCCAAAGCTCAAAATGAGAACTCCACCAAAATTGTAGCTCCTGAAGAGAAGTGGGATCAAGTTCTTAGTCTATTACAGAAGCAAGAAAAAAATGATAAACCTCAATTTTAGAGAAATGATAGCCCCACTAGACTTCAAGATTTCCTCTATCATACTAATTGGCATAACGATAATCCAATTTAGAATAATCAAAAGAATTTTCAAGCTACACCTGATCCTCTACATAAGAATACCATAAATTTAGTTGAGGATTTTCCATGGTGTGAAGCATGTGGGATGTCTCACACATCACAATAGTGTGTTGTAGTTATATCTATGTTAGAAAGACAATAAGATCAAGGGGAGTCCCATTCACCATGAAATCTAGATGAGTCAGCAAATATGTTCATGACGAGGTCAGATTTGGAGTATGGTGGTTATTCTTCTAGTGATGATGTTGACACAGATGATGTGGATACACAGAGGCAACGAGAAAGTGTGTACCATCAACATGTGCTTTCAAATGAAGAAAAGGAAGATGAATATACTACTTGCAATCTTGAGACATCAAACTTTTCTCTAAGAAGACCTTTGAATGAGGAGATAGAAATATATACAACTTCCTTGGCTGCAAGGGCTCAAGCACGAAGTGATTTACACTTGAGAAATAGAGTGGTGAGTGGAAATCAAGGTGATTCTCGAGGTTTATTCATAAAGGAATCCAATACAAATAGTAAAGGAGCTGAGGAAAAGAACAAGAATGAAGAAACCAAGCCTAAGGAGCTAAAAGAAATAAGAATTTGGGAAAAGAAAGATAGTAAAGTTAAGGCTAGCATTGAAGTCTCACATCATGACCCAAAGACCAAAGAATTGAAACTAACCTCTAAGGTTATCGACAAGAGAATTGATAAAGTGGCCCCTCAAGAAATAGTATTTCTTTAGATGTCTAGTTATTCACCCATTGACATGTTTCATGTCTTATCCCAAATTTGGGTCATAGTCCCACTCCTTGAGATGATGAGGATTGCTTATCATAAAAATAAAACTGTGGTTGTTATCAATAGTATTGTAGGAGGAAATAAGCATAATGAAAAGGCTAATGTACCTAACACAAGTGCTAGTCAAGCAAAGGGTATTGAGCTGGAAGCAATTGTCAGTGAAAACCACCCTGAGATATACTTGGGAACTACCATTACAACAAACCCAAGTTTGGTCAATCATTTCTTCTTGAGTCTGATCATTGATGGAAAGATACTCAAAAATTGTATGATTGACTTTGGGGCTTCAAATAATGTCATGCCCATTAAGATCATGGAGGAAATGGGATTGAAAGTTGATAGTACATATGGAAAATGTTATGCCATGGATTCAAGGGAGGTCACTATCATTCGTGTAATCTATGAGGTTCTGTATAGATTGGCTACATTTCCTAAAAAGGAGCTAGTCATGAGTGTCACAGTAGTGGACATTCCCCCAACTTATGGGATGCTGCTATCTAGACAATGGTGTGCTTCCATGGGGGGAAGTATACAATGCGATTTGTCATTTGCCACTTTTTCCATTGATGAAAAAGATGTTAAAATTACCAAAGAATCAAGATTTTGACATATGATTGAGTTAGTTGAAGAATTAGAGGAGCCTTGAATGATTAATGTTGTGGACACAGGCCTTGACACTTTCCATCTAGAGGAGTTGAAACAAGAAGAGGAAGAAGCTAAGCCTACTCCAATTGCTAAGGAAATTGCACAAACATCCCAGGAAGATGCTCTATGGATGCTTTATTTTGATGGAGCATGTTCCAAAGAAGGTTTAGGTGTTGGGGTCATTCTTATCTCCCCTCAAGGTAAGATGTTTAAATACTACTTGATATAGTTTGCTTGTACTAATAATGTGGCTGAATATGAAGCCTTGTTGCTCGGTCTAAAGTTAGCTTCTAAGCATGGAATAGAGATGTTAAAAGTATTTGGTGACTTTGAACTAGTAGTATCCCAAGTCAGGTCCAGATTTTTTGCTAAGGACAAAAGATTGAGGTAGTATAGGAATGAGGTATGGGATACTATTGAATCATTTGACACCTTTGGGATAGACTGAGTAGAAAGGAGAAAAAATGTCAAAGAAGAATTATTGGCCAATATTGTTGTCAAGCTTGATGATATAACTTTTGATGGGGTCTCAAGAATTGAGGTACAAACCAGGCTAGTAGTACCTGACAACATCTACAACTGGCAGGTGTTCAATGATGATAATGACATATTGAGATTCCTACATTGTGTGGACATATATGAGAATCGGGAGATTGATTTTAGTGCCCATGTGGTGGAAGTGGATGGAAAGGAGACATTATTGGGTAATGAGATAATCCAACTTAAGACCAATAAAATTCCTAAGGGTTTAGTTGTGCTTGAGAGGGTCTTTGATGGCCTAAATATATCCAATGTTAAGCAATCAAGTGCACATAAATGAGACCTAGAGGAAATCAACTTGGGAACAAATATTGCCCCTAAGAAGGTATATATAGGGAAAATGATGAAGCCACATGTGAGGACTATGTTGATTGCATTGTTGTGAAACTATAGAAATGTGTTCGCCTAGTCTTATGATGATTTGAAAGCCTATAAAGAGGAATTATTTCAACATGAAATTCCAATAAATCCTGATACAAACCCTTTTAGGAAGAAACAAAGGCCTATTAGTCCTACCTTAAGGCCCAAGATGCAAGAGGAGCTCACCAAGTTAAGTGATGCAGGAATTATCAAATCAATAAGACACTCCTCATGGGTGTCTAACTTGGTTCCTGTCAGAAAGAAGAATGGAGACATAAGATTATGTGTGGATTTCAGGAATCTAAATGTTGCATCCTTGAAAGATAATTACCCATTACCCAACATGGAAGAAATGCTACAAAAGGTCACTTGTTGTGAATTACTTTCTATGATGGATGGATTTTGTGGCTACAACCAGATTATGGCTAGGGAATCAAAGCAATACAAAATAGCCTTTACAACCCTATGGGGGACTTATGTTTATGTTAGGATGCCATTTGGTTTGATAAATGTCGGTACCACTTTCTAGAGGGCTATGGATGTCTCCTTTACCAATTTTATAGGCTTATTCCTTGCTATTTACTAGGATGATCTTACTGCCCATATTAAGAAAAAGGAGGACCATTGCTCACACCTTGAGCAAATATTTGTTAGAGCTCTGGAGTATGGCATCTCATTGAATCCCAAGTAGTGTGCTTTTGGGGTTAAGGAAGGAAAGTTGTTGGGACATATTGTCTCAAAGGAATAAATCAGGATTGGTCCTGAAAGAGTGGCAGCCATTGACAAGATCACACCACCAAGGAATATCAAAGGTATTCAATCTTTCTTTGGGTAGATAAATTTCCTAAGAAGGTTTGTCACTATTTTTGCAAAAATAGTTAGACCTATTTCGAAGATGCTCAAGAAAGGAGAAAAGGTGGCATGGTCATAAGAGCCTCTTAAAGCTTTTCAAGCTATCAAAGATGCTATTTAGGCTACACCTATCCTGAAAAACTCTAAATTATGCCAAGCCTTTCCAATTATTTACATTTGCCTCTTTTCACATTGTAGCTAGAGTATTGTTGCAGAAAAATGATGAGGGTTATGAACAACCAATCACTTTCTTTAGCAAATCCCTACAAGAAGCGGAGCTAAAATATGACACCACTAAGAAGCAAGATTTTTCTTTAGTTAAGGCTGCCATGAATTTCAAGACATATCTGACTGGTGCAACGGTGGTGGCTTATGTCCCAAGCACAACAGTCAAGGACATTTTTACTCAACAAGAAACTATGGGTAGAAGATGTTGATGGATAAATAGGATTTAAGAATTCAACATAGATATTCAAATTACCAAGTTAGTAAGGGGCCAAGGCTTACCTAAAATTATGGTTGAATCTAACCTAGAAGCTAACTGAATCAATGAAGTGCAGTTGGAAAATGTCTCTCCCATGTGTGATATGCAAACATGTGGTTGGTACCGGAGAATAGTTGAATACTTGCATACCATGAAATGCCCAGATGGCATGCCTAAGAATGAAAAAAGAACCTTGAAGTTACATGCAATTATATATGTTATCATTGATGGTGAACTCTAGTGGAGAAGCCTAGAGGGTGTACTCCTAAGATGTGTGAATGGTGACCAAGTAGAATATCTCCTTATTAAAATGCATAAAGGAGTCTACGGAGGTCACTATATGGCCAAGACAACAGAAAATAAGGTCTTGAGGGTTGGGTTTTGGTGGCCTATAGTATTTAAGGATGCACACCAGCTTGTGCAAAAATGTGATGCTTGTCAGAAATTTACAGGAAAACTAAAATTCTTAGGTAATTTACCACTCAGACCAGTTTCAACACCAGCCCCCTTTCATCAGTGGGGTATCAACTTTATTGAGGAAAGGGTGGTAAATTCCAGTGGAGGACATGTTTGGATGTTAGTTGCTACTGAATAACTGACAAAGTGGGTTGGGGCCATCCCCACCAAGAAGGATACTAGAAAAGTAGTCATTGATTTCCTAATGAAGAACATTTTAAGTAGATTTGGTGTTCCTAAAAGAATTGTCACAAACAATGCAATGTGCTTTAGGTTAGAAGAATTCATGGAATTTTGTAATGAGCATGGTATAAATGTATCATATTCATCTCCATATCATGCCCAAGGAAATGGACAAGCTGAATCCAGTAATAAAAGCTTCATGAAGATTATTAAGCAAGTTCTTGACAAGAATTAGAGGGCTTGGGATTCAAAATTTCAATTAGCATTGTGGGAAGATAGAACCATAATCAAGAAATCCTTTGGGAATTCCCCTTTCAACTTGGTATATGGAGTAGAGGCTAGGATCCCACACAATAATTTTATGAAAATGCATAAATTTGTTCAGGAATGTGATAGTAAAATTTGTGATGAGATGAAGAATAGGATGAATGAATTGGCTGAACTTGATGAGCTAAGGAGAGAAGCTCACAAAAAGAATTAGAAGATGCAGCTTCAAGTTAAATATTTACATGAAAAGCAAGTTGTGCCAATGAAATTGGAGATAGGATGTATGGTATTGACGTGGAATGCCAGACTGGAGGATAAAGGAAAACATGGGAAGTTTGATCTCCTTTGGCTTGGCCCTTACCTAGTCGCAGATATGCATGGGGAGGATTCTTAATTCTTGTAGTCACTTGTAGGTGAATTTTTGGAACTGGTAGTACATGGATAGTTCCTGAAACCCTATTTTTCCTGAAATAGGTTTGTCTCCATGTACATTTTCTAGTTTTGTAAATTTTGTACATAAGGTTTGGTGTGTTTGGTTTCTATTGTGTCTGCTTGCCTTGTCCGAGCAAGCTCTTGCCCTTTTGATCCCTCTATGTTTGGTTTTCTCCACCAAGAGATCTATTTCTTTCCATACCCACTAGGGGTATGCATCCCCAAGCATGATCCACTCTTAGACCTCCAAAAATCCTTGATATTTTGAGATCTTCTATCCTCAATATCAACATTGCATGTTGATTGCACACAGGGTTTAGGGTTTTATTTGAATAAACTTGTCATTCAAAATCCCCATATAATCCTCATATATCTTATTTTTGCATTGACTGGTTGGTTCAGTTACCTCTTGAGTCATCATTTAATGTTTCTTACCGGCCCCTTCGTTTGGGACTATTTGGTCATCCCCGCTTGCATGGTGTCTTAAATACTCCCAAAGTTGACCTTTAATATTTCATGTACAGATGGCTTATGATTAAGTCTTAAATCCTGAGGGGTAAGTTATCATCAGCCTATTCAAGGCCCCTTTTTAAGACTAACTGTGTGTTCATGCAATTTTGATGATCTCGAGATGATAGGATTTAATCTAGGCCACTCCCCATTGGCTTGTCTATTTGAAACAAATGTAGTTTAATCACTACGGGGTTAGCGAAACAATGCCATGTGTATGTGGGCCTGACTAATATGTCTCATCTCAACACCTAGAACTTTGAGATCGATGGTGCTAAGAGAGCAAAGAAGGATGATCATATTCATTCCCTGCTAGCTCATAGAGAAAAGGTGCAGGTTCTTTAAAAATGATGAGACCCACGAGATGTTGCCACGTGCACTCTACAACTACCAACGGGTGGGGCCCTCACCTACATGGGGAGATTACTATCATAAAATTTCTATTGGTTGTTCATCCAAGCTAGAATGGTGTTTCAAATCCAAATGAGTTTGACTCAATCTAAGTCATTTGAGATGCCCAACTCAGCCATGGATCAATGACATGTATTCAAAATTGCAAAGTACATCTATTGCAATTGTTTTGCTTCACGTGAATGGGAATTAATGGTGGAGGTGACCTGTAAACCTATTCAATTCCCTTCAAAATTGTGTATGCGACTGATTCTTGCTTAGTTTAGATTCAAAGACGTGTCCAAGGCAATATGTAGAGCTGATAAGCGAATTGTAGAGATTATCCTAGCTAGCATTAGGGTTTGACATGGTTGAAAGCAGTAAGTATTATAAACAAAATTTTGTGCCTTTTCTAGTTTTCTGAGTTAGGGCTTTCTTTTAAGTCTATTTTAAAATGAATGCGTTTATTTGTTCTTCTTTCATTGCTTTAAAATTAGGGATAATCTTTGCTTTTAAAAGCCATAACCCTGTAAATTCCCCATATTTATCCCTTGTCCTAAGTTGTATGTTGCAATTAGAAGTTGAGTAGTTAAAATTCTTCTTAAAGAAAGCTTACATATATGAGCCCATGGCTTCAAAAATTCAAGGTGCTTCTTCCTCTACCTAGTCTAGAACTCTTTCACATGATGTAATTGATTTGCTACCCCAGTATAAAAATAAGAAACCATAGGGAAGGGTGTTGTTTTGTGGCTCGACTCTAAAGGAGGGTTTGATAGATAAAGCTTGCTTCGTCAAGGATGTTGAGGTACCCTACACAGGATGGTAGATGTTTCAACATTGGTTTGGAAATAGAAACCTCAGGTCTCCTTTTAGTAACCCATAGAATTTGGATATGGGGAGATTGGTTGTCCCTAATGTGTACATGGATATGGAACTCTTCAAGGATATCGCATCAAACTATGATCTCATTTCTATGGCAGTTAGAACATATGATAGGGTGGTTATGGTAAAAATAACTAGAGAAGAAATTGAAAAGGTTTTTGATCTGCATGAAAGGAATTCAAATATGCTTCCTTTGGATATGGATACTATCATAATAGAGTATAACAATACTAAGGTATTCATTTGTTGAAAAAAATTTCCTCTACATACTACAGTGGTTGGAACTGGGAAACAACAGATGAAGGTTAGGATTGATGACAGAGGGCTCCAACCTTTCCCAATGAGCTTTCTTGCCAGTTACTTCAAAAAGATGATATACTCTTTTTACCAAATTATAGGTGCCAATCCACCCAACACATTACAAAAGGAGTATAGCTACTTGGCCACACATATGCAACACCCACCATATAGTATTGTTTATGATTATGGAAATCATCTGGTTGATCGCATCCCTAGAGACTTAGTTCAATTGCAAGGAGGAAAACAATGGGTGAAGTTCTGGTGGTACTCATTATTAATGCATTTGTTCCTATATAAGGGACAAAGAGCCTTTGAGAAGGAGATTACATTGGAAAGGAAATAGGATGATGTTGACTTACCTATTCAGTGTTGGACCCATATATTCGATAAGGATGATAAGAGGTACAATTTTGTAATGTTTAGAAATGCTTTCGCATCCAAGATAAGGAGGGCCTTGGTATTTGAACCACCTAGGATTCCTAAGGAAATCAATGTGTTCTTGACACCTAGGGAGCTAAGACCAAATCTGAATTTGAGCCATAATTGGGGAGATTTGATTTTGTATCGTGATAAGACAATTTTTAGGATATATGGCAGTGGCTTGGGTCCATATGTTTTGCGTGTAGATGTTCGTTTGAGAATAGGTTTCCTTGAGATCATGATGCAGTTGGGAGCTGCAAAAGAAACACATCTACCTGAATCAGCAAGGAAAGGGCCATTCTTCCTAGAGTGGATTGTATTTGTACATTACATTGTGACAAAAGGGACAGTAAATGAATTAGAACATCTCCTAGCTCCTTATGAACTGATGAATATGAGCCTAAGGAATAATGATCCTAAAGGCTTCATTAGTAAACTCAAAGTGGATAAGAAAATGGGTACGTTTGTACATGATTTTGATTAGCTTGAGGATATCATTAGGAACCTCTTCAACTTTGAGGAACAAGATGAAAGAAAATCAAAATACCTAGCTTATAGAAAGATGGTGGAAGCTAAGAAGAAGAATCTTCAATGTGATCCTCTACCAAATATACATGGTGATTTCAATAGAGCCATGTATGTCATGGACTATTTTGAGAATATTGTTGGTATTTTGAGAGAGTAGTGGGAGATTCCCTGATAAAGGAAAGGCCACAGTGGTTGAAGAAAGTGTTGAGGTAACATTAGAATATTGACCTTCATATCAACCACCCAAATAGTTGAGGATTTATTCTAGGAGGAAGAAAGTAGCAAGTGAGGAAAGGAGTGCAATAGCCCTTGTCATCTCTAAAGAGCCAAAAGAAGACTCTCACAAGAGTGTAGTACCAACTCTTCCTACACAAACCTCTTTACCTGTAACTGATTTTGATCCACCTCCTAAAATTTTTTTGCATCCTCAGTAACCACCTCAAAAGAAGCAAAGAACTGAGACAAAAGTAGTGGTTGAGTCATCTAGGAGTTCTCTATATTAGTATCCGACAAAAAGTGGCTACATTAGAAACTAGATTGCTTCTCTATAAACAAAGGGAGGAAGTACAAAGAGAGTGGGGTCAGTGAAGCTCAATCCACCCATGTTTAGTTTCTCCAATGACATTTGTGGATTAGTCATTCCATAGCCAGGCTCTAGCAATAGTACCATATAATCAGTGATAAGAATCAATTGCAGAGGAAGAAATAAGTAGACCAAGCTCTAGTTCTTCTGACACAGATCAATTGCTTCTTCAAATTGAGGTATATAAGTAGTTTCTAGAGAAAGATCAAGATACAATGTATGAGAACATATCAAAGGTTTTCTGCACTACCTTAAAACATTTGAATGATAAGATTCAAGATAGACTCAATAGTGTGCATGACAACTATGCTTTCATGGTGCATGCAATGAGGTTGTCTCAAAAGGATAAAATATTGGCCATACCAACCCTGAATAAATGGGTCCCAAGAGTTGAGAGATTGAAGTTTATTTTAGTGGGAGCTGGCCAGCATGAAGATAAGTACCCTTTAGTGCTTCTAGTTTATGACTTTGTATGCGAGTTGAGTGAGCAAAAATTTCATGGATATGCAGCCCCATTGGAGCAGAAGATAATAGAGTTGATAGCTCAATATAACCACACTGATTTAGCCCCACTACCAGATATTGAGGTGGCTAATTATGAAGTGAAACCATTGCAGACATGGAAGAAGGAACTAGATGAGGTTATTGATTTTGAGGTAAATAAAATTTGCAAAGAAGCTAATATTGATGTCTCTTCAAAAACACCATGGGGAGGCTAACATTTCTTATTAGCTTTTTAGAGGATTTCAATGGGGAATCTAATGCAGTTATAACCAAATATTCCCCTTATAGGAAAACTATTGAAAAAATTATGGACTTCGATTGGCCATCTGAGGAAGAATATGAAGAATGGGGAAGGTTATATATTGGAAAGTTTGGTTTGTGAAACATATATTTGGTCATGTATTGTATAGGTCTATCCTTAGAGATTACAAAGTTAAAACATATGCTTCACAGAAAATATCAGTTTTTGATGATGTAGGGCATTGATTGAGATGTTGACTCACCTATGGTCTACATCATTTTTTCATTTTTCTCAATGACTTGGGCATGCTCCTTTTGACATGTGTCTTTGAAAAGGAAAATTTGCTCTCTATTGAAAATGTAAATATTCTTTGTATTATGTGTATTCCTTCAATTTTTGATGATTGCAAATATAACTGAATTTGGAATATACCTTCTAGCAGTCCAATTCGATATTGACATGTGTACACTTGGCTTGAGGCTTGTTTTTGCTCCCTTATTCTATAAAAGGAAATTCAGGGCCATTTGTGTGGATCTTTTGTTGAAATCCTAGAGCTACATTGATAGAATTAAGAACTATAGAGCAGATATGTTGAGTCTTTATCGAATATTTTGAGTCTAGACAGTAAATTTAGTTAAATGTATGGTTTCTAAGTATATTTGAAAAATAATGGATATTTTTTGAGTCTATAGTCTCTCCTTTTGGTTTTGTATCATAATTATTAATGAAAATTTTGATCAATGATCATTTCATTAATTATCATCATGTTATGCTTTGATATGTGATCTGGTTTTGGCTCTTATTCATGGAATGAGTTAAAATGCTTAGATTAGATCATGAGTTCGTAGAAAATGTCATTTGGATTTGGTAAGAAGTATTTAGTATTCAGTCGTTGACTTGTGAATTACAAGGTGATATCACTAGATCATAATTGCTCAAAATTAAATATGCCTTATGTTTCAATTTGTGCAGACTCTTAACCCATAGATAATGGCACTAATATTTAACCCATTTAACCTTTCTTAGGGTTTCAGTCCTTTGAATTAAGAGAAATATTTTAAAATAATCATTGACCCACCTGTTGGTCATTCTTTTTTTTACACTCTCAACTTAAGGTGCATAATTAACTCAAAGAATTGCCACCTTTGTGATTGATTTCATCTTATTTTCTATTAATGAGAATCTATCTACCTTGATTTACAATGTATGTGTAAATTGTTGAAATGAGTTATATATTTGGCATTGTGGGAACACCCTCCCAGGTCTGGTAGAACTTGAAGTGCAGGAGATAAAGAAATATCCACTTTATCTCATTTGTTGGCCACTTTTCTGATAGGTATTTGAGAATTGAGCTTGGCAGACTCATAGATATTTGCTAACGCTTACTTGGTTCATTAAAATTAACCAACATAACTGTTGATGGTCAAAACAGCACAAGAACATTAAATAGAATATTACTATTCTATTTCTCCTGAAAGAGAAAGATAACACATGGAGATCTAACTCCCAAGGTCCTGGTAATTGGTTCTCGATTATGTTGATTTCACTCAGTGGTTGATATAACGATAATGTTCAAGGGGCCTTTGTTGGTAATAAAGAACAAGGATGCATAATATCAGGTAGTCCATGTTTGGGGGGTTTAAAATAAAAGAAAAAGATGAAACAAAACTTTAAATCAAAGAAACATGAATAAAATCCTTACGTATCTAGACATGTAGATCAACAATGAGTGTTCACTCTACCTAACCACAACTATAGTAAGATGCAATCCATAGAATAAACTATGCTACTGCATACATCCATAATGCTAATTTAGATATCATCAATGTTCACTAAACTTACTTCAAACAAATTATTCACTCATCATCCAAAACACAGATCAAATGAATACCATAACAATTTAATTCATAGATAATCCAATGATATGACCTTGAATCTAGTTCCTTCTATTGACTTTCATCAAATAAAGAACAATTAAGCACAAAAAAACCACTGGCATATGGATTGATCATATATCATTAACCTTATCAAAATGAATCCAAACTTGAAAAATCATCACATGAAAATGTATGAAAACTGTAAAATAATCAAGCCTTTTACTAAACTTTCCAGAGTATCTTTGTAAAACATTGAAATCTTAGATCTAGTTTCTATCTTCTATCCTCAGGTGCCTGATCTTTCTTCAATTATTCGACCTTTACAAATTAGATTCTAAAAATACATATAGGGTGCCAAATGCACCAGTTTCTCAATCATTAATCAAGATCCACAATTCATGGAGTTGAAACTAAACATAGAAGTGGACTCAAGAACCCCTGCTTTCAAGGCTAATCACTCAATTGTACAAAAAAAGAAATTTGATACCCCAAGAAGGAAGTGAAACCCTCAGATTGGACTCAAAGTAGAACTTATGTCAAAATCCACAAAAAGAGGAGAAGAGCAGATGGAGTATGACGCAAAGAGTCAGTCACTTTTGCACTGAATGCTCAAGGATGTACTCGTCATAACAAGAGAATACCTATTGAAGAGTATCCAAATCTGGCCCATCCAACCATCCACCTTCAAATTTGATTGTTTCAAATTTTGTAGAAACTAACTTTTGCATCTCCTTTAATTTGATTAGCTCTTTTTTAGCAGCTCTTACCTCCTCTCGGATATCCATAAACTGATCTAGCAATAAACTCTCCCCATCATCTCCTTTTTGCATGATTTCTTTAAATCTACTCCTCCATCTCTCCCTTATTTTATCCAACGACATGCCTTCTTTATTGGAGGAATCTAAGTTAATCAAAATGGCCACAACTTCCTCTAACTCAATCATTTGTTGATTCAAGTCCTTACTCATTTCCCAGACTTCTTTTTGATGTCCATGCATAGCCCTAGACTTGTATCTTATGATGCTGACAGTCTTTTCCACAAAATATTCATTACCAAGCTCAAGAATTGAATATTCTATCAAAGTGGATTTGGGCACTTTGTTGACGTCTTCAAGTCTTTTAACATATTCCTTATATTCATCATCTTTCTTGTCCAAATCCTTAGCCCATTGGTCCAGATCCTCTGCTAACTCAAGAGCAGCCTTATGAATCTTAGAGACTTCAATAAGAACATCATCAAACTCCTGGTTGAGCTTATCCAACACTTGTCCATCATCCCCATCTTTCTTTTCATATGAATCAAATCATCTGCCTCCCTCTTTGTTAACAAAACTAGGGATTCAGGAGGAGCAGCCTGTTGAGAAATGGGACTGGAAACATCTTTTAAGAAACCATGGAGATGATCCAATTGAGCCTTAATATTATCCTTCCTTTTCTTATCCTTGATCATCTAGCTTTTGGTTGAAGAGGCCACAATATCAATCAAACTCATTTGTTGATTTCTTATAGGCTTTTCCAAATTTACTACCCCCAACTGATAATCAGTGATTTTCATGTCATCACGACTCTTCTCCATTACAGGTATGGCACATTCAACAACGATCTCTCTACAATTAGTGAGCCTAGTGGAGTGAAGAACCCGGGCCTTCTTCTTAGGTTTCTCTTTTCCAATTTCTTTCATCATTTCTTCCTAGTTCAATGGCTATGGTTGAACAACTTGTTTTCTCTCTAAGTCTAGTTTTAGCCAAGTAGGAGCAATAGGAGTAGTGGCTACCTAGGCTAAAGAGGAAGCAATAGTAGAGGAAGATAGAGGTTGCAACAATGTAAGCTTTGGTTGAGAATCAACCTCCTGCACATTTTTTTAATCACTTTTCTCCCTTTCCTGTGCTAACTTTTATGTTTCCTCTTTATCCTTTTTATCTTGTAGCCTCTTAGCCTCTAGCTCCTTCTTTAAACATTCCTCTTCCCCTTTCTTCTTTTCCAACATTTCATCACGCTGCTTTTTGAATTCTTCAACATAATCCCATGCTTCCTTGGACTTCTTTGTATGATCAGCAATTTTAGTAGCATCTCTTTCCCTTTTCAAGTGTTCTTGATCTTCCCTTTTCCTATAGGCCTCCTCTTGTTCCTTGGGTTTAGCTTCAATAGTTTCTTTTTCTCTTCTTTGTTGAGCCTTTTCTTCTTCAAGATCATGAATTTTTTGGTTGCATTACCAACCTATCCCTTTCTTCTTGAATTTTGAGCTCTTGCTCCTTTTGTTGTTGTTGTTGAGCTAACTCATTGGCCTTCACCTTATCTTCCAACTCCTACTTGACTGCCAATTCAAATTGTGCATTGGCCTCCTCCTCCTATTGCTTAGTTGATGCCTCAGCTTGTGCCTTAGCATCAACTTCCCTTTTAGCATCCTCAAAGAGTTTCCATTAATCTTCTTCAATTAATATGTGCTCAGTCCCTGCATCATTTGTCATATCCAAAGATGTCAAAGCCAAATGCTCTTTATCAGATGTAGTATTTTATGAATTTGTTTCAATATTATGTATCTCAATTTGATCCTCCATTTGTTTTAAAACCTCTGCTTTATCATGGAGAGCTCCCTTTGGCAATTCTTGACCTAACTCTTGTGCATCAAAGGGATGAGTAGGTACCTCTCTTGTAGCAGATGCAAAAGCACCCACCTCCGCAGTTGTTTCATCTTCCTGTATCTCTAGAAGATCTTCAGGAACCACCTCCTCTTCTTGTGCACTAGAAGGAATAAACTTTAAAGGCTCCTTAGGTTCCATCCTTCTTTTTTCCCTCTTATATCCTTGGGTGGTACCTGCAGCCTTCCTCTTCTTAGATGATGTAGCCTCAGTTTGATTAGCTCTCAAACTCACCCATTGAATACTCCTATTGAGCATTGGTCTTGCAATCTACATTATGTCAATTTTCTCATCCGTACTCCAATCTATTGGATCAAGATCCTTAGTTCCAATCTTGTTTGCATCATACCCAAGATCCAAAACTATCCCATCATCGGATAATGCTTCAGGAATATCTTCTTTTATCCCAAAATTAATCATGAGTGGGATAGGTATCCTTTCATAATTCCTATTCCTAAGATCATACTCATCTTGTAAGTCCTCCCAAAAATCCTCCAACAGATTGAAGTGCTTCTCAAAGACACTAGGGAGCAAAGCCTTCATCTTGTGTTTTGGGTCATAGCATTTCCTAGCCTTGTACAGGCCCAAATTCAAATAAACTAACTCATCACAAACAGTCTTAGCTTTCTGAATGTGTGGACAGCAAAAGGCCCCCAACTTCATTGGAAACTTATGGAACCTAGTCTTGTGCTTGTTGCTAAATTAGAGATTCACAACCAAGGCTTGATAAATAAACTCTATCAGGATGATTCTATCACCACAACACCTAGGTAGCAAATGGGGATGACCATCAAATCTTGCTAACCTGAAATAGGTGAATGTGGGGTACTGGATAAACCAATGTCCTGATTCATTCACAAAAGCCATTGCCTCCCTACTAAGCCTATACCCAGCATCTCCATTAAGCTAGTTAATTATGATATAAATAAAGGCATCATTAAACCTTCTATAATGTTGCTCTGATTCTTGCAAGGTGAGCTGGTTATAATACTCCCATACTCTCTTCTGTCCTTGGGCTTCCCCCAATATACCTACTATTTGAAGTCTAGGGAAAATTCCCACTCGAGCAGCTGCATAAACTACATAGGAAGTCATAAAGAAATGCTTGGTTTTTCTCACCTTTATCATTTGATTATGGATATTGTCTGATACTATCATTGACCAGTCAAATTGTTGCCTCCCATCCAAAATAGTTTGAATGAAAGGAAAGATCCATTCTTTAAATAGTGGATCATCCCTTTTTCCAAACACCCTAGAGAGGAACATGATTATATCTCCAATTTCTTTACTAAAGTCCACCCTCTTAGGCTAGTCTAGGAGCTTGATCAAAGATTGCTTCTCTACCCTCATCCAAGTCTTATTCATATGAAATCTATTCCTCTCCTTGTTATCACTATAAATATTTAAAGCCTCTGCTTCATTCAATTGCTTAGGATTCTTAGGATCAGGTATATGAAATAGGAACTTGATTATTTCAGGCATGAAGTCAATAATGACATTACCCTTCACATCCACACACTACCTAGTAGTAGGGTTATATGCTCCAGCTGCTGCAAGAATCAACTCCGGACATTAGATAGATGGGGGGAAGAGTGCCACATGCGCCAACCCGGATTGAACAATCCTTTATGTCCTTCATGTGATCTTCTCTTTAGTGAATGTAACCTCATGAAAATCCTCATAGTTGAAAGGACCCAAATTGGTGTTGGTTATGTCAGTCCAGTCGGAGTCAATTTTGCTAGCCGTGAGGATGGATTCCCTATGCTTACACCTCAAGGTATACGGGAGCTGTTCCACTTTGATCTTCTTTGGCCTAACTCCTTGCCATGAAGTTTCACCTAGCTGGCTCCTTTGAGAGACCTCATCTGATGCTCCTGAAATCTCTTAATACCCGCAATAATTTCTTGTATTAGATGAACAAGACATCTAAGTTAGTTAATGATATATTTCCTCCCCCATCCTCATAAGATGATATCTACTTGGTCAAACCATGCCTTTATTGGAGGTGGAACCATAGAAGTATCAGGAATAAACAATATTTCTTATCATGAGGTGGGGTCGGGATCAGAACTAGATAAGGAACAAAACAATCAGAGGTGGGACTAGAATGGGAACCAAAACATGATCGGAGGTGGGACCAGAATGAGAATCGGACCAGAAATAAAAGATAACTACCAAGTTCAACTCCCCACACGGACTCAATTCCGACCAAGAGTAAAGATAGTGACATCATAATAAGGAATGGGAGCGGATCAATTCTAGCAAAATGGAAAGTATTTAAAACAAGGCGGTCACATGGACCCCAAAACCTAGGTCATATGGGCCCCAATGAAAACTAGGAATAATACAACTTAACTCTCCAACAACTCCTCTATACATAAGTCATTAAAACCATGAATAGGTTATATTCTAAAACCCTAAATTTTCTGATACCCTATTTGCAAAAACTAGGGCACAATGAGAAACCAGTACGAATAACCCAAAAACCAACATAATAAAACTAGAACAAGGCTTTAAATAGAAATTCATTACCCAAACAAGGAAACCCCTTAAAAATCAAAACCCTAGTCAAAACTAGAGCACGACAAAATAGACCTGTCACCAAAGCGACAACAGAACAAACAACAAAGGAAAACGACAAATGAAAAAGGAAACCCAATGAAACGGAATGGAACGGAAAAAGAAAGAAACAAGCAAACAAAACAAAAAGAATAGGAAAAAACACCAACCAAGTGAACAAATTCATAGAATAAACCCTCCTATGAATATGCAAAAATGACATGAGTGAAAGAACAAATGGGAGAAAGAAAAACAAAAGAAACCTACCTCAAAATGCTCCTTAGGATTGACGAGAAATTTGCCAAGATTTGCTCCGCAATTTGCCCCCGTGATCAAATCAATTCTCTCAAGAGCCTCCTGGCTGTAATTTTCTTAAAAAAATTTCATAATAATAACAATGAGGTAGTTTAAGCATAATTAAACCTTTAATCAATAATTCACATGTGCCAACAAGCTACATTTAATGCCATAAATGCAGTAGATCAGGGACGGAGCCCGCAACGTGATCAGACAGTTAAGTCAAGTCAACAGAACATGAAAAGGTAAGGTGGACACAGAGTCGGGTCAGAAACAAGATAAAGAAACTACACAAGGTTTACTATTTCATTCCAACCGTAGATCCGGCCCCAACAAAAGGACCGACTGAAAACAACAAATAGAGATGGGAGTGGAGACAAAACCCAAATGGAACTTTCACAAAGTTCAAAGTTCCATTCTGGTTCCGGATCCAGTCCTGACATAAAGCAAAGAACAATACAAGAAAAAGGGAAGCAGGATTGGAGTGAACACTGGACTCGGCCCAAACAACAAAGAAAGTGAGAAAGAAAAAGAGCGGAAGCGATGTCGGGACGGGAACAAAAAATGGAAACTTGAAAACTTCCCATGTGAGTTCCAATCTTGGTTCCAATCCCACGTGAGCAAACAAATAAAACACAAGGAAACAACCAACAAATAGAAGGACAAACCAACCCAAGCGTTAGTCAAAAAAAACCAACCAAACAAAGGAGAAAGAAAAGAAGAAGGTGGAGTCGGAGTCGCAATCATATCCAAACTAGAAACCTTGAAATAGTTCCATGTCCAGATTTGGTTCCGAACCTGCCTCAGGTAGAAAAAAAAAGAAATGTAGGAGAAAAAAAAACAAAGAAATCGTAAGACCCAACCAGACAACCAAAGACGACAAAAAATAAAAGAAAAAGGGGGACCCATTTTGTTCCAAAATAAAATGGGGTGGTTATGCAAGGCATAACAATAACCATCTACACATTAGCAAATATTAGAAGATAGGTTGGTCTTACCTATGAAATGCAGGATGGTTTGACTATTTCTTGAAGTTGATAGAGTATAATGAAGATATCATAAAGAATTTTATAGAGACACTTTAGCATGATTAAGCCACTGTTTGAGTGTTGAAGGTAGATGCTTCAGAAGTTGTAATTGCAGAGGTGTCTGGTCTACTAAGAGGAGTTGAATTCCCTATCAGGGAAAATGTAGTCATTGCCAGGGATGAATTCAGAGAGCATGGAGAAACCTTGATTTGACATCCCAAGGTACCAAAAGATTATCACTACCATGGGTATGGGATTTTGCTACCTCTTATTCTCAAATACCTTACATGTGATGGTAGACAATCTCTTTTATACATAGTGCATTTCAATATTTTGAGTTAGCTTCATCATGATATAAGAGTTAATGTGGCCAATTTACTTTATAACCTATTGAAGAGAATGGGGTCTGAATATAAATGTAAAAGAAATAGTACAACACTATCACACTATTGTTTAGTTACCCTATTGGTGAAAAGAAGTCTAAGGGTTTAGTACCCACATGTTTCTTAGGAAATATTTTTAATTTGTGATCATATTAGTAATATTATTGAAGAACCAACTATCCCATATAATTTGGAATCACCTATTACATCATTGAGGAAAATTCCCCCTGGTTCACCTACTGCTTCACCTACCCACAACATGAGAGAAGTAGAGGAGTTGATGCAGGAGCATCTAGTGGTGTAAGGGCAATCTTGCATCACCCAAAAATAGTTAAATTTCAAGGTTCTCGGTTCTTAGATGTTTTTACATTTCTAGTTACCCTTTTTTTCATAATGAAATTCCCAATTTACGGTTTTTATTTTCTATTCCTGGGTTGAAAGATATTGCAGTTTTAGTTTCCCATATTTGCACCTGAAAATCTTCCGAGTTAGATTTGAGGCACTTAGATTTCTTGGATCGGCCCTGAAACTTTCCAAAATTGGTGTAGCTGATTTAAAGCGCGTTATTGACTTTCAGACCTTTCTGACGGTTCAAACGGTTCTCAAATTGGAGTCCCAGATCAAAAGTTATGGCCTTGGGAAGTTGGTGCACTTTCTAGAAGATACATTGCAAATGTTCTTTTGAAATTTGAACTTCAAGTTGTAATTTGCACCAAAGTACCTTTACTCAAATTTGAATGTTGTTTTGGCTCCAAAATAAAGAGGAGCTCTATTTATGGGCGGGTTTCTAATTTTTTTGGGTAACTTTTTGGGGAACAAGCTCGCATATTGCGAAAGGGTGATTCTGTAGCTTTCTATAACTTGCATGTGCTGTAGAACTTGGGGATTTGAGATCCTCTGCATGTAAGAAGCTCCATTTTCTGAATAATAAAATTATTCTCTTGTTTGTGGATTATTTTCTAAGTCTTGGGTTGCGCCCTCATCAAGAGTGGAGTCTGTGAAGGTCACCACCTGTAGTATTTGAGAAACCTACACTAAAGGATGTCCAAGAAACCCAAACTTCTTCCTAGAAACCAAGAAAAAGAAAGAGGAAATTTGGATCTTCCTCTACACCCAAGAAAGTGAAAAATAAGAAACCCACCTAGCGAAGGCATTCACACCACCTAAAAAAGAAGGTTGTTATGAGGGGTAGTATCAAGAAGCAAGAGGGAGAAAATACTATGACACTTGAAGATTCAAACTTGAAAGAATTTTTTTTGAGGATGTGCATACATCTATTAAAATAAAATGGTATATTTCAACCACCTTCGAATTTAATTCAGATGATATTTTTGTTGCTAATAAAACAAACAAGAGAACCCCACAAAGCCTTGATAGTGAGGATTCTGAACATACTAGGGTTGGTGAGGACCAATTTTTGGAAAAAGATGACAATTTTTTTATAGAAGAAAGGAATGTAAAGGAGTTACAAGAAGCACTAGAAAGAATTAAATAGTTAGAGGAACTGGTAAGGACATATGAATAGAGAGACAAGGAGAGATACTTGAAGATAAAATAATTGGAGGAGAAACTTCACACCTATGGGCACGGGTCTAAACTTGAATTACTTGAACAACTTTCCATAGTGAAGGAAGGAAACACAAAAAACATAGCTGAAAGTAAATAACCCCTTGTTGCAAGAACTCCAACTTGCCATACTACTATATCTCTAGGCTACCAATTATTGAAGGGAAGTCAAGAATTCTCCCACAAAAAAGAAAACAGGAGAAGGAAAAAGAGTGGTTTTAGAACATATCAAATTATTGAAAAATAAAGAAACTAAGTTGAAAAAGATGACAGTTAAGATTGAGGAAATACCAGATAAGGATTCTCAAATTATCAAGTGCAAACCTCTTGCTAGAGTATATACTTTATTTTTATAGGAGAAATTCCCGATCTTTCAATTTAGTCAACTGATTAGCAACCTACCAATTGCCATGAGTAGAAATTGTGAATTTTTACATATTTTGTTGATGCTACACCTAATGTACAAGACCAATTATGTGAATTTTATTTACATAATTTTTTTGTACCAGATAATATAGAATGGAATTGATTGCTATTTTTGGATGATTTATAAATCAGGGCACTAGCTTCTTCATAAATGAAATGCAAAGGGGTGATATTATGCAAGATTATGTAGAGAGAGAAATAAATTTCTCTCTAAATTAGAAAGGAATCCAAGAACCCTGGTATGATAATATCTAAGAATAGATAGAGCTTCTGAAGTATAAAGGTGTAGGCAAGAAGATTATAAATAAATGATTATGAAAGGATGCAAAGACTAACTATTTGCATCATTCATCATTCTTATCAATTTATACAAGAAATATGGGATAGTTTGACCCTTGATTTATAGAAAAATGAGTCCCACTTTATATATAACTTCATAGCTATGCTTGAAAGAACCTATAGGTATATGGACATTGCAAAAGACAAGGCACTTGAATGGGTACCTCTTACCTTCTCTCCAACTATGCTTCTCTACCCAGCACCACATTGGACAGGATAAAATAATGAAGAGCAAGAGGAAGTTGAGGATGTCAAATGGGAAAGGCTTTCATGCTATGGATATTTTTACTTGAGACAACTAAAAGGAGTGGATGTGATCATATACCTTGAAGGGAGATGACCTTACAATACCACCTCCAATCTTCAAATCACTTTGCTTGAGGACAAGCAAATGCTTAGATGGGGGGAATGATGAGGCCAAATATTAGTTAGTTTTTGGTTGTTTTAGTACTTAATTTTAGATAGCTCCAGATACTTATTTCCTACATATTCCTGAAAATTTACTATCTTTTATGATCATCACACAAACTTGAATATATGGTTTTTAGTCTACAAAAATATGATTATGATATGATAGTTATTGCATGGTTAATATGTGAATATGTATAAATGAAATGAATATATGTTTAATATATGGTTATTAGTATTGTGTACATGTGTGAACTAACTCTTTGTAGCCAAGGAGCTAGAGCAAGTAGACTGTAACTTGCAACAACTAGGAGGTGCAACCCTCAGCCAAAGGGAGTTTCAAACACCGATACAGGGGAAGCTAGAAGAACACAATAGTTGCAAAATTAGAGGCATATATTTGTTAGGATGATTGAGAATCATCACATCATTTAATAAGATTACTATAGGGGAAGAATTTTTCCATGATTGGGAATCTAACATGACTATTTCTACAATCCACATTTTAGTTTTACCATTGCAATAGAGTTACAATCCTATTCAAATTCTTATACCTTTTCAATTTTTTTTTAGTTACTCATAATTTATAATGCTTTGTTATGTAGGGAGTGGTGATTTATGATTATATTTTTATTTTGAGTCCTTGTTCTAATAATACTGATGCAGCCACGGTTGGAGGGTCATCCAAGAGAACAATCTGGACCATGCAACAAGAGTCACACAATGGAAGAAACACAAAAATTGGAAGAAAATACCAACTCAAACATCAAAAAATTCAATTACAAATAGCCAGCAACACCCAGGCTTACAGATTTGGCTCATAGGCTTGATTCCAAAATGCTCATAATACCATCTTCCTACATGCTCCTATAAATGAGTGAAAATCCTATAGAGAAATTCATTCTTTCTCTAATCTCTAACTCTACTTTCCACTACTCCCTCTAATGATCAATGACAATGATTTATATACATTCACAACTCCAAAAACATACGCGTTAGCCCAAAGATCATTACATTATGAAAGAAAACGAACGTGTGCATGAATAAGTTGGCCTCAAAATTGAATTACTCCTCGGTGAATGCATAAGATGAAGTGTGGACCTAAATCAAGGTCACACCCCATAGAAAATTTTGAATCACACTGACAAGATCCACAAGCAATCAAACTAGCTGTTAGATAAGAAAATTATTCTAGTGCCGGTTCAATTTGGATGATAGTTGCTTTAGTTGCTTTTGATACAATGCTATTTATTTTCATTCATGACTCTGACATTATGTTGTTTTTATATTATGTTGATGATACATTTGACATCTTGATCATTTGAATTATGTTCGTGAGAAGACATTATGATAGACACATGTGTGTGTTATGGTTTATACTATTTTTGAGTTTTTAATGAGGTTATCATGATGTAATGGTTGTTTATGATATAATGATGCTTGTTAGTCTTGGTGAAGAAGATAGTGTAGCACTACTGACTCGTGAGTACCCTGATATGCTATAACTCTTCTTCACGGTGTGTTTGCCGAAATATGATGATATGTTTAACAATATTGTTTTATGTAGTTGCAGGTATCGGGTATCTGCTCCACCTACTTTTTAGGTCTAAGTGTGCCCTATCCCAATGGAAATATGTGGTTTTGGAGATAGTGTCAAATTTGTCATTAGCCATCATTCTTCATTGAATGAGTATCTATTTTTCACCCATTGTTGTTTGTTGTCTAGTCTCTTTGTGTCATCTTTTTTTGAGTTGTTCTATTTAGGAATTAATTATTTTAGTTAATGATTATTTAATTAACATATTTGATTTAATGTAATTTTTGTTTAAATATTAGATTGAAATTTTTATATTATGGTTTGATTTATTAAATTAAATTAAATAAGTTATTTATTAAAAAAGTGAATGTTAATTGTGTGAAGAGGTATTTAATTAAATACAAATATCAAATTAATTGTGAAAATAGTATTTATGCGAAAAGTAGATATTCTAAAAGAGTTGTTTTCAACAAGTTATAAATAAATATCTGAAAATGCGATTCAAAGTTAAAAGATAATATCTTAGATATTTATTAGTTGGAACTAATTGATCAATTTTGAATGCATGATTGAAAAACAGTTAAGTTTTATAAATTTGAGTTATTTGAAATGCATTAAAAGCTTTTGTGTGTGCAAATTTTATACATGAAAATTATTCTAAAAAAAATTTCATGACAATTTTAGAAAATAGTATTCTTCTCTATGTTTCTGGTAAAAAAAAGAAATTGCAGGTAGTGGTTTTCGAAGGAATTGTGTTTTCTGAAGCATTTAGTTAATTGTGGGCTTCCAAATTCAAGCTTAAAACTTCGTTGGATTCAATCTTTTAAATTAGGTTTTCCTCTTGATTTTGCAATTTCTTGATTAGAAGTTTATGAAAGTTTTGCTTGAAGCTTGGTTGCACTGGAATACAATTATTCTTGCTGTGGAAAAGAATTTCTTTATCAAACCTACATAATCACATGAAACAATTAGAGAAATTTGATTATATTCTGTTATTGTTTTAAAAGAAATTGTTATTTTTTCAATGTCTGGAATCATGTCCATCTCTTATCTTCAATTCAACTTATACAAAATAAAGCTTCTCTCCATTTGTTTTTCTTTTGGTTTGCGGCTTAAGTGTTGAACTTGAATGTATATTGTAGTTAATATATTTGGTTGTCATCTCTCTCTCTCTCTCTCTCTCTCTCTCTCTCTCTCTCTCTCTCTCTTAAGCAAACTGCTCCAGCCATAGCCTGAACTGATAGTATTGGCTTATCAACTAAAAAGTATGATATTCTTTCATGCATTGTTTATATTTAACTTAGCACAACCATTAGGGAAAAATATTGTAGCAATTTTATACCTTGGTTTAATATCAAATTGGAATCATCAAGGACATTTTATCATGTATTTTTCTTGACTATCTTTAGGCGTAAATTCTATCTTAATTTTTTTTGTTCATTTCCTGTGATGCCTCCCTTGTTTGGATTCATATGTTGCTAGTTTGAAGGGCTTAATTTGATTCTATTGTAGCTGCAATAGTATAAACTAAAATGTTGTCATGATTAAAATAACCTCACTGATTCCCTATGCATCATGTCACAATGACAACACTTGAACATGGTAGGGTGTATAGATTTTAATAACCTTTATGATTCTAATGGTTCCTTTTACAAATACAACACTAGAATATAGAAGGTTGTAGAGGTTTAAATTTCCTTTTCAATTCCTTTGGCAACTTGTCACGTCTAATACACTTGAAAATAGAATGATGTAGAGGATTAAATAATCCTCTTGAATCCATTGGCAACCTATCATAACTGCTACACTTGGTCATAATAGAAAAAATTCCTATGCATAGAGTAGTCCCCTATACAAGTGCAACAAATTAGAGTATTGGTTTATTTTATGAAATTCTATTGTTCTCTTGCAGTCTAAAAACATATAGCTCAGTACTGGAATTAGCTTATTGTTAAACAATAGAACTCTTGTGCCTATTTTGGGTCACTTTGTGTTTCGGTCATCATGGTATGTTCTGGATTTTAAGTATATTGTTGTATGGAACCGATAGAATAGAATAGATAACTGTTAATGCATTATATTCAATTGCATGTTTAAAGTTTTTCTTGTTAGATGTGATCCTCTCCATGGTGCATTCCCTATTGCATGTTAAAGGTATCTATTTTGCATGGTGTAATCTACACTGTAAGCATTGTAAACTGAAGTTTCAGTTTTTTATAAGAAATTTATTTTGATATTTTTAAGTCTGGTAAAACATATATTTAAAATTATTTTGGTGTGCCCACCTTAGTTCTGAGTTCTACCTTAAGTTGTTGTGGTTATAATCCTTTGTCGATTACATATTTGTTTTCTTTAAACGTTGATATAGCGTGTAATAATAATGGTTGAAAGATAAAATAATTGTTAAGTGATTCATAATAGTGTATTCTTGATGTATTGGGTATCTTTGGTTGTAAGTTAGCAATTTGAAGAAACAATATATCTATCAAAAATATATATGTATTCAATTATTTACTTATATATATATATATATATGTATATGTAGGAGTGAATATAAATTATGATATAAATTATATAGAAACAAAAGAATTACGAATGTGAATATATTTACATCAAAGTAATAGTGGTTAATGTTATTTAATTTTATTATAACATTTTATTTAATTTCAACATGAATGAAAAGATAAAATGTATTAAGTCCATGAAGATTGGATGGATGTATTTGATGGGTTATGTACATGTTATAATTTGAAAATGTGAATATAATGTTATAGAGTTATGTTTTATTCTTCCAGAGGCTAGGAAGTTAATTCATGATGTAAAATTTTGATGCATGAACATTGTTGTTCTGATACTTCTATCTATTTTGGGACTTAGCCATGCAAGAGTTATTTGTCTCCTTAGTGGTGTTTGAATTGTTTCGTGATTGGTCCATGAATGAGATATGTTCTATTATGGTTTTGTGTTATACCCATTGGAAATCCTTGATATTTTGATATTGCTTCATGTCTATAGGAAGAGTGGCATGCAATAGGGGTCAAAACCCTAAGCAATTGCCAGGGTAACCTATTGTAGGTTTTGTAATCCTGTGGAAACCTAACTAATATGTACTAGGGGTTGGGTAGTATATAACATTAATTCAGATAATTGTATGCCTCACCTATCATCTTAATGATTTTTTAGATTGTGCTAAGGTTGAGAAGGCCTGGAATGGCTTAGTTTCCTATCTTGTCTTCTTGAAAGATGGAAAAAATCCACATTAGTTTGTATAGGGGCTGAGAATCGGTAGAGACTGCCAAGGTAACTCTTGAGGAGGGCCGGTAGTCTAGGAAGATTCACCAGGTTAACCTATCTCAAATTGTGTGATGGCACTCTTTTCCTATTACATGATTGTGGTCTCTTGTGTAGAGTTACCTTTAGCTATGTTTTTGCCTATGGGAGTTTGTTTGTTGTAGTTTTGAAGTCATTATGTTGTTATGTGAATGTAAGCCAAGTAAATGTTTTGTTCTATCTTCTTGTGTGATTCTCTTCTAGACCTGACATTATCTCCTAGCATAGAGGGATTGGACCTTCGGGTTCCATGCAGTTGGGAGCAAACCGTACTCTATCCTCCATTGGGTCCCCTTGTAGGTGTTATAGTGCATGGATAATTTTTACTTGTAGCAAGTTCCTATTCCTCCATTGTTCATGGATGTGGATGTTAGTTATGATGAAATCATTATCTTCTTTGTATATTTACCTCATTTGTCTGAGTGTACTCATTGTATCGACATTATGATGTATTGAGATTTATTATAATCTCACTTGATGTAATTTGGTTATGTAACTTGACTTAATAAAGTTTATGAAATTGGATCATTCATGAATATGATATATCTTTATGTTATGACCTTGATATTTTGATGCGATGTTCATATTTGTAAATATTTAAGTAATGTCATCTTGGAATCCTGAGGATGTTTGTGTAATCGAATGACTTATAAAAAATATATATTTGGTTAATATGTTACTTTATGCTTTGTTTTAATGGATTCCCTTGTAGGGCATGACAAATTGGTATCAAAGCACAAGGTTCTAACATTGGGTACTCTAGATAATTGTGATCCCATTAGGTTGTCCTAGATGTTAGACTTTGTAAATGTGTTTTCTTGTTTGTTTTGTTTGTCTTAAAACTGAGACTTGACTTTATTTTGGTGTAGGATCATGCCTAGACACCATGGTAGAGGTCATGGTTGAGGATGAGGTGATGGTCATGGGATAACCTCTAGGAAACTCCCCCTCAAAGCTCTCATGAGAGTGAACATGCAGAGCAGTTGGGTCCTTAATTGGATTAGGCAAGTGGGGAACATATTTTGATATTGCCAAAGGTTGAGAGAGCACAATTGTGTCCCTTATTGGAAGAGGTTCTTACCCGGATTGGTCCTAGACACGAGGTTGAACAAGAAGTGGTTAGAGAATGAGAAAGATCACCTAGGAGATTTTTTGATACTATGAAGCAGGATGTCATTGTTGCAAGGCATATGAGAGACTTGTTGACAACACGCCCTCCCACATTTGATGGCACTGGTGGTGGTCTAGAGGTGGAAACTTGGGCTAATAGACTTGGGAAGATGTTTTTCTATGCATTCTTATAGTAGCAACACTAGATCAAGATGTGCTATTATGCATCTTAGAGGTTTTTCCTCTACATGGTGGCAATTGGAGGAGCAACAACTCCATTTAGAGATTGGTTTAGTCTCATGGGACATGTTTTTTAGAGAGATTCAGAGTGTGTTTCTTATCAAAGCATTGGAGAAAGTGATGTGCAGATGAGTTTCATGATCTGTGTCAAATGGCTATGTCCGTTGAGCAATATGAGTGCAGGTTCTACGAGCTCAAACAGTATGTCAGGATTGTGGACGATGAGGTGATGTTGGTTCAACACTTCATCAGGTGCTTAAACACCCATATCAATGAAGGAGTCAGAGTCTTCAAGCCAAAGATTATGGAGGTGGCAGTGGAAAAGGCACGTATTGTGGAGGAGAATTTAATTATGGCTTTGGGTGGACACATAGGAGTTTAGATAGGTAATGCTCCTATTGCAAGTTTTTCTCCATGAGGAGGTCAGATTCAGATAGGAGGTTCCTCTCAAAACCAACAGACACCTACTAAGGGTGGACATCAACAACATTAATGTAACCCATCTAATAATAAGAATTCTCAAGCTTAGCAAGGTAACAATTCATAGTCTGGGAAGAACTGTAACTGGTGGCGCAATAAGTGCAATCATTAGGATCATCCAACTTAGAGTGCATAGTCTTTAGTGAGTTGAGGTAGCTTTCAGAAATTCAATGCACCTTCGGGTGGTAGAGGATTTGGTAGAGGTACTGGTTGCTTCTCATGTGGTCAATAGGGTCACATTGCTAGGCAGTGCCCTATGAGAGGTACATCAGGATTTGGATAGCGACCGACAACTTTAGAGCTGATAGTTGGAGATGTAGGCCATTAACATATAGTATTTGTTGTGGTAAGTAACTACCAGGTAGATCATTAGAATATTGTGGTTGAGTCTTCAGGTCAGTTACAGGGTGCTAATGTTACTATTCTATTTTATTCTGGAGCTATTGATTCATTTATTTCACCTATTATTGTTGAGTGATGTGGACTTGTGGCAGAAAGCAAGGTGATAGGTGGCAGGTAGAATTTACCTCTGGGGAAAAGGTAGTATTAGAATCCCTTGTTCACAAATATGAACTAAGGATTGGATCACTATCAACTTCTGTAGATCTTTGTGTTACACCTGTTGGTTCGTATGACATTATTTTTGGAATGGACTAGTTAGAATCTCATCATACAGTGATTGACTGTCAACAAAAGACAGTACATTGCTTAGATCATTTTGGTGTGGAGATTGAAATAATTGGTGTTCTAAGACCCATCTCTTTGTGGATAATTTCTACTATGCAATTGAAGAGATGCCTTCATCAGGGTTGTCAGCTTTTTGCAACAATAGTTAATGACTTGGATTTATGGAGAGTTGAGAGATATCTCTTGATGATCACCCTATTCTTGGGGAATTTGTAGATGTTTTTCCCAATAATATTCATGGTATGCCACCAAAATGTGATATTGATTTCATAATTGACTTGGTTCCTAGAGCAGAGCCTATATCTCAAGCCCCATACAGAATGACCACAGGGGAACTGGAATAGATTCGTATCTAGTTGGAGGAAATTTTAGCTAAGGGTTTTATTCATCCAAGTGTTTCCCCTTGGGTAGAACCTATTATCTTCGTGAAGGACAAATCACTCAAATTTTTTATTGATTATCATCAATTGAACAAAGTGACGATAAAGAATCAATATCCCTTACCTAGAATTGATGATCTTTTCGATCAGATCAAGGGAGCTAATGTGTTCTCTAAGATTGATTTGAAATCAGGTTACCATCACTTGTGTATTACAGAAGTAGACATTCATAAAATGACATTCCAAACTCATTACGAGCACTACGAGTTCACAGTAGTACTATTTGGGTTAACGAATGCACCATCCATTTTCATGAGTTTGATGAATGATGTTTTTCGCACATACCTTGATCATTTTGTTCTCGTGTTTCTCGATGATATTTTGATCTATTCAAGGAATATGAAGGAGCACGAAGAGCATTTGAGACAGGTATTGTAGTTCTTGAGGGAGAATCAGTTGTAAGAAAATTTGAAGAAGTCCAAGTTCTTCCAAGCTGAGGTGAAATACCTTGGTCATGTTATCTCTAGAGAGGGTATAGATGTGGATCCCTTGAAGATCCAAGCCATAATTAATTGGCCTATGCCTACCAATGTACCTGAGATTCACAATTTTATGGGACTTGTAGGGAATTATATATGGTTTGTTCAGGGTTTTTCTAGGATTTCCTATCCTATTACTTCTCTTCAAAGGAAAGGGAAGAAATTTATCTAGACAAATCAGTTTCAGTTAGCCTTTTAGACACTCAAAGAAACGATGACTAGTGCACCTATCTTAGCTATTCTTGATCCTACCAAGGATTTTGATTTATGCACTAATGCATCTTTGGAGGGATTAGGAGCTGTGTTGATGCAGGATGGTCGTGTGATCGCTTATGAGTCTTGCAAACTCAAGGATCACAAATTGAATTATCCTACTCATGATTTAGTGCTTACTATAGTTGTTCATGCTCTAGTTTAGTGGAGACATTTCTTGTTGGGAAACTATTTTGAACTTCACATCGATCACCGTAGTCTGTAGTAAATTTTCACGCAACCTAATTTGAATGCTAGGAAGAGACGGTGGATGGAGTTCTTATGTGTGTATGACTTCGAGGTGAAATTTGTTCAAGGGAAAGAGAACGTAGTGGCTAGTGCTCTCAGTCGGCAAAGACATGAGATTTTTTCTATGACTCTTGGAGTTAATTTGAAGTGCCAAATTTTAGTAGCACTTCCCATAGATAGACTGTATCAGGAGGTGAAGAATGAGATTGTATCAGATAGACCCTTGGAGGGTAGATTCATAGGATATACTCTTGAGTTAGATGGTTTTTTGTGACATTTGGGTCATATCTATGTACTACATACAAATGGTCTTCACACTCTGATTTTGACAAAGGCACATCAAGCACCTTACTCAGCTCATCCTTGTGTTAAGAAGATGCATGCAGATCTTCGATAGTTGTACTTTTGGCTTGGTATGAAGCATGATATTGCTGATTTTTTTTCAAGATGTCTTGAGTGCCAGAGAGTTAAGGTTGAGCACCAACATTTTGTCAGACTATTGCAACCACATCTCATTCTTGAATGGAAGTGGGATATTATATTGGTAGAATTCATTATTGGATTGCCTATGTCATCACATCGACATCATACTATTATGGTTACTATTGATAGGTTGACTAAGGTAGCACATTTTTCTCCAATTCGATCTTCTTATAATGCCTCTTTTGTGGCTAGGATATTGTTTGGTTGCATGGAATTCCTTGTAGAATCATTTTAGATAGAGATCATGTGTTTACATTAGCCTTCTGGACATCATTACAACATGCTTTAGGTACTTAGTTGAATTTCAATTAATATTACCATCTTGAGACTAATGGTTAGACTGAGAGAGTCAAACAGATTCTTGAAGATATGCTCAGGATGTATATGATGGACCAACAATCACGTTGGGAAGATTATCTTTACTTGGTGGAGTTCGCCTACAATAATGGATATCAAAGTTCCATAGGTATGCCTCCTTTTTAGGCATTGTATGGACATCCTTGTCAGACTCCATTGAGTTGGGATCGACTTGAGAATAGAGTTCTACTTGGACTTGAGATGCTTCAAGATATGGAACAACAGGTTGATCACATCAAAGAACATTTGATATCTACATAGGACAGACATAAGAAGTGTGCCAATGTGCATAGAATGGATTGTTAGTTTTCAATAGGCAATAGGGTATTTCTTTGAGTGCGACCATGAAAGAGTCCAATCCGTTATGGAAAAGGCTTTAAGCTCGCACCTCATTTTGATGGACCATTTGAGATTCTGGAGAGAATTGGTCCTGTGGCATATCGACTTGCTTTACCACCTAGTTTTTCATGCATTCATGATGTTTTCCATGTATCTGTTCTTAGGCCTTATCATCTTGATATTTCACATGTGCTCGATTGTAATGCATTATAGGTAGAGGACGTGCAATTGGCTTTAGAGCCCATGGGCATTCTTCAACCCAGAAGACTCTCCCTCAGGGTTCGAGACATTGATCAGGTAAGGGTCCAAAGGGATCCTAGTGATGAGGTATCAGCTACTTGGGAGGATACAACACTCATGAAAGAGCTTTATACTTATTTTTTTGCAGGCCTCCAGGGGTAAGCCTTATCCTAGGGGGGGAGGATGTAGTGTCCCTCTAGTTGCAACACTCTATCTTAGTTTGTTTCAGTTTGGATGATAGTTTCTTTAGTTGCTTTTGATACAATGCTATTTATTTTCAGTCATGACTTTGACATTATGTTATTTTTTATATTGTGTTGATGATACATTTAACAACATGATCATTTAAATTATATTCATGAGATGACATTATGATAGACACATGTGTGTGTTATGGTTTATACTGTTTCTAAGTTTTTAATGAGGTTATCATGATGTAATGGTTGTTTATGATATAATAATGCTTGGCAGTCTTGGTGAAGAAGACAGTGTAGCACTACTTACTCATGAGTACCCTACTACGCTACGACTCTTCTTCACAGCGTGTTTTCCAATATATGATGATATGTTTAATAGTGTTGTTTTATGCAGTTGTAGGTACCGGGTATTGGCTCCACCTGCTTGTCAGGTCTAAGTGTGCCCTATCCCAATGGAAATATGTGGTTTTGGAGATAGTGTCAGGTCCGTCATTAGCAATTGTTCTTCATTGAATGAGTATCTATTTGTCACCCATTATTGTTTGTTGTTTGGTCTCGTCGTGTCATTTTTGTTTCTATTGTTCTATTTGGGAATTAATTATTTTAGTTAATGATTATTTAATTAACATATTTGATTTAATGTAATTTTTGTTTAAATATTAGATTGAAATGTTTTTGTTATAGTTTGATTTATTAAACTAAATTAAACAAGTTATTTATTTAAAAAGTGAATGTTAATTTTGTGGAAAGGTATTTTTTTTTTTTTAGACTGCAGGAATCGGGTAGCACGACCCCCTATAAACTGCAGTGCGCCTGGTAAAAATTTTAACGTGACCGGTGGCGCTGGCGCGACACGCCCTCCGGTACCACGGGATGGGGGAGACTAGAACTCGTGACCAGCAAAGCCGCAACGGAATTACTTAGCCAACCGAGCTAGGGCCCTCGCCCCAATTTTGTGGAAAGGTATTTAATTAAATACAAATGTTGAATTAATTGTGCAAATAGTATTTATGTGAAAATTAGATATTCTAAAAGAGTTGTTTTCAACAAGTTATAAATAAATATCTGAAAATGTGATTCGAAGTTAAAAGATAATATCTTAGATATTTATTAGTTAGAACTAATTGATCAATTTTGAATGCATGATTGACAATCAGTTAAGTTTTATAACATTGAGTTAATTGAAATGCATTAAAATATTTTGTGTATGCAAATTTTATACACGACCATTATTCTAAAAGGTTTTTCATGGTAGTTTTCGAAAATAGTATTCTTCTTTATGTTTCTGGTAAAAAAAGAATTGTAGGCAGCAATTTTGAAGGAATTGTGTTTTTTGAAGGATTCAATTAATTGTGGGCTTCTAGATTCAGGCTTAAAACTTCGTTGGATTCAAGCTTTTAAATCAAGTTTTCCTCTTTATTTTGCAATTTCTTGATTAGAAGTTTCTAAAAGTTTTGCTTGAAGCTTGGTTGCACTGGGATACAGTTATTCTTGCTGTGGAAAATAATTTCTTTATCAAACCTGCATAATCACATGTAACAATTAGAGAAATCTGATTATATTCTATTACTATTTTAAAAGAAATTGTTATTTTTTCAATGTCTGGAATCCTATCCATCTCTTATCTTGAATTCAACTTATACAAAACAAATCTCATCTCCATCTATTTTTCTTTTGGTTTGTGACTTAAGTGTTAACCTTGAATCTAGATCATAGTTAATGTATTTGTTTGTCGTCACTCTCTCTCTCTCTTAAGCAAATTTCTCCAGCCACAACTTGAACTAATAGTATTGGCTTATCAACTAAAAAGTTTGATATTCTTTCCTACATCATTTATATTTAACTTAGCACAACCATTAGGGAAAACTATTGGAGAAATTTAATACCTTGGCTTAATATCAAATTGGAATCATCAAGGACATTTTATCATGTAGTTTTCTTGACTATCTTTAGGCGTAAATTCTCTCTTAATTTTTTTTGTTCATTTATTATGATGTCGCCCCTATTTGGATTCATATTTTCCCGGTTTAAAAGCTTAATTTGATTCTATTGCAGCTGCAACAATAGAAGCTAAAATGTTGTCATGATTAAAATAACCTCCCTAATTCCCTACACAACCTATCACAACGGTAGCACTTGAACATGGTAGGGTGTATAGATTTTAATACCCTTTCTAATTCTAATAGCACCTCTTACAGATACAATGCTAGAATATAGAAGGTTGTAGAGGTTTAAATTTCCTCTTTTATTCCTTTGGCAACTAGTCACGTTTGTAACACTTGAAAATAAAATGTTGTAGAGGGTTAAATAATCATCTTGAATCCATTGGCAACCTGTCATAACTGTAGCACTTGGTCATAATAGAAAAAATTCTTGTGCATAGCGTAATCCTCTATACAAGTGCAATAAATTAGAGTATTGGTTTATTTTATGAAATTCTATTGCTCTCTTCCAGTCTAAAAACATATATCTGAGTAGTGGAATTAGCTTACTGTTAAACAATAGAACTCTTGTGCCTATTTTGGGTCACTTTGTATGTTGGTCATCATGCTATGTTCTGGTTTTTAAGTATATTGTTGTATGAAACCAGTAGAACATAATAGATAACTATTAATGCATTATATTTGATTGCATGTTTAAAGTTTTGCTTGTTAGATGTGATCCTCTTCATGGTGCATTCCATATTGCATGTTAAACATATCTATTTTGCATGGTGTAATCTACGGTGTAAGCATTGTAAACTGAAGTTTCAGTTTGTTATAAGAAATTTATTTTGATCTTTTTAAGTCTGGTAAAACATATATTTAAAATGCTTTTGGTGTTCCCACCTTAGTTCTGAGTTCTACATTAAGTTATTGTGGTTATAATCCTTTGTCAATTACATGTTTGTTTTCTTTAAATTTTGATATAGTGTGTAATAATAATGGTTGAAAGATAAAATAATTGTTAAGTGATTCATAATAGTGTATTCTCGTTGTATTGGGTATCTTCGGTTGTAAGTGAGCAATGTGAAGAAACTATATATATATATAATATGTATTCAATTATTTACTTAGATACATATATATGTAGGAGTGAATATAAATTATGATTTAAATTATACAGAAACAAAATAATTACAAATGTGAATATATTTACATCAAAGTAATAGTGGTTAATGTTATTTAATTTTATTATAACATTTTATTTTATTTCAACATTAATGAAAAGATAACACATATTAAATCCATGAAGATTGGATGGTTGTATTTGATGGGTTATGTACATGTTATAATTCGAAAATGTGCATATAATGTTATAGAGTTATGTTTTATTCTTTCAAAGGCTAGGAAGTTAATTCATGATGTAATGAACATTGTTGTTTTGATACTTTCATCTATTTTGGGACTTAGCCATGTAAGATTTATTTGTCACCTTAGTGGTTTTTGAATTGTTCCATGATTGGGCCACGAATGAGATATGTTCTATTATGGTTTTGTATTATACCCATTGGCAATCCTTGATATTTTGATATTGCTTCATGTTTATAGGAAGAGTGGCTTGTGATAGGGGTTGAAACCCTAAGCGGTTACCAGGGCAACTTATTGTAGGGTTTGTAATCCAGTGGAAACCTAACTAATGTAGTAGAGGTTGGGTAGTATATAACATTAATTCAGATAATTGTATGCCTCACCTATCATCTTAATGCTTGTTTAGATTAGAAGGCCTGGAATGGCTTAGTTGCCTATCTTGTCTTCTTGAAAGATGGAACGACTCCACATTATTTTGTATAGGCATCGAGAATCGGTAGAGAGTGCTAGGGTAACTCTTGAGGAGGGTCAGTAGTCTAGGAAGATTCACCAGGGTAACCTATCTCAAATTGTGCGATGACACTCTTTGCCTATTGCATGATTGTGGTCTCTTGTGTAGAGTTACCTTTAGTTGTGTTTTTTCCTTTGGGAGTTTGTTTGTTGTGGTTTTGAAGTCATTATGTCATTATGTGAATGGAATCCAAGTAAATTTTTTATTCTATCTTGTTATTTGATTCTCTTCTGGACCTGACAAATTTGGGTAAATGCAAGAAGATGATTCCATGAAACGTGGAAGTTTTTACGTTAGGCAAAAAAATGAAATCGGCTTGCAAAAAATGGGATACCGCTTTTTAATAAATGAGATCCTATTTTTAAAAAGTGGGATCTTGTTTAGCTTCGGGATCCTGAGCCTAAATTTAAAAAATAGGATCCCGTTTTTTAAAATTTCCATTTTTGGAAAATTTTCAAAACAGGATCCAGTTTTGAAATTTTGAAAAATGGAAAGTTTTCAAAATGGGATCCTATTTTGAAAACTTAGTATTTTTGGAAACTTCAATTTTGAAAAGTTTTTCAAAATGGTATCCCATTTTGAAAACTTCCATTTTTTGGAAACTTTCCATTTTTGGAAACAGGATCCCGTTTTGGAAACTTTTCATTTTTGGAAAATTTCCGTTTTTGGTAATTTTCAAAACGGGATCCCGTTTCATAGAATCATAAAAAATGTTTTTATATTGAACGAGATCCCATTTTTTAAATTACGAATTTTTGGGCGAGTTTTTGGCTTTTTTTTTGGTATGGGAAATGGCTTGGGGACCCGAACCTAGGCTTTGGACCTAGTTTGACCTGCAACTTGAAGGTCCTGTTAATGTCACAAGAAAATAGTGACTTTGGACATATGTCTGAAGACCTATTTTGCAGAATTTTTTTACGAAATTAAAAGCCATTATAGATGAGACAGTGCAAATTCCAAATATGTAATTTTTTTTTTTATAATTTGATTAATTTTTCTATTTTTCTATTTATTTCTAATGAAACTAGTCCATAAACTTGAATTATTAGGTTTTTTTAGTATTTTAATAACTTTTGATTAGCATAACATTTTTTCGAACGGATTGCACGAGAAAAAACTTCAGACAATTCTTTTCAATTTAAAAAAGAATAAAAAAATGATAAGTTTAGGTCATCTTATACATGTCATACATGATTTTTTGAAATGACAAATATGCCTAATAAAAATTTAATAAAAAAAATATATTCAATAAAAAATTACAAAAAATATCGAAAAACAAGCTTCAGTGAGTCACAAATATTTTCCCAAAAGGATTTAGAAAAATATGATAATTTAGGTCAAAAAATGGATGTCATACACATGCATGGTATGGTATAAAAATGTGACTTTTAAATAGTGGTTTTTAGAAACGCCTATTGAAACTCAATTTGTACAATCTGGGTATTGAAATAAATTACATATTTGGAAACTAGACTCTAAGTACTACATTTTATGATTAGTGAATTTTTTGAAGATTCCATCTCTAAGTGCTTCAGATTTTAATGTCAAATGTGTCAAATTCTGAAAACTAGGGAAAACACTTCCACTTTTTGGCCAAAAAGTGGACTCAACTTCTTGCCAGCACCCATTATCTCCTAGCATGGAGGGAGTGGACCTTCGGGGTTCCACGTGGTTGGGAGGAAACCATGCTCTATCCTCCATTGGGTCCTCTTGTAGGTGTTGTGGTGTGTGGATAATTTGTACTTGTAGCAAGTTCATGTTCCTTCATTGTTTATGGACGTGGATGTTAGTTATGATGAAATTATTATCTTCTTTGTATATTTACCTCATGTGTATGAGTGTACTCATTGTATTGACATTATGATGTATTGAGATTTATTATAATCTCACTTGATGTAATTTGGTTATGTAACTTGACTTAATAAAGTTTACGAAATTGGATCATTCATGAATATGATATATCTTTATGTTATGACCTTGATATTTTGATGTGATGTTCCTATTTGTAAATATTTGAGTAACGTCATCTTGGAATCCTAAGAATGTTTGTGTAATTGAATGACTTAAAAAAATAAAATTATTCGATTAATTTGTTACTTTATTCTTTTTTTTAATGGATTCCTTGGTGGCACGTTACACTGTCTATACTTCTCTTCCTCCCAACCTTCCTCTTTTCCTCTGTCAGATCCTGCAACTTCTTCTTCTGTTTATCTTCCTTTCCTTGCCTCATACCTGCACGAGGTAGTAGGGGCTTTTACCACCACTCACCTTCTTCCACCCACCTAATCTACTTCTTCTACAAGACTTCATCTTGTTTGCAACCCAAGTCTTCTGTTGCACAATTATGCTTTCACCTTCAGATGTTGCCACAGGGGCCTTCAAATCCATGCCATCCTTCAGCACAACCTCTACATCTAGTTTCCCAACTCTAGAACTCTTCACTAGACTCATGTTCCTCACTTCCCCTTGCTTATTCTTCAAGGAAGAAAAAGTAAAATTCCATCCATCCTCTATGGTAATTGGATTCCTTCTGCAATCATATATAGCTCCTCTATCAAACTACCAAGGTCTACCCAATAGAACATGGCAAGCACTCATAGAAAAAACATCACACATAACTTCATCTCTAATGAGGCCAATATTAAAGCTCACCCAACACTGTTCTTTCACCTCCTTTACATGATCATCTTGTAACCAACCTATCCTATAAGGACAAGGATGTGGAATCCTCTTCAAACCAAGTTTCTCCACCATCTCCTCTGATACCAAGTTATCAGTACTTCCAGTATCCACAATAACCTTATAGTTCACTTACCTCCTAATTTTCATACATTCCAGAAAAGATTCTTCCTTTGTGAAGTTTCAACCTCTTCCATGCTCTGCCTCATCAAGACTCTCCTAAGCATAAGGGATTCTCCTTGTTATGGTTCTATCCCATCTTTAGTCACCTATTCTTCATGTGCCACACAATTCTTTCTACTAGTTCCTTTACTTTATCCCTCAAGACACTCAAAAGATCGATGTCCAAATTCTCCACACTTGAAACATTTACCCAAGAACTCCCTACTACCATTTCATCTCCTTTGCACCCTCTGATCTGATTCTTTACTCCACTTAGGTCTTGATTCTTCTTCACTTGTCTTCTTCTCCTTCCCTTTGGGATTATTCTGCTATATTTTCTTCACTTTCTCTTCTACCTTAAGAGCATATTGATAGGCATCTTCAACTGTGGAAAACCTTAGTATACTAATCTCATTCTGAATGTTAAATATAAGGCCATTTATATACCTTGCAACCTTCTCCCTATTCATCTCTCGGTGCCCATATCTGATTGTCATCTTGTAGAATTCCTCAATATACTCTTTCACACGCATGTCATTCTGCTTTAGGTTTTGCAACTTCTTGAACAATTCCAACTCATAGTCTTCTAGAATGAACTTAGCCTTCAACCTCACAACCATCTGTCTCCACTGGGTTATTCTTGTTTCACCATTTTCCACTTTTTCCTTCTGCAATTCTTTCCACCATAAGGCAACATGTCCTTTCAGCTTAGTTTGTGCCATACTAACCCTCAATGGGTCTCTAATATTCTCAAGCTCAAAATAGTCTTCCAACTCTCCTATCCAATCTATCAAGTCTTCTGGATTCAATGTACCAGAGAAGTTAGAAACCTCCACCCTATGACTTCTACTTCCTTGTGTCACCGCTCTCAATAGTCTCTCTTCTCCTTCATATGTCAACTCTTTAGCCTCAAGTTATTCTCTAGCTTCTTCATATTCCTCCTTCGGTTAAGGCTTTCTCATCAAACCACCCAAGAGGTTCCACTTCTCATTCCTCATCTCATTTCTAAAGTCTTCCATCATCTACTCCATTCTTCTAGGGTTCATCCTTCTCGGCAACATCTCTTCCCCTGCTTGGTGCAACTACCTGAGCTTAGCAATCTGACTACAAGGTTTCAATTGCCTCTTCCTCAGTGATCTATTGAACACACTTACAACCTACCTCAAATCAGTGATATGTTCACCCCAGGAATACCACAAGGATATTGACCCCATCAATGTTCGCAACCTGTTCTCATCTCAATATTTGCAGGTTCGCAACCAGCTCTGATACCATCTAATGCAACCACGGTCAGAGGGTCCTCCAAGAGAAAAAATTGGACCATGTAGCAAGAGTCACACAATGGAAGAAACACTGAAATTAAAAGCAGATACCAACTCAAACATCAAAAAATTCAATTACAAAAGTTCGACAACACCCGGGCTTATAGATTTGGCTCACAGGCCTGATTACAAAATGCTCATAATACCATCTTCTTACATGCTCTTCTAAATGAGAAAAACTCCTACAATGAGATTCTTTCTTTCTCTAATCTCTAACTCTACTTTTCACTACTCCCTATAATGATCAATGACAATGCTTTATATACATTTGCAACTCTAGAAACATCCGCATTGGCCCAAATATCATTACATTATCCAAGGAAATAAAATGTAGTGTGCACATGAATAATTCAGCCTCAAAATTGAATTACTCCTCAGTGGATGCATAAGATGAACTGTGGACCTAAATTGAGGTCAGGGACACCCCATAAAACATTTTAAATCACACTGACAAGATCTACAAAATACAAAAATGATCCACAAGCAATCAAACTATCTGTTAGATAAGAAAATTATTTTGGTGTTGATTTAAGAACAACCACATAATCTGGAAGCGATAAATTGTTAGAAAATGAACCAATCACACTCAAAATTTGGAATAAGGTAAATGAACACATCCACAATATAAAATTAGATCCACAAGGTCTAGAGAGAAAAAATGAAGAATCACCAGATCTACCAACTTGAACTGAATAGAAACTGAAACAAAGACAAAATGGTATGATTTTATTTTTTTTGGGTGATGCAAGATTGCCATGACCCAAGGATGCTCCTGCATCAAATAATCCCTCACATCTATATGAATGGTTTAGTGGTCGAGTTATTTAGTTGGCTGAAGTAGAAAATATAGCTGTTAGATATATGTTCATTTAGTTTCTATTTTTGCACAAACAATGTTTTGTTTTCCAATCATGTTCTTATGAATAAGATATTCTAGAATAATCTTATTGGATTGTGATATATTGAGTTATACAATGAATATATTTTTAGTTATTCTTATGTTGGATTAGTTTGAGGAGCTAGATTTGAGTTTATCCTGTGGAGACAATCAATTGAGCAAGGGCCACTCAAGGTAACTATTCCCACTTTACTTTTCATACATTTATTTATGTTATAGTAGTTATTTTCATGATTACATTTGTATTATCATATTCTTCATGTGGTGAATGTGAATAAAATCATGAGTAAGATCTTGTCCTATATTCATGCTTTAATTTTTTCCATGCATTTTCCTTTGAAGTGAGTCAAATTAGTTAATTTAGCAATATTGGTTAGTTACAAAATTCATTTCTTTATAGTGAACTAGTCAGTCTTTGGCTATAAGTACCCATAGTAATATCTTCAACATTACTTCTTTTCACTATTATGTAATTTATGATTTCCATCATGTGTAAACACCTGTGCTAGGATGATATAGGCAGTGAAGAGTCTTTCAAAGGTTTAGTGGAGTGTCCATTTAGGACCCCCTCTAAATTATGTGTTTGACACCAATTTTACTGAACATTACTGGGCCTCTACAACTTATAAGAAGGCTCACTACCCTATATCATGATACAAAAATGACTTGTAGCACTGAAGTAACAACCAAACCTAGGAGCAAGATATAGAGGACTTGATGAGATACACTATCTCAAAGCAGGCTACAAAATATTTATAAGGGAAGTACAAATATTACTAACACAACTCTCTGTTGATTGAGGTATTGAAGCTCACTTAATATTTCCTTTCACAATGTTTAGCACCATATTTGTAGGATATTCAATTATCTTGCACACACAATTTTTTGCACTTTTACACTTCTCCTTATTGCATACAAAATGATCTTGCATTTATATCCATTGCAACACTTTAACTCTTCAATTAGATCATCCAAGAAGAGAATAAACAATGATTTCAACTGATTAACCACCAAAGAATAATGTGATCCTATCTTAAGAATAGAGAAAAAAAAAAAAAATCTTAAAGCTTCTTTCAATGTGATCCAAAATGATTTACATGCAAGTGCACATCAACCTAAGTGAGCATCAAGGAAACGTATGGATGTGGCATTGAATCACATAACCAATTGTCCCATAAATACTCTTTCAAATGATTTTACTTGACACAATCCTAAATAGGATAGGTCAACACCTTAATCTATCATGAAACATATTCCATTTCTAGCATAGCCACTCGAGCACATGGACCAATCAATGGAACAAGCCTTGTTGGCTAGATATTCATAAAAACTCAGAAAACCAACTCAAGACACAATGTGGCACTAAAGTAGCCAATTAGAAACATGTGGATCACATAGGGATGTTCCTTGAACATCTAACATCACTTATGTACTCTTCTTTCATACTGCCATGCCATCAAAAACCAATGCAAACAAAACAAGTATAGAGAATTCTATCTAGGAAACACAAAATACATAACCAGATTAGAACTGAGACATTGCATAAACATTGTGAGTACATTCACCAATCCGTAGTAGTAGAGACCTCAATGCAGGGAAATGCAGAGTATTTTTTGCACCAGTCTAGGCAACTAGCAACACTACCAACCTTCTGCAATTCACAAGAATCTCTTCAGCAACATAGTTGAACTGAAAATATAGAAGTGTAATATATGCAGAGCACTAACATTTAATACCAAACCACAAGACCATAACTTCAATAGTGGAGGAATGTGGATCATTCTCTAGAATAGAATTCAATGTAGCTTCCTGAACCAAAAGAATTTACGGAGACTAGAACTTCCTTCCAACAACACATATTACCAGGAACATCAGGAGAGAGCATGAGACATATAATAGACATTCATAAATATCTTTCCAACATTATTCATGCTTCAAATCCTCATATTAATGCTTTTGTTGGAACTCTCAAATTTTTGCAAATTTGAAGTGCCCATTTCAAATTTTTGCCTCTGCACTTTCAAAAGTGCACCTGATAAATCTGCCTGAGTTACCCACTTTGGAGGGTCATATTTGGAAGCTAGTTCATTGTCAAGAAAAACCCATTTGCAAGCCCACTCATGTGTCTTATGTGAGTATGAATTTCAATTTTCAGCTTCCCACGATGAGTTTTGTTAGGGTTTTGAAAAGTGAAGTTGAAGGGTTTTGACACTTTTCTGTTGTTTGCAAGCTTTCTGTTTTGCAAAGTAGCCTCCCGTTTGAGCTTGTATTTTGAACCAGATGACTGTCAAGTCAAAATGATTGTTGTTTTGCATTCTCCATACCAAAGTGAACTCCCATGTCAGTTTTCAAGGCATCGTGAGCTGATTTTCTATTTTAACATATCAAAACCAAATACAATTTCTCCTATTTTGAAACTACATTTCCATAAACCTTTCTGAGAGGTCAACTTTGACCGTCAATATCTTTTGATGGGTGATGATTTAAGCCAAGCCATTTTGTACACGTGTTCACTGTGCCAAAATGAGCTAGTGTGTCTAGTGGCAACTCACCAGGAGTTGATTTGACATTTTTGCAACGAGATGATCTCGTGAGTTTCAATTGATTTTGAATAGGCTATTGTTGTAGAAAGTTCAAGTGAGCAACTTTGAAAGCAAATATCTTTCACCTTGTGACTCCTTTGGTTGAGCCATTTTTTGCATTGTATTCTATGGACCAATGTCTGCATGCTTGCAAGCTTTTATGTCTCGAGGAGGTTGTTTGCTTAGTTTTCAAAGCCAATTTTGGTGCCCACTTGGCCAGTTTTGCAAATTTTGCAAATATGTCAAAAAGTGAGTTTAAATGGAAACCTAGTTCATTTCCCCCAATTCTAGATGCATTTATAAGTTGTATCAACTCAATCTGAGTGTAAAGTTGTTTCAAAATGAAAAAAAAATTAGTCGGGCCACATGGGGCTTGACATGCTTTGCATAGTTATGAGGTTGAAATGTTTGCTTTTGATTATGAGAGCATTGGTGAAAAGGAAGATCAAAGCCATTATTCAGTTGGAAATGGAAATGCTTCAAATGTTCATATTGGCACAATGAAGAACATTATTGACTATGTTCTATGGAAGGGGTGACCAAAAACCTTTTGGCATTGGGCTATATTGTAAATTTGCAATGCTTGCTCTTGAAAGTATTCCAAATGAAGTTTGATGATGAAATTCTTGAGTACATTAATGGAAACGAGCATGCTTCTAAAAGTGAACTCTTCTAGTTTGTTTGTCATGATAATATTTTGGCCATTGAACAAATTTGAATAATGCCAATTAGGGATTAAGGAGGTTGTTGGATGTAAATAAATTGTGTAACCATTTTGAGGCCCACGGGGAATAACCCAAAGAAAAATTAGTTGAGATATGGATGTCCATCAAGGCATAATGGAGAGAGAAATTTTTCCCAATGACTAAGTTGTAGGTATTTGGAAGTATAGGGGAAGCTTGAAAGCAATGAAATGATGGCACAAGAGCAAGTGTGGACTGTGGCTTGTGGAAGGAGGGAACAATGCAGCTATGGTGAGTGTATGGGTTTGAAGAAAATACCAAAACAAATGTTATTCCATGGAATGCCATATTGGCTAGAAACACACTAAATGAAGGTATTGAAAATCCTTTAGAAACTTGTAAGATAATGCAGATTGCACTAAATGGGACACCATCAGGAATGATACGCCAGCATAGCATGCTAAAATAGATTTGTGGAAAGCCTTCAGCACACATGATACAAAATGATTGTTATAAACAAAACTCAGAAACTTTTAAGCAAGTGTAATATAGCTTGGAGGAGTCAAGGGACACTATTACTATCTAAAGGAGTCTGATGAAATAAGGGATTAATCCACAACCTATGGTGCTAGCAATAGGACATGAATGAAGGAAGGAAAGGCATAAAAAATGCACACAGCGGGTTTGCTGAAAGTTCCTTAGAAACTTTCAAGTATTGTAAACACCCTTCATAGCTCACGCCAGAGGAGAATGAAATGGGAGGCCATAAGATTCGATATGCATAAAATGTATTTATTGAAAATCTCTAAAACTTAAAAGAAAATGCCATTTCTCCCACACCATAGAGAAGAATCATGTGTTGCAACTACCACACTATATTAGGGGGGATTAAAAAGAACCGAGCATAAGGAAATCAAGGTATGTGCCCCACTAGAGCATTAAGAAAAATGTGACCATTCCCCAAAGCATTGTACACAGAATGGAGTCATCATTCCAAGTTGGAAGGGGTTGATTGATTTGTTCAAAAGAAATAATGGGATTCAAGAGGCTGATGGATGCAAATTCCATGCTAAATACAATACACAAAATGATCTGTTAAAATGCTTCAACATTTTCAAGCAAGTGTAGTTTGCAAATGTAATGAGGAATAAGAAAGTGCATGCTGCCATTGCTAAGAGTTGCAAGCAGAGCAAATGAAGATACAGTGGAAGAGATTAGGGAAAACCAAAGGAGACAAAGGGAGATCAACAACAAAGGATGAAGCATTGGCTGTAGCATGATCTAGGCCCTTCCCCTCTAGTTCACGGCCAGAAGGTGCACACTCGTTAAAACCCGTGAGTTGGTGAAATTGTGCCACGTGGAAGGTGGGTCCCTCGAAGGAATTTGGCACACAGATAAGTTTTTCAATAAAGCACCATAATTTTATAAAGGCCTGATGAAATATTTTAAGACTAAGTTTTGGTGATTAAAGGGGTCCGATGACTTGAATTTCTAAAGGAGTTTTCATTTGCTTTAAAAGGAAATAATTTAGAAGTTATAACATTTGATGAAATGTTTAAAATGCCCGCATTTTAAATGCAAGGTGAAAATTAAAGAGGAGACATAAGGTAATATGTTTGGCTCGTGAAAGTAAAATAGGTAAAATGTGAGATGAATTTTAAAAGGTACTTTTGGCCAATATTTTAAATGAATCATTTAAAATTCTTTGTAGCACATGAAAGTGGGTGTAGGTTTTAAATGGGAGATTTAAAACATTAAATTCAAAGGTGAATATTTTTTGTAGCTGGATAATAATTTCTAAATATTACCAAGGGTCCCTTTATAAGGTTGGAAAGCTTTATTTGATGGGAATAAACATAAAGTGAATTTATTCACTTTGAAGACAAAGATTATGTGTTGGGCACATAAATGAGAATAATTTTAATACAAGAAATAAAGGTGCAGTTGTAGCAAGAAAAAAATAAAAATATTTTCATGGGAGAACAAAGTGAGGTATTTTTCACATAGCAGAGTGATGGAGTGAATTTGCTCACATGGAAAAATTTTCTGTTAAAAATTGACAGAAAAATTGAGAGGCAAAATAAGTTTGTTGCAGAGAGAGGAGAGAGGCTTTGCTTGTTGCAAATCAATGGTGGATGAAGATTCCAGATGGCCTCTTTAGATTGTTTTTCTAGCTTCTTCTATTCCTTCTTATTCTCATTCTTCTCTCATTGAAAAGGATTTTGGGTTCCAATATTCTGAAAGCTCTGGGAAGATTGTAAAGCTAGGATGAAATATGACTGAGTCACTAATCTGAAAGTGTCTTTGTTTTGAATTGTGCTTCTATGTTTATTTTATCTGATAATTGTCTCCATGATTGAACTGTAATGCTCTTTTGGATTCAATAATAAAATTTTCTGAGTCTTTTCATGCACATTTGCTACATTTGAGTTATATCTATTGTTGCCTTTTGTTCTGTGAATGATGTAATTGATTTAATGAAGCACAAGCTACATTTATTATTGCCTATTGTTCAAGGGATAGTGTAATTATTTCAACAAATGTGACATGAGTGTTATGTTTTAGGTGGATTTGTAACCAAAATTACCAAATGTAGCTTCAGTGATCTTGTTGTTATAATGTGATAACAATTGCAAAGGTCTTCAGAACATGTTTAACACTATAGGATGAAGGGTTGGTTATATGACTCCATAGCCCATTTCATGGCATTGGTCCATTATCATGCTTTTGTTGTTTTTCAATTTGGTCCTAATTCTTTAAATCATAAATCATTTTGAATATGTATTCTGAGTTATGTGTTTGTCTTGTTCTCCATGCTAGTTTTTGAAATTCATTCAATGTCTTAGCCAATATTGAGTGATATTTTATGTTTCTCAGCATAATTTTGTGAGAATAATATTTTTTAAGCAATATCCTAGTAATTGTGTGTTTGAATCTTTAGATGTTGCTAAAGAGTCACCCCCTAGGTCCTCCAGAGCTTGAAGTGTAGGGGAAATGTGTTCTAATTCCATTTCCTATCAGTTGGCCAAATCTCCCATTGAATCTAATCATTAGAAAGTGGCTAGTTGATGAGGGTGCAACCCGAGACATCGAAATTTATGCACAAAACCAGAGAATAATTTTATTATTCAAAAAATTAAATTCTTACATGTAGAGGATCACAAATCCTCAAGCTTTGCAATACATGCAAGCTACAGAAAATTACAGTCATTATTGAATCCCCTTTCGCAACGTGCAAATTCTTTTTCCCCAAAAAGCTACAAAAATTAGAAAATCCGCCCCATTAATGGCTCCTTTTCCATTTTGGAGCCAAAAAAATTTTGAATTATCATATTTTGGCAGGTTGGCCCCACTTGTAAATTACAATTTGAAATTCAAAATTTAAAATATCATTCAAAAATTAGCATATTTTGAAAATGTACCAACTTCCGGGAGTCATAACTTTTAATCCAAGACTCCATTTTTTGAACTGTTTGAACTGTCAGAAAGGTATCAAAATCAAGAACGTGCTGGAAATATGCTACGCTAACTTTGACAAGTTTTTGGGCAATTTAGTGCCTCAAACCTGATCTGGAAGTTTTTCAAGTGCATTTCTGGGAGACTGAAACTGCAATATCTTTCAAACCGGGAATGCTCTTGGCCCAATTCTTTTTCCAATCTTCTTATTTTTCTATTATGAATCCTCCCCATATAATTTTTGTCTTCAAACACCTTCAAATTATAATACCTAATAAAATAGCAGTTGACTAGAAAAAGTAGAAAAACAAATCTGATAGTGGGGATTTACATTATGACGAAAAGGGTATCCAGAAATGCAAATAAATCTACAAAAGGCTAACCAAAGGAAACATAAATGGAATGCATTTTTTTGGGTGATGCAAGATTTCTCTTACACCACTAGATGCTCCTACATCAGACACCGAGGGTAATTTGAGAAGTGACCCCATCACATCTCAGATGGTTGAGGAAAACCCAAATGGTCAACCTCTGCCTTAGACAGCCAAGATGAGTCTTCCAAAGGCCTTCCTCTCCACTTCACCAGATATTCTTCATATTGCCTATTTTTGGTACTCCTTCCCACACGACTATCCAGGATTGCTTCCTTCAATCTCCTCCTTCTCTAAAGTAGATGCTGGAATGCCACACTATTCTATTGTTGGTACTTCCTCTGTGCCACCTTCATAATACTTTGTCAAATCTAAAATGTTGAACATAGGAGAAATGTTGACTCCATCTAGCAACTCTACCTCATATGCGTTCCCTGAATCATACCTCTTTAAAAAAATTTAGGGACCAAACTTCTTCATCTTCAATTTGTTATAGGTTCCCACTGGAAACCTTTATTTCCTTAAGTGGACCATCACTTCATCACCTACCTAAAACTTCTTATTCCTCCTCTTTTGATCTACCTTAGCCTTATACTGCATATTCATCTTATTAATATGTTCTCTTACCTCTTCATGTACATTCTTGATGTGCTCTACAAAGTCTTCGACTTCGGCACTAGTCTTCTTCTCTTGGTCCATCTTCCTCAATTCTAGAGTAGTTTTGGGACTACCTCCATACACAATTTGGAATGGTGATCTTCTTGTACTCCTATTGACATAATTGTTGTAATGAAATTTTGTCTTGGGTAAGATCAGGTCCCATCCCTTGGGTTTATCTCCTACCAAACATCTTAGTAGGTTACTCAGACTTTTGTTCACAACCTTAGTCTACCCATTAGTCTGTGGATGGTGTACAGAACTGAACTTTAACTCTGTCTTCAAATTTTTCCACAAGATCGTCCAAAAGTATCCCACAAACTTGGTATCATTATTTGAGACTATACTCTTTGGTAGACCATGTAGCCTCACCACCTCTCTGAAGAACAAGTCAACAATGTGGATTTCATCATGGGTCTTCCAGCATGGAGTGAAATGCACCATCTTTGAAAATCTATCAACTACCACAAACACTGAATCGTTCCCTCTCTACATCCTTGGAAAACCAAGAACAAAGCCCATACTTATATCTTCCCAAGGCCTCTCTGGTATAGGTAAGGGTTGATGCAACCCTATATTTTGGCTCACTCCCTTAGCCATTTGACACACCGTGCAACTCTGCACAAACTTCTTCACATCTTGTGACAATTGAGGCCAATAATAATGCTCACTGATAATGGCAATAGTCTTATCCCAACAAAAATTTCTTGCCATTCCTCCACTATGCTTCTCCTTTATCAGGCTCTCCCTCATGGAACTCCTCAGGATACACAATTGAATTCCTTTAAATAACATGCCATCCTAAATTATGAAATCTAACCACCTTGTCCTATCAACTATAGCAGGCTCCTTGCAAGGTTTTCAAGCCTCTACAAAATTAGGATCCTCAGGGTATAATGTCTTGAGTTCATTGAACCCAACCACTTCAATCTACATCTCATTCAACAACGTTTTCCTCCTATTTAAGGCATTTGCAACACTATTCGGTCTCTCACTCCTATGTTTTAAAACAAAGGTATAGCTCTATAAAAATTCTACCCATTTCATATGCCTCTGATTTAATTTTCCCTGACTATTCAGGTACTATAATGCTTGATGATCAGTAAACAAAACAAACTCCTTTGACAATAGATAATGTCTCCATTTCTTTAATGCTTGAACTATTGCATAAAATTCTTGATCATATACAAAGTACTTTCTCTTTGCATCATTTAACTTTTCACTAAAGTAGGCAATGGTCTTACCTTCTTGGCTCAACACTGCTCCAATGGCACAACCATTGGCATCACAATCCACCTGAAACACCTTATTGAAATCTGGAAGGGCTAAAACTAGTTTCTCTGTTGTTAGTGTAATTAATATTTAATTACACTTGCATAAGTTTACTTAGGTAATATTTTAATTCCTAGGTTAATTATTGTTATCCTTATCTTGTTGAGCTATCTTTTTGCTCAAGATAAGATTAGGGTTATACATACTTTGCTTTTATAAAGTAAATCATCTCATGTAATTATAAATTCCTGAATAATAATATTTTGCACATCTTCTTGCAAAGCTCTTGTTTTTTCTATTTTTCTCTTCCATGGAAGGTTTTTTGGTTTGCATGTCTGATCTTGGTTCTAACATGGTATCAGAGCCTTGATTTGCATCCCCTTCTCATATTTTTGAGAAAATCATTGCAGAGTTTGTTCGATATTTGTCAATGGTTTTATGCCTTGAGTTCATCTATGCATCATCTTGGATCAGATCAGACTTCACCATTGGATTCAAACCATTGGAAAAATTCAGGATTGACTTTTATTTTGTAGATTTTGGTCATTGTTTTCCAAATCCATGAGGGTTTCAAGCTCGGTGATTTTTTGCAAGCTCTAGGGGTAGCCAATTTTTTTGAAGCATTTTGGGCACAAATAGAGATCACCATTGCGTTCGCATCAACCAAAAACCCTAAGATCACCTTTCATTTCATCAATTTTAGATAAGTTGGTTTGGAAGGAAAAAAATTTTGCCAAGGAGGTCGTACAACCTCCACAACACGCAAACCAAGGCACGAAAATAAAAAAAATAAAAAAATGTGTCGATGCCTGTAGTTAAAAACCTTTCAGCCACCCGATGGCCACTAGGTGACCATCGGTGCGCCACCACTTCCAGCCTCCACCACCACATGACCATCGGCCATCCTAGCCCTCGCAGGCTCCTCTAGTGGCGTTGTCGGTCATGTGGAGGACCAAGCGCCTAACACCCAACCCCTGAGTGCTCAGCGAACACCAGTTGTAGTCCTATTGAGGACCAGGGGCTTTGCCCCCAACACCTACCCACTAGCCCTCGGTCATGCACAGGACTAGGGGCTGACTTTTTTTTAGCCCCCTGGGGGCCTTGTAGGCCTTATTGGGCCTTTTGGAGCAACTTTCACTAAATTGGGTGTACTTTTTGTGTATGGTGTCCATTTTTTGCAAATGAGATATCATTAGAAAGAAGATTTTGACACTGATCAAGTCATGAAGGTGGTTTTACCATATTTTTCACTAGTTGTATTTTTCAGGTCCTTGAACTTAGATGATTTTTTTGCTTAAGAGGGCATATCTTTTGACTCGGTGATCCTTTTTTTGCCATTCTTGCAGCGTTGGAAAGCTGGTTTAGTCCTCTACATAGATCTGAGGTATATTTTTATTTTATGTTTATGCATGTTTAGCATTATAACCTTTTACAATCATTGGTTTATTGTAATAAATTAACTAATATAAAGTTCCATTAGGGGGGTTTCTTGCATAATAATATGATTAGAGTGTGCATGCACTTTGATCACATCTTGATTTGTTGAAAGATCACATGGGTTATATCTGGTTTTTTAGTTTCTTTTGGCCACATCTTGCTTTAGCTTGACACATATTAGATTCACATCAATTCACACTTCAAATTGGGAGTTTATGGTTATTGATTCGCATTGGTTCAGATCCATCTCAGTTTGAGGGCCATGTTTTTATGGTTAATGTTCAGAGTCTTTATGGTACTTGTTACCATGGAAGAGTTTTAGTCTTAGTTTGGTATTGGAATCAAGATAAATGGTTTCTAGATTCTAGGGTTGTTCTAGTTTGTGAGTTTTCTAGTGTTTCATGGCATTGGGTCTCCTGTTGCATTATTATGATTTCACCTGAGTCCTTCAGTGACTCTCATTTGGTTTCTTATAGATCATAGAATTATCTTTCCTTGCTTTCCATATTACGGTTCCAGTGTTACTCCATAGTGTTCTTCCAATGCTTCTTTGCATCAGTCATCTCATTGTAGCGGGGTATTGTCCCATTGGGTTTTCCTTCACCTCATTATCGCATTTGTACATGGGTACTTGATCAGGCCTTGTTGTTGGGACCCATTCATGTGCTTTCTTACATTCATCTTAGTTTTAGGTGCATGCTTTTTTAGTCTCCCTATGTTGCACTTATGGGGGGGTGTTAGTGTAATTAATATTTAATTACACTTGCATAAGTTTACTTAGGTAATATTTTAATTCCTAGGTTAATTATTGTCATCCTTATCTTGTTGAGCTATCTTGTTGCTCAAGATAAGATTAGGGTTATCATACTTTTCTTTTATAAAGAAAATCATCTCATGTAATTATAAATTCCTGAATAATAATATTTTGCACATATTCTTGCAAAGCTCTTTCTTTTTTTTGTTTTTCTCTTATGTGGAAGGCTTTTTGGTTTGCATGCTTGATCTTGGTTTCTAACATCCATCACTTTCTACTTCAATAGATCAAAAATCTTCGCTGCTCCAGTGCTCCACTTGAACTCTTTTCTATCCCCTCTCATTGTTTCAATCAGGGGTGCACAAATACTACTAAAGTTTCTAATGAACTTTATGTAAAAACTAGCCAAACCATGGAAAGATCTCACCTCACTACCAATTCTTGGGGTAGGCCATTCCAGAATAGTCTTCACCTTCTCTGGGTCCCTCTTGAGACCTACCAAGACAACAAACCCCAAGTACACTAACTCCTTCACAAAACTACACTTCTTTAGATTAATCAACAATTTCTCTTCTCTCAACTTTTCAAAGACTACAAATATGCGTCAAATGCTCACCCAGGGACTTACTGAATATCAAAATATCATTTAAGTACACAATAACAAAATTCCCTATAAAATCTTTCAATACCTTGTTCATGAGCCACATGAATGTGCTTGATGCATTGGTTAGCCCAAAGGGCATGACTAATCACTTGTACAGGCCCTCTTTGGTCTTGAAGGCGGTCTTCCATTCATCTCCCTCCCGAATCTAGATCTAGTGATATCCGCTCTTCATGTTCTAGTTTTTTTCCAATCTTGATCCTCGTCTTTTCTTCTTCATCCTTTTTCCTCATCATGTCATTTCCTTTTTGGTTGTCATTATTCATTTTCATTTTTTGTGTTAGTTTCTAGGTCATGTTGTTTGCTTTTCATTTACGTGTTGTGCCATCTGGTCTTGGTGTCATCTTCATCCTTTTCTTTTTTTTTCCTCATTGAGTCTCATAAAATTAAAAAAAATACAAAAATACAAAAAATCAAAAGATTTAAAAACCAAGAAAAATTAAAAATTAAAAAAAATCAAAAATTAAAATATGAAAAAAATTAAAAGTTAGATAATCAAAATAAAATAAATCCTTTAAAAAAAAAAGTTTAAAATTTAAAAGGAATTTAAAAGATTTGAAAAGTTCTAAGAGATTTTAAAATTTAATAGATAAATATTTTGTAAGTTATAAAAAAAGATTTAGAAAAATCATAAAAAATTGAAAAATATTAAAAAGAAATAAAAAAGAAATAAATTTAAAAAATAGACAAAAATAAATGTTCATGTTCTAGGTGCAGACTCGAAGCCGACCCCACCAATACTAAGAGCTTGGGAAGATGAAATACAATGGTATTTTGGGAATATGAATCACCGAAAAACCATTAGAAGGATCCTCCAAACGTTCAAAGTCAAGGTGCACTTTTGATCCCCAACTCTGCAAGGTAGGAAATGGGTGAAATGGATTTGTTGAAGTTTCAAAAAAATACACACACAATGTGAAAGAGAAAATGAGGCATGTGGAATGTTTGACAGAATTCTTCAAAGAAACATCCCAATACAATGAGGATTACAAGATATGCATAAAACGATTTGTTGAACTAGTAATATAAACTTTCACGCAAAGCAAAATGTCACGATGCTAGGAAAAGGCCATGAAAAGGTAGATATATTGAAAGGCTTTAGTGATTTTCAAGTGACATGAACATAAATGCAAAATATGGAAGCAAAGAAGAGGTGGTTAAATCATTTGATTGAATGCCTTAAGGAGGAAACATATTGTGTGCGAGTGAATTTGACCTACCTAAAGTGCAAAAAACTAACTAATGCAAAAGATAAAAAGCACAAGACAAACACTCAAGATTGAGAATACAATGAACTCAAACAAAATACAAGAGACTATGGAACCTTTTACCTTATTGAGTTGATTGCTTAGTTTTCCAAATTGATCATTTGAATATGTGCTTCTTTGATGGAAAAACAACATAAAACCTAGCTCTAAATGATCATGAGGTGATGAAGAATGCAATGGTGATTGTGGGTAGTTGAATGGATGCAAGGTGTGAGATCCAATGGTGCAACAATGGTGGATGAGTGTTTGGTTGCTTGAGTGCTAAGGCTGATTACAATACTGATTGATTGCAAATGAGGGAAAATTCTTCCATTTTAGGGAAAGTTCCTCTAAACAATGGAGGGTCAGGATTGAGCCACAATGGACAAGATCAAGGGCTAGGGTGAGTTGAGAACTCACAAGCCCTCACATATTGACATGTGGTAGGTGAGGTGTCAAGGGGAGATAAGGTGGAGGTACTACATAGTACCTTGGAATTTGGACATGATCTCCTCATAAAGGAGGTCCTTGTCCTCCTGTGGGTGATGGGATATGTGAGGAATTAAAAATTCCTCAAATATCCACATGGGGATGAGAGAAAGAATTAAAAAATTCTTTCAAATTCCTAGGGGGATTAAATGTGAATTAAAAATTCACATGGGGAAGGGGTTTCCTTCTCCAAAAGGAGAAAGCATTAAATGAAGTTGACTTTGGACATATGTCATAAATGGCATGGGGATTAGGTTGACCTAATCAAGTGATTAAGGTTGTGCAAACATGGGATTAGGAAAGTTAATAAAGAACTAAGGGCAAGTGGGGGATTATGGAGGATGTGACCCTAATTATGATTAGGGGTGTGCACATCCTAATCATAGATTAATTAAATAAATTTGGAATAGAGAAGATTATGGAGGATGGGACAAGAAGAGAGAAAAAAAAGAATTTAAAAATTGATTTAAATTCATAAAGGAAAAATGACTAAATTAAATAAATTAGAGTATTTATTTAATTTAGAGAGGAAAGGGGATAAGGTATATAATTAATTTAATATTAAATACCTTTGGGATATTAGAATAAGGGTGATATTAATTAAATAGTGGACTATTTAATTAGTGCAGATGAACAATGTGAGATGAAGGGATAAAAGGGGATGAATTTGACCATATGGAGGTGGTCAAATTCATATGTCTACATTTTTCCCCTCTTTGAAATATTGTTAGAAAAATAGTGTTTCAAAGAAAAATAAAATGTAGATGACTCAATAAAAGAAAGGATTGCAAGACAATTCCCTAGTGTCACAGAGAAAACTGAGTGTAGGAAAAGTTGTGTAGGCTATCTAATCATAGAAAATGAAGGAGAATTCCCAAGTGATGTAGGGAATTGGATAGGATGGAAGAATGGAGGAAAATGATAGGGTATTCCCCCTCGAGAAGGTAGATGGGGAAGAAAAGGGGGCCTCACGTGACTTCTCAATATGGGGAAATAGAGGGCACCATATGGTAGAGCACAAAAAACCATGAAGAATGCATTTTGAACAGAGGAAAATAGATAAACGAGGTGTGAATGGTAGCCCACGGAAGAAAAATGAGGGAAATAAATTAATAAGAGGTTAAATAAAGGGTAAAAATTACCCAAAACTTAAAAGGCTAAATAGGTGTAAAAGTTGAAAATTATAAATAGTAAATTGAAAAATTACTATTTATCATTTGCACCCTTGGCAGCTAACTAGGCAAGAGAGAGAGAGAGAGAGAGAAATAGTGAAGAGGATGGCTAACAGGTCAAGCAAGGATGAGGGATTAATGGATGACAAGCTCATCAACCGAAGTAAGGAGGTGTGTCAGTTCTATTATTACCGAGAAGTGCCATGCCAAGTAGGATTTGAAATCCTGCTTTATAATTTAATTTAAATTTTTAGGCATAATTTAATCGAGGATTTAGGTAGATTTAAGGTGCGGTTTCACCACGAATGGGTGCATTCACCCATCCAAAAGGAAAATTCACCCATCCATAAGGATGGGAGAAGAAAGGGGAAAGGATGTGCTACTCAGGGGCATAAACACTGAGGGAGGGGCAATTTTGAAATTGTCTCTCCACAAAAAGGGGCAAAAATTACAAACAATGGGGCAAAATTTCCTAGGAGGGGGAATTGCGAAATTTCCTCTTTGAGCAGAAAGGCAGGGTCGTACAACGCATGGGGTTGATGCATTGGGGATAGAAAAATTTGAATTTTCCAAAACTGCAAAAGGGGTGAAATCGATTTTACCCAAAAGGATAAACAGGCAGATGCAAATCTGCCCATCAGAGGAAAAAGGTGAGGGCATATTCGCCACTTGAGAAAAAAATATGTAGGGGAAAAAATGAAATCACCCCTCAAGGAGAAAAGGTGAAGGTGACTTCATCTCTTACAGAAAAATGGGTGAATATGCGCCTAGACTAGGAAAGGGAAGATTCACTAGAATGACGGGTGAATTCACTGAAAAATGAAAAAGGGGCAAGTGCATTGTCTAGATGGGTGAACATGCTAGGAAAGGGAGAAGGGTGAATTTTCCTTACACAAAGGTGAATTCGCCAAGCCCGGGGTAGGGATGAAAAGGACAGACACTAAATGAAATATGAGGAAAGACTGACAAATTGTTCAGCATGGATGCAGAGTTTTGAGTCATTGAGAATGCAGGAGAGGCTTTCAATAGTCCTAGAGGTGACACATGGGGCGATGATGGCCCATGACCATGGATCACTAGCACAAGCTGGACTACTACACATGTTGGGATATCCTAACATTAGAGTGCATCGAGCACTCCTAAAAGAGCTTGGAGACATTGACATTCCATCTCTCGACAAGGGAGATGATCGTGACATTGGAGGATGTTTGGAGGATTTAATGGCTACCCATCAGAGGGCATCTGATTAGCTAGGCTCATACCCAACCATAGGAGAGTTTTCCAGTAATGTTTGGACCAGTGGAGCTACCGACCCAGGGGAGTGAGCTTGATCTGGATGCCTACCTGGGACTACATGTACTTGCTCTACCATTATACCTATGTGGATTGATTAGTGGGATCTTGTTGCTAGACAAGAGTGGATGCTTCTACAACCTCAAGATTATTGAGGTTGTCAGACACATTATTGAGAGGAGAGAGGGGGAGTGTGCATACTAGCACAACTTTAAAGGGACATGCACGTCATCTGCTATAGATGGTTCGTGAGCATCACACATGTGACAACAATATAGGTGTGTGAATGGGAGCACATTAGTGTGGCCAAGCTAGATATTTTGACTATAGGGGTTAGAGATAAGACACTACTAGTAGCGTACTAGTGGGGGACTTAGTATGGGTTCAGATTGCATTATCAGTTGATCGGGGATTTTGAGGGATGGTGGTAGATACTTGAGGATGTCACATGGAGACAATACCTAGCACGATGCTTCCATGGCTAGAGAGATGATGTTAGGAAGCATAGAGAATACTTCTTTTTAGTCTATTATTTGAGTAGACAAGATCCATTTATTGTTGAGCTCCATAGACTGGACAGGGTCACACGATAATTTGGGATTCACTAGGACATCCTTGTAGGGTTGTAGAGATTTTAAAGGATTACTTGGGAGCTGATAGCACTATGGGGTGAGCCTATTATAGATGATTATGCATGGGTGATGTGGGATCTAGTCCCACTAATAGAGTACCCCTAGAGAGGTGGGCCACTGGATGCAGGGACGATGGTTCGCTATTCAGCATGGTGGGCAGAGGGGTGGTCAAGGTGGATAACCATCGTACAGCTAATTGTGGGAGCCCTGGGATATGGCTCAAATGTTTAAAGGAGATTAGGAGCTCAGCAGAGGAGGAGGAGAGGGGGTTGACAGAGGAGAGGAGGTGATGGAGATGCAGAGATGGAGGAGGCTAGAGGAGAGGGAGAGGTGAGATCAGAGGGGCATGTGATACAGGTAGACACTCTAGATATACATCCCTTGGTGATAGTTCCTTATGTGTCACCACCACCCGAGGATCCTATAGTACTGCTTACAAGGGCCATGACCCAACTGAGTATTGCAGAGCATAGACTTAGGGATTATGAGGAGGATAGGGGCATATTCTAGGAAGAGTCATACAAGCTACAAAGGGAGTAAGACATGGACTATGCAGCCCTAGTAGAGGAGGCATCATAGAATGTATGGGAGGCCCACACTTATAGATATTACCTCAGGATGCATATAGATGAGATGTAGAGGGGGATAGATGAGTTGAGGAGAGAGATGGATGAGTTGAAGAGGGAGTGAGATGAGCTCTAGGATAGGGTAGAGTGTGTAGAGATTACCATGGAGGATGTAGGGGTGGTGCTAGAGAGAGTAGAGGTAGTAGAGGCATAGGTGTGAGCCTAGAAAGGTGAGAGAGATGTGTGATGCAAAGTCACAGTGAAGAATAATCAGAACAATTCCAATTTCAATCCAAAACAATGAACTCTTCCTTGGAACACCTTCAATTTGCCAAGCATCAACTCACCCTCAAGGATTCTTATTTCTCCAATCTGCAAAACAACTAAAATTCTCCACCAAGACTCTAACAAAGTCTCTCAACATATCTCTGATGAAAATTGAGCCATTTAAATTCAATCTCAAAGTCAGATTCAGTACAACCTTCAAAACTCACCTTTTAACACTAACACTCCTTATAGTACAAGGAAACCAGTTTTTCAGTCTTTTGTACAAATCCTTCCAAACCCCTTGAGAAATAATACATGGAATGAAGGACCCTTTTTAGGTTTATTTGACATATCTAAGAACCATATACCACTCCTTTGGATCAAAGGCTTCAAAATTAAGAATTTCACAGTCTTAGGCCTCTAATTAGGCCATTTTTACAAAGAGGCCACCCTTAGATCTTCACGCCAAGATACCACACCTAAAAATATTCTTTTATTGTGTTTCAAAAGAGGGGATTTTCTAGGTCTTAGGACCTTATATGCTCATATAGATCCCAAATGCCAAAACCCTCCAAAAACATGCAAAAACTAAGGGTTTCAGGGTACACATATTGAAAGTTCACACTCCTAGTCACTCCCAACCAAAATAATTGCTCAGATATGATACATTTGGTCTCCCCATGCTTAAAAAACTCTTACTTGGCTTTGGACAATATCACAACATCAAAACACATGTTAGGGTCTCCATTTTCAAGTGGAAAATACATATTTCTAGCCTTCCTTTTAAAAATTTCACTTAAAATCAAACCTCCTACTCCTTCTACCCTTGAACCATTTCCTATACCCTACCAACTCATCCCACCAAGTCACATTGGCATACAGTAGGTGGGATGAGATTCAAGCCATTAAGAACTATAAAACCTTATACCCCTGTTCAGGAACCCGCTAAGAAAAAACCTGAGATTTAAGACTCAAAATGAATAAAAGAACACTTATTAAGAAATCAAAAGGATGTTAAGACATATATCAAAATTTCCACATCATGTTCTGATACAAAAAGATTCTTGTATGGCCTGTGCACAGGAAAAAAACATAGGAAAATAGTAAAATTTAAAAACTGAGCAAATAAAATCTTTATTGATTAAAAAAATCTCTTTCAACAACCTCTGTCTCAAGCCTTTGAACACTTTAAGTACATTGTCTACATTGAAATCTAACTTCCCAACACCTTTAACCACCAAAAACTAACTTTTAGAAGCACATAAAAAATTTGTTGCATTAAGCAACTCAAAAATTTGCACTTTTAGACTCCTCCAACCTAATGACTAACTAATAACTTTTAGATCATTTTAAACTTACTCCTAATACATTATCTCAACCTTTACCCTTCCACAATTCATATAAATTCATATTTTTTCCATTAAGGCTTAAAATTCAATTTTGGACACCATCCATAGCAAGAGTGCACATTTGACCACCAAGACACACAAATTCCCTAATCACATGAAGGAATGGTCTATTAGACCTTATTTTGAAATGATAAAACTTATAAAACCCCTAAACTCACCCAAAAAATTCTTTTCCAAGACATATTTTGAATGATGGTTGTAGGTTCCCTTGCACCATAGAACCTCCCTAAAAGGAACTCATGTCCCATGAGTGGAGGTTAAGACCAACCCCACCATCCACCATACATGATCCTTGGATCAACAACTACTTGCCACTAGTTCAGATCTTGCATTCCAAATTGTCTTGTATATGGAAGTGTTATGCCACTTGGTTGTGTTTGCATTCCCAAACCTAAGGTCTACTCTTTATCCATTCTTAACTCATCATTTGGTTGCTTCTTATCAATTATACCTACATACAAACAAGAATTAACAACATCTTTACCATAAATTTCCCTTAATTCAGTCACATCTCTTTGCTTATGTCTTCCCTACAGTGTACTTTGTGTCTTTACCCCTGTCATCAGTTCCAAGGCCCTGTCACCTTGTTTTGCCACTATCCTATCAGAATGTCCACCTACTATACCTAAAATTTTGGATTGTTTCTCAACTTCATGCATAACCATAGGGCATTCAATGCTTCCTACCATCACCATATCTTTCAAATTCACTGTCCTTATCTCCTTTACGTCTATATTTTCCTTGTGACCTATTGTTCTTGCATTGTTAGTCCTCAAAACAACATTAGGACCTACCATTCCATTCACAACACTTATAGGCTCTTTCATCCCACACATAATAACCTTTTCCTTACCTTTCTCATCCTCTACCCAAGGAGTTAAAACAAACCTTTGTCCATCTTTCATGATTGTGAATTTTTTTCTTTCCCATCATACATAGCACACCTATCATACTGGCATGGTCTTCCAAGGAGCATGTGACAACAATCCATTGGTAAAATGTCACAAAGAACATTGTCCTTATACTCTCCTATTTGAAAATCTATAATATCTTGCTCATTTACTAATAATGATTGACCATTACTTAGCCAAGATACCTTGTATGGAAAATAATGAGGGATTCTTTTCAAATTTAGTTTATTCACCATTTCACAAGAAACCATATTTTTAGTTGGACCTTAATCCACTACTATCTTACATACTTTACCTTGTGCCTTGCAATTGATTCTGAAAAGTGTTTTCCTTTGTAGGGGTTCTTCAGGAATTGACACCTTGAGCAATGTTCTTCTAATCATCAAGTTCTCTCAAACTTTTGATGTGAGATTCACTACAGGTGAAGTCACAGTCTCTTCATCTTCATGCACTAGTTGATTCCTCCTTTCTCCACCATGAGAGCTCGATCCTTGCCTTTCAAGACACTTGAAGGATGGGTGTCCAGGCTGGTTATAGGTATAACATCTCCCTAAAAATGCATTGTTGGAATTCCTACCTCCTCCAAATCTACTTATTGTGCCTCTCCATCCACCTTTGGAATCAGATTGCTCTTGACCTTTCATGGCATCTTATTGATAATCATTGGTTGTCTTTGAACTAGACATGAATCCTCTTCCTCTTGATGCATTACCTCTGCCTCTAACTACTTTTTCTTGCCTTCTCTTCATTTTCTCCTCCACCCTGATAGCCATTTGTTAACATTCTTCTACAGTTATAGGGTTAGCCAAAACCAATTCATCTTGTATGTTTAATCTTAAACCACCCATGTATCTTGCAACTTTTTCATCTTCATTCTCATGATGACCAGATCTTAGACTCAATTTATAAAACTCCTCAGTGTAAGGCTTAATATCCATTTCCCTTTATCTTAAGCTTTGAAATTTCTTAAACAATTGAACTTGGTGATCCTTGGGTAAGAATTTACCTTTGATTTTTGATATCATCTTGTCCCATGATGTGACCTTAGACTTTCCTTGTTTCCTCCTCTTAGACTGAAAGTAATCCCACCATACCAAATTATGGCCCTACAACTTAGTCTTTTCAATCCTTACTCTTTGCTCCTTAGGAACTTCATCACATTCAAAATTATTATCTAATGCAGCAATCTATTCAAGTATTTATTCATCATTTAAACTACCACCATACTTAGGAACATCAATTTTTACCTTAGTCTTGCCATTCCTTATTGCCTTCACCGACTTTGTAATCCTCTAGTCCTTTGGATCAAGTTCCTCTTCCATTTCTTCAAAATAATCATCTTCATCTTCATCTAAATCACTCTCTTCTACATCCCTTCTCTTTTTTGTCTCTAAGGCTATGATTCTTTCCTCCAACTCTCTGATTTTTCTCTCATGCCTATCTTTCATCTCCTTCATCTCTTTAGCCATATCTTTGCTCTTTGAAGGAATCTTGTCAACCTTGCCTCTTCTTCAAGCTACAAAATGTAAACAAAATCCACTCCCTGCTCTAATACCACTATGATGCAGAGTCAAGGTGAAGAATAATCAAAACAATGCCAATGTCAATCTAAAACAATGAACTCTTCCTTGGAACACCTTCAATCTACCAAGCATCAATTCACCCTCAAGGAGTCTTATTCCTCCAATATGAAAAACAACTAAAAATCTCCACCAAGACTCTAACAAAGTCTCTCAACATACCTCTGATGCCAATTGAGCCATTTAAATTCAATCTCAAAGTCAGATTCAACACAACCTTCAAAACTCACCTTTTAACACTAGCACTCCTTATAGTACAGGGAAACCAGTTTTTCAATCTTTTGTACAAATCCTTCCAAAAACCTTGAAAAACAAAACATGGAATCAAGAACCCTTTTTAGGTTTATTTAACATATCTAAGAACCGAATACCACTCCTTTGGATCAAAGGCTTCAAAATTAATAATTTCACAGTCTTAGGCCTCTAATTAGGCCATTTTTACAAAGAGGCCACCCTTAGATCTTCACACTAGGCTACAAAAACTAAAAATAATCTTTTATTGTGTTTCAAAATAGGGGATTTTCTAGGTCTTAGGACCTTATATGCTCATATAGACCCCAAATACCAAAACCCTCCAAAAACATGGAAAAACCAAGGGTTTTGGGGAACCCTTATTGAAAGTTCACACTCCTAGTCACTCCCAACCAAAATAATTGCTCAAAAATGACACATTTTGTCCGCCCATGCTCAAAAAACTATTACTTGGCTTTGTACAATACCACAACATCAAAATACAAGATAGGGTCTCCATTTTCAAGTGGAAAATACACATTTCCAACGTTCCTTTTAAACATTTCACTTAAAATCAAACCTCCTATGCCTTCTACCCTTGAGGAACCATTTCCTATACCCTACAAACTCATCCCACTAAGTCACATTGTCATACAATAGGTGGGATGAGATTCAAGCCATTAAGAACTACAAAACCTTATACCCCTATTTTGGAACCTTTAAGGAAAAACCTAAGATTTAAGACTCAAAATTAATAAAAAAACCACTTATTATGAAAGAAAAAGGATGTTAAGACATATATCCACAATTCCACATCATTTTTTGATACAAAAAGATGCTTGCATGGCCTGTGCACAGGCAAAAAACATAGGTAAACAATAAAATCTGAAAACTAAGCAATTGAAATCTTTATTGATTCAAAAAACTCTCCTTCAACAACCTCTATCTCGAGCCTTTGAAGGCTTTAAGTACATTTTTTGCATTGAAATCCAACTACCCAATACCTTTAACCACCAAAAAATAACTTTAGAAGCACATAACAAATTTGTTGCATTAAGCAACTCACAAATTTTCACTTTTAAACTCCTCCAACCTAATGACTCTAACTAATAAATTTTAGATCATTTTAAACTTACTCCTAATACATCATCTCAACCTTCATTCTTGTAAAATTCATATAAATTTATATGTTTTCCATTAAGGCTTACAACTCAATTTTGGACACCATTCATAGCAAGAGTGCACATTTGACCACCAAGACATAAAAATTCCCTAATCACATGAATGAATGGTCTATTAGACCTTATTTTGAAATGAAAAAAGCTCTAAAACCCCTAAACTCACCCAAACACTTCTTTACCAAGACATATTTTGAATGATGGTTATAGGTGCCCTTGCACCAATGCGATAGTACAACAAATGTCTCGGCTACAAGGACAAGTGGATTAGATGTTGATGGCTCAGGAGGCATGGGAAAGTAAGACAAGATACATCTCAGGGCTAAGGGATAGGTACACAATCGAGAGGGATCTAGTGAAGGCTCAGGTGGCAGAGGAAATAGACACTAGTACAGAGGCAACCTATTACTTTTTTGTGTATCATTAGGAAATCCCGAATGTTACATAGAGAGTATCTCCCTATGTTAGATGCATACTTTAGATGCTAGCACCATCACACTCGGGGGCCACTCACACAAGAGGGTACAATAGCTTTTGTGAGAATCCTCCTAGAGGCAGAGGTTCATGGGTAGACTCTCCTTAGAGATTAGATGAGGGCAGCCCAGGATAGAGAGGATAGAGGGGATAGGATCCCATTTTTTTTACAGGTGCAAAGTGGATGTGTAGCATACAGAGATAGAGACTATAGGATTCTTAGTACATATTAGATATTATTTCATTCATTTATTAGTTTATTCTTTATTTTTTATTCATTTAGGAGGTGTAGTCCTTGTATTTTATGGACTTATTATGGACTTATTATGGACTTATTATGGACTTGTTATGGATGTATTATGGATTATGATAGACATGTTATGGACATGATATTTTGATATTTATATGATATGTGATGGACATTATTGACACTATATGGTTATTATGTGATGGATATTTGTTTATGTTCATGTATATGTATGTGATTTATTGTGAGATATGCATATGGTTATGATGATGATGATGATTATGGTATATGCAGGTGACTATGATTATGTATGTTTATGTCTATATGGGCGATATGGATGAAATGCATTATTCCTAACATTTTGTGATGGAAGATGTGATGGATGATTTATGATTTTATATGCTATGGATATGAGACTAATGATTTGTGATGCAGGTGGTGATGTATGTGCATACACTGTACAATCAATTTTCTTTTGATGTTATGATGCATGTCATGGATGTGTTATTATGATGTGATTATGATATCAAAAATGTAATGAGATGCAATGAATGAAAAATGTGGTGTATGCATATGTAATAATGTTATGGATTGATATGAGGAATGTAATGTAATGTAATGTATGTAATGAGATGGACTAATATTTTTTGAATAATAACTCTAAACAACCATAAAATGAAAAGGAAATGAAATGATAATGGAATGAACATAAGATGCTTAGAATAACAATCAAGATTAATCTAAGCAACTTAAAATGAACATGATAATGCAAATGAGAATGAGATTAAATGAACCTAAGATGTTGATAATAACAAATCTATACTATCCTGAACACCTTAAGATGAATATGATTATGATAAATGAACATGAGGTGAAATGACATGAAATGAACTTAAGATGCTTAGAATAACCAATTGAGATTACTCTAAACAACTTAAGATGAACATGACCATTGGGATTGAATTTTACTCTGCATTTAATATGACATTGATCAAGATTAATGAATGATTGGATGCACTTGTTTCTATGATGTTCATGCTTTTCCTTATAGTTATTTATTAATATCATTTGATTTTCTCATTTTTCAAGTCATAGACCATGGATTTGATAGTAGAGATGACCTTGGTATTGTCGGCGTAATGATAAATGCAATCCTAAGGGAATGATGGGTGTGATAGTGTATCACATATCAAGATGAAGAAAGATGTGTGTGGTACTACACCTGATAAACACCATAGGAATCCTGAGAAGAAGAGAAGATGGAAGATGAGTCTTTGCACAACCAAAACCACTAACTATAGGCTAGGGAAAGGATGGATGGAGGATAAATGCAATGCAATGAGATGGTAAATTAAATGCCATGCTAATGCTATCTTTCCATTTTAGGAGCACTAATTTTTTCAATAACATAAGACATGATATGATAGGGTATGAGGAACCAAGGAAGATTAGTGTCTAATGCATAGAAAAACACAATAGACAAGAAAGTTATCCTAACACCCCAAAGTCACAAGGGCTTTGGCCAGGCCAAGTATTGGAATAACCATAAGAAAAAAAGGATTCCCCAGCGTAAAAATAGACTATAGGGATCCTGGTAGGTACTACGAGGGACAATGAAGAAGGTAGAAATAGCCAAAAGATCAAGATATGCCCCTATGTTTACCACTCAAAGTGCACCATTATATGATGGATCATGGCAACCCTGATGAGGTATAATACGAAGCTCAAATGATAAACAAAAGCCAAGAGCATCAAAAGATCACAATAAACATCAAATTTCCTTTTCCATAGGATACAAAGGATGAATGGGATTGATGCGGTCTGATTAGGAAGGATACATCATGTTAAGACCAAAGTGGAGGAGAGACTAGATAATCAACATGATGCAGTATATTTGAAACTAATTGGACCTCCTGATACCAATGGATTTCATTTGTTAAGAACCACCTAGGTAGGGACATACCTAACAACACAACACAACAAGACACACCCTAAAGACCTAGGGGCTCAGGGGCTAATCAAAGATTAGCCTTGCCTATGTGAAAGCACATATCTCTCATAGTTCAATAAAAGACTGATGATTGACCATGTATAAAATTGGAAAGAGGACAATGGAGACCATGATGGAAGACAAAGACAGGATGGAAAAATTAACAAGGGGCCAATCAAATGATCGACCTTTCCTACATGAAAGTGCAGGGGCAACGTAGTTCAAAAAAAGGAAAAAGATAGGATGAGACCTAATGATGACTAACATGATGAGAGGGTCCTAGATGAGGACATAAGAGTGAAAAATGGCATAGATAGAAAAATGACAGAAGCTTAGATTTAGGATAAAATATTAGGATTGTGGATAGCTGATGTGAATCATCCAATGCTCAACCAAAATATATCAAGCGGCGGATAAGCGGATACAAATGAAAGGAATAGATGGATATGATGCAATGATGGGTGGTTTTTTCTAGGTTTTCACCAAACTTACTTATCCAAGGTGCCCCTAGAGGTGGTTTTCACCATAGGAAGGATTATTTATCTTTGCTATTTTTTATTTTGTTTGAGTTTTTTTAATTTATTTTGTATTTTTGATTTTTTTTAACTTTTTTTGGTATTTTTCAGGATAGGATAACCTAGTTGACTTAGGTGTAAAACCTCTTTAGGTGCATGATGTTGATAGGATCCTCTTAGGGTTCTCCTTCAAGTGTATAAAACCTATATTTTTGAGAACCATATTTAGTTGTGACAACATAAGGACCCAACCAATTGGCCTCAAATTCTCCTTTCTTGTCTCGATCTTGTTGGATATGTTGATTTTCCTTGAGGACTAGATCACCAACATTAAATTGGTGAGGATGAAATTTCTTGTTTTAGCTCCTCCTAAGACAATATTGGTATGCTTGTAGATGATTGTAGGCCCTGATATACTTTTCATCCAGGAGTTCAAGTTGAATTAAGTGTGCAACCTGGGTATCTTCATTACTGATGAGATTCTTCAGAGATATTCAGAGTGAAGGAATCTCAAATTCAATTGGAAAGATTACATCAACACCATAAACAAGGGAGTATTGAGTGGAACCAGTGGGAGTGTGGATGGATGTATGGTAGGCCCAAAGGGTGGGATGGAGATAGAGGTGCCAATCTTGACCAGTATTATTAACCACCTTTTAAAGGATTTTGATAAATGTTTTGTTAGGTGCCTCCTCTTGACCATTACCTTGTGGGTAATAGGGCATGGAACAATGATGTTGGATGTGGTATGTCTCACAAAGGTGTTTCATAAACTTATTTTTGAAGGTCTTTCCATTTTTGGTGATGATGGTGGAAGGGATTCTATATATGTAGAGAATATGGAAAAGGATGAATTTGGAGATCTAAATACCTATTATTTTGGAGAGTGGGATTGCTTCCACCCACTTGGTAAAGTATTTAATGGTGGTGATAATGAAAGTGTGATCATCGGAGGATGGAGGGTAAATCTTGTTGATCAAGTTGAAACCCCATTGAGAAAATAGCCATGGCACTATGATGAGTTGCAAGTCTTGTACGAGAGCATGGATTAAATATGCATGTTGTTGACAAGGTAGAAATTTCTTCATGAATTCACAAGATTCATGATCCATTGTAGGCCAATAACAACCAATTTTGAAAATCCTTTCTTCTAAGGCCATGTCATTAGAATGGGCCCCACAGACACCACTATGTACCTTGCTTAATGCAGTGTGGGATTTTGATTCATTCAAACACCTAAGGAGAGTTCCATCATACCCATGATGATAAAGTGTATCTCCTACAATGGTATAACATGAAGTACATTGGATGAAGGACTTGTGTTGATTTTGTGTAAGGTTAAGGGGTAGGATATTATCATAGAGATAGGTGTAAATGTCATGGTACCAGGGTGATTCAAGACCTATGATATTGCACACCATCTCACTATCAAGGAAATCATATGGCAGGATTAAAATTTGTTCAACGAGGAACTCATAGTTCGTTAGATCTTTGGGCATGTCAATGAGGGAACCAATAGTAGCCATTGCATCTATTGCCTTGTTTTGGACCCTAGGAATCTGCTCAAATTGGATGAATGTGAAATACTTCTTAAAGTCATCCACCATGTATTTGTAAGGTAACAAATTCTCATCCTTTGTTTGAAACTCATCATTGACCTGTTTGATAATCAATTGAGAATCACTAGACTTGAAAATGAGTGATGTTCCATTGGATGACAATTATAAGACTAGTGATAAGAGCTTCATACTCTGCTATATTGTTGGTGCATGGAAATTCCAATTTGAATGACTTCGGGATGTAGTCACCTTGAGGAGTGACAAATAAGACACTTGCACTAGCTACATTATATGTATATGACCCATCAAAGTAGAGTATCCATGTATTTACTTCTGTGATGGTAAGGACTTCTTCATCAGGAAACTCGACTACTAAAGGATATGCATCAAGCAAAGGAGCATCGACCAACCAATTTGCTATAACTTATCCATTTATTTCCTTATGGTTGATGTACTCTATGTCGAACTCACTCAATAACATGACCCACTTGGCCATGCTACTAGTCAAAGAAGTTCTGGACAACAAATACTTAAGTGGATCAAATTTTGATATTTAGCTTGACTAGATGGATGAGCATGTAATGATGAAGCTTTTTTAAGCTAAAAACCATGACTAGACAAGCCTTTTCCATTGGAGAAATAGTTGAGTTCATATCCCACCAATAATCGATTGATGTAATAGATTGTGTGCTCTTTAGATCCTATGCTAATAATTACCCTAGTGCAATTGATGTAGAAGAGATATACAAGAGTGGTTTACCTAGAATAAGAGGCATCAAGATAGGTGGATGAGCTAAATAATCTTTAATCTTGTTGAAGCCTTCTTTCATTCTAGATTCCACTTGAAGATGGTGTCTTTATGTAGGAGATGTGTGAATTATTGACACTTGTCAACTAATTGAGCTATGAACCACCTAATGGATTGTAGCTTCCCTTGAAGGCTTCTTAATTGCTTGAGATTACATGGCAGGGGAATTTCCATTATAGATTTGACCTTTGTTGGATCTACTTCTATACCTATTCTAGAGACTATGAACCCCAATAATTTTTTGGATGTAATCTTGAACACGCACTTCTATGGATTTAGACATAGCTTGTAATATTCTAACCACTCAAAGATTTTTTTCAAGATCATAGGATTCTCTTATCTAGTCTTGGACTTTCCCAATAAGTCATCAACATAATCTTCCATTATGATATAAATGAGGTCATGGAAGGTAATAGTCATAGCACGCTGATAGGTTGTCCCTGCATTTTTGAGTCCAAAGGGCATGAAATTATAGTAGAAGGTTCCCCAAGGAGTGGTAAGGGTATTTTTATGTTGATCTTCTAGTACAATCCTGATCTGATTAAAGCCAAAGAAAATTTTCATAAGAGATAACATCTCATGCCCTACTATAAGGTTGACCAACACGTCAATGTTTGGGAGTGAGAAATCATCCTTAGGATAGGCTTTATTGAGATCCCAAAAATCTATGAAAATTTTGATGTTTCCATATGGTTTGGTCATGGGAACTATGTTGGATATACATTCAGAATAGTCGATAGGTCTTATGAACCCAACCTCTAGTAGTTTCTCCAACTCTTTCTTGACAAGAAAATTGACCTAGGGATGCATCTTTCTTAGTTTCTATTTAACAAGTTTGACGTCTGGATGAACATCCAAATGGTCTACCACCAAGGTAGGATCTAGACCTAGCATTTATGAATAAGTATATGAAAAATTGATGTTTCCCTCTTTTAGCAGATTAACGAAGATAGAATGCTCTTCTTCTAACAAGGATTTGGCTATGTATGTGATCTTAGGGTCTTCCTCTATTCCCAAATTAACCTCTTGAATTTATTTCATAAAAATGGAAGACCATTCAGACAACTGAGTTCCAACAAGGGCAATATGAACATCCCAATCCTCTAGCACCTCATCGAGGTTTTCATTGTTGGATACACCCTTTATTTTGACTTTTGATGAGTCAAGAAGTGCCTTAGAAAGGTTTTCACTAGATAACTCTCTTTTATTTTATTTCTTCTTACTTTTGTGGTTAGGGTGTTCATCTACCCCTAATCCCATGAGATGCACATAAGTTTCAACTAAAGGAAAGGTATCGATAGGTGCAATACCTCGTAAGTCCCAATCAATGAGTTCAGGATGGTGAAGAGAAAGGCTAATCATAAATAAATATAGGCAATCAAACATGGATGATAGATATACATAATTGTATGTGAGTATGATGGCCTCTTCCTCATGTATGTCCTCAAGGAAATCATTATCTGCATTGAAATTATTGAAAGTACTATTTGATGGTGTAGGACCATTTTGCTTCATATCATAGCCTAATCCCAAATGTCTCGGTCACACAAGTGTGTCAACAGGCTACAATCATCCTTGTTCTTCTACACCTGGACCTCAACCTTGATATTTGTACTTTTCAACTAACTTAGATGCATGAGGATAGGTCTCATTGAAATATTCCTTAAGAGGGGGTGAAGGCTTGGGCTCTTCCCTATATATCCACTAGTTGATATCATCATCTAGTTGATCTTGACGTGTCCCAGGAGATCAGAAAGTGCTAGACTCCCTTTCTTAGAACCGAGTGTTATCATCTTCTCTTCTTCTCTTGGTGTGGACTAAGAAGGTTGACCATAAGTACAAGGGGATGGTTGCATGGTTTCCACATTCAAAGCCATGTGCATCTTGTACTCACCACAACCTTTTTCTATGATCTAGACCTTGGTGATTGTGGATTTAGATGTGGTAGATGGAATGGATGATGTGGTGAATGATAGATTGGGGGATGGATTAGAGGAGGATGCCTAAGGTTCCCCCACTTCAACTCCTAGATAGTAGTGAGAGTGAGAGAAAGAAGCTTCTAATGCTCAAAAATATTCTAAGGGTTGTGGATTAGCATGTATAGTTACTTCCATCCCATTGAAAGGGAATTTTAGACATTGATGGTAGGTGGATGGGATAGCGTACATGCCATGGATCCATGGGTGGCAAAGAAGGATATTGTATGGAAGGTCCAAATCAAGGACATGACATGTGGTATATTGTACAACAGGGCCAACCTAAATAGGAAGACAAATAATTCCTTTAGAGTCTTGTTCTGTATTGTAATACGCTTTGATGGTGATAACCTAGTTGTTCAAGTTAGCATGGGTGTAGCCTACTTGTTTAATTGACTTCAATGTACAAAGGTTAAGGGTTGAGCCATTATCTACAAGGACCCTTTTTACTTTATGATGGGCTATGAGGACCTTATTGTGAAGGCGATGGTTATGATTCAAATTAATGGAAGACATATCATTTTGACTGAAGCCTAGCTGATTGTGGATGAAAAATGTCCCACTAAGGCTTGAAACTGGGTAGGATCTATATCATTAGGGACATGAGTATCCTGCAAAGCTTTAGTGAGGATTTCTTGATGGATAGGAGAAGACTTAAGCAAATACAAAATGGATATTTGAGTAGGCCACGTCTTTCCAAGGTGATCAAGAATATTATACTGAGAGCTTACAAGAGCTAGTTGGGCTTACATGGAAGCTCCAAGAATAGTTATGTGGGTGTGGTGGGTTGTAACAATACATTGTGGGTATTTTCCTTTAATGAAAATCATGGATACATGAGGCTCTACCTGACTAATGCAGATAACTATTCCATCATAGTTATAGGGTACATTCATATAACTAACATTATTTGTGTTGTTATTTTGATTATTATTGTTGCTCGACCTGATATTAGCATTGGACGTACTAGCACCCTGATTATGTTTTGGGAAAGCATTTTTATATTTCTAGAGTTTATAATTGGATGATGTGGCCTAGTTTGAATCCACTTGGATATCACCTCAATCTATAAGATCTTGGATGTATGTTTTAATTCCTTGACACTTGTTTGTGGAATGAACTTTTATTTTATGAAAATCATAGCATTCATTTTCTCTGTACTAGGTAGGCTTTGGTTTAGACTCATCGAAAGGCTTAGTCACATGATAAGTGATTGCATAACTTACTTGGAGAAGCCTATCAAAGATAACACTTAAATATTCTCCCAATGGAGTGAATGTACATTTATTGTTCCCTTGATTTTGTTGATTGGATTGTTGGGGAGGACATGGTGCCCCCTATGGCACTAATATAACATTAGAGACTAATGGCTGATTAGGGAAATATTGTGACCTTTGTGAGGTGATGGCTACTTGAACATGCTTGGCATCCATGACACCATCATTGATATCATTCTTGCTTTTGTTCCAGTAGCTAGACTTATCTGCATACGACTTATCCTTATCTGGATTATAAATTTTGACCTGTCCCTTAGCAATGAGTGCCCTCTGATAGTACCTTTCTCTATGACCTCTAAGAAGGTCATGAAAAAATAAAGATTGAGATTATGTGCCATGTCTAGATGGGTTTTTTCCATGAAAATGGTGACCATATCCTTCTCACTAAGGTGGGATTTCATTTGACTAGCCAAGGCACACCACCTTTGCAGGTAGCTTTCAAAGGTCTCTCCCTCACGTTGTTTTTCTTTTAGAAGATCTAAGGTATTGATATCCTTATCAAAATTGAAGGAAAAGTTTACAAAAAAATTATCTAAAAGAACTACAAAATAAGAGATTGATCCCTTTGGAAGAACCATAAACCAATCTAGAGCCACCCTGATTAGACTCCTAGGGAATAACCATAAGAGATTGTCATTGTGCAGGACTTCTTGATAGTGTGAGTAGAATTCCTGAAGGTGGTTCTTTGGGTCTTTAGTTCCTTTGTATTTATCAAACTTTGGCATTTCAAAATTCTTAGGGAAAGGAACAAGTGAGATCAAGGGATCAAACAAGTAGGGACAAATCTTTTCAAATTTGAAAGACATTTTAGAGGTCCTTGCTTATAAGTCCTTCAACATGGTTTTTATCTCTTCCCACTCCTTATTAATAGGTGTCGACAAAGGATTGGTCAGGTTGGGTTGACTATATAGAGCATATGGCTAATATGAAGTGGATAACATCAGGATAGTTTGATTGTATGATGTTGAAGGTTGATATGAAGAGGCTTGCTGATATTGATTAGGATACACAAATTTTAGATTAGTGTAAAATTACTGATAGGTTGATAGAGCCTGATAGTATGAGGTGGAGACATCTTACTGATATGACAGAGGTTCTTAGTAATAAGAAGTGGACGTGCCTTACTGATATGAAGGAGGTTCTTGGTAATAGGAAGAGATGGAGGCACCTTGCTAGTATGATGGTGGTTGTTGGGAATAATGAGGATTGGATTGATAGTTGTAAGCAGTAGTTGGTTGTTGTGAGGCATATGGAGGCTGTTGTGGATTGGATGACTGGTAATAATGATTGTGTTGAGACTATTGAGGATTTGTGTAAGGAATATTTGGTTGTGATTGCTAGGGATTCTGATAAGTGGGATTGGTATTAGATGGAGTAGTGTACTTGGTCTATGTACTTTGTGGGTGGTAGAGGTCTTGATTAGCAGGGTTTCTTAGCATTTGTGTCGGGACTTGTGTATGTTGAGGTGGTTGTTGGTAAGATGGTGGTTGCTGATAAAGAGCCATACATGGAATTTGATGTTGTTGAGGGAATTGTGGTTGGTGAGGAGGCAACTGATAAGATGGTGTTAGCTGGCGAGTCCAAATCTATGTTTTCTAAGGGGTTTTTTATGGGACACCTTGTGGTTGTTGTGGAGGTTGTTGTTGAGGCTGCGAAGCAACCTAGGCTACTTGATGTGGAGGTTGTGAAGGAATTGAGGTGTGTTGTGGAGGCCAAGATGGAATGGTGGTATGTTGTAAAGGCTAAGATAGAGGTTGTTGTGATACCTATTGATGAGGTGGTTGTGACAGCGTTGCTTGCTATAGGCTAGCTTGAGGCTGATGCAAGGATGGGATATTTCCTTGAGGTGGTTATTATTGGCATATGGTTTTGAGAGATGGTTTATGGCTTCTTGTGTTGTCATTGATGGAAACTGAATTCATCCCCATGGTCCACAGATCTCTATCTAGTCATATTCGTAGATGAAGTGGAATACTATATATTACTGGCAGTGAGGAATAGGATATTCGGTCATATAGCTTCACTGAATCATTGTTTTGTGTTGTGGATCTCTAGAATTTCTTGTTGAGCACATGGATCATCTTATCATTGAGTTTTGTGGTGTTGCATTAGTTTCTATATGATTTTGGAGGTCTGGTAGGACATTTTCTATCTATTTTCTTGATAGAGCCGATTCAATGTAAGTAGTGCATTGTGGATGTATAAAGTGAACTTAAGTTTTTTTTCAAATTCAAATGTTTAATTATTGGTCCTAGCCATTGTCTAGCTGAATTTTTTGGATATTTATCAAAAAAATTCATGATTTGGGCTAACAAGTTGCAAATATTATTAAGTTTTGTTGAGCGGACTTGTGGCGATTAAATCCTTAGTCACGGATATATCATTGTAAGTGGTGAAGAAGGTGTAGGTGTGTATGTTGTGAATGTATAAGGAGTGTTTGAGTGATATCATGTGCAATTTCACTTGCACATAAATATTTTGTGTGTGAACTTGAGCATAATAGGGCATAAGTTCGGTATCAGTCATTAGGACAAAAGTTCATCATCAGAGCCTAACCGAAACTGCAATCCAACATTGGTAGATGCTACATATTCAGTTCATTCTCTTTTGGATCTATTCCAAACTATTGTAAGGGAAATTATTCCATGTTTGAGTAGTGAGCTCTAGGTAGTGAGCCTGAATGCAAGTGCATTCCCATTTTGTAATATTTTTGAGTATACTCAGAACTTATTGTGGATCGGCCCTAAACTGTGGGTTTTCCCCTAACATGGTTTTCAGACAAAAATCCTTCTGTTATGGTTGTGTAATTTCTTTCTTTTAGTTTCTACATATTTATTTTAATTAAATTTTTTAAGTGGATTAAAGATCAAAATAAAAGGATTAATTTTTGTAGAACATTGATTCACCCCCCCTCTCAGTGTTGCTTGTTTCAAACAATTGGTATCAGAGCTAGTTCCTCGAAAGAATCCTAACAGCTTGGGGAGATCTTGGAAAGTGTTCTCAAAGGATACAAGCAGTCTTCAACAACAACTCATGGTGGCCTTGGATGATCTTGACCAGTCAAAATTTGAGATTTGGGAACTATAAGAAAACCTTGAAAATGCAGAAAAATTCATCCAATCATTGAAAGACAAGATCAATGAATCAAGGGAGAAAATAAAGGAATTATTTGGCCAACTTAGGTAGAAGAGAAAAAACAATGAAGATGAAAAAATCAGTCAAGCCTTGAAAGAGAAAATAGAGGAATGTGAAAAGTTTTCCCAATAGAATGTTGCTTTGAAGAATGAGACAGAATCCATCATGATGAAGATGACCAAGGAGTTTGAGGAAAAAAATATGACTGAATAAAAACTTGAACAATCTTTAAAAGAAAAGTATGAACAATGCATTTGAATAGAAAATGAATTGGACCAATCCAAGAACAATGAAGAGGAGCTTGAAAAATAGCTTGATGATCTCAGAGATGAACTTACTACTGCAAATGAGTTCAATGAGAAATTCAAAGCAAGTTCAGCCAAACTTGATGAGTTAATCAAGGCACAAAGATCTGATGGTGACATATAAGGTCTTGGATATGAAGAATGAGAAAGCTCCGGATATGGACAAAGGAGCTCTGGATAGAGGACTTCAGGACAAGGAAAATTCAGATAAGGAAACCAAATGAATGGAACTAGAAGGAATCTGGTAAGGCAACCTAATGCTCAAAGATTTAATGGTTATTGCTATACTTGCAACAAATTTGGTCATATGGCTTCTCAGTGTAGGAATAGGGTGAACAAAAATAGACCATCATTTGCAGGTCAGTGCTTTAATTATTATAAATATTGTCATAAGTCAAGTGAATGTAGAATTATGATGCATAACCCTCATAAAAATGTTAGATGATATGAATGCAAAAGATTTGGACATATTGCTAACCTATGTAGATCAAGAAAAAATTAGTGGAACAGTTGGCCTAGATAGAGAAGCGTTGTGTGCTATAGCTGCAACAAATTTGGTCACACTTCTAGATTATGTTGGAACAAAAGGTGTCTGGTAAGTCAGAACATGCAATTGAATGTCAAGGGAAAAGGAAAAATCACTACTAATGAGATCAAGAAGCAGATGCAGAAGAAATGGGTGAAGAAGAATCCTTCTGCAGAAGGAAATGGATCGACACTAGAAGTCACTTCTGGAAATTAACTTTAGGTCTCTACCTTAGGGGGAGCTGTCAAGAAAAATTACAAGACCCCCTACAGGTGATTGACATTGGAATCTAAATGAGTCTAGTAGGAAATTAGATATTATTCAGACATTGTGAAATGAATCTAAGGAATCAATGGAGAATATTGTAGATCCACACAAGAATTATCTACCCCAGAATATAAAAGATAAAGAACCGGTTCGATTAGGGCAAGGGAATTTATTGCAAAAGTAAGGAGTTAGGTTCGATGATAATAAAAGAATGGTTTTCACTTCTATTTGTCACATTGCATTCAGACGAAAGAAGTTTGGAGTGCTCGAAGGTGATCTTCGAAAAATTGAGAAGGGATCCAAGCAAAGAGGAGAATCTACGACTAGTTTCCATTTTTTCCCTCAAAAGGTATTTATTGCAAAAATTTTGAATTTTTCTGCTCGCAATTATGTCTACCCCTCTTATAGTTGAAGTCAAGGATAGGCCGTGACCAAAATTAAAATGGCATCCTTGTAAGTCCAGAGACACAAAAACCCTAGGTGCATTTTCATCGGTGTCGTACAACGTTTTGTATATTGAAGATATTAAGGCATATGTGCACGCTAATATTGAGGATTTGGGTAGTTCACAACTATTGGAATTATATTCTAATCTTATAGTTCAAGAGGATTTCTCTATGAAACCTGAATTCAAAACCCTAGTAGACAAGAGATTTGTGCAATTCACGAAGTTTCCTATATTTGAGGAGGATGAGTGGGTTCAATACATATTGAGCCATGTGCACAATGAATTCATGTGGCTAGAAGTACCATTAAAAATTACCAAGGAAGCTATTTGTGCAGTTACAAGCTTAAATTCCTCCGATAGACATCTAGTATTGAAGTTGGTAAAGAATGATGTTGTTACTAAAGTGACAGGCTCACATTGAGACAAAGGGGCAATGAATATAGATCATATTGTTGAGGTTGATGTAAAATTTGCATCTATGGTCATAGGGTACAAGCTTTACCACTTGAGTTGGGAAAATTCAGTATTTGGCACTACCATCTATATAGAATATGACATGATCAAAGAAAATATAGATTACTATCTATGTGAATTAATCAAAGCTCAACTATTAGAGAACCTGAAGAAGATGGAGAAGGACAATAAGAATGTATTCAAGTTCAGAAACTTGTTAATATTCCTATATTTCTACTTCTCAGGTGAGGTAACCATAATTGGTAAAGTCCAATGGTGAAATGATATTTTGGTAGCCATTCAAATTTGGGATATGCTATGTAGTCTTGGTGATCGATAGACTCGCAACATAATCCTATGGGATCATTTTAAAAGCTTTCAAAATCAGATGCATGCCAAAGAGAGAATTCTGGAAGCCTTAGTGGAACAGTATAAAGACTCTATATGCTTCATGGTAGACATTGACCAATGTCATATGGAAGCAGTTGATCCTAGAACTGTTTGGATCATGCCTATGGGCTATGAAGTGGATGGAAACATTCTAAGGATGTATGCATAACACTTGTTAAATTTACCACTTGATCAGAATGAAGAAAGATTTGGTACTTATGTAAAGAAATGCTTACAAGTTCACTCAAATTTGAGAAATCCCATGTTAGTCAGAAAAGTAAGAAACGAGAGAAAAATATTTGTAGAGATAATGGGTCTTCCGGTTGAAAAACTAAAAGAAATAAGGAGACCAAGAGATGAAGCTGAAGCAACCGAAAAGAAGGAAAAGTAAACATCAGTTGGTCCAGGAACATCTTTTGCTAGAACAACCAGGAGTTTCCCTACAACACAACCAAATCAAGCTTAAACCTCCAGAAGAAGAAAGAAGAATAAAAGCTCAAGAACTTAGAAAGTTTTATCCAAAAATGAAGAGGAAGAAATGGAATCAGAAGAAGTAGTTAGTGAGATAAAGGCTACTGGGACTCATTCTGTCAAAATTAACAAGAGAAAGCCTTTTGGTAAAATTGAAGAAGCAAAGAAGAAGCCCCAAGTTGACAATCCCAATATGTTTGTGGAGGAAGTTGAGAATGCAGCAACAAAAGACAGAAATTGCATGCCACTCTGTGACCCATATGTGACTTTTGATTAATCTGGTAAGAAGATTCTTGAAGAAGCTGCAGCCAAGCACTTAAATCTTTTCAATAAAACTCTGGTTCAAATCATGTCTGGCTTGCCTACAAGCCAATATGAAGCGTTGGAATCTAGGAGAGAGAATTCTAGAACTAAGGAAGAAAACTTGAGGAAAAGAGTTCTACTGACTTGTTCCTGAAAATGGGAATTGAAGAAATGGATTTAATTCTTCAAAGAGCTAAAAAGGATTTTAGAAGCAAGTCAATAATAAACAAACTCATGATTGGTGACATTGATGTTGTTATCAGTGAGACTAAGACAATTCTAGAAGAGTACTTGTCAAAGGAAAAGGTAAATATTGAGGTGATCAATATTGAACATGTTGTAGGTCATGAGGAAGTGAATGTGGAGATGAATAAGTCAGAAGAAGGAAATGTGTATGAGGAAAACATGAATGTATCTAATCCTCCAGTCTTTGAGGATATTCTAACTTCCTCCAATGTTTAAAACATTGAGACACCTGTGGTGACTAAAGTCCAAATTGAAGTGATTGCTAAAGAGAAAGAAGTGCCTGATGAAGAAAGGGAATTACCAAAAGTCATTTTAGAAGCTCAATCTAAGATTGATAAAAGCTCAATCTAAGATTGATAAGGGAAAGAATTAGGAGTTTAGTCCTAACGATGCAAAGGAATCCCTATTGGAGTAGTAGGTAGAATTGGATCTAGAGTTGGACGAAAATGAAATCAACCTTTCCACTTTGTCCCCAATCCAGATGCTGAAAGTTTCCAAAATAGCACAAGATAAAGCGAATGAGAAAATATTGAAATCTCACATTGAAGATAGTGAACTGCTGAAACTTGCTTATGGAGCTCTATAAAAATTGATGCCTACCCATGTTATGGACCCAACAGGTTCCTCCTCTAGTGAGTTGAAAAATTTAATAAGCTCTGTGGATTCTCATTTCAAATCTTTTGAGACATCAACTCTAGTTAAAGTGCAGAAGGAGTTCAAAGAGATGAGAGTTAATAGACTAAAGGAATTGATTGCCAAAGATAAAAATCTATTAGGCTTCTACATAAAGAATGTTCAAGGTGCTATAATTGAAGGAGGTAAAGTGTACAAGTCTTTTCTAATTCTACAAAAAATTACTGGAGAAAATGAGAAGCAGGTGAAAGATATTGAGTAGCAGTTGGTTACTATTTCCAACACAGTTGACCCATTAATCGAAAATGTTTGTCATCAATAAATTCAGGTAATATCTTTTTCTTAGCCAAATGAAGAATCTAAAGATTGAAAATAAAAGGATTATTGGTAGAGTCGATGAACTCAGGGGACTAATAAGTCCAAAGATTAAGATGTTAGTAAATGCTCTGAAATAAGCTGAAGGTGTTGTGACCGCTCCTAATCCAATAAATCTTGAAGTTGTAGAAGCTTTGGCATATATTCTTTGTGGTCACATAACTATTTTAGAGGGTCTGAAAAGTGTGTGGTACTCAAACTTAAGTGGACTGAAGAATGTCTTTGCAGACGTCTTCAAATTTTTGGAAGTCTTCAGATATGTTTATATAGTTTTGCAAATTTTGGGTACCCCAATTTTGACATTGATGTCAAAGGGGGAGAGAGTAAAGTGAAAAATGCCTTGATATTCTTAGGGGAGTAGTATTTTGAATTTTGGCAGTATGCTTATCAATTTAGATGCTTAGTCATTTTTCTCTAAGTATTTTCATCAATGCCAAAAGGGGAGATTGTTGGCATATGGTTTTAAGAGATGTTTTATGGCTTCTAGTGTTGTCATTGATGGAAACTGAAGTCATCCCCATGGTCCATAGATCTCTATCTAGTCATACCAAAAAATGAAGTGGAAGACTATATATTACCAATAGATTACTTGAGGAACAGGGTATCTGGTCAGATAGCTTCACTGGATCATTGTTTTGTGTTGTGGATCTCTAGAATTGCTTGTTGAGCACATGGATCATCTTATCATTGAGTTTTGTGGTGTTGCATTAGTTTTTATACAAGTTTGGAGGTCCGGTAGGACATTTTCTACCTATTTTCTTGATAAAGCCGACTCAGTGTAAGTAGTGTGTTGTGGATGTATAAAGTGAACTTATTTAAGTTGTTTTCAAATGCAGATGTTTAATTATTGGTCTTAGTTATTTTCTAGCTGACTTGTTTGGATACACATCAAAATTGTTCATGATTTGGGATGACAATTTGCAAATATTATTAAGTTTTGTTGAGCCAACCTATGGCGATTAAATCCTTAGTCACAAATATATTTAGATGATTGGATATATCATTGTAAGTGATGAAGAAGGTGTAGGTGTGTATTTTGTGAATTTATAAGGATTTTTTGAGTGATATCATGCATAGTTTCACTTGCACATAAATATTTTGTGTGCAAACTTGAGCAGAACAGGGTAGAAGTTCAATATTAGTCACCAGGACAAGATTTTGTCATCAGAGCTTAATCGGAACTATAATCCAGCATTAGTAGATGATACATATTTAGTTCATTCTCTTTTGGATCTATTCCAAACTATTGTAAGGGCAATGTGTCCATTTTTGAGCAGTGAACTCTAGGAAGTGATCCTGAATGCAAGAGTATTCCCATTTTGTAATATTTTTGAGTATACATAAAACTTATTATGCATCTAGCCATCCACCGTGGTTTTTCCCCTAATAGGTTTTCCACAAAAAAATCCTTGTGTTATGGTTGTGTGGTTTCTTACTTTTAGTTTTGCATATTGATTTTAATTAAATGTTTTAAGTGGATTAAAGATCAGAATAAAAGGATTATTTTTTGTAGAACACTAATTCACCCCCCCTCTTAGTGTTGCTTGTTTCCAACAGTTATTGAGATTTGAATGAAGGGGGTGGTAAGTTAGATGCGGGTATAGATCTTGGAGGTGGAGGTAGTGTAGCAAAAGGATTGACCCTAGTATTCACTGGTGGTTGACCAGGTTGATTAGGTGGAAGGGGTGGTGCAAACAGTATGGGAGTTGAGCTCTATGTGATGATCATGGGTGGTAGATTAGGGAGACTTTGTGGCATACCAAAAGCAAGGGGATTATTAGGATCAAGACCTTGAGGGACATTTGGCTAAGGTGCTCCCATAACTAAAATTGGAACTTGAGGGTGTTGTACGACTTGATAAAGCATGATATTTCCAAACCTAGGTTGATACCAACCCTCCTGTAGTGGACCCTTGATGATGTATGAAATACCTAGATTACTCTATGAATTTTGAGGGTCTTACAATACCATGGGTGCAAGAGGTGTGATGTTGACATACTTGGACAAGTTGAATCCTGATGGTGGCTTGATTCCCTTCATGAGCAATGTGGTAAGGATTTTATCCCCATGATCATTAGGGAGATGACTAGTCATTTGGATGTTGATAGGATTGTTAAGATATTCATCCACTATGACCTCAAGTTGGTTGACCATTCTCTCATCAACAAGAGGTGAAGTGGTATGGACCTCAATGTTGGATTGTAATCAGCCACCAATGGTGGGATCCTAAGGAATGTGAGGCTACATAGCTTCGGCCTATTGTTTTGCCATGAGTTTCTTTACTTGCGATTAGGTAAGGGGCATGAAAATGCAAAACTACGAGGATGAAATAAGATGAGGCTATGCTCTAGGATGCACTTAAATGAATGACCTGGGTAATGACTAAAGGATTGATTGAATTAGATACCATATTGATTGATTGGATGATTGGATATTTGATGCAATTAGATTTGATTAGACTAATTGATGGGATGAGATGATTGATAATATTGAATGATCGATTGGATTGGATGATGAGGCTAATTCTAAAAAGATTTTAGAGGTTGAACTAGATGATGTAAGATGTTGGCGATTAGATTAAATGCTGAAAAGAATGAATACAACACTGAATCTACCTCAAGATGGAAGTAGATAGATTGGGTTGTGGATGATTACTGACTTAGGATGGATAACAATCCTAAGTACATGCAAATAATGATGATCAAGATTAGACACCTAATCCAACTTGGATAAAAACCTCTAAAGCGAAGTATAGGGGATTGGTATCTATGGACCGATAATAGATATGCAATTTAGGGATGTTCTACAATGCACCTATACAGTTTGATTGATGAAGGGATGACTTTTGGAAAATGCAGGTGGACTAAAGTGACAATTACGGGTGAATGGATAATGAGAAAAAATTTCAATCATGGAAATAGACTTGGAAAACAACAGGCTTTTAGTGGCCCAAAGGATTCACTCTCTAGATTTTGTATGGGAAGCGAATACACCTTTGTGTGGTGCAAATTCACCTCTTCAGGTCATGACTTCTCCTATTTAAGGTCAATAGACTTGTCTCTGTATCGAGTGGACTTGCCTATTTCAAAGACTCAAACTTGCTCATATCCTGAGGTGCAAAAGAAATAGGTGGACTTGTGATGCAAATTCACCTATCTAAGGGTAGGATTTCCTAAACATCTACCATGATTACCTCTATAAATGCGGGATCACCTAAAACTTCAAAAGACCATAGGGGAATAGGCAGACTTGATTTTACAAAATCTCCCAATGGGGATGTGAAATTTTCCAAAATCTTGAAACATATGGACAAGGTCAAAATCACCTATCGAGGGATAATAAGTTTTCCTATTTCTTGAGTTGTATAGATAGGGAATAGAATCATCTAAAAAGGAATCACCTATTGGAAAAAAAAATTCACCCAAGTCTTGAACTATATAGAGGAGGATGACACAGACGAACATGGATTCGCCCCTACAGGAAATAGGTTCACCTATTCTATGAGGTGTATAAACGCGAAAGACTCAAAAATAATGCAGGATCGCCCCTGTGGATAGCAGGGTCGCCCAAGGACAAGAAAAAATTTCCTATTCTAGGGGAACATGTGGACTTGAAGGATATGGACTAGACGAAAAATCACCTAAGGGCTAGGAAGACTCACCTATCCAAGGAATAGGTGGACATGGGGTCACCTAAGAAAGGGACCCACAAGCAAATTCACTTCTAAAAAAGACAAACTCACCTAAATGGATGACCTAGACTGGACTCAGACATAGAATTTCCCCTTTACAAGGTAGGATTTCCTATCCATAATGCAAATTCACCTCTGTGAGAAGAAAATTCACCATTGAGGGTAGAGAAAGACTGTGGAAAAGGACAAAAAACATGCAAAACAATATACAGAAAGGATGAACTAACTCAAATGAAAATAAGCACTAGTATTGCACAATGAAGACACGACAGGTAGAACGATCCTAAAATTAGTATTGAAGGTTTGAAAACTTGATGTAGACCCACCACCTTGAGTGGAAAACCCAAGGTTAATACTATGTGATACCAGGGTGCTTCTCTGGATCACCCTTTCTCACGAGGGTGGATAGCTAGCTATTCAGTGGGACATGGTCATGAATAGAAACCATGGGATCACCTTCACACTCTCACTTAGAGACTATCATAGTCCACCATGAGGATTTCTATCTCAACCCAAGGGAGTACATAATGAGAAACTTTGGGGTACGATATGCATCCCCTACACTACACCAAGTTGTGACTAAAACACAGGTCTCTATCTAGGCTATATAGGCTACTCAATATACACTAGGTACATGAGGTACAACTGTGAACATCAACTCATCACAAGCATGGATCAGGTGACCCAACGAGGTACTGGAAACTCGTACCAACCTTGCACATACTATCTAGGTATCACCCTAGCTTTGATGCTTCGCTAAACACAACATGACTAAATTGGAGTACAACTTTAGTTCTCCCCTCTTTATATACCCCGTTGGTAAGACATTGTTGGGATCACCACTTTGGTTGGTCCCTAGGCTCACATGTAGTGCAAGGGGAGAGATTAGATGCACTAGAACCTCCTAGGTAGACTAGACCAGACTAGAACAAACTATTATTTCTCATCACCCTGGATCACTGAAAGGTGCAAAGGGAGTGGATACATCAGCAAATTTCTCTCAAGCACAACAAACAATGTAAATTGACCCTTTAATTAGAATACATGTGCCTAAATTAGTATGGAAAAATGACGCACAGACAAAGCTAACCTAGGGGTCTTCAACCAATCATCCTACCGAAAATATGTTCTTTAGTTTAATACCACCAGTCTCGAAAAAATAAGGGACAATTGCTACACAAATTGTTAGTAAAATGGCACACTAGGATAGAAAAGTTAGTAGATTAGTACCTAAAATAAAAATAAAATAAAAGCTTAGATTGAAAAATTAAAGATTTAGGAATACCTCTTGAATTCACCTTTGTGTAAGATGAACTCGTTTGTGTGTGATGATAAAGGTCGCCTATTCAGGTGGAGGGGCGAAGTCACAATACCTTGTATGAGTGGTTGGATGAATTCAAAATTTCCTGTCATGGAGAAGGGGTTACATTACAATTTCCTCTGTGATTAGGTCAATTTCACCCATTCTTGGAGACCCTCCATGTGTCCACCTCTGTACAAATCAATCTTTCCTTTCATCTCAAGTTCACCCCTTTTCACAAAAGGGTTAATTCATGTTCACATTTTTTTATTGTAGTTTCACCTCTATAATTAGCAAGTTCATCCCTCAAGGTGGATTCACCCCTATGTTTAGAAATATGAAATTGAAAAATTCAAACAATAACAAACAATAAAGTGTAGACCTGTGATGTGGGTACCATTAGGCATGCCAAAAATGTGTGCGAGAGAACTTGACCTACCTAAAGTGCAAAAACTAACTAATACAAAAGATCAAAAGCACAAGACAAACACTTAAGATTGGGTATAAGATGAACTCAAAAAAATACAAGAGACTGTGGAACCTCTTACCTTTTTGAGTTGATTGCTTGGTTGACCTTGTTAATCATTCAAATGTGTGCTCTTTTGATGGAAAAATAACATAAAATCTAGCTCTAAATGATCATGAAGTGATGGATAATGCAATGGTGATTGTGGGTAGTTGAATGGATGCAAGGTGTGAGCTCAAATGGTGCAACAATGGTTGATGAGTTCTTGGATGAGTGCTTGGTTGCATAAGTGTTAAGGTTGATTGCAAATGAGGGAAAATTCCTCCATTTTTAGGGGAAGTGCCTCTAAAAAATGAAGGGTCAGGATTGAGTCAGTGGACAAGATCAAGGGCTAGGGTGAGTTGAGAACTCACAAGCCCTCACACCTTGACATGTGGTGGGTGAGGTGTCAAGGGGAGATGTGGTGGAGTTACTACATAGTAGCTTGAGATTTGGACAAGATCTCCTCATAAAGGAGGTCCTTGTCTTCATGTGGGTGATGGGATATGTGATGAATTAAAAGTTCCTCAAATATCCACATGGGGATGAGAGAAAGAATTAAAAAGTTCTTTCAAATTCCTATGGGGATTAAATGTGAATTAAAAATTCATATGGGGAAGGAGTTCCCTTATAAAAAAGGAGAAAACATTAAATGAAGTTGACTTTGGACATATGTCATAAATGGCATGGGGATTAAGTTGACCTAATCAAGTGATTAAGGTTGTGCAAACATGGGATTAGGCCAATTAATGAAGAATTAAGGGAAAGTGGGGGATTATGTAAGATGTGACCATAATTATGATTAGGGGTGTGCATATCCTAATCATAGATTAATTAAATAAATCTAGATTAGAGAAAATTATGGAGGATGGGACAAGGAGAGAGAGAATGGATTTAAAAATTGATCTAAATTCATAAAGGAAAAATGACTAAATTAAATAAATTCTAGAGTATTTATTTAATTTAGAGAGGAAAGGGGATAAGGTATATAATTAATTTATTAAATACCTTGGGGATATTAGAATAAGGGTGATATTAATTAAATAGTGGACTATTAAATTAATGCAAATAAAGGATGCGAGACAAAGGAATAAAAGGGGATGAATTTGACAGTATGGAGGTGGTCAAATTCAGATGTCTACACATATATTGGAATTAAATGAGTGTAGTTATATGTAGAGAACACATTTTCTGAAAATCTCTTAGAGTTCTACAAATGTATGCAAGCAGATTTTCTATTAAAGGTTGTAGCTGCAACTATCTTGATTGACAAGTATGTAGTATAGAAAGCATACGTGAGGATGCAAAATGGTAGGATCATGGTTTTTTTGACATAATATTGCAAACAAATGTTATCTTATAAAGTGAAATGGCTGTGAATATGCACTTTCAAGAAAATTCCTAGTAAACATGTATCTAAAAGTGTAAACCTAGACATGGCTCATGATTGTCTGATAGACCCCCTAAAAAAAATGTAGCCTATGCATGTGCAAACATTGGAGATTTGAAACTATATATGGGAACCCATTGAAGCATAAAGGATTGTAGGATTTTATTAGATGGAATAATTACAACTTCCTCAATGCAAAGGAATGTGAATATGGAAGCATGGATAGATGCTATCCAATATCCTACAAAACCCCTCTAGAGATATCATCTCATGAAATGATTTTTTTGTAGGAAAGATCAATTAAGGTTTTCTCAATGACACATGAAGGAAAATCTCACATGGATTTTATCTTTTTATTTTAGGTTATTGGTCTAGAATTCACCTTCTATCAGAAAAAAAAAAGCAATGAACTATCAACCATTTTTGTTGAGAAGATTTTAAATGTGGAAGTGGGTATGTTTTCAAGGTTTGCATTAAAGAGAGGAAATATTGACCTAAATTACAAAGCTCTTGGATTGACCTTTGAGGCCAGTAGTGGTGTTAGAGTTGTTCAATTCTCAAAGGTCTCTAGAAACACAAACACCCACATACCCATCTTAGAGATGTTTGTGAATTTTTCATATGGAATATTGTATTTGTTTGTATGGATTCATGTGGATGTCTTGGGTTTCCTCCACATTTCATCTGGGAAATCAATAGTTATATGTTCTTTATTTGATAAAATATGCACAGTTAGGAGGAATTATTCTAATCAAAAGTGTTCTTTATGGAGGTCCCAAGTTTTTAATTTGAGTGAATGGGAAGTGTTCACATGGAAAGGGATCACTTTTTATCATGTTGTATTAGTGCAAGGCTAACAAAACTAGTGATGTAAGAGTATTGTGATGTTTGAATTGGAGATGAACTAAAAGTTGTACTTTCAAAAGATTGAAGCAAATTGGTGCCAAAGTTTTGGATCCATGCCATATCATTGTTATTAATGTTTTTTAATTTTAAAATGACATTAATTTTAGAACCAAAGATTTTTGGAATGTGGAGGCTCTCTTACACTTCTAGGGCTTTGCACCTAAAAGGAGAGAGGAATCCCAAAAACCTTGATGTCTCACTCAAGAATATGCCCTTGAGATTCCAAAGGAAAGATGATTGAAATTTGTCTAAGGGAAATTTCCTAGATGCAAAGAATTAATAGAAGAGATTAAATACTAATGTAAAACTTATGAAATGCAAGATGTTTGAAAACACACAGTGATATAAAAAATGACCTAGAAATACAAGTAAACTATAATAGAAACTGATGAAACTGAAGGTGGGCGTGTAGAAAATAAAGAAGGATAAAATGAAGGTTTGGAATCTAAAAAACTTGATGCAAAAACCAACTGGGACTCATACACCAATTTGGGTGACTTAGTCCCAGATATGGAAAAATGTTCTAAAGCCCATTTTAGCCAAATGGGTATCCACATCCATAGAAATATTTGAAAAACCTATATAGTGGGACTCATACACCACTAATGATGTGTGATTCCACTTTGGATTTTCTAAAAACATGAAATTGGAAATGGAAGCTCTTGGTCTACACTTTATGTTACTCTAGGTATCCAGATCTAAAACTACCAAATTCAGGCTTGTAAGTGACTTTTTGTGGATATTTTGACCTAGCCAATAAGGAAATGTCTTCAACAAGTTTGAAACTTATTATTCAATCATCTTCAAATCATCAAAGTACTTAGATATCCAATCACACAAGTAAAGAAAGAGAAATGTTGAATGTTAGGGAATAGTGGCTTTCCTTGGTCAAACCCATTTTAGGTAATTAAACCAAATGATGAAACAAAATGATAAAGCATGAACATGAGATAAAGCAATTAGAAACTTGCCATGATGATAGATCTTGAGTTGTTGCAACAATGGATGAAGAATCTTCCTTTGAATGTCTAAAAAATGATCTTGAATGCTATTTAAATGACCTAACCTTAGCTTGCTTGACTTGAGATGGGGAATGAGTGATGGAAGAATGGTGAATTAATTTTGAATTAGGGTTTAAAATCTTGTTTACATAGGCAATCCACCTAAAATGCCTATTAATTTGATCCCCAAGGCTGACATGGAGGAAAATTAAACTTAAAACCCAATTGTTCTTGCTCAAACCTCAAAAATGGCCCAAATGAGACTAATTCACCAAGCTAGGTGACTTAGTCCCACTTAGATGCAACTCACTCACCCATTGTGGAAAATGGATCCCACTAGGGCTATTTTTCCAGCTGGGATGTCAAGGAATGAAGAAATTAAGCTTTTATGTTGATTTTATCATGTCTTTGATCAAATTATGCCTTAAGATGCACAATATGGGGTCATAGGGGCCTATAAATTATGATGTAAAGGTTGATTAGGGCTAGGGACACAAATTTCAATGTGAAACTATGATTAAATACACTTTACAAGATTAAATGCAGTCCACAACCTGGAAAGACACACCATCCAATGTGAATGTGCAAAACACATTACAACACTACATTAAAACCAATTTTACTGTACAAGCCTTCTAGATTAATGTGAGAATGCCATTAAATACATTTTACAATATTGGATTAAGGAAAAAATAGGTCCATTAGACTTAGATGCTTAATAAAAGTCTAGAAAATTGTGAAAGTCATTTACAACACTTTACAACAGCTTTACAAGACATCGATAAATGCATTTTATTGAATTTACAAGGGTCCAAGACCTAATGTGGATGTGTAAAACACCTCACAACACTAGACCAAGGTGATATTAAGTCTAACTTATCATTAATTATTCCCATATCAAGCAAGAAATACTTTTTTCTATGCTACATTTAGCCCCTACTTTAGTGAGAGGATGAAATTGCTTCAAACTCACACTAAAGTAGAAATTCACGAGGGGTCCAATCATACCAATGTGGATGAAAAAGGATGAAAAAGATCAAGGAATCAATCAAGACCCTGGGATCAAAGATCCTAAGTAAAACCAACATAAGTGTGAAAGGACACATGCGAGGTGAGTGATTTGCAACAGAACAAGATACACAATCATGCAATGGAAATAACTAGAAGGAAGAGAAGTATAAATGAGCATAAAGAGGTGGATCAAGCTTTGACTATTTGTCTAACATGATGTGGATCAGATCTAGGTTATTTTTCAAAAAATGCATACTCACTCTAAGGTGATGAAACTCATGGTTGTCTGTTGGGTGAGAAGTCCTAGAAGGTGAGAAACATACACTCATGGCTAGTATGCACTCACACACATGCAAGTGGCTATGGGAAAATTCATTCCTTGGATTAGGCTTCCTACTCAAACCATACAAAAGATATACCTCCTGATAACTTTAATAAGGTGCCGCAATGAAATTTTTTTTGTAAATATTTTTGAATGTCATGTAAAGATTTTGTTAAAGGGGATTTTGCTTTGTTCATGTAAGGTCTTCTTCTTAGGAAGCATTGTTCCTAATTTCTCCAAGAGAGGACAAGTCAAGGTGTTAGATAATTTCCCATGGCATGCCTCATTTCCATCATGTCATTTTAGTAGATCATACACTCTTGGATGGCATCAAACCCAATGATACCACCAAGAATTGGACATGTCACAAGAAAAAAGAAAATTCACACTATTAATTTTTTTCCAAAAGATGTCATTTATGTATTCCCCCGCTTTAAAGTGGTTGCTACACCATAATTGTGAGCAATTGCTTTAAAGTAGCCAATGATAAATGAAAGAAGACATGAGAGCCAACCTAGAAATCCCTATACCTAGTCATATGTTTCCAAATGAAGCTACAACATGAATAAGTATGTCACATGCAATGTCAACTTAAGACATTTCATCCACATCCCAAGCTTGCTCTAATATGTACATGAAAGGTTAATGAATAACCAAAAGAGACAATGAAAAGTGACATATGAGGATAAGGCTTCCTAACCTCTTTCCCCCACTTAGTGTAGGACAAAGGTGATTTTGAAATGGATGATGATATGCTACTCCTTGCAATAGTGAGTATGCTATGATCCTACAACTATTTGATGGCAAGGGGCAACAACTAATGTTATTTATTTTGATAAGTAAACAAAGTTTTTGCTTGATATATATTTAATGAAATGTCTATCAATATAGGATGTACCAAGGTGAAATTTTTCTTGGAAGAATTGTTTGTGATGGTGTTGACATTGATTGAAGGTTTTTTTTTAAGGAAAATAGCAAAGATCATTAAGCTGTATGGGGATATGGATACCTTGTTCTATAGCATCACATCCTTTCCCAACTTTTCATCCAAAATTTTTGTCACTTTGTTTTCGATTGGATGGTTGTTCAATGTCCTCAAAGTTTGTCTTGGATGTTGGTTTTTCTTTTAAGGTGGGTCAAGTGGATGTTTTTGATATTACCTCTTTTTCTCTTCCCTTTTTAGATTCTTTTGTTATGATCATGTATTTCCCCATGGATGTAGAAGTGAAATCAAAGGTTTTCAAAGCCTCTTCCAATAACTTTGTGGCATGTTCAATTTTATTTTGTTTTTCTATGTCTGTTTGCTTGGTACTGATCATAGCACATGTAACTTTTTTCTTTTGAGGAGTAGAAGTTTACTTGTCACAAACTCCTAACATTTTCTTCAAGGCTTTATTATTTTCAAAGCATTCTCGTGATGGTGGTAAATCCATGTCAAGCAATTCAAGATGCTTCAGGGTGATGGATTTTTGGTTTGCACATGATAGTGTTTATATTTTATTGTACTATGATACCTTCCCTATTAGGAGAGTTTTTAGGAGAATGAAAAAAATAGATTTTCATCACATTCGATGTTTTTTTCCTCAATATTGAATTCATCACAAGTAAGAGAATGATCCATGGTTGGATTTTTTTTCTTGGTAATGATAGTGTTTCCTTGTACAATGATGTTTTCCTCGTAATAATCATTGATGGTATCTTGTAATGCCATAATATCCTCTTCACCAATAGGAGAGATATTAGGAGAGGGGGAAATTTTATTAGTTGTCATTGTCGATGATTTCATTCTTGTTCTCTAAGGTCTCATTCTTTTGTTCCATAGTCTCTATCTTAGTAGGATAGCTGTCATCACATTTCATGTTTGGATTTGGTAAAGTAGCTTCATCGCTCCTAGGAGAGGCATCAAGAGAAGGATAACTAGGAGTTTCATGGTTACCAATGATTGAACCTTTTTATTCAAATAGATCTTCCCAAATGGTAGAGGCATCAAGAAAGGGAGGAATAAGATTCTCATGGGTCTCAATAAGGATATATTCTAACACTAAGCTATCTTCTTCATTTCTAGAGAAGATATTAGGGGAAGTAAGGGTTTGATTATCATGATTATCTATGTTTACATTCCCATGTCCTATAATGTGTCCTTGAGTAGGAGAGGTAGGATTTTCATAGCTCTCAACTATCAACATATCCTCCACACAAATGTGTTTCTCATGATCATTCACTATTGTAACCTTATGCACTAAAGCATTTTCACAAGTAGGGGAGGTGTTGGGAAATGAATAGAGACTAGGAAAGGTAGTGGCCATGATTTCAGCTTCATGTGTCATAATTTCATTGCAAAGGGGAGGAGAAGGAAGACAAGAAATACTTTCATGATCTTCAATGATTGTATCTACTTTCACTAAGATACCTTTGTCACCAATGGGAGAGATATTGGGATAAGAACAATTACGATTATCACGATTATCAATGCTTGCATCCTTTTGTGTCAAACCTTTAGTGGATGATCTTAGTGAGAGGAAGTCCTTAAGGGTTTCATCTAACATGTCTAAATAATCACTACTAAAAGTCTTGGATGATATACTTTTTCTAAATGTAAGCATTTTTTCAATTTTTTCTTGTGATGTTTTTGGTTTTTTGTTTTCATTTTCTAATGAATATAATATAAATGAACTTTGAACTAATGATAAAAAATGAAAATTGCAAAAATATAATGCTATCCATAATTTCCATGAATGTAAACAATGCTCATTTCTAATGATTTAAATGTAATAGAATATATGCAAACTTAAAATTTAATGTAAATACATAGGATGAAATGCAATTTTTTAGATTGTCAACAAGGTAACTTATTGATTATATTATGTAATGATCTGAAAATGAAATTTTGTGAATGCAAAATTCAAATTAAGCAATGCATGAAATGAGAAAAATTAAGCTAGATTTAGTGAAATGCATGTAACAAGAACTTAACCAACTGATATAGATAGTTAATGGTAGCAAACATAAGTGCGAAAGCAAGGTTTTTAGTGTTGTAAAATGCAGTTTTAGGGATGTAAAGGGACTAATTCGCCCAAGGTGGTGAATGAGTCCTAGTAGGGATTTTTTTTCAAAATTTTCAGATTTTTTTGGTTAGTTTTTATGTTTTTTGTACTGTATGATGCAGACCTAAGATGAAAATGTAGAATTTTAGAAATTTTAAATGATTTAAGATGCAAAAATGTAACCTATATGCACTTTCACTAATGCAAAATTTGAAACCCTAGAATGCAAATTAACTAATGCAAAATGTAATGCAATCTTAATCTAGCATGATGAATGACTTCAAATAAGTAAAGAAGGTATTCAAAATGTAGGTTCACCAAAATGAACTCAATATTTTTGGAATGTGGAGGCTCTCTTACACTTCTAAGTTTTTGCACCTATAAGGAGAGAGGAATCCCAAAAACCTTGATGGCTCACTCAAGAATATGCACTTGAGATTCCAATGCAAAGATGATTGAAATATGTCTAAGGGAAATTTCCTAAATGCAAAAAATTGATAAAAGAGATTAAATACTAATGTAAAACTTATGAAATGAAAGATGTTAGAAAACACACTATGATATGCAAAATGATCTAGAAATACAAGTAAGTTGTAATAGAAACTAATGAAATTGAAGGTGGGCACCTGGAAACTGAAGAAAGATAAAATGAATGTTTGGAATCTTGAAAAACCTAATGCAAAATCCAACTATGACTCACACACCAATCTAGGTGAGTTAGTCCTAGATCTAGAAAATAGTTTTGGAGTCCATTTTAGCCAAATGGGTATCCAAATCCATAGAAATATCTAAAAAACATGTACAGTTGGAATCATATGCCACTAATGGTGCATGATTCCACTTTGTATTTTCAAAAAATATTAAAGTGGAAACGAAATCTCTCAGTCTACATTTTATGTTCCTCTAGGTATCCAGATCTGAAACTACCAAATTTGGGCCTATAAGTAGCTTTTTGTGGATATTTTGACCTAACTAATAAGGAGATGTCTTCAACAAGTTTGCATCTTATTCTTCAATTATCTTCAAATCATCAAAGTACTAAGATCTACAATCACACAAGGAAATAAATAGAAATGTTGAATGTTAGAGAGTGGGGGTTTACCTTTGTCAAACCCCTTTTAGGTAATTAAATCAAATGGTGAAAAAAAATAATGAAGCATGAACATGAGATAAAGTAATTAGAAACTTTCCATGATGATAGATCTTGAGTTCCTACAACAATGGAAGAAGAATCTACCTTTGAATGCCTAAAAAATAATCTTGAATGCTCTATAAATGACCTAACCCTAGCCTAGTTGACTTGAGATGGGTAATGAATGATGGATGAATGATGAATGAATTCTGAATTAGGTTTTAAAAGCTTGTTTATATAGGCAATCCACCTAAAATTCCTGTTAATTTGATCCACAAGGCTGACATGGAGGAAAATTAAACTTAAAACCCAAATTTTTCCACTCAAACCTCAAAAATTGTCCAAATGGGACTAATTCACCAAGCTGGGTGACTTAGTCCCACCTGGATGGGAATCATTTTCCCAAACTAGCGAATGGGTCCCACAAGGGCTATTTTGCTAGCTACGATGTCAGGGAATGAAGAAATTAAGCTTTTATGTTTATTTTATTAGGTCTTTGATCAAATTATTCCTTGGGATGCAAAATATGGGGTCATAGGGGCCCATTAATGATGATGTAAAGGGTGATTAGGGCTAGGTGTTAGCTCTAAAAAATGTAGGTAAAATACCTCAAGACGTTGCCAATCTCTTGAAATGTTTCAGGGTAATAGACAAGGTCAAATGGTTTAAACCTTCTTCTCTTCAGGTGCCACTAGACCTAGGTGGGTATACCTATATGAATGAGGAAGACTTGACTTATGCTTATTTATTTTAAAGTATTTTACCCACAATGGAAAATGGGAGTGGATAAATAAAATTTGATTTAGTATAGATTGTATAGCAATATCAAAGCTAAAACCTAATATATATAGTTTAACACATATGAATAATGAGTGAAACTAAAATAATGAGAATGTGGAGACTAGTGCCTTATTGGGTATGCAGAGTAAAAAATAAATCTAAAATGAGTAACTTCTTTCTAGAAAGTACTCTAATTGTTTGACATATTTCAGTTTATAACTTGTATAAACATGCAAGAATTTGATTACCAAGTTCTTCTTAATGATCCAAATGAGATTCTCTAATTACTATGATCAACTAAAAGGATTTAATATTTTCTTGAAAGAACCAATTAATCAACCATACAGATACAACAAGTGTGCACTGATACACTGAATATAAGCTTGTTATATCAATTTAAATAACCACAAAAAATCAACCTTGGAGACAACTTCAGTAGTACTTTCAATTAACACAACAAACAACTCATAGCAGAAATAGGCCACCACATCAAATAATTTTCATTGATATCTCCATAGTTTTAAACATGCATCATAGTCTCATATTTGTAAAACATTGTAATCTAATGTATCTTTCTTATGTATCCTATATCCTGTTTTGCTACCAAAATGAATATTTATACATCAACAACTTGAAATGATGCGTCCTTTCATAAATTTCATATGTTAAAACAATAATAGATTTAAAGCTAATTAAGCTCTGTTAAGCCATAAATAAATCTTTGATAAGTGGTCCAAGTAATCTTGACACTCATGCGTATTTGCATCTCCCAATGTGTTCCAGATCATGATCTCCATTCTTACCATCTTTTCATTCTATTCGCACACCTCATCCAATGTTATATCTTTCACGGTAGCAATCTTCAGAATTTCTTGCAGTATTGATTCACTTTCACTTTTCCACTTATTCATTTCCTTCAATCCTCCTTTATCATCAAAGAATGTAGTCAATCCTTTCTGGTGGCATTTATTAATCCCTGTGCATCCCCTCACAATTCTTCAAACAAGTCTCGGTGTTTATTCACAAAATGATTTACAGCCTAAATTGCTACATTATCAGAAACATCACTCTAGTTTATTTCTTGAAACTTCTCCAAATTCCTACCATCCACTATTCTGTGCTCTTGTAATGCAACAAAGTTATGTGAGTGTGTTCCCCAGAGCTTATTTAACCAAGTTGCTAGACTGGCTTGTCTTTTCTTAATCATTGCTACAAGCGTATCATATTTCCCTTGAGAGTAAGCACTTGATCCTTCCCAATGATATTTTTCTTGTGAAATTTCACCATAATTGAGCAGCTTGGTTGATTTCATTGTGAACCCTATAAAATATTTTAGGCGGTCATTTTCTCTCAACGGGTAAAAACAAGAAGTTGGGTACACGAAGAGGGGAAGTTTTGGCCAAAAAAAATCTCGTAGAAAATGTGTACGCATTATTAAAAAATGCATATGCATTTAGGATTGGGTACCCGATCCAAAAAAATGCGTATGCACTATCAAACGCGTACGCGTTATATAATGCATACACATTTTATAACACATAAAAATTAATTATTTAAAAAAATAAATACTTTTTAGAAACACATGCATTTTGAAATCAAAACTCGTACGCGTTTTAGAACACGTACACGTATGCGTTTTGAACTCAAAATGCATACACATTTTAGAATGCGTAAGCATTTCTAAAAAGTATATTTTTTTTAAATAATCAAGAAAGTAAGGAATGCATATGCATTTTGTAACGCATGCACGTTTTGTAAAAACGTGTATGCATTTTTTAAATTCAAAAATCCCAACCCACATGCTACCTCGGTTTTAGGCTCGGAAAAGGCTTGGCAATCCAAGCCTTAGCCTTTGACCTTGTTATCACGGAATCTAGCAGCGCTCGTTCCATGGATAACCCCCCTACGAAACTTGTCCGTTTCCTAGGATTCGTGAAGTTCAAGTACGCATAACGAAGTGATTTTCAAGCCACCTTGAAATGCATTCCAAAGTCTCGAATAGTCAATTCAAGCATTCCCCCATGTTCGCCTCGCGAAGACCTTCGAAACGAGCTCCTTCGCGAAGTCTCACTGTTCGTACTTAGCGAATTGTGAAAAATGCAATGGCACTGAAAAAGTGCGCTCCTGCCCTGAAGCCAAAATTGGCTAAGTCTGGAAAATGCAAGGGCGCTAAAATTTAGCGCCCCTGCATGAAGTGACTTTTTCCAAAATGTAATAGCTCTAAATTTTAGCGCTATTACACTTTTTCCTGACACTTAAACTTTTTCTGGCCCTAGCGCGTTTCTTCATCTTTTTCGTGTTTTTCGTCAATCGTGCCACTTTTCGTGCCTAAATTTATTGCTCGACTTGAGTTAGGTTTTTTATTTTCTCTTTTGCTTAAAGGTGTTTTAATTCGCCATTTTCATTGTTTATGGTTTTAGTTCTTCCTCTCTTCATGCTGGGCGAGTTTTCTTCAAACTGCAAATACGTTTTTTGAGTTTTTCGACATCCCTCTCCAGCGTTTTTCGCGTTTCATCTTTGTAAGTTGTTACCCTTGCTTTCTCTATATTCTCCAATTTCGATTGCAACTCTATGCAGACAAACACTTTGCAAACCCCGAGCGCCGTTTTCATTCACCATTACATCCGTTTTCCAAAACCATGTTTCAGATGTAGAGGCGCTGAAAAAGTGCGCCCTTGCATTTTGAGATATTTTTCTAACACTGAGATGCAAGAGCGCTATTTTTTAGCGCCCCTGCATCAAACTCTGGATTCCCAAAAATGCAGAAGCGCTAAATTTTAGCACCCTGACATGCTGAATATGTCAATAAATTCTAACTCTGAAAGTGCAGGGGCGCTAAAATTTAGCGCCCTTGCATCAAAAGTCAATTTTCCTGAGATGTAAGGGCGCTGAATTTTGGCACCCTTACACTTTTTCCAATTTTCTATAATCTTTTCCAGTTGAACTTCAAACTTGCTTGATTTACTCCTGAACTTCTTTCCCTCCATTTTGTACATTGTTTTGCATGCCTCGCCATCTGCTCCACGCTTTCCCATCATTGTTGCTCGCTTCACGCTTCCCAATGCTACTTTTTTCTGCTAACGCTTGTTGATTCACCATCCTTGCAGTTCCTCTCTAGATCTCGTCAAGTGATTCCGAAGGTGACGTCCTTTGATCGTGGTTCTTCCAAATAAAAAGTTCACGCAGGAGACCAGGAAGAAGTATGAAGACTCCACGCCCAAGCAAAGAAACATGAAGAAGCTTCCTGTTCTCCAGTGTTAGAAATTTTCGGTGCATCCCATTATGCATCTTGTAAATATTTCTCGACATTTTCGAATGTCATTTTGTAAATTGTAATTACACCAAGTCCAAAGATGTAATATTTTGAAAACAAATTACACTTTGACTTTGGTCAAAGTTAGGTGAGATCTCCTAAAATTGCTCACCTAACTTTCCCTGATTTTCTCAATCTCTTTCCTTCTTTTGCTCATCCCTCTTTCTATATAATGTGAGGGATTTTTCATTGTAAATTATCTTTTAGTCTATTGCAATGAAGTGCTGCCCTTTTGTAAGCAAACTTGTGAAACTTTGCGTTCATATATTGTGAATGAGATTCAATCAATAAAGAAAAGGATTGCAAGCCAGACTTTGCGTTGGATTCAATACTTTTGTAAGTTGATTTGATTTGGTAGTGATTAGTTCAAGAAATCTGAAAGACTCTAAGTGATTGATGTAAACTTTGTGTTACATCTACTATTTAGATTGCATTGTTATTTTGTTTATCATTGGTTGAGTGATCTATAAGACTTTGCGCTTATAATCATTTATACTCTTGCATGTTCTTGTTGGATAATCTACAAGACTTTGTGCTTGTAATTATTCATACTCTTGGATACTTTGTTGGATGATCTACAAGACTTTGTGCTTGTAATCGTTCATGCTGTTTGAAGAATTGTTGCGTCTAAGAAGACTTTGTGCTTCTAACGTAGCAAACGGTACGTTTATGCAGATCCGACATTGATAAAGCTACGGAACGACTTTGTGCCTTCGTGAGCTTTCCCATTTTATTTTCTTTTGTTTGTTGTTGATTACTTCTGGTATCTCTACGCTTCGCTTTGACGAGATAGAGATATTGGCATTACTGCTGGTTGTTAGTTTTTAGTTATCAAGAATTCGGAACTTCCAACACGTGAAACATTGTAAACATCTTCTCTAAAAAAAGAGAGAAGGATGAATGTAACACACCCCCCCCACTCCGTGACTTTCGTGTACATTGTGTAATTACTTTTGTGATTTACTATTGTTTCTCTTAGCAGTAAGAAGGGCGCCTCCCCTTTCCGAGAGGAGAGATTCACATCTCACATAGCTGTGGCTGAAGTCCAAGTTGTGTAATCTGTCAAAAGTTGATTACATAATTTTCACCCAACAGTTTTTTGTGACTCCGTTGGGGACACGATACACATTCTAAAGCCTCATGCTTTCGTTTGAAGTATACCTGTGTCATTTTCTATTGTAATTATTTTCTTGTAAGTTTTTCAAGATTTCACCAAGGACATGTAAATGGCTGCTCAAGGTCCTTGGGGAAATGCTTTTGGTCCGTTGAGCCTAGTTCTACCCCTACATGCTCTTCCTGAAGGCTCACAGAAGAACTTTCCTAAGTTTTTTGGTGATGGGCAACATCCTGACGAGCACATTGCTACTTTCTATATTGCTTGTGGAGTTCATGGTGTTGAATATGAAGATGTATCTGTAAGGCTGTTTGTGGAGACTCTCCAAGGCATTGCTGCAGATTGGTTTTATCATTTGGCGCCAAGTACCATCACAAACTGGACAACTCTCATAGCCAAGTTTGAAGAAAGGTTCAAGCCTCCTGAAGATGCTCATGCTTTGTTGGCTCAGCTCACCCAGTTGAAGAAGGAATCTCACATGCCCATGCGTGAGTTCATTGCTCACTTCAACAAGTTGACACGAAAAATTCCAACTGTTGCTCAACCTACAGCTGAGAACTTGAAATGTTTCTTTGTAAATTCTCAAGCGCCTGAGGTTGGTTTCCTATTGAGAAGAGCACCTCCAGCTACTCTTGCAGTTGTGCAGACCTTGGCGACAAAAATTGAAGATGATCTCATTCTTGCTGGGCAAATAAAAATTGACTCAGATGAATCTGAAGAAAGCTCTTCTTTGGAGTTATTTTCTTCCATCACAAGGAGGGATCCTATGGTGCAAAGGTTGGCAAATGAGCTATTTGACCTCAAAAAGCAGTTAGCTCAAGGCATGTTTTCTGTTCCTTGCAAAGACGTACCAAGGAGGTCAATTTCAAATGCTGTTGGTAATCAACACAAGTTATCTTCACTTCCAAAGAGGCTTGTTCTTGAGGTACCATTAGTAAAAGGAGCAGTGAACCATCCTGACTCCGATCCAAGTGATCTTGCTGTTCTCTTCCGAGAAAAGGAAGTAGACATAGCTGGCGACTCCCAATTCTGGTTTATGCAGTCTCAGAAAGCCATTGATGAAGATCAAAATGATGAAAGTCATTTTGTTGAAGTTCAAGTGAATGAAAATAATATTTTCTTGAGATCTGAAAAGATGGACATGCATGCAGATTTTAGTCAAGTTGAAAAGAATGCATCTGTGTCACGTGAGGACCTTCTTATAAATAATTCATATTTTCCCAAGTCTGAGGATGGTGAACATCATATTGAGGTATGCAATGCAGTCATATCTTCATTTGAGTCACATGAAGGAGATCATCCCAATCAGCATGAGGTTGCCATGGTTGATGAATCAGTTGTTGAGGTAGCAACTGGCAAGAAGCATTCAATCTTTGATCAATCAAGGGAATGTCCCATAAGACATCTTGCTTGGTTGGAGGCCAGTGGGAAGACAAAGGTTCCACTTGCACCTGAGTGTGAAGATAAACTTGAGGATGCAGCTAAAGATATATTTGTAGATGCACAGGAGCAGCCTGCATTCAATGAATTATTTTGGAGCAGCAATATATGCATAATATTTTCAAAGGTAGCTGAACCTGTTCATCTCCTTCTAGAAGCAATGCCTCAACTTCATCTACATGCAGCTGCTAATGATCATGGAAGGCCTTGCAAGCTGTTGAAGAAAGGCAGCTATTTTGTTGAACCTGTGAATGGTTTCATTTGAGAAGATTTCATTGATGGCTAGTTTTAATTAGGTAGGTTTTTCCCTTTTCAATAAGTGCATTTGCATAAGCTTGCGTCTTGTTTTCATAAATTCATTTTTCGTCGTTGTCACCTGACTCCAAGCCCAATGGATAAAGGCACTTGAATTCTGGAGTTCTTCTCCCTTCATTCATTTCAAAGAATGGTTGAAGGAAGATCCCCAACAGGAGCCAGCTGTTATCACAGAATCTAGCAGCGCTCGTTCCACGGATAACCCCCCTACGAAACTTGTCCGTTTCCTAGGATTCGTGAAGTTTAAGTACGCATAACAAAGTGATTTTCAAGCCACCTCAAAATGAGTTCCAAAGTCTCGAATAGTCAATTCGAGCATTCCCCCATGTTCGCCTCGCGAAGACCTTCGAAACGAGCTCCTTCGCGAAGTCTCACTGTTTGTACTTAGCGAATTGTGAAAAATGCAATGGCACTGAAAAAGTGCACTCCTGCCCTGAAGCTAAAATTGGCTAAGTCTGGAAAATGCAAGGGCGCTAAAATTTAGCGCCCCTGCATGAAGTGACTTTTTCCAAAATGTAATAGCTCTAAATTTTAGCGCTATTACACTTTTTCCTGACACTTAAACTTTTTCTGGCCCTAGCGCGTTTCTTCATCTTTTTTGTGTTTTTCGTCAATCGTGCCACTTTTCGTGCCTAAATTTATTGCTCGACTTGAGTTAGGTTTTCAATTTTCTCTTTTGCTTAAAGGTGTTTTAATTCACCATTTTCATTGTTTATGATTTTAGTTCTTCCTCTCTTCATGTTGGGCGAGTTTTCTTCAAACTGCAAATACATTTTTTGAGTTTTTTGACATCCCTCTCCAGCGTTTTTCGCGTTTCATCTTTGTAAGTTGTTACCCTTGCTTTCTCTTTATTCTCCAATTTCGATTGCAACTCTATGCAGACAAACACTTTGCAAACCCCGAGCGCCATTTTCATTCACCATTACATCCGTTTTCCAAAACCATGTTTCAGATGCAGAGGCGCTGAAAAAGTGCGCCCTTGCATTTTGAGATATTTTTCTAACACTGAGATGCAGGAGCGCTATTTTTTAGCGCCCTTGCATCAAAGTTTGGATTCCCAAAAATGCAGAAGCGCTAAATTTTAGCACCCTGACATGCTGAATATGTCAATAAATTCTAACTCTGAAAGTGCAGGGGCGCTAAAATTTAGCGCCCTTGCATCAAAAGTCAATTTTCCTGAGATGTAAGGGCGCTGAATTTTGGCGCCCTTACACTTTTTCCAATTTTCTATAATCTTTTCCAGTTGAACTTCAAACTTGCTTGATTTACTCCTGAACTTCTTTCCCTCCATTTTTTGCATCGTTTTGCGTGCCTCGCCATCTGCTCCACGCTTTCCCATCATTGTTGCTCGCTTCACGCTTCCCAATGCTACTTTTTTCTGCTAACGCTTGTTGATTCACCATCCTTGCAGTTCCTCTCTAGATCTTGTCAAGTGATTCCGAAGGTGACGTCCTTTGATCATGGTTCTTCCAAATAAAAAGTTCACGCAGGAGACCAGGAAGAAGTATGAAGACTCCACGCCCAAGCAAAGAAACATGAAGAAGCTTCCTGTTCTCCAGTGTTAGAAATTTTCGGTGCATCCCATTATGCATCTTGTAAATATTTCTCGACATTTTCGAATGTCATTTTGTAAATTGTAATTACACCAAGTCAAAGATGTAATATTTTGAAAACAAATTACACTTTGACTTTGGTCAAAGTTAGGTGAGATCTCCTAAAATTGCTCACCTAACTTTCCCTGATTTTCTCAATCTCTTTCCTTCTTTTGCTCATCCCTCTTTCTATATAATGTGAGGGATTTTTCATTGTAAATTATCTTTTAGTCTATTGCAACGAAGTGCTGCCCTTTTGTAAGCAAACTTGTAAAACTTTGCGTTCATATTTTGTGAATGAGATTCAATCAATAAAGAAAAGGATTGCAAGCCAGACTTTGCGTTGGATTCAATAATTTTGTAAGTTGATTGGATTTGGTAGTGATTAGTTCGAGAAATCTAAAACACTCTACAAACTTTGTGTTACATCTACTATTTAGATTGCATTGTTATTTTGTTTATCATTGGTTCAGTGATCTATAAGAATTTGCGCTTATAATCATTTATACTCTTGCATGTTCTTGTTGGATAATCTACAAGACTTTGTGCTTGTAATTATTCATACTCTTGGATACTTTGTTGGATGATCTACAAGACTTTGTGCTTGTAATCGTTCATGTTGTTTGAAGAATTGTTGCGTCTAAGAAGACTTTGTGCTTCTAACGTAGCAAACGGTACGTTTATGCAGATCCGACATTGATAAAGCTACGAAATGACTTTGTGCCTTCGTGAGCTTTCCCATTTTATTTTCTTTTGTTTTTTGTTGATTACTTCTGGTATCTCTACGCTTCGCTTTGACGAGATAGAGATATTGGTATTACTGCTGGTTGTTAGTTTTTAGTTATCAAGAATTCGGAACTTCCAACACGTGAAACATTGTAAACATCTTCTCTGAAAAAAGAGAGAAGTATGAATGTAACACACCCCCCCCACTCCGTGACTTTCGTGTACATTGTGTAATTACTTTTGTGATTTACTATTGTTTCTCTTAGCAGTAAGAAGGGCGCCTCCCCTTTCCGAGAGGAGAGATTCACATCTCACATAGCTGTGGCTGAAGTACAAGTTGTGTAATCTGTCAAAAGTTGATTACATAATTTTCACCCAAGGACTTGCAACTAAAAACTAAGGCAGATTGAAGAAGAATGTCCAACTTTGACAACATAGATGATGAACTTTTTTTCTAAATGAGTCTATAAAATTAAAACCCATTAGAGAACACAATGTCTACTTTCTAAATATATAATTTTTGTTAAAATTGGATTATGTTTGCTATTTTTTAATTAATTTCTAAGCAAACTAGTCCTTAAACTTGAAATATCAGGTTTTTTTGGTTTTTTAATAACTTTTTATTGGTTGATTTTCTTGTAAAAAAAATTATATGGGACCAAACTTCAGACAATTCTCTACACAATGAAAAAAAAAAGAGTCAAAAAATATTTTGTTTAGGTCCAATTATGTTGTCCGTACACGTTGATTTGAAAAAACATCAATTAAGGCCAATAAAAATTTAATAAAAAAAAATATTCAACCAAAAATTATAAAAAAAAATCCAGACCAAACTTCATGTTGTTAGCTCTCTTTTCCTAAAAGGAATTAGAAAAATAATTTTATTTGGGTCAAAAAGTGTTGTCCGTACACCTGCTTGGTATGGTAAAAAAATAGGGACTTTTAAAAAGTGTTTTTTATGGATCCTTATCAAAATGTAATTTCTATAAACTGGGTATTTTAATAATTTACATATTTGGAAACTAGATTCAAAATAATAACTTTCATATTAATGAATTTTTGTAAGATTCATTGTGGAAGTGCCTCAATTTTTTAGTCTAAGTGTGATAAATTCTGAAAAACAGTAAAAACATTTCCACTTTTTGAGCTTTTTGTGTAGCCAACTTCTTGCATCAGCCCCAACATCCTCTCGTTATTCATTTTGTACATTTCCCTCTCCTTGATTAACATCTAAATTTGAGCTTTGTTTAATTTTACTACATTGATTCCAATTTCTGCAGTTGCCACAGGATCAACCTCTCCAACCTTTAAATTCATAACATGCTCAAATGATTTCTCAGTATTAATGACAAGTGAATTCCTATTAGGTGTATATAAAGCCCAAATCATTAATGATCCTCCTTCTAGATTGTATTTCGACCCTGCATATACTTTTTTGACCTTTTCTAGGCTGAGCTTGTGTGTAGCATTACTATCTTTAAAAAAAATATCAAAAACTAATGCAGAATTGAGATCCAACCCTGGAAAAATCATAACACCAACACTTTCCAACATTTTCCTTCCCTTTTCAGGGGTCATACCTTCCATCTCCCTGTCCACACACATTGTTAGGTCATTCAGTAATTGTTCTTCATTACTTGTGATATTGTCAATGTTTTCTCTTAGTTCTTTTCCTTTTTGTTTGTATAGGAATGCTTTAAACTCTGGGGAATTTACAAATTCATCATCTTCTACAAACGATTTGTACTCTACATGCCTTACATCCACATCTACATTCTCTTCAGCACTCAATTCCCTAGTAGGGCTAGTGTAATGCTGAATTCTCAATCTTTACATCTTATTTGGTTGGTCATGTGGCACATTATCCTTAGATGCCTCCTCCCTAGAAGATAATAGCTCTGTATCCTACAACCCTTGATTATATTTTTCAACCACTATTTCTACTTCTTCAGCTTCCAAGTTCCAGATCATATAATCAAATTGATAGGGAACATGTTGATACCCTCCAAAGTTTATCTTCAGTTTAGCATAATTGATGTACCCTTCTGGATCAAAATTGTTTCTAGGTGTTCCTCTTTTCATATTGTATTGCAGTAACTTATCAAGGATCAAATTGTACCCTTCCTTGGATAATACATTCAAATCACCAAAGTACAATGTACTGGGTATAAAATCCTTCTTTCTAAAGGATCTCAAATTCATAACACTGGAAAAGTCCATCTGTCTAACAATTTCCAAGTATGCAATTCTTTCCAAGACTGTTTTAGGAAAAATGAATGGGGCATCTTCAAATCCATAAGCCCTAATCATGGTAGCATCCTCCAAGCAATACCAATCCCCCCAGTTGTGACTAATTTTCCCATTGAAGTCCTTAGGCCTGAGAAACCTCTTTATCTCTTCAAATAAAAAATAGTCATATGGATGATTATACAATTTGTATAATGTCCACAAAAAAACACCTCAAAGTGTACAAAACTAGAGTTAGCAAACCTTCTGTCCCAGACAACTGTCCATAATTGAATAGGTAATGTCATGCCTTCCTTGTCAAATTGGGAAATTTTCATCTCTTGAGGCCACAACCCTAACTCTTGTCAAAAATACAACATTATGTGCATCAACAATGAATAATTCCTAAGATGTAATATAGAGGCTCCACCCTTTACTGCAATCAACCCAGAATCAAGCCAGTTAAAAATGTATGAGGCATAATCAAATGGTCTAGAATTGTGATACTGAATATCTGGTGAAATTAGCATAGGCATGATTGACATGTATTCAGGGACTTTCATTTCCAATACTTGGCCTATCAAAATAAGTATACTTCATATAGGATTCAAAAAGACCAACATGGAATGGGATTCCATCGCTATCCTCTAGAGGAATTGGTTTTCCACCTTGTCTAATTCTATGGAGTTGCAGCCTCCAACCCTTATAAATTATGTCCATCCTCTCAAATTCCCTTTCTAATTCTTCACATATGATTTTCTCATTACAAACCCCTTCCAAATTGAAAACCTTAGCTATTGCATCTTCTAATATGTGTATTAGTGGTTTCCTGGATGGGTAACATATAGCTTTGAGTTTCGAATTATAATGGGCAAACAAAAATCTTACCAATTCTGCATTGGAAAATACATTAGGGCAAACTAGCTTTCCCAGATTAAGCTTCCATGGGTTACATATTGGTTCAAAAATATTTCTCCGATAGTAATGAAAGCTAAACAACTCATAACCTCTTATTGAAGTCAAAATATCTCCTATAAGTTTACGCTTGTCATCCAATTTATCTATTTCTGCCCTAAGTTGTGCAAATCGTATGGCTTTTGGTCCAGAGCCAGGTAATTGGTCAATGAGATCTTGATTTAGCTTTTGTTCAGTGCCCTCAAGCTCTATTTCAGCTTTCAGTTTCTTCCATTTAGGCTGACTGCTTTCACCATATTTTCTACCTTTTGATTTTCCTGAGCTGGAGGATTCCATTCCTTTATAGAAGTCAAAAATCACAGGAACTAAGGCACAAAGAACTTACTGTATTTCGTTCGAGACCTTTGGACTAAAAGAATACCCTGGTTCTTCATTCGCCCTTCTGCTTCCTCCGCTATCAATTCCACACTAATGTTTCCAATTGAATTTTCCTTAATTCATGTAGTTATTTGTGCTCCATCGTACCATTAATGTTTTAGCTGAAACAGGAGTGTAGCAGGTCTTTTTTTGAAACTCTTACTATCACATTATGTAATACTATTGGTGAGACATTTTCAAATCTTGGGTGACCTCTCTATTATGGATTTTAGCAATGTTCATTAAAACATCCGCCGAGACATCCTGTAGTTTCCCCGACACTTCAAGTCTCCCCAGGAGATATCCCTTCAATCTCAAGTATATAACTATAACTCCTATCGATGAAAACATGTCGTTGTGACTTTGTAAGTTGAGCAGATGTTACTCTGCTTATTTCATATCTCACTGAGATATATCCTTTGGTTTGTTTTCTAGTCACCGAGACAATTATTTTCTTTCCAATGGAAAAACACTCAACGTGACTCTCATATGTTTCTTCGATGAAACTAGTCTCACCGATAATCAATACATATTTCCAAGTCCTTTACTAACATAATCCTGTCACTGTGACATATGGGTTGGCAGTACTCCCTGACTTGATCTCGATAATCATCGATAGAATCCCCTTTTTCTTTGTCGACAAGACCGAATGAATGCTATAGCACTTCATTCTGATGGCTCTAGTTTGGCCGATATATCTCCTTGTGCATTGGTCGGTAAGGCATATATAAGTTTGATATGACTCATTCTGATGATTGTTGTTTTTCCGATAGGATCCTTCTGTCGCTAAGACCGTGAACTCCATTATGCTGATATGAATTATTTGATAAAATGATATTAGTAAGACATTCATGACCTCTTGCCGATGCAATCAATTTTATTCATGATATGGGATTCTTTGGGAAACATTTATGAGTATGGACAACTATGAAATTAAAAAATTTCATAGTTCCAATAGTGGCTCCGTCTGGGGATGAATAATTGTGATATCATTGTAAGGATTCAGATCTCTGGATGAGCAGACCAAACTTTTAGAGTTATGGACCAACGAGAAGGATGGAATGAAAAGGAAAGGAGATGAAAATGATCCTATACTATTGCACATGGAGAGAGTTTATTTTAAATGAAGAAACCTCAGGATTGTCCATGTACTGGAAATTCCTATTCCTTTTATCCCCTAAACTACTATGCATGGAAAACATAAATTCTTAGAGGATTATCAAGAATTGTCCATGCATTGGCAACCCTTGATCCTCTGTATTCTTCAAGAGAAGAAATGCTTTAAAAATCTCACGTGTACACGAAACTCCTATTCTTCACCAGTCATATTTTGTAAATAATAAGAGTTTTCACCTCCTTTACCAACAACAAGAAAAGGTCCTAGCCAGAAGGCTTCAAATTTCCCGTGCTTACCCTTCTCCTGACACCTTGCATTCCACATCACCACTAGATCATTCTCTTCAAATTTTCTATCAAATAAATGCTTCATTTGTGCTTGCAACTTCATATTATTGTTTTGAGCTACTCTTCGTATCTCATCAAGTTCAGCCAGCTGCTCCATTCTCTCCTCCATAGGTTATGGAATATCTATATCGTCTTGAAGGATAAACTTGTAAACTGGTAACATATTTTGTAGAGGCATCCTATCTTGTGTTCCATATACTAGTTAAAACATGGATTTTCCAACTACCTTTTTTACAGTGATCCTATCAGCCCACACAACCATTTTCAACTTTGAATCCCAAGCCTTCTTATTCTAACCTAGCATTCTCCTTATGATTTTAAGAAGACTTTTGTTGCTGGACTCTACCTGACCATTAGCTTGCGGATGGTAAGGAGTTGCATAGGAAATAGTAATGCCATATGTGCTGCAAAAATCTTTGAATTCATCAAATCTGAAACACATCCCATTATCTGTAATCAATCCTAATGGTGTACCAAACCTGGCAATGATGTTATCCATTAAAAAATTGGTCACAACTTTACTTGTAGCTTGCTTGGTTGGGACTGCTTCTACCCATTTGGTAAAATAATAAGTAGCTACCATTATCCACTTATGTCCTCCACTTAATTTCTCTTATATCTCCCCAATAAAATCAATTCCCCACTAATGAAAAGGGGATTTAGCCTACAAAGGTCTAAGTGGTAAAGCTCCCTGATACTTCATTTTCCCAGAGAATTTCTGGCATGCTTCGCATCTTCTTATGTATGAAAAAGAGTCATTAAAATTTTTTGGCCAATAATAACCTACCCTGAGAATCTTATGTGCAATTGTCTTCATAGAATAATGGCCTCCACAGACCCCTTCATGCATTTATCTTAAGACATGCTTAGCTTGTGACTTATCTAGACATAACAACAATATCCCATCCCTGTTCTTCCAAAACAAATCGCCTTCCATGAAAACATACTTAGATGCTTGCAGCTTTAAAGTTATTTTTTGACTATCACTTAATCCTTTTGGACACTTCATGTATCTGAGGTAATGCATGATGTTTGCAGACCGAGGAGTATGCTCAATACTTGCAATTGCATTATTTTCCTCTTCTATATTACAAATTTGATTTCCTTCGATATTTGCTTCTACCATTAGCCTAGCCAAACCCTGACCTCTCACCAATTTAGTGATTTGTATTTCCATATCAAACTCTTGGATTTTATTAATCCACCCGCATCTCTTTCCTGTTACCTCTGACTGCATCAAGATATCTTTAATAGCTACATGAGGGACATAAGCAATCAGCTTAGCTCCAACAAGATATGGCCTAAAAGCCTTTGTGGCTTTTACCAATGCAAATGCTTGTTTTTCTATTATATCATATTTCAATTCTGACCCCTGCAATGACTTATTGAAAAAAGACATAGGATGTTCATGACCTTCCTCATTTTTCTGTAACATAACATCAGCTATAGTATGCAAGAAAGGAAATGAAAATATTTGAAAGGGTTTTGAAAAATCTGGAGACTTAAGGACAAGGGCATCCTTGATGGCATTTTTGATTGATATAAAAGCTTCTAATGCTTCTGTAGTCCAATATATTTTTTGTCCTTTCCTTAACATTTTTTATATGGGCTTAATGATTTCAGCAAAATTAGAAATAAATCTCCTAACAAAGTTGATCTGTCCAAAAAATGACTAGATGGCCTTGACAGTTTTAGGGATAAGAACTTTATCTATGGCCTCAACCCTCTTAGGATCTATTCTAATTCTATCCTTTGACACAATATGTCCTAAAATTTTTCCCTCTATGACTACAAAATGGCATTTCTTAGGGTTTTGGCTAATACCATATTCTAAATCTTTAATAAATATTTTTTCTAGATGTTCTACATGATCTTCAGCCCTTTTTAAATAAGTAGTAAGGTCATCTTGATATACCACCATTATAGTATTAATGAAGTTTGCAAATGCTACATCCATGGCTCTTTGGAAGGTTGCTCCTGCATTTGTGAGACCAAACGACATTCTCACATAAACATATGTCCCCCATGGGGTTGTAAAAGTTGTCTTATACTGTTCAGATTCTTTAACTTTGACCTGGTTATAACCTGAAAACCCATCCATCATAGATAACAACTCGCACCCTATCACCTTATGTAGTATAGCTTCCATATTAGGTAAAGGGTAATTATCTTTGAGGGATGCCACATTTAGATTTATGAAACCCACACATAATTTGATATCTCTATTTTTCTTCCTCACAGGAACCAGGTTTGAGACCCATGTTGAGTGCCTGATTGGTTTAATGATAACCCCATCTCTGAGCTTTTCCAGTTCTTCCTACATTTTTGGTTCTAATGTTGGGTTAATGGGTCTTTGTTTTTGTCTAAATGGCTCTACATCTAGTTTCAATGGGATTTCATGTTGAAATAAATCCTCCCTATACTTTAAGATCTTCATAGGACCATGCAAACACATGTTTATATTTTCTTAGTAATGCTATCAACATTCTTTAAATTGTCGGGCTTATTTTCTTCCCTATGTATACCTTTCTCGGTGCCAGCTCAGTCCCTAAGTTGATCTCTTCAATATACTCCCTCTTGTCTAAAGTCTACTTCATGAGGGATTGATCACTTCCATCACATACCCTCTCCAATGCCACTATCCCTTTGGAAAGCTTATTAGTTTTAAGCTGTAAGACCTCCTTCCTGAATATTGTCTGCTTCCCATCTACTTCTACAAAGGCATTGAAATCAATTTCTTGAGCTTCATATTGATCTATACAGTCAAGAAATTTCAGGAGGTCAGTATCATCATTAAAAACCTACCAACTGTATATATTAACCCCACCATTTTTATTTTTATTTAATAATATTAGGGATGAGCTCAACTTAGAACTAGTATAACAATTGTTAGACCTATTATTGCAGTCTTATTGCTATTTTACGAAGTGGTACTATCCCACTTATCATAACCATTGGTCTCGATCGAAGACCCCATGCACAAACTACAAAATTTGAATGTTAAAATTACACATAATATTAGTTTTAGTGTTTTTATTCTCTTGGTTCAGACTTCTCTTTTACTCTTAATTTTGTTATTTTCTTATATAGATAACAATATTACTATTGCTCTATACTTTCAACAATAGTATTAAGTGCCAACACTATTAACTTTAATATATTTCTTAATTTTAAAATCAATTTAGTAATTACCATTCTTATTCTCATGATTAATATAAAAATTATCCTATTGTTTTAATGCATAACTCAACATCAATTATAACCCATGTTAACATGAAACTCTCTTTAATTGACTCACAATTCAAGCATACATTGTGCATTAACATTATTGGCCCCAAGCACAATTATTTAATATTAATGTTATTTTCCCACTTAATTATTTAATATTATTATTTAATTTTTGAATCTACATCATGTATATCATTATTATTATTATTTTTTAAATCCAAATAATAATTTTGTTATTAACCATAATATTATTATTAATAACAATAACATTAAGCATACCCACTTCATAACCAAATTTTAGGGTTGAAATGTAATTATTATTTCACTCTTTTTTTCTTTTTTCGAAGTTACTTATTAATTTACAAAAATTAATAGGAGCATTGTTATGATGGATCTTATTTCATTTTATGAAGAAATTCTTAAAACTCAATTTGTGACACTCCAGTCAGTGTAATGTCATCCTTTCTTAGCACTACATTTTCTAAAAAGTCTACCATTATGTTTTTTGACTAATCTATCCATTCAATGGAGAAAGCATCAAGCAGCTCGATTGTGTCCCATACAACATTCCTATATTGCTTTAGTCTCTTATGTTTTGCTGCATATTTTGATTTAACTTGTGAAACAACTAGCTCAGAATCCCCTAGAACAACTAGCAACTTGATTTTATGTTTTACAACTATATTCAAACTTGTTATAAAGCTTCGTACTCTACCACGTTGTTTGTACATTCAAATGCCAACAAAAGTGAATATTTAAATGTAACTCCTTTAGGTGAAACAAATACTATTCTTGCTCCATTACCTTCTTGGCTACATGCTCCATCAAAATACATTTTCCACACACCATTGCAGTTTTGTGCAACATGCTTTTCAATTGGATCAACATTGACTAATTCTAGTTGGGCTAGTTCTATCTTAAAATTCCCAAGATACACATCAAAAAAATAATTGACTTGATCTTGAGGTACATAATCAACAACTTGGTTCATCCTTGGCTCCCTGTACAACTTAACTTCTTGACCATTCACTGGAATTGTTGCATAAGACAAATCAAATTAGAAATTTCCCCCAACCACTGCCATCCACTGTCTTGATAGAAGAATCCCAAACTAAGGAGGGGTATCAATTACTGTTATATCTATATTATAGGCCACCTGAGGATAAGCAGCTAGTTTGACTTCAACATCTTTCATAATACCCATCACAGGAATAGGCCTGCTATCCATTACATAGCACTTCCCTCCATTAGTATCCGCCCACATTCCAAGTTGTTCCATCACTCCAACTAGCATAATGTTGATAGCAGTGCCAAAGTTTATAATGCAATTCCTTAACATTTTGTTATTTATAAGTAACGTAGTGAAAACGGGATCAATTTGTGGGGGATTTATTAATACATCATTTAGGAAAACTTCTGGGACACTTACTTTCTCTTACTTATTAATTGTTTTAGTGGCCATCTTATTTTCAGAATTTATATGTTTTCCATTTCCACTTGTTATCAATTGAACAACACTGTCCCTATATTCCTTAATTTTCATCATCTCAAGCAGTGGAATAGAAATTTTTACCTGAGATAAAGCCTAAGTGAAATTGAAAGAGGAACCCTCCACCTTAATCATTTTCTTTTGCTCCAATGTTTCTCCTTTGTTCTCTTCTTTTCTCTTTTACTCGATTGATCAGTCTTTTGCATTTCTTTGTGTAACTCTTTAACCTCCTTTTGGAAAAGCTTCTATTCATTTTTATCATGTTTATTTTCTATTTTCTTCAAAATTCCTTGTGTCACCTTTTGATCTTTTATAAATATTCCCCTGGGGACACCTTCTTTTTCATTCACTATCCTATTTCTTAACCAATACTTGCTCTTTGCTTCTTCAACTACAACAATGGTTAACCTCTTTTTCTCCTCTTCGGTGAGTTTCATCATATTGCATTGAGAAGGAACCTCAATAGAGTGTGGTTCTGTATAATCTTCTTCAGAATAAAAAAAACCCGATGTCCAGCCATGTGGACATTGCACCTTTGATTTGAAACATCGTACTCATAACCTTCATCTTCTGAAGATGAGTATTTCTCCTCAACACAGTAAAAAGTATTTGAAGTCAAATACACTGTGTGATCCTCTCCACTGTTACCCACTAAAATTCCTTCTTCTTGCATTCTTTGGGATACAACACAATGATTTGGGGAATGTGGCTTATCACAACTTTCACACCAACAATTGTTATTGACCATATACACTCCCTTCTTCCTTAATGGATCAAGAGTTTCTTTGTTGCTAGGCCAATCTATTACAGGTTTTCCATCCTTCCAATTTGTACCATAGGGCATGTCATGCAACCTAGGCCTTTCATTTCTCTATGTGTTCTCTTGTTTGTATTGATAATTATTGGCTTGTTGAGGAACACTAGGGTTGTCTCTCTTACAGATTATCCCAACAACTTTCTTATTGTTTTCAATAGTTAATGCTATCTGTTGGGCTTTAGCTAAATCTCTTGGGAACCTATTTCTTATTTCATGCCCTATTTTTGGATTGAACGCATTCAAATAAATACTCAATGCTACAGACTCTAGAAACTTTGATCCAGGTGGTATCTTATTCTGCAATTTGTTGAATCTCTAGTTAAAATAATTAATTGAGCCATTTTGATTTTTCTGAATCCCTACTAATTCATGAAGAGCAACATTTGGTGCACTTAGATTCCCATATTGCTCAAAAAATTGATCCTAAAATTCTTGGACAAAATTAATAGAGGCTGTCGGTAGGCTATTGAACCAATCCCTGGCTTCTTTAGTGAGCGACATCATGAATAGCCTCATATGTAAATCCTCATAAGGCATATCCAAATCTTGGATGAAAGCATTGAAATTCCTTAAATGATCCACTACTCCATGTAAACTTAGGAACAAGACTTCTCCAACTACCATCCATAGGGTAAGGGTATAATTGAAACCTTGTCAAGTTGAATTGTCTGATCATTGTTGTGTATTGATGAGGGGGAGGGTTAGGTTGGTGTTGATACTAGTACAATGGATTGTTGTATTGTGCATGAGGATGTGGCACATAATGTTAACCATGAGGTGGTTGTGTATTTGTATCTTGTGAGGAAATATGTGGTGGATGGTTTGACAGTTTGTATTGATTTCCTATCTGATTATGAGGATCCTTTGATGGATCAAAAGGCCCTACATTATTATTTCCCTACCTATTAGGTGGTATATACTTTGAAAAACCAGCTATCTGAGCAGTAATGTGGGCTTTCTGCAATTTGAAGTCTTGGATTATTTTATCATTTGGGCCTTCTCATGTTCAACTTTTGCTCTTTCTAATTCTTGTTTATTAAACTCAAATTGTTCTTCTATTTCTTTGTGATTCAAGAACTTGTAATTTTCTTGAGGGTTTACACTATCTATGAACTCATTTTGGTTACCCTCCATTCTCTGATCATTTTCCTGTTGATATCTGATTCCTTCATCTTCAAGTTTAGCATCAAACTCTGCCTGTTTTTGAGGATTATAAAAAAGATTTCTTTTTTCATCAGGGGTACAAGGTCCTCCTCTTGAACTACCTCTCCATGTATCATAACAGTCATACATCTCACAACATGGTCTTGATACTTTGTCTTTGTTTGTTATGCACATGGTGCCAGATGTCTTCTTACCCTTATCATCCTTGTGTGGCCACTTACTATTGCCAGTGGGACCTCCTTTGTATTGGGATCTTCTACCATTCATTTTGAATTGATGCAATGTTCTTGTCAGAGTTGCCACTCACTTTCTTAAAAGTGAGAAAGTTTTTGTTATTTCTTATTCCTAGCGGAGTCTATATAGGATTTCCAACTCTATGACTAAGGACCTAACTTTGAGTTGACTCCCCAGTAGAGTCACCAATTTTTTAGGTGTGTGACTCAGATGGGGAGTGAAAATGAAACAATTGTGAACCTTTGGTTAAAGACAGATTTTAGAACTTTATTGACTCTATGGATGGATAGGCTGGAATTGAATTTTCTAATATTATTCCCCAACAGAGTCGCCAGTTTTTCATCTCTCAAAAACGTAGGTAAAATACCTCAAGACGTTGCCAATCTCTTGATATGTTTTAGGGTAACAAATAAGGTCAAAATGGTTTAAACCTTCTTCTCTTCAGGTGCCGCTAGACCTAGGTGGGTATACCTATATGAATGAGGCAGACTTGACTTATGCTTATTTCTTTTAAAGTATTTTACTCACAATGGTAAATGGGAGTGGATAAATAAAATTTGATTTGGTATGGATTGTATAGCAATATTAAAGCTAAAACCTAATATATACAGTTTAACAAATATGAATAATGAGTAAAACTAAAATAATGAGAATGCAGAGACTAGTGCCTTATTGGGTATGTGGAGTCAAAAATAAATCTAAAATGAGTAACTTCTTTCTGGAAAGTACTCTAATTGTTCGACAAATATTTGAGTTTATAACTTGTATAAACATGCAAGAATATGATTACCAAGTTCTTCTTAATGATCCAAATGAGATTCCCTAATTACTATGATCAACTAAAAGGATTTAATATTTTCTTGAAAGAACCAATTAATCAAACATACAGATACAACAAGTGTGCACCGATAAATGGAATATAAGCTTGTTATATCAATTTAAATAACCAAAAAAAATCAACCTTGGAGACAACTTCAGTAGTACTTTCAATTAACACAACAAACAACTCATAGCAGAAATAGGCCACCACATCAAATAATTTTCATTGATATCTCCATAGTTTTAAACATGAATCATAGTCTCATATTTGTAAAACATTGTAATCTATTGTATCTTTCTTCTATATCCTATATCCTGTTTCACTACCAAAACAGATATTTATACATCAACTACTTGAAAGGATGCGTCCTTTTAGAAATGTCATATGTTAAAACAACAATATATTAAAAGACAATTAAGCTCTATTAAGCCATAAATGAATCTTTGATAAGTGGTCCAAGTAATCTTCGGGCTCATGCGTATCTACATCTCTTAATGCGTTCTGGATCATGATCTCCATTCTTACCATCTTTTCATTTTGTTCGCACGCCTCATCCAATGCTATATCTTTCATCATAGAAATCTTTAGAATTTCTTGTAGTATTGATTCACTTTCACTTTTCCACTTATGCATTTCTTTTAATCCTCCTTTATCATCAAATAATGCACTCAATCCTTTTCTGGTGGAATTTATTAATCCATACACATCCCCTCGCAATTCTTTAAAGAAGTCTCAGTGTTTATTCACAAAATGATTTGTAGCCTGAATTGCTACATTATCATAAACATCCCTATAGTTTATTTCTTGAAACTTCTCGAAATCCTACCATCCACTCTTTCATGCTCTTGCAATGCAACAAAGTTATGTGAGTGTGTTTGGCCAGAGCTTATTTAAACAAGTTACTAGACTGGCTTGTCTTTTCTTAATCATTGCTACAAGTGTATCATATTTCCCTTGAGAGTAACCACTTGATCCTTCCCAATGATCTTTTGCTTGTGAACTTTCACCATCAGTGACCAGCTTGGTTGATTTCATTGTGACCCCTAACAAATCTTTTGGGTAGTCATTTTCTCTCAACATCCTCTCGTTATTCATTTTATAAATTTTCCTCTCCTTGATTAACATTTTAATTTGAGCTTTGTTTAATTTTGCTACATTGATTCCAATTTATGTAGTTCCCACAGGATCAACCTCTCCAACCTTTAAACTCATAACATGCCCAAATGCTTTCTCAATATCAATGACAACTGATTTCTTGTGAGGTGGATATCAAGCCCAAAGCATTAATTACCATTCATCTAGATTGTATTTCAACACTGCATATACTTATGTCACCTTTTCTAGGTTGAGCTTGTGTGTAGCATTACTATCTTTTAAAAAACTATCAAAAACTAATGTAGAATTGAGATCCAACCCTGGAAAAATCATAACACTAGAACTTTCCAACATTTTCCTTCCCTTTTCAGGGGTCATACCTACCATCTCCCTATCCACACACATCTTTAGGTCATTCAGTAATTGTTCTTCATTACCTCGTGTGATATTGTCAACCTTTTCTCTTATTTCTTTTCCTTTTTTTTGTATAGGAATGCTTTAAACTCTAGGGAATTTATAAATTCATCATCTTCTACAAATTATTTTTACTCTATATTCCTTGCATTTGCATCTACATTCTCTTCAGCACTCAATTCTTGGGCAAGGCAAGTGTAATGCTAAGTTCTCAACCTTGACATCTTATTTGGTTGGTCATGTGGCACATTATCCTTAGATGCCTCCTCCCCAGAAGATAACATCTTTGTATCTTGCAACCCTTGATTATATTTTTCAACCACTATCTTTGCTTCTTCAACTTCCAGGTTCTAGATCATATCATCAAATTGATAGGGCACATGTTGATACCCTACAAAGTTTATCTTCAATTTAGCAGAATTGATGTACCCTTCTAGATCAAAATTGTTTCTAGGTGGTCCTCTTTTCATATTGTATTGCAGTAACTTATCAAGGATCAAATTGTACCCTTCCTTGTCTAATAGAGTAAAATCACCGAAGCGCAATGTACTAGGCATTAAATCCTTCTTTCGAAAGGAGCTCAAATTCATAACACTAGAAAAGTCCATTTGTCTAACAATTTCCAAGTATGCAATTCTATCTAGCACTATTTTAGGGAAAATGAATGGGGTATCTCCAAATCCATAAACCCTAATCATTGTAGCATCCTCCAAGCAATACCAATCCCACCAGTTGTGACTAATTTTCCAATTGAAGTCCTTAGGCCTGAGAAACCTATTTTTCTCTTCAGATAAAGAATATTCAGATGGATGATTATACAATTTCTATAATTTCTTCACAAAAAACTCCCCAAAGTGTACAAAACTAGAGTTAGCAAACCTACTATCCCAGACAGCCATCCATAATTGAATAGGAAATGTCGTGCCTTCCTTCTCAAATTGGGAAATTCTCATCTGTTGAGGCCACAACCCTAACTCTTGTCCAAAATACAAAACTATGTGCATCAACAATGAATAATGCCTAAGATGTAAGATAGAGGCTCCGCACTTTACTGCCATCAACCTAGAATCAAGCCCCTTCAAAATGTACAATCCATAATCAAATGGTCTAGAATTGTGATACTGAATATCTGCTGAAATTATCATAGGCACGATTGACATATATTCAAGGACTTATGTTCCCAATACTTGGCCTACTGAGAAATAAGTATACTTCATATGGGGTTCAAAAAGACCAACATGGAAAGGGGGTCCATCGCTATCCTCTAGAAGAACTGGTTTGCCACCTTGTCTAATTTTTTGGAGTGGCAACCTCCAACCCTTATAAATTGTGTCCATCCTCTCGAATTCCCTTTCTAATTCTTCGCATATGATTTTCTCTTTACAAACCCCTTCCAAATTAAAAACCTCACCTATTGCATCTTCTGATATGTGTATTAGTGGTTTTCCAGATGGGTCACTTATAGCTTTGAGTTTTGAATTATAATGGGCGGCCAACAATCTTACCAATTCTGCATTGACAAATCCATTAGGAAAAACTAGCTTTCCCAGATTAAGATTCCATGGGTTACATACTAGTTCAAAATGATTTCTCTGATAGTAATGAAAGCTAAACAATTCATAACCTCTTATTGAAGTCCAAATATCTCCTATGAGTTTACACTTGTCATCAAATTTATCTATTTCTACCCTAAGTTGTGCAGATCGTCTAGCTTTAGGTCCAGAGCTAGGTAATTGGTCAATGAGATCTTGATTTAGCTTCCATTCAGTGCCCTTAGGCTCTATTTTGGTTTTCTATTTCTTCCCTTTAGGCTGACTACTTTCACCATATTTTCTACCTTTTGATTTTCTTGAGCTAGAGGATTCCATTCCTCTATAGAAGTCAAAAATTATAGGAACTAAGGTGCAAAGAACTTACTATATTTTGCTCGAGACCTTTGGACTAAAATAATTCTCTAGTTCTTTGTTCACCCTTCTACTTCCTCTGCTATCAATTCCACACTAATGTTTCCAATTGAATTTTCCTTAGTTCATGTAGTTATTTGTGCTCCATCGCACCATTAATTTTTTAGCTAAAACATGAGTGTAGCAGGTCTTTTTTCAAAAATCTCACTGTCACATCATGTAATACTGATGGTGAGACATTTTCAAATCTTGGGAGACCTCTCTATTATGGCTTTTACCAATGTTCATTAAAACATCCACCAAGAAATCTTGTAGTTTCCCCGACACTTCAAGTCTCCCCAAGAGTTATCCCTTCAATCTCAAGTATATTGCTATAACTCCCATCGATGAAAACTTGTCATTTTGACTTTGTAAGTCAGGCAGATGTTCCTCCACTTATTTTGTATCTTGCTGAGATATATCCTTTGGTCTATTTTCTGGTCACCGAGACATAATTATTCTCTTTCAAATGGAACAACACTCGACGTGACTCATATCTTTCTCCTATGAAACTAGTCTCACCGATAATCAATACATACCACCAAGTCCTTTACTAACATAATCCTATTGGTGTGACATATGGGTTGGCAGGACTCCCTAACTTCATCCTGATAATCATCGATATAATCTGCTTTTTCTTTGTCAGCAAGACCAGATGAATGCTATAGGACTTCATTCTGATGGCTCTAGTGTAGCCAATATATCTTCTTATGCACTGGTTAGTAAGGCATATATAATTTTGATGACTCATTCTGATGATTGTTGTTTTTCCAATAGGATCCTTCTATCACTGAGACCGTGAACTGCATTATGCCAATATGATTTCTCTGATAAAATGATATCGGTAAGACATTCATGACCTCTTGCCGATGCAATCAATTTTATTCATGATATGGGATTCTTTGGGAAACTTTTATGAGTATGGACAATTATGAAATTTTAAAATTTCATATTTCCAACACTAGGGACACAAAGTTCAATGTGAAAGTGTGATTAAATACATTTTACAACATTAAAATGAGGTCCACATAGCCTAGAGAGGCAAAACATCCAATGTGAATGTGTAAAACACATTACAACACTAGATTAATACCAGGTTTACTTTACAATTCCTCTAGATTAATGTGAGAATTCCATTAAATAAATTTTGCAATATTAGATTAAGGGAAAAATAGGTCCATTAGACTTAGATGCTTGATAAAAGTCTAGAAAAGTGTGAAAGCCATTTACAACACTTTACAACACCTTTATAAGACATCAATAAATGAATTTTATTCAATTTGCAAGGGTCCAAGACCTAATGTGGATGTGTAAAACACCTCACAACACTACACCAAGGTGATATTAAGTCTTAACTTATCATTAATTATTCCCATATCAAGCAAGAAATACTTTTTTCTATGCTACAATTTTAAAAAAGGGAATTTATTATTTCAATTATGAAATTAAAAGTTCATTATATTTTTATTTAATTGAAATAATTTAAATTTAATTGATTTTTTAAATTAATTATTAAATGATTAATTTTATAATTTAATTAATATATTCTAATTTTTATAGGTGATTTAAAATATATTGGATTGTAATGGGTAATTTGCAAATCAGATATGTGAAAGGGAGATTTTCTAAAAAGATTATCGACTAGGAGTAAAATTGGCAAGTGAAGATGCTATGTGATAGAAACTCTAGAAAGAATGTTGGTTTAAATCTTGCAAAATGATAGACTCTAAATAAAGCTAGAAGATGGAACTTTCAAACTAAAGTCAACTAGAGTCAAACAAAAATTCTAAAAAAAGGTCGCTTTGTGAGAGAGATTGAATGCATGAAAAATATACTTTTTCATGTTTTATTTTGGTAGAAATTATGTAATAAATGAGCTATTTATTTTCAAATCAAGCTCATTTGAATGGGTTAGATATTTTTAAGTTTGATATTTTAAAGTTAGATAGGAGATAGTCTTTTCTAAGTAGTTGTGCACGGGCACCTTTAGGCCATATGGTCAAATTTTGGTTTTATGTTTTTTTTTTTTTGTGTTTGTTATAATAAGGTAATTTATGACCATTTTGGAATGTTATAGGTCCATTGGTCAAAAATTGTAAAAGTTGTCAATGTTGCTCAAAAAGTTGTTAAGCAACTTTTGCAAAAAGTTGCAAAATGGTGTTTTGTGAAAAAACTAATTAAAAGGTGGTTGGAAATAGTTGGGATGGATTTAAAATGTATAAATACACTCTCTAAATCATAATTGGGGGTTGAAGGAATTTTGGTTGAAGATTTGGTAAATGAAAACAAGCATTTTCTATGCATTTTTCTCATGTTCAAACCTATTCTTTCATTTGGTATGAATTGCACAAACCACATATCGACCTGAAACCAATTGGAGTGTGTTGGAACATGAATATACTTTCATTTTATTTTTATTTCATCAATTTTCATGGAGTATTAAGAAAGTTATTGCATTTTCTTTGAAATTAGTTACAAACCCTACCTAAGGTTTCTAGTCAACTTGTTTCAAGCAGAACTTGAAATCCGTAGGCTGAAAAATAATGAAACTTTTCTAGATTTTTTTTAATATTCTTTATGTTCTCAAAATTTTAGGCCTATATATTTTGGTTTGATATGGTTTTTGTTTAGCAGACCTATTCTTGACTATGCAATGGAATAGTCACAAGAGGGAAGAAAAGGGCAAGTTTGAATGTCATATTGCATAGTTTGGCCTTTTGGTGATTGGAGAAGGTGTTGTGAATTAGTACCAAGGTCCTATAGACCTGTTTCAATTATTATTTGATCCATGATAATAATTTTGTGTCAATTTGATGTGACTGTCCTTTTAGGACTATACAAGACAGCTTTGACTCTAGGTCCCTAAGAACATGTTTGAAGTGCATTTGTGAAGAAAGGATGGAGAATGGAAGCCTGGTAGCCCTGTTTTGTGAAGTTGGGAGCCTTTAAAAGGTCATTCCATTGCATCTATATTGACTATACTATGGGACTATTTGACAAGTGCTAGAGTATACTGCCCTAACGTGACTGTCAAAAGGTAGTTTGTTGTGTCTAGTAGTATGCCAACACACATGAATGAGTTATTGACCTAGGAGTAACATTTGAAAAGTTTTATCATGGTATAGGAAGATCCATTTCAATAATGTCAATAAATCCAAAGACAAATCCATGGCCAAGCCATTGAACAATCAACTATGTTTGGAGTCCTAGAAGCCTTTAACCATTGTTGTTGTCGAAACCAGGTAAACCCTACCTCTACATAAAATTGGTATCAGAGCTGAAAGATCTAGGCAAGGAAGTTTTGGGAGTTTTTGTATTTTCTTTTTTTAATAGATTGAAGGAAGAACTTGGATACCAAAAGACTAGGCTAGGGGAAAAGGAGTCGGCCTAAGGTAAGGTATCATGAAGGTGTGAAGAAGCATTGAAAAGAAGCATTGTGAAAGAGACTTTATTGCAAAAGGAGAATGGAAGTGTTGAGGAGAATAGTCCATGGGGTAAGTGCACCGAAATGGTCGCACTTTTGTGGCTAAACTAACAAATAACGCGTTCGCATTATTTTTTTCTTTGTAAATTTGCTTTGGTTTTGCCTTGGAATACCAACCCAAAGGCTTGGAGGGCATTCCCAAAGACCAGAGACATGTTTTTTCCAAATTCAACAAATTTTCACATAATCGGGTTCGTGCTCACCATCAAGATTGCATCTGGTTCAATATCAAGAAAATCGAACACATGGGTAATGTTAGGTTCTTTATTAGCTTTCCAACGATGTAATTTTTTTCACTTTCTAATAATGTTAAGCCTTTCATCCATAATTTCTTTTGTTTGTATGTCCGTTTTTCTTTAAAAAGCAGTATTTGGTATTTTTGCTATAAATTAACCGTTCATCGAAATTTGAAATAAATTACATCTTTAGAAACTAGACTCCATTCTACAATTTAAATTTTTTATTTTTTTTTTAAATCTATTAGTTTCAAAAAATTTAGGGGGAGCACGGCCAAAATTCTACTTTTTAGGAAGTGCCCACTTAGAAAATTAATAAAAATCAAATATTCATTAAAAATTATCAGAAAATATCCAGTCCTTTGCATACCATTATCTAACTTCTGACCCGGGCGATTTTAAAAATACAAAAGTCCGTGCTCGGGTCACACAAGAGTTGTTATGTTATGTTTTTAAAAAACAACAACAATTTGTGTGTGTCCCTCTTTTGAACCCCTTAATCTCAACCATTTTCAAAATAAATTAGTAGTTTAGAAAGTAGACTCAGAGCACTACGGTCCTTGTTTTTGTTCCATCTAAAATTTTTGAGTGTAGCTATCCTCAATTTCACGTCCAAGGTCAGTATTTCCTGATTTCAGAAAAAAAGTGGCCACTTAAGCCCCTTTTTTGGGAACCATCTTGGTGCACTTACCCCATGGAGACTTGTAGAGTAAGGAGTTTCCAAGAAAGTAAGAAGTGATGAGTAGAGAGAGAAGTGAGATGAAGAAAAATGAGAAGGACAAATAGATAAATGTTCAACAAGAGATAATAGAGTTGAGGCACACCTTGAAACAAATAAAAAAGGGTCAAGAAAGAATGAATCTTGAGATGTAGTAGTGTCTTGAGAAAGAAAAATAGGAAAATTATTGTCATTGGTCACTAAGAAAGAAGGTAAAGTGGCCCATCAAGGAGATCATTCAGAGGAGAAGGAAAGAGAGTGTTATCTCTCAAAAACAGAGGTAAAGTACCTCAAGAGGTTGCCAAACTCTTGGTACATTTTAGGGTAACATACAAGGCCAAATGGTTTAGACCTTCTTCTCTTCAGGTGCTACTAAACCTATGTGGGTCTACCTATGTGAATTATGTAGGCTTGAACTATGTGATTCTTTCCTAAGAAATCTATCCAGAATGGCAATCTGATGTGGAGAGATGAAATCCTAATTTGGTATGGATTGTATAAGTAGTTAAAGATCAATATGTTTAGTTAGCAAAGGTAAAAAATAAAATGAATGAAATGAAATGTATGGGACCAGATCCTATTTGGTGTATGGAGTCAAATAGAAATTAGAGTTAGGTGACTTATAACTAGCAATAATTCTAAATGTTTGGCACTTCTTTATTTATAACTTGTATAAATTGGCAGGGATGTAATTATCAGATTCTACTTTAATTATCTAAAATACTAATTCTAAGTTGCTATGAATAATCAAGAGGATTTTAATCTTTACTTGAAAGACCCAATTAATTATTCCATAGAGATACAACAAATGTGCATTGATAAATTGAAAGTATGCTTGATATTTCAATTTAAAAAATAGAGAACTATTAAATATGGTGCTTGATATTTCAATTTAAAAAATAGAGAACTATTAAATATGGAGACTAATTGGTAATATCTTCAATTAACTTAACAAACAATTGATACAAACATAGAGCCACTAAATCTGAGATTTTCCTATAACTCCTTCAAAATTTACACATACATCTTGGTCCTTTTTGATGAAAACATCATTGAAAACTATCTATTGTATACTTCTATTCACCTATATCCATTTTGACATTATGAAACAAATATAAATATGTCAAAATCGTGAAAGGATGTGTCCTTTCAGAAATGTTTTTGGTTAACAACAATATTGAAACTATAAATTAGGCTCTATTTAGCCATAAATGGACTTTTGAAAAATGATCCAAGTAATCTTGTTGTTCATGTGTGTCAGCATCTCCTAGCACATTTTGAATTTCTATCTCCATTATCACCATCCTTTTGTTCCGCTCACAAGCCTCATCCAGTGTTGAATTATTTCTTGTGTTGTTTCCAGAATCGCTTGTAGCATTGATTCACATTCCTTAATCCACCTATCCTTTTCTTTCATGTTTCCTTATTCTTCAAATAGCATTGGTAATCCCTTCTTCGTGACATCAATCAATCCCTACTCATCCCCCTACAATTCTTCATGGAATTCTTTGTGTTTTCTTATGAAATGGTTAGCAGTATCAATAGCCACATTAGCTAGAACATCTCTCCTTTTTATTTCTTGGAACTTCTCCCAGATTCTCCCATCAATTCTCTTATGTTCTTGCTTTGCAGCATATTTTTTGATTGTGTTCCCCAAAGTCTACTCAACCAAGTCTTCAAGCTAGCTTGTATCTTTTTTATCACTGCAATAAGTGCATCATATTTACTCTAAGAATATGCATTTGATCATTCCCACAGGTCTCTCATATGAGAACTCTCACCATGAGTCAACTACTTAGTGGATCTTATGGTAATTCCCATCATATCTTTCTAGTGATCATTTTCTATGAGTAATTTTTCATTATTAGCCTTGTACATTTCCTTCTCCTTAATCAACATCTAGATCTGGGCCTTATTCAACTTGGCAACATTAATGCTAATCTTTTTCGTAGTTATGGGATGAACTTCTCCAACCTTTAATGTCATTTGTGTGTATGAAAATTAAGTGCATAAATGAATTAAAACCAGTTCAAACACACCAATAGAACATTATAACAAAAACAGAAATATAAAAGGAATAGAGATGTGCAAACTCAGTATCTTGTTCCCGTTGTCGTCCTATCGTCCTCTATCTTTAGTGTTTTTGTAGATTCCAGCCTTGTGTTCTCAGATCAGTGGCTAGGCTCAACAAACTGTCTTCCTAAAGAACGAGATTTTGCTATGATATGAATGCATGATTAAGCTATGATGTTGATTTTAGCTAAGAAACTTGAAATAAACAAGATGCTATGATAAATGAATACTAAATGAATTAAATGCATAAACTCTACTTAATTTCCTATTACCAATGTTTGGATTCACACAGGTATTTATAGGGCTTTCTGACTGATTCTGATTGGCTGTCTCGATTAACGGTTGTGATAATTCTTGGCAGATCAAACAGTTGAAGAAAGATGAAACTGAAGGATAAGATAGAAGAACCCTAGAAACAGATTTTTCTATTTTATTATGAAAGAGGAAAAAGAATGGAAGATAAGAATAAAAGAAAGATTAAAAGCTAATAAATAATTAATTAAAAAAAATCAATTATTTATTTGTGGAGGACATTCATCTTTTCTTAATTAAATAAAATATTTAATTAAGCTTTTAAAAGCAGAAGAAAGCTTGTGGTGGGAAAAGAGCTTTAATCAGTTTTATTGAAAAAAGCAGAATATCTCATAATTAAATATTTAATTATGATATGAGAAGATTGCACAATTAGGTTAAAATACCTAATTTTGATTTTTAGAAAGAAATCATAAGATATTTTTAATTAAATAAGATCTATTTAATTAAATCACTTTTATGAAATTAATTAAATGAAACATTTAATTAATTAGAAGAAGAATTAAAAATAGAAGAAAGAGAAATATTTAAATTTAATTAAATCAAAAGATTTAATTTTAATTCAAACAGTGATAATTAATTTAAATAAATAGAATGTATTTATTTAATTAATTAAGTGGACATGTGAAAATAATTAAATAAAATAAATTTATTTAATTATGGAAGAAGAATAAGATGAATGAACAATATAATTAAATTAAATAAATTTAATCATATGTAGAGGACTTTTAGAAAAATTAATTAAATAATAAATATTTAATTAATTGCCAGGATTATAGACATGACCATTTTTATGCGTATACATTTTGCCCCTCTTTGAAGTGATGTGTGAAACGCATTACTTCAAAGAAAATAAAAATTTGCCCCTGATATGTTTCTGATTTTTGATATTGATGATGCCCCCTCGGGAGATAAATCACGGAAAAAGAAATTGATGAGGAACAGTGATTTAGCTCCTGATAGATAAGGTGGTTGATGCCCCAGTGAAAAAGAGAATGAAAAAAAATGGGAAATGCCCCTACTGCCCATCCTGAAAAGACCCTTATAAGGTAAAAGGGGTAAAATGAGGTGTCATTTTCACCCTGCTGCTACAGTGAATTTTGAGCTCTGAGAGTGACTTGGCGAAATGGTGATCCCCGTGCACAGACATAGGTTCGAGCGAGCGCGACGGTATCAGAGACCAGCAGCGTATGGGCCACCTGTGAGTGATTCGAAACCTCTAAGTTGTCAAATTTCGCATTTTTGATCGATTTTGGATTGATTTAAAGTCGGACTGCAAGTTTTTTGGAACGTTTTAGCGCATATAGGTATAGTTTTAGCGCATTCAACAAATAGTTTAGCGCATCTAGGGTTTTTCGTAGCGCATTGAGGCACAGGTCACGAATTGATCTTTTAGCGCATCTGATAGATAAAGTTGCGCATCTAGGTCAAAATAGGCTAGGTCAGAGATTTAGCGCATCTAGGGCACATAACTGCGCTTTTAGGGTTTGGTTCAAAAATGTTAGAGTTGCGCATTTGATAGATAAAATAGCGCATCCGCGGTACAGAGTTGTGCATTCAGAGTTTTAGCGCATTTAGGAAATAGTGTTGCGCTTTTGAGAGAAACTTTGGCGCATAGGGGTTTTTAGCACATATGAGCAACAGAGTTGCGCATTTAGGAAATTTTTCCCAGAATGACCATTTGCTGAAAAAGAATGATAAAAATTGCTTCTTTAGTCAATAGATAGATAAATTGTCGGATCATCATGTTGATAGGATAGAAAATCGAATAGAGAACTGATAACTTTGCTTTCCGCGATTGAAAAACAAAGAGTAGATGAGAGATTGTTTGATTTGAATTTGATAACTTTGCTTCTCGCGATTGAAAAACAAAGAGTAGATGAGAGATTGACTGATTTGAATTTGATAACTTTGCTTCTCGCGATTGAAAAACAAAGAGTAGATGAGAGATTGACTGATTTGAATTTGATAACTTTGCTTCTCGCGATTGAAAAACAAAGAGTAGATGAGAGATTGACTGATTTGAATTTGATAACTTTGCTTCTCGCGATTGAAAAATAAAGAGTAGATGTTGTGATAAATTTGCTTTCTGCGATAGAAAACAAATAGTAAAATAGAGATTAAAATTTGCATTCATGATTGAAATACAAACAGAAAAGGATATGTGTTGATAAATTTGCTTTCCTGAAAAGAAAAACAAATAGTAAATGATGATAGAGTAGATTGATTAGACATGTTGATAGATTGATGTAACACTTGATATAGATTATTGATATGTAATGTTGGGTGTTGTGATGTTTTTTGGACAAAATAGGAGGCTTTCAAAAGCCTCCAGATCAGAGAGCGGTTCCCCTTGTGCTGGGAGCGGATAGGCGAGTTGACACCAGCCGAGTTACAGGTGATTTCAGATTGTGGATTGGGGCCACTGTTGACCATGCCGCGAGGCATTCGGGCCAACAGGGGGCTGTTGACGGCCTTGGCCGAGAGATGGCATTCCGAGCATAACACCTTCCACCTGCCGACGGGTGAGATGAGTGTGACACCGGAGGACGTGTATCAGATTTTGGGGATCCCGGTGGTTGGAGCCCTTGTGGTTTATGAACACAAGGAGGTCGGTGGGACAGAGGCATTACAGCGGATATGCGGCGATCTTGGTATCTATGGGTACTGGATAGACTGGGATGACTTCAGCAGGTATCCAGTGCTAGTAGCAGTATTGGCAGCATTTGTTGGAGGTTTCCTTGGACCGGACCATCGGTCCAAGGGATTTGCTGTGGGGTGGGGGAGGATGTTAGAGTGGATGATCACTCAGCCACAGAGATTTCCCTGGGGGAGTTGCATCTTGGCAGATATGTATCATGACCTTCATCGGATTGTATACAGAGGATCCACCAGCCTGGCGAGTGGAGTTACATTATTGCAGATCTGGGCGTGGGAGCACATTGCTGTCACGAGACCAGCATGTACCCGAGTGAGACAGTAGGGAATGCGTGCGATATATCTCGTCAATTCGTGTCTAGCAATTTGGGCAAAGGTAGAAATCTTGTGATGAGTGCTAGATGATGTAGATGTCGTGATATGGAGGCCGTACACAGACTGCGAGGCATGGGAGACGGATCAGTTAGAGATGCCGTTTGTGTGCAGACCGCGATACCTGATAGGGCGGACACCCTTTATTATTGAGAGGTTTTTGGCACTACGGGTGCTGAGACAGTTTGGTTTTACGCAGGGGATGCCCCAGGGCGTTGCTCATTATGGGCGGCGCAAGGGGGATGTAGGATGGGGGCCATGCATTCCCTACCAGGCAGCCTACACAGAGTACACAGCTTTCTGACCAGGAGTATGGGGCGGGAGCCAGGCCGAACATACTAGATCACGGGGATGGCCAGATCACTATCGCTGATACTTTCATGCGCATCTTTTCCACGATTCCACAGTGCGAGATAGAGCCACGAGGCCATGAAGCTTGATCCACTGACGGAAGGCAATGCAGGGAGGTGTAAGCGAGTGGAGAAGTGACTATGGGTGGAGGGGAGAAGGCTATGGGTGGAGAGGAGGAGGAGGGAGAGGAGAGCGAGGAGAGTGGTGCTGGGGAGGAGGAGAGCAGCTCAAAGGACGGAGATGATGGAGATGACGGGGATGGGCAGAGACAACAGATACTAGACAGTCTCGACAGAGTACAGATTCCTCGGCGGTTCAGATCCGGTGCCAGGCCACAGACGGTGATTAGGGTGACATCCTCGTCCCAGCAAGCACAGATAGATGCGTTGCAGGGTCAGGTGCAGACCTTTCAGGGGCAGCAGGCACAGCTTCAGAGTCAGTTGGTGCAGGCACATGGCATGATAGTGCAGTTACAGGCACAGCTTGCACAGGCACAGGCTCAGGTACAGGCTCAGGTATAGGTTCAGATGCCTGCCCCAGATCCTCAGGTGGCACAGTTAGCAGCAGAGAGGGATGCCTTTAGATGGCGGGCACAGGAGGCTGAGGGTGTAGCACAGAGATTGATGGGTACTGTAGAGAATACATCCCTACGAGAGGCCATTGCAGAGGGATTCAAGGCAGCCAGAGAGGCAGAGTACTACAGAGTTAGATTACAAGAATTATGCCCTCACGAGTAGCGAGAGCCATATCGAATCCTGCAGTAGGACGGGGCCGTCCGGACTTGCTCCCGGCCACCGCAGCGAGAGAAGGTTCTAGGGCCTCGGCGGGATCGATCGCGAGGGACCCGGTAGCCAGACCACATCCTTCTGGACCAGCTCCGTCAGGGGCATCGACCAGTTAGCCATTTTTGTGGCTTGATTCATTATGTATACTGAGTTTTGATCATGTATGATGTATTTATGTTCTGACCTTTTATTAGTTTCATCGGACATTTGGACATTTGTATTATTTTGATGAGTGATGATATGCAGTGGCGGTAATTCTGATGATGTTTATGTTCATGCATTTATGATATGATATGGATATGACATTTATGCATGTATGTTATGAGATGGATTGTGAGATGCTTTTATTACATGTGTGGACTAATCCCTATGATGCAGGATGATCTAGTGATTATGATGTGTATGCAATGATTGTGTGATGATGTATGTATATATGTGAGATGTTAATTTCTTTTTGAATTTTCCATGTATGAAATGCATCATGATATGGTAGAAAATGAATGTGGTATGAATGGTAATATGGTAAAATGATATGTAAAATGGTAACATGATAACAAAATGATAAATGTGAATGGTAATGCAATGGTATGAGACAATAAAATGATAAATAAATGATGAATGATAAGATGACATGAAATGAATGAATGCAATGAATTAAATGTCCAACTGTCCTCCACGAAAAGGTAAAAACTTAATAACAACCATTTGAATACCTTCATTCAGCCCTTCAAAATATGACTATGAATCCAATATGCAGATATATACAATGAGCTAATGAACATGCAACTATATGAAACTAACCAGTTTGTTGAGCCTGTGATAAGCCTTCTTGAATCATCATAGAACATTTAAAATGTTGGAAGTATGTACAAGCATCAGAGGGGAAATTAGCGCCAATGATGACCAGAGTACAACTTTCATGAATTTTGATATAGCAAGCGAACACAAGCATCGAGGTATAATTGAACCGAGATGACCTGAGCATTTCTTGTATAAACAGACAAAGATTAACCACCGTTCTGATGCAAATGTGGAACTGTCATCGATGATATTTGCTTTGAGCATCATGTCCTTTGACATATTTGCATCAGATTGGGCTGTTAACCTCAAGACAGCAGACAAAGAAAAATCATTCTCGTTCCTTGCTACTCTAGTGCAGTACATCATTGAGTATGCTCCCGAGTAATGATATCGAAAATCAAACAACTTTTAATCAAACATGTAATACTGTTAATGCATACATTATTCAGAGATTTGGATCATCCAATAGACAAGTGACATGATATCTTGCTGAAAAATGTGTCATGAGCGGATAACATTGCCAAAGGAGTTTGTTGTTTGTTGGTATGCTTGTATTGCTATGTCATGGTCTAGCTGTTTTGGTATGCTCTGAAAGTTAAGTGCCCCCAGTTGAGTTTTTCCTTGTTGATTGACACAACTTGCGGAAAGGAATATGTACAAACGATCAAGCCATGGTAAGATGTTTTAACTCTCTAGGCAAATGGCGGCAGGATGGTGCGATTAATTACCTTAAGATGCGGAAAAAAAAAGATACGGAAAAAGGAAAGCTTTCAAAATAGGAACTAATATATGGAGAGGTACAGATAGCGTCTGTTTGCCAGATTTTCACTATTTGTATTTATTGCATTTTTTGATTTCTTTTTTATTTTTTTGGATTTTTCTGTCAATAGACTGCCTGTTTGCCAGGTTTTCACCCTATGACATTCTCTTTTGATTTTTTTGTATTTTTGAAATGTTTTGATTTTTTTGTATGGATTTCTTCAGGACTTTTTCTGCTGTTTTTGTATTTCTTCAGGACTTTTTCTGCTGTTTTTGTATTTCTTCAGGACTTTTTCTACTGTTTTTGTATTTCTTCAAGACTTTTTCTACTATTTTTGTATTTCTTCATAACTTTTTCTGCTGTTTTTGTATTTCTTCAGGACTTTTTCTGCTGTTTTTGTATTTCTTCATGACTTTTTCTGCTGTTTTTGTATTTCTTCATGACTTTTTCTGACTTAAACATAATACTTCTTAAGATGTATACTGTTGATGGGTTCATCCAATAGGTCTCCTTCTGGCATTGATAACTTGTATGCTCCCGATCCGTAGACTGCAATAACCACATAAGGGCCTAACCAATTTGGTTCAAACTTTCCTTTCTTTTCTCTATCTTGTTGATTGCGTGAGTTCTCTTTCAGAACTAGATCACCCACCCTAAAGGTATGTGGCTTGACTTTGTGATTATAGCTGTGAGCCATCATCTGTTGATATGCTTTTAAATGGTCTACTGCTCTCTGTCTCTTTTCATCTAAAAGTTCTAACTGTTGGAGTCGGGAAACTCTGTAGTCCTCCTCTGTTATGAGACCTTTCAGTGATACTCTTAAGGAAGGTATTTCTACCTCTAAAGGCAGTATGGCTTCTGCTCCATAGATGAGGGCAAAAGGTGTTGCTCCTGTTGGCGTTCGGACACTAGTTCTGTAAGCCCACAAGGCGGGATTGAGTTGAACATGCCAATCCTTCCCTGAGTCATTGACAATCTTCTTCAAAATCTTTAGTATGGTTTTGTTTGAGGCCTCTGCTTGGCCATTCCCTTGAGGATAGTAAGGCGTGGAATATCTGTGCTAAATATGGAATCTTTCACAAAGTTCATCAACATCCTGATTTTTGAATGGTCGACCATTATCTGTAATAATGGCATTAGGAATACCATATCGATAAATAATGTAGTTGAGAATGAAGGATGAGATCTGTTTTCCAGTGACTTTAGAAGTGCGCCTCGATCCACTTAATTGAAATATTAAGTTCTTTGTGATGATGAACCTTATGCCCATTTGAAGAAGAAGGATGAATTTTACCCACACTAGATCTAACCCATTGAGAGAATGGCCCGGTGGGTTAGCGAGATGAGTTCTTGTGCAGGAGCATGAATAAGATTCCCTTGAATCGGCATTTTGGCAGGCATGTTTTAGCAAGGTGGAAATGATTCACTTTCCATTGTAGGCCATTAGTAACCCATTCTAATAATCAATTTTTTGGATAAAGGTTAGTCCACTTTCGAATGGAAGTACCACAAATGCCCCCATGAACTTCTTGTAAAGCTTTGTGGCGGTTGTCCGCGTTCAGACATCCCGAGATGAAACCGCCATCAAGACCACTTATTTGATAAAGGGTATCGTGATAAGAATTGCTCGAGGAAGGGATTATCCGGATAAAGTTACGTTTTTGGTTGCGGGATAAGTCAAGTGGTAATATATCATCTTTTAGGTATGCATAAATCTTGCCATACCAGGGTGAATCGGATCCTACTAGGTGGCAGATAATTTGGCTTTCAGGTGTGTCATAGGCAGGCGTAAATAATTGTTCCACCAGAAATTCATAGCGATTATGTTTGTTTGGGAGTTGTATCAATGAGGTGATCGTAGCCATAGCATCGGCTGCTTTGTTGTCAATCCTCAAAATTTGTGTGAACTGAATGTCCACAAAATACTTCTTGAAGTCATCAATCATCTTCTTATATGGTAACAACTTGTCATCTTTAGTCTGATAATCATCATTGATTTGATTAATGAAGCTATTGTGAGTCACCATAAACTTGTGTAGCTTTCGGTAATCCTCCATTCTAATGCTATTTTCAGTCCAGTGATCAGCGCTTCATATTCGTCTATGTTATTGGTGCATGGAAACATTAACCTATAGGACCTAGGAATGGTATGCCCTTGAGGGGTGACGAAGAGAATGCCTGCCCCCGAGCCATGTTGAGTGAAAGAACCATCAAAGTATAAGGACCATGGCTGCTTAAAGTCTGCTGTGAAGACATCAGCATCTGGAAATTCAATGTGTAAAGGGTGCTCTGTTTGGAGAGGAGCGTCTGCTAGTTGATCCGCAATAACCTATCCTTTGATTGCTTTGTGATCAACATAGTGGATGTCGAACTCACTCAAAATCATGATCCATTTTGCTAACCTTCCTGTCAGTGATGCTTTACTTAGTAGATACTTGAGTGGATCAATTTTGGAAACAAGCTTAATTGTATGAGTTAGCATGTAATGTCGGAATTTCTGGGAAGCGAAGACGACTGCCAAACAAGCCTTCTCAATGAAAGTGTAACTAAGCTCATGACTTGTCAATGTTCTGCTGATGTAGTAAATTTCCCGTTCTTTCCCTTCATGGTCTTCTTGTGCTAATAATGCTCCCAAAGATGTCTCGGTTGCAGCAATATACAGAATCAATGGTTTGTCTGGATTTGGTGGTACAAGAACTGGTGGATTCATCAGGTACTGCTTGATTTGTTGAAATGCCATTTCACATTTATCATCCCATCTAAAAGGAACATTCTTATGTAGGAGATGTGTGAATGGTAGACTTTTGTCAGCCAATTGTGCAATGAATCTGCGGATAGACTGGAGTCGCCCTTGTAAGGATCTCAACTGACTAATGTTCTTTGGGGGAGGCATCTCCATGATTGCGCGAACTTTAGCAGGATCTACTTCAATTCCCTTTTCTGAAACAATATATCCTAACAGTTTTCCAGATGTGACCCCAAAAACACATTTCTTAGGGTTTAAGCGAACTTTGAATTTCTCCAATCTGGTGAATATTTTAGATAGTATCTCCAAGTGTCCTTCTCTGGTGTGTGATTTTTCCAATATGTCATCTACATAATCTTCCATGAATGTGTGCATCATGTCGTGAAAGATCATAGTCATAGCTCTTTGATAAGTAGCTCCAGCATTTTTCAAGCCGAAAGGCATGACATTCCAACAATATGTTCCCCACGGACAAGTGAAAGCTGTTTTCTCTTGGTCTTCTGGTGCAATCTTGATTTGGTTGTAACCCGAGAAACCATCCATTAATGAGTACATGGCATGGCCTGCTGTTAGATCAACTATAGTGTCGATACTTGGAAGCGGAAAGTCATCCTTTGGGCAAGCTTTGTTAAGATCTCTGAAATCAGTGCATACTCTTACACGTTTGTCTGGTTTTGCTACTGGTACAATATTGGAAATCCATTCGGCATAGTCAATTGATCTTATAAAACCTGCATCGAGGAGCTTCTTGAGTTCTTCTTTAACCAATAGTGCAATATGAGGATTCATCTTTCTGAGTTTTTGTTTTACTGGTTTGGCTCCTGATTTGATAGATAAATGATGCATAATGAGATCAGGATCAAGGCCGGGCATATCTGCATATGACCATGCAAAATTGACTTGATTTTCCTTGAGAAAATTCATGAACTCTGGGATTTCTTTAGCTGTCATTGATTCAGCTATCTGTAGGATCCTTGGATTATCTGCAGTTGCAACGTTGATTTCCTTTGTAGGCTCAGTCAAGATGGATGATCGCTCATGATAATGCTCTGGGAGAGTGTCAAGAGTCCCATCAGATGGTGCCTCAAAAAGGTTTTCACCATCTGATACGCTCTTTATTTTGTCTTTTGCTTGATCTAGTACTGCCAGATTCTGGTTTTCACCACTAGACCGTTTATCTTTATTTTCATTTTTGCAGCTAGGAGACTTGACACTCTCCTGATTACAGACTTCATACCGAAAATCGCTAGTGGAACAATTATTTACATCTTCGGCGGAAAGGAAGTTTATGATAGCTTCGTCGTTTGGAAAAATAGGTATATCCATAGGTTCGGTAAGATCCCAGTCAATGAGATCAGGATGGATTAATGGTAGGACGTCGTCTGGTTGTGTAAAATTGGCGATGGTTAGGGTCAAGACAGAGTTATCGGTAGGATCCGAGGTATGAGATAGGTCAATGATGGGACTATTCTCCTGATAATCTTGTTCGTTAAAATCCGACTCAGTATCACTAGACTCATAGTTGCTTTGTGGTTCAGATTCTTGTGGTTGGGATCTTGAACCTTCTCCTTTGATCAAAGCGGGCGTATACTTATGTATGACATCTACCTCTTTGTCTCTCCAAAATTTGTTATCATGGATGGTATCCCATTCATATTCAGCAGAATCTGTGTCAGAGTTATTTGCAATGTAATTCAGGACTGATACCAAACATGTTTCATTCTTATCGGAACCTTTTTGCAGTGTAAAAACATTACCTTGGGATTGTTTAGATTGGGTAGCCTCATAGCCTATTCCAGTTTTATCATATGCCGCAAGTCCTGGAAGATGGATAGGCTCAACTACGCCTTCTTTTCTCTTTCCAAGAGGACCATTATCATATCCCATCTTTTGCATGATAGAATATCCTTTCCCATATTGTTCTGTTGGTAAGGTGACGTTTAGAATTGCATCCTCTTCATCTTTATAGAGCCAATCTAGAATTGATGTATCCTCAGGATCTCCCATGGGAAATTTTTCTTTGATAAATTGTCCATTGAACTTGGTAGTGGGCTCTGTTTGTACCTGTGCTGATGTTGATGCTGCTGATATCTGTTGTGGTGTAATAGAAGGTTTCCCATGTGATCGAGGAGATGTAGGTAGATTAGCAAGACAAAGGGAATATTCCCCAACTCCACTTTCCTTGAACTGTAGTTTCTTGTCAAAGCTTTTAGTTAACTGACTGATGTGTGTAGCATGTTGAGAAGAAGTATCAGCAAGTGCTTCTCGATTATTCGGAACCAAAGTATCTTGATGAGCTTTGACATTGGCGCAAGTTTGGGCGTTTGAGTTATCAGCTGGTATAGTAATTTCCTGTCCATCATACGGAAACTTAAGACATTGGTGGTAAGTGGACGGAACAGCTTGCATCTCATGGATCCAAGGACGACCTAACAAGATATTGTATGCAAGATCTCGCTCTAAAACTTGGCAAAAGGTGTTTTTGATAACAGGTCCCACTCTGATTGGTAGCATGATTAGACCTTTAGACGTTCTCTCCTCATCATCATAGGCTTTAATGGTAATCTTCCTTCTAGGATCAATGGAGTCTTCGGCAAATCCTAATGCTTGAATCACCTTCAAAGTACATATGTTTAGACCAGCCCCTCCATCTATTAGAACACGTTTGACACGGAATTTGTGGATCATGACCTCTAAGTATAATGATGAATTGTGGGGATGAGTTAGGGAAACATCATCTTTGTCTGAGAATGAAAGGCATGTGGGGGAGGACAAATGTCCTACCATGGTTTGAAATCGATTCACATCCAAATCCGTAGATACAGTCGTTTCAACGAGGGTTTTATCTAAAATCTCCCTATGTGCAGGGGAAATCTTTAGAAGTTCGAAAATGGAGATTTGAGCTGGAGTTTTTCGAAGTTGGTTAACTAAGTCGTATTGGTGTTGAGGAGAGGTCTCATTGGATTTTGAAGAGGTACCTTTCAAAACAACCTTAGCTTGTGCTCTTGTTGTGACGTTTACTTGTCCATTGTCTACTTTCTCTTTGATTTTTATGACATTGACTCGCTCATCGTCCGTATAGAGGTGACGGATTACATTATCATCAATTTGGTTCACAGTTTTGTCAGAAGATTCTCCCTTTTGATAATTTGGTAGAGGATTTTGAAATGCTTGGTGATCTTCATTGGATTTTTGTTGTCCTTCTACTGTGATAATGCCCTTGTCAATGAGATCTTGAATAGCATGTTTCAAACCTTGACAGTTGTTTGTATGATGACCTCTGCACCTATGGTAGTCGCAAAAAGAAGCTTCGTTCCATGATGGAGGTTTTACATTAGGTTCGTAATTGCGTTGTGGGGGTAACATAAGGACGTTCTTTGCCATGACTTCTTTGAAAGCCGATTCTAAGGATTGTCCTAGTGGAGTAAAAGCTCTTCTATTGGAGAAGAATGGAAAGCGTTGTGGTTTCGTGTTTGAGGTATTCCCTGAAGTGTTGTTGTTGTTGTTGTTGTTGTTCCAGTGGTTTTGGTTGTTGGCAGTCCCTTGATTGTAGTTCGTTGGAGGGGGATGATTGTTTCCTTGATTTGCGACTGAATTGACATGGTTGTAATTATTGTTACGAGGAGTGTTCAGGATAAATGGCTTAGTCGTGACATGATTTGCATCTACAACTCCATCATTTACAACATTCTTGTTGCGGGTCCAAAACTTGGACTTGTCCTGATTGTTGTAATGGTTAGATGAGGCAGGTTGTCCCTATCAAGTTTTATGGTCCCTCTTTTGACCAAAGCACTTTCGATGGTGAGGGCATCTTCAATCAGTTTCTCAAAGGAAGGTGGACAGTGCAGATTTAAACGATAACTCATTTCTGAGTTGAGGCTATTGATGAAAGTAACCATTTTCTCCTTTTCAGGGACATGACGGGGGTACCTAGCGAACATTCTCCTCCATCTTTGAAGAAAGGTAGTGAAAGATTCCCCAGGTTTTTGCGTAACTTTGCAAAGATCAATCATGGTGATCTGGTGTTGAACGTTGTAGGAGTATTGTTTTATGAATAAATTCATCAGTTCCTCAAATGTTCGAATAGGAGGTGTAATCTTAGATAACCATTCCATAGAGTTGACTCCAAGGCTTCGAGGAAATAATCGCAATAAATATGTATCTTCGTGGGCAAATTCCAATGTCATGTTTCGAAAGTCTCTAACATGGTCAACTGGGTCTGATTTTCCATTATAACGATCAAATTTGGGGATTTCACAGTGTTTAGGAAATGGAATCATGTTGAGACTTCTATCAAAAGGATAAGGACATATGTCATCCAAAGTGTACTTCTTGGTTGTGGTTCCTCCTTGTAACTCTTGGATTTTTCCCTGCATCTCTCTAAACTCTTTTTTTAAGGAGGCATATTCAGATGGGGATGGCTCTTCCTCGGTGGTTTTTAATTTCTCAGTATCAAAGTCTTTAGGCAATTTAGCTCCTTGATCTGCTAGAAAAAGAAAGTATTTCTCTTTGTCACGTTGTATAATCTTTTCAAGGACTTTAAGAAACTTGGGATTTTGTTCTGCCTCTCTAAGTTCAAGTTCGTCGTCTTGTTCATCATCACTATCTATAGGAGTTTTGTTCATGTTTTTGCTCTTAAGTATCAAACTTTCCTCTCCGTCAGCCATATTGTTGTTACTGAAAAGGGGATTGTGACTTACACTAAAAAGAGGACTACCTCGTTCACCCTCTTCTTGAGGTGTTTCTCCTGCTTTGTTGTGTTGAGATCTCATAAAATAGGCATATGTAAGAAATCCTTGAATATGGTCGAGGGTCACTAAAGGATCTGATTGGGATGCGTTGAATATTCAATTGAAGGTTGTGGTATGTTCTCAAACTCAAGAGGTTGATTCAAATTATGATGTTGAGATAAGGCTAATCTTTGATAATAAGCTTGGGTAGCCAAAGGTTCTACAGCATAATCGTCGGTGAATCATCTAATGTAGTCTTGGTATCTATGGAGGAATGTGCGATAATGGAGCAAGACGTCTCGACTCTTATACAGGAATTTTCTGCGATCTAAGGTCTTCTTGTAACTAAAATTTGTTTTGGGCTTCTTGATCCTATTGAAAACTGATTTCTTGGTGAACTTGGTTGATTTCCACTTTCTTAACATGGGAGTAAAATTTTAGAAAGCCGGGTCTGTGAAAAAAAACCTAAAAGCGCTATTCTGTTTCCCAAATGCGCTACAGCAATGGTCAAGTGCGCTGCAGAAAATCTCATATGCGCAGAAACAGAGCACCTATGCGCAGCAGAAAATCCTAAATGCGCCGAAACAGAACACAGATGCACTAGAACAAAGCTTAAATGCGCTGCAGTTTTCCCCTAGATGCGCTAAAGCAATTTTTTTCTAGGACAGTTTTGACCAGTTTTTAGCTGAAATTTGTCATGTTTGTTCTTGGATGATCCATTATCTGAATTAATGTTCGGAAAGTACAGCAAACAGTCTGATTTAAGTTGATTCGTAACCAAGCACATAATAGGACAAGCACAACCTAGGTTAGGCCAGGACAATATCCGCTAGACTCCACGTGGGTTTCCCCAACCGCATATCAGTAGCGTGTGAATCCAGAAGCTTGGCTGCACGGGCTCCCCCTTATAGTGCACTCTCTTCTCAGGCCAACCAAGCTTCCAACCCCCATGAAACTCCCATGGCGAGCTGATCACCTCTACTATTGACTGCAAAAGTGTGGAAGGCTTCACACCGACCAGTGTTGGACTAGCAAATAGAAGGTTTTTGACTTTTTAAACAATGGTATTTAGTTCGGGACCCCCGTTCGAGTGGCCATACATGGGGCAAGAGATTAATCACCATTAAGGTGGCACTCCAGCCTGAAGAGGTTAAGCTCAACAGGGTTTATGGGAGTACAACTCCGTCCGTATGACACATCCGCACAAGCAACCTTAGGTTTTCCCTTAAGATTTACATTTATATACCGGTCGGGGGTAGCTTGGCCTTAGCTCCGTTGCCGGTTTGAGTCGTCCCTTAAGGTGAGTACTTTTTCCCTTAAGGCAGGCCCAATTTCTAGAGTCAATAACCGTTTCTCTTGCACCCAGGATCGCACAAGTGCGCAAGGGGAGAGGATACTTCGATTATCAAATCAGGGTTACACAGGGAAAAGTGGGTCTAGTTTTCTGATCACCTAGTTTGCACAGGGTGAGAGCATAATCACCTACCACCTTCAAGCACAGTCAATAAGAGTAGACAGATTCATTTTATGTGCGCCAAAATCAAATGTGATTTAATCTAAGTGAAGATGTTGCTTCACAACAGACATGGGGTTCGTTTTAACTGCATGATAAAAGGTGTGGTGGCTACCCTAGGTTGATTCATTTTAAGCCCAACATAAAATAAAAGAAATTCTGTCTGCGGAAGGCGTCAGACTCAGAATCTCGGTTACAGTTCCAGATGTGAAGCTCTGTCTCCCGAATGCGCAGAAACAGAGACCAGAAGCGCAACTCTGTTACATAAATGCGCTAAAACAGAAAACAAATGCGCCCTTCTGTTACCCAGATGCGCGAAAATAGAAACTATATGCGCTATTCTAAATGCAGAGATTTTTGTTTAATTTTCTGATACAATTTTAAATGCGCTAAAGAAAGTCCTAAATGCGCTAACTAAATGTCTAAATGCGCTGCAGAAAGTGACGGATGCGCCACTCTGTTTCCCAGATGCGCCGTAGAAATGACCAGATGCGCCGAAACAGAGCCCAGATGCGCCGAAGTACCTGCAAATAAAAATTTCCCGAATCTTCCAAAACGCGCTGCCGAATGCCAGAAAACCTGTAAGCAAACCTGCAAGAAAATCCTGCAAGAAAGAAGTCTAAAATCGGGGCATAGGCCCCACGGTGGGCGCCATTTAATGTGTGTATGAAAATTAAGTGCATAAATGAATTAAAACCAGTTCAAACACACCAATAGAACATTATAACAAAAACAGAAATATAAAAGGAATAGAGATGTGCAAACTCAGTATCATGTTCCCGTTGTCGTCCTATCGTCCTCTATCTTTAGTGTTTTTGTAGATTCCAGCCTTGTGTTCTCAGATTAGTGGCTAGGCTCAACAAACTGTCTTCCTAAAGAACGAGATTTTGCTATGATATGAATGCATGATTAAGCTATGATGTTGATTTTAGCTAAGAAACTTGAAATAAACATGATGCTATGAATACTAAATGAATTAAATGCATAAACTCTACTTAATTGCCTATTACCAATGTTTGGATTCACACAGGTATTTATAGGGCTTTCTGAATGATTCTGATTGGCTGTCTCGATTGACGGTTGTGATAATTCCTGGCAGATCAAATGGTTGAAGAAAGATGAAACTGAAGGATAAGATAGAAGAACCCTAGAAACAGATTTTTCTATTTTATTATGAAAGAGGAAAAAGAATGGAAGATAAGAATAAAAGAAAGATTAAAAGCTAATAAATAATTAATTAAAAAAAATCAATTATTTATTTGTGGAGGACATTCATCTTTTCTTAATTAAATAAAATATTTAATTAAGCTTTTAAAAGCAGAAGAAAACTTGTGGTGAGAAAAGAGCTTTAATCAGTTTTATTGAAAAAAAGCAGATCTCATAATTAAATAAAATATTTAATTATGATATGAGAAGATTGCACAATTAGGTTAAAATACCTAATTTTGGATTTAGAAAGAAATCATAAGATATTTTTAATTAAATAAGATTATTTAATTAAATCACTTTTATGAAATTAATTAAATGAAACATTTAATTAATTAGAAGAAGAATTAAAAATAGAAGAAAGAGAAATATTTAAATTTAATTAAATCAAAAGATTTAATTTAAATTAAATGGATAATTAATTTAAATAAATAGAATGTATTTATTTAATTAATTAAGTGGATAGTGGAAAATACTAAACAAAAATAAATTTATTTAATTATGGAAGAAAAGAATAAGATGAATGAACAATATAGAATTAAATTAAATAAATTCTAATCATATGTAGAGGACTTTAGAAAAATTAATTAAATAATAAATATTAATTAATTGCCGTGGATTAAGGACATGACCATTTTTATGCATACGTGAATTATGTTGATTTAAACGGGCGAAAATTTGCTTTCAATCATCTTAGAGCATACCAACAACGGATGTGATGAAGTTATAACCATAAAGTGAAACCACATACATTCGAGATTGGGGTTCTTTTCCTTCATGAAAATCCTCGCAATCAGCAAGATAAAGAAAAGAAGGGTAAATTTGAGCCTAACTGGTTGGGTCCATACATTATCACTATTGTGTATGGATCAGGGGCATACCAGTTATCTACTCTAGAAGGTAAATTTCTCAATGATCCCATCAATAATATGCATATTCATAGGTTTTATACTTGAGTATTTTAATGAGTACACTCTTTCAAGGTCCTAGAAAAATACAAAAAAATGAGAAAAAAGTCCTAAAAATGCAAAAAAAAAGAAGCAAAGAGAAATCAATTCGTTCAATGGTGAAAACTACTTTGGTGGCACCTTGAGCAAGTGCCATGGTGAAA